>CM050323.1:43878160-44200402 GCA_027475135.1 Bactrocera correcta
CATATGATGCATTACCAAATTTTGGGTACGTCCACCAAAAAGTGAATCACAGTGACGACACCAACCCTTTCGCAATGGCGCGTAGTGAAACGTTTCTTTTACAAAGCCAATTATAATCACACCGCCAACTTCGCCGACGTCCTCGGAATATATGTGGCGGCGATCTATTCAAAAACAAGAAAAAGATCCCTTTCTATCATTAATAGATGCAATAAAATATGTATATACATCCCACTGAAACATTTTGGTTTTCTTAATTTTGATTTCTTGTCCATACAAAAATGTTGGCTGGGTTGCATTGGTTTCAGTTTGTATGGAAAAGTGAGCAAAAACGCTGATTTTTGGTCATTTTCAAAGAGCTCCCTACAGGTCTATAGGGGCTCTAGGGGGGGTTTATTAAAAAGTTCGATTCTTCCTCTTTCCAATAAGGGGGCGTGAGGGGGTAGCCCCCCGTGTTTTTCTCCATAAACGATACTTTACCGGCGCGATCTTAAACAATCCCCGCTAAATTTTACGGTTTATTGACAACAAATTTTTTTATCTTTCGTAAAATTTTTATATTTTTTTTTCATTGAGTAGCCTATGTTACTTCTAATACCTTCAAGAATATATGTACAAAGTTTCATGATAATCGGTTAAGTAGTCTTTGCGTGAAAGCGTAACAAACAAACTTACATTTGCATTTATAATATTAGTAGGGATGACTTATCAAACCCATTTAAAATGTTTATATAGGTAGTAATAAAAATTTTACTCTATTATATACTTGCAAATATTTTATGGAATACATTGTAAAACAGATCAATTTTAAATATATATACTTAAATATACATATATACTTAAATATGTATGTGCTTTCACAACAAATACATATGTATACCGATCTATAAATTATATGCAGAGTCGTTTACGAATAGTATATAAGCAAATCTGTAACCGTACATTCCTTACCATTGAAATTAGCATTATATTTCTCATTTAACACCGAAAATGCTAAATTCTGCTATTTTCGAGCCCTATGCTGCAAAACTCTGGTAAAACACGCTTAAAATTTCTCTGTGGTTAAACTCTCTCATTTCTGGCGAGTATCCCTGCGAAAAGTTACGGTATCTTAAACGTAAACCTTCTCTATGATAAACATTCTCTGTCAGCTGTTTACGCTCATAGGCTTTACCCTCATAGAATATAACTCAGTAAAAAACAAGCATGGCATTAGATACTTCTCCATAAGAATTTCCAATCTTATTTTTTTATTAGGGACTATTTGTATAACGCGAGGCTTGTGATTTATCCGAATAAGTTATCCTTACTTGAATAATCTACGACTATCAATCATAAGCATGTAGAAGTAAAGAAACGGTGCAATACGTTTTTATTTTTCGAAAGAGAGATCTTTAACAAGGTGCTTACATGTGGTTGAAAATTTGGTCAGTATAGGACTTTGTTCCATTCTGAAACCTCGGCCAGCAGGATCACCGTTCCGCACAATCCTGTGTTTTCATCATAAAAAGCTGCATAAATCTAAAAAGCGGTTTGAACGCAGAACATATTTGATGAGGTGGATATTATCAATTCTAGCTTTCTTTCCTTATTCTTTGAAAATATGATGCGCCTTGAAGCTTCCACCTCCTTCCTTCCTGCAAATAACTTGAAGAATAATATAAACAAATAGTGATGTAATGAATTTAAGAATGAGGAGAGAAAACTGTCAATTGGCCTGAGAAAATAATTATTATATGTTTTCATGTTCTCATTCTGAAATTCATTATGTCACGCTTATATTTTAGTGGTGTATTCATGGTTACATCTGTCACAGCCTAAACCAGCCTCTTTCATTCTTGGTGCAACTTTGGCCATTTGCGTCCGGCAAGATTTTTACCTTCGCAATTTGTAGGTAGCAAGTATTTGCCCGTTGCAGGGCGACTAAAATCCACAAAATTGCTACAGTTGGGAGTTCTGACCAGAGAGTAAGTTCTGGTACCACGGGGAGAAGTGAGTCCTCGTTCCAATTTGTTTACTGCCAATATGGCCGGGTGGCGCGCACAGAGTATGCCAGAGATTTTAAATGAGCCTCGAATCTACCATGGTGGAAAATACACTTATTCCACTAACTAAATGATCACGTTTTGCTCCGAAGTGCTCTTGAGGAATGTACAAAATAAATATCAATACCCAAATTAGAAATTTGATATCCTTTTGCAGTAATTTTTCACTACTTTTCGTACATACATACATACTTATATTCATAAATTTTTCGTCTCAAGGAGCCAACTGCTGGTCTCAAAAAGAATTAATCCATAGCTGGATGAGTGCTAGTATGAGGCTTTGACATTTCAGCAACAACCAAACATGTCAATATTTATTGTGATATTTTGATCGTGATCCGTATTAAAAATTAATAGATCGCGTTCTACACATCATATAATATAATATTGCGCAAGTATTTATTCGTAATAAATCGTGTTCTTGAAAGGAAGATTAAAAAAAAAAGGGTTTCACTATTTCTGTAATTTTTGTTCGTTTGAAAGTCGCAAGAGGACTGAAGAAAAGCGTCTCCAGCTTTGAAGAAAAATAATTCAAAAACAAAGAAGCAAATAATATAAAAAATTTTATTACATTTTTAATTAAAATCGCATTAAATTTATTTTTTAATGCTTTGTTCAGGCGTGTTGCAGATTTCCAAATTATTAAAAATTTTGCGATATGGATCACGATCCATCAATAATGCGTTCTAAACAGCCGTGGTATCTATCCAAAATCAATGAATCTCATTTAGGCAATTCGAAACAGCCAATTTACATACATCCATACTTGCAAATGTTGAACGTGTAGCAAGCGTCTAAAGGTAGAGGTCTTAAATAGTAGCTCAAGTAAATGTGTAATTTACATGCATGGGATAGCAGATTACAACCATTTGCAGAGTAATTAATGGGCATGCATTTCACGGTTGTATAGTATATACCTCTTGTTCATTTGTGTTTATGTACATCCATAAGCTGGTTAGTCGAAGCATTGTGCCCTTTTGTGGTTAATGTTTCGTTTGAGGTTTGGAGTGAATTATTGACAAACGCCATTCGTGCATTTGTGTGCATTTATAGCAAAAAATTTGTAGTAAATCTGATAAATATCTTTCGAGTTATTCGATATTTAACAAAGTTCTGGAAACTTCAAATAAGTTTTCTCAAAACTATACATATTAATTCTTACAGACTAATGAAAACTAGGATGCAAATTAGAAATCTAATATGTATGAATAATTAAATTACAATAACATGAATAGATAGCTTAAACTAAAAAACAGAATTGAGGGTATTAATGAAGGATACCCTAGAGTGAGAAAAGTCTAGAAGAACTTTCTCGGAAATCGAATTAAACTCCCGCATAGCACGCTTGAGAGGAGCATAACTAGCAAAATTAGTACTTTCCTTTTTATAATAAAATGGGGAAACATATCTGAGACAACGCTGAGGAGTATTGAAGTTAATTTTCCCTAGTAAGTAGGGACAGTCAATATCTCCATTAATTACATTGTAAACAAATGAGAGGCTGAGAATGAACCGTCGATTTCCCAGCAATTTAAGATGTAGAAGCAATAAGCGAGATGTATACGATGGTAATGGGTCAACGAACTTTAAGGAGCGGAGAGCAAATTTAAGAAAAATCTTTTGAACACGCTCGATCCTATTAATTGACGAAATGCAATATGGTCTCCAAATGAACACTGCGTACTCCAAAATGGACCGAACAAAACAAGTATACAGTAATTTTAACGTGTAGGGGTCGGAAAAATTTAAAGCATTTCGACGGACAAAGCCGAGCACAGAGAATGATTTAGAAGTGATGTAGTTGATGTGATTATTGGAAGAAAATCTGTTGTCAAAGATTACCCCAAGATCTTTGATTTCAGTAACACATTTTAGGACGTAATTAGAAATATTGTAACTTGAAGATATGATGCTACGTCCCCTACCATAAGAGATCTGGGAGCATTTATCTAGATTCAGAAGAAGCTTCGATTTCGTGCACCAATCATAAAAAGTATCAATATCACACTGAAGATTGAGTACATCTTGTGGGTTTTTGATTGTTGCAAAAATTTTTAAGTCATCTGCGTATAACAAGAAGTTAGCGAAAGAGAAGCAACAGGAGATGTCATTGATAAACAACACAAAGAGAAGTGGACCCAAAACGCTTCCTTGGGGCACTCCCGATGACGCAATGAATGAATCAGATGACACTCCATCGACACTGACAACGCATCGTCTATTGTGTAAATATGATTTAATCCACTGCAAGAAGACCGAGTGAAACCCTAAAGATGATAATTTTTTAATTAGAATATTGTGTGAAACTTTATCAAAGGCCTTAGAGAAATCTGTGTAGACACAATCTACCTGAAATCCAGCGGAGAATGCAGACATACAATAATCACTAAAAACCGCTAAGTTTGATACAGTTGAGCGTCCCGAGGAGACAAACCCATGCTGATTGACATTAATTATTGATTTTACTGCAAAAAACAATTTATTTTTAACAGAACACTCAAAAATTTTCGAAATAGTAGAAAGTTTGGAAATAGGTCTGTAATTGGAGACTATATCCTTTCTACCACCTTTGAGAATAGGCGTAATGCATGTTGATTTCCAGTCAGAGATAAAATTCCCAGAGGGAAGAGATTTGTTAAAGATAAGTATGAGAGGATAAACCAAGGCAATACAATTTTTTATAAGTACAGGCGGAAGCCCATCTAAATCCAATTTGGACGAAGATTTAATATCACCAATAGCCTTGGCAATATCATCCTGTGAAAGACACAGTGATCCAAAATTTATGGATGGGAAATTATTATACGAAAAAGTGAAATTAGTAACGGGATCATCGTGAATATAATTTGATTTGAAAAATTCAGCAAACAGGTTGGAGATTTCGCCAGGAGTACATGTCATAAGTCATTATCACCCCAGCATAGAGCAGAGGGAATGGCCGAACACGCTCTTCTAGATTTTACAAAGTTCCAAAAGAACTTGGGGTTCGACTTAATTGCAGACTCCGTACTAAAAATAAACCTTTTATAGAGAGACTTATCCAATTTATTAAACAGCTTTGTGTAGTGCTGATATTGAACAAAGAAAACGTGAGATTTTGTTGAAGAGAATTTTCTGTAGTATTTATTTCTAAGGTTTTTTAACCGTTTAAGGTCCTTAGTGTACCAAGGCAACTTATATGGTTGCATATGTTTGAGCGGGATATTATTATGACAAAATTCCTGGATTGATTTCTTAAAGATCGAGAAACTATTAGATGTATCTAGTCCCGAAAGTAAATCATCCCATTTAATCTCGGAGAGCAGATTGTTGAGTCGTTCAAAATCACAAAGTGCAAAATTGAAACCCAGCCCATCAATAGGTTTAACAGGAGCGAAAAGATAAGTTTCCACTTCAAACGCTAGCGGAGAGTGATGAGTGGTGGCAGGAGTAATTGAAGATACTCCATCAAGAAACCTAAATTTTAAGTTATCGCTGAGAAAGACTAAGTCAAGAAAACGATAGAGGTTATTTGAATATGAGTTGACTTGAATCAGATTGAGACTAAGCAAGCTGTCAATGAGAAATAACTCCTGAGGAGACGAAAAATTGGAAGGAATAAGAGCGGGACTATAGGAGCAACCAGACCAGGCGATATTGCTTAAATTGAAGTCACCCAGTACACAGATATTATTCTCTTTTACCTTATTAAGTACCAGCGAGGAGATATTATTTGCATGCAACTTACACAACTCAAGAGGACTATTAGGAGGGATGTATGAGACTGCAATGAACAGAGCGTCATTGATACAAATACATAGTTGGTCCAGAATGGAATCGTCATTTTCAAGCATAATATGACGAGGATGATATTTGCGATGAACTGCTAGGAGAACACCACCCCCTCTTAAACAGCCAGTTTTTTCCTGATCTCTGTCTTTACGGAAGACGTAATAGAGATTTGCATCAAAATATTCACTATCAAAGTAACTGGAATTCAGCCAAGTCTCAACAATAACGATAATATCAAAATCCGAATGTGAAGAAAAGTTGCGAATAATATTTGTTTTACACCTAATACCCGATAGATTTTGGTATTTCAGAGGTTGTCCGTTGTGGATCGAGGAAGGTCTAGACAAAAAAATAGCTTATACTTTTCATGAGGAAAAGTCGGAAAATTGGACAATTCCAAAAAGTAACTTTTTTCCACACAATTTTTTTCAATTTTTGTTTGTTTTGATTTTTAATATTTTGATTTGTAAATTATTTGAATCGTTCAATTTCGGTCGCTTGCCTTTTAATTCCGGCTATTCAAAAGAAAAATTATTGTATAGCCCAAGACAAGGCAAGGCAAGATGTACTCCAGGATGCGATGCCATTCGTGTGGAATTATGGATCGCGGTCAATCAGCAAGCTATTGTCACGTTGTCACAGCACGACTTTTCAAACAACTTTGGATGGTGGTTACACCAGATCAAATTTATGAAATCATTTCTCCGGAAATTCCTGATGTAGAGAAAGATCCAGTTTTATATAAAGTGATGGAAACCACTATGGTGCATGGACCTTGCGGACACTACAATCCCACTTCGGTTTGTATGTCTGACAATAAATGCACGAAACAATATCTTTCTTTCGGAAACGAATACTAGATATGAAGGATATCCACTCTATCGGCGTCACTCATCAGACGACAACTGCAGAACATTCAGCAATGAATTTAGAAGAGTGAGTAGCTAAGTTGACAACACATGGATCGTACTATATTCACCATTATTGTCTAATTCACTCTCAAAACTCATGTCAATGTTGAGTATTGCAGTTTAGTGTAATCGATCAGCACGTATCAAACGGTCGATAGGTGAACTGCATTAAAGCGTTTTGTAGGATATTTATATTTCCAATTCAAGGACGTTTTCCGACTGTTGTGCGTCTCATAGTTAATTTGGATAATGACCGAAGAGTGTATTTCAACCCAGAGAATACAGTAAAGTCAGTGCAAACACCGCCGGCAACAAAATTAACATTGACGAGTTTCTTTCAACTTTCGTCAGTGATCCGTTTGTGAGATCATTGCTCTATTCGGAAATACCTTTATATTACACCTGGAATGCATCGTCGAAGAAATAGTTGCGCAGAAAGCAAGGCCAGCCAGTAGATGAACATCCAGGTGTGTTATCGACTAATGCATGAGGAGGAATTTACACAAACCCGAAAAAGACCCGAAAAACGATGATTGCTTTTACCTTCGGTTGTTATTGATTAATGTACGCAGTTCAACTTTATTTGATTCATTGCATACTGTGAATGGTACGGTGTGTGCAAGTTTTGGAGAAGTAAACCAGCAATTGCAATTGCTGGAACAAGTTAATCACGCGATAATCATTTCGAAGTATCAGCCTTCAAATCCGCGTCAATTATGGGATACGAACTAAAACGACATCTATTAGGAAGTGCAGAAAGTAAATGGAGCGACTTAAAAGAGATAATTAGCACTACAGCAAAAAACTCTCTTGGGATAGAAAAGAAAGAAAATAATAAAAATAATTGAATGACAGATGACATATTAAAACTAATAAGTGAACGCCGGGAATATAAAAATAAAAATACTGACATGTATAGACAACTAAATAGAGAAATAAGGAAGATAATCCGTAATGCAAAAACAAACTGGATAAACAATGAATGCCAAGAAATCGAAAGACTACAATTTTTACATGATACCTTCCATTTACACAAAAAATTGAAAGAAGCCGTAGGTATTCATCGTAAAAATCCGCCCTCAATTCTTATAAATGAAAACAATAAGGTAGTGTTTGACATAAATGAAGAGAAAAGTATATGGAAAAAATATATTGAAAACGTTTTTTCGGATAACAGTAGATTACACAGGAACCTTCATCTCCATCACAAACCAACTGGCAATTATATTACGAAAGGCGAAATAGAGAGAGCTATACAATCAATGAAAAGATACAAAGCGACAGGTCCGGATGAGGTTCCAGCTGAAATTTTAAAGTTAATAATAATATGACAAAAATATGACTCTCTTAGTAAAGCCTTTTAACCAAGTTTATGACAATGGCTAATATCCAAAAGACTTATAATCTAAATTCATACCACTACCTAAGAAAAATAATGCGAAACATTGTAGTGAGTACAGACTAATTAGTCTAATGTCACATGCTCTCAAGATATTTCTAAAAGTCAATCACCCCAGAATATATAAGAAATGTGAAGAGTCAATGGGCAAGACGCAATTTGGCTTCAGAGAAGGCTTGGAACACGCGAGGCATTGTACTGTATATAAGTTTTGGTTCAAAACTGTAAAGATGTGTTTTTATGCTTAATTGATTATGAGAAGACTTTTGACACCATTAAAGACGAGAAACTTATGGAAATTCTTCATTCTATGGGAATAGATGACAAAGAGATTCGTTGCATAAGAAATCTATATTGGCAACAAACTGCCCATGTAAGCATCAATGGTGATATAACCGAAGAAATTTCTATTTCACGAGGTGTAAGAGAAGGAAGCATTCTGTCACCCTTGTTATTTCACATATATTCGGAAGTAATATTTCAAGAATCGGCAACCAGTATTGATCTAGGTGTGAAAGTGAATGGTATTTTCATAAATAATGTACGCTATGCAGACGACACTACACTAATAGCCGATAGATTGATGGGATTACAAGAACTTGTAAACGAATTAACTTACATTGTGACGAATATGGCCTACGCATTAACATAAACAAGACGAAGTACATGATCATTAGTAGGAAAAACATATACAATAACACACGCCTCATGATTAAAAATAATCCAATCGAAAGAGTCAAAAATTTCAAGTACCTTGGTTGTCAGATCAATGAAAGTTGGGATTGCTCAAAAGAAATTAAACGTCGAATCGAATTTGCGCGAACAATTTTCCTAAAATACAAAAACATATTATGTAGCCATGACCTCAACATCACAACCAAAATACGTTTTTTTAAAATGCTATGTTTGGTCAGTGCTTCTCTATGCGATGGAAACGTGGACTCTAAAAATCACAGATATGAACAAGCTAGAGTCCTTAGAGCTATGGCTTTTTGGAAGAATCCTCAAAATCCCATGGACAGATAGAGTTACAACCAGTGAAGTTTTGAGAAGAGTGAACCGCAATAGAGAGTTGTTAAAGACTATAAAACAAAGAAAAGCAGTCTACCTAGGACATATTATGAGGCACTCTAAGTTTGAGCTTGTACAAATAATTATCCAAATGAAAATTGAAAGAAAACGGGGTATTGGCCGTAAACAACTTTCGTGGCTTCGAAACATTTGACAATGGACAGGAATCCAGAACGTTGGCAACCTTATAGATGTGGCGATAGATAGAGAGAAATATGCTGCGATAGTGAAAAATCTGTGATTTTTTATTTTTTAATATACAATATATAGATATATTTAATAGTAAACATTACATTATTATATTACTATTAAGCTTATTAATATTGTACATATTATTAAATGTTATGTGATCACCAATATTCGAATACGAATTGGCAAATAAAGAAGAAGAAGACATTTTATATCGTATTCTCTAAGAATTGGAAATGGGTCAATTCTAGTTGATACTTCCGGTGGATTGATATCAATTCCATCTTCCGTTTATCAATTCACGAAAAATAAACTCATCACATATGTTCGGATATTGGCCAAATTATCGCAACTACGATTCCTTGAGTTCACGTGCAATGATAACTGCCAAAAATACCGATGTTGATCACTTAAACTGGAAGATTCAAAGTCAAATTTCGGGAGACTTGCACTCATACAAATCGATCAATCGTTTTGGCAATGAAGCCGACGCCGTGAATTATCCAGTGGAATTTCTAAATTCTTTGGACAGGCTTGGTATGCCACGGCATCATTTATGTCTCAAACTCTGTCCTTGTCATGTTTCGCAACCTGCAAGTGCCGAAACTGTGTAATGGAACTTGACTGGTTGTGACGCACTCATCGAATTCAAGGGAGCAGTATGCTTGATTCTATGAATTCCTTTGTGTTCTAACGATTTGTCATTTCAGTTCAAACGTATTTCGTTTTCAGTGAAAACTGCATTTAAGATGACAATCAACGGGACACAAGGATAGTCGTTAGAAGTATGTGGCATACATTTGGAAATGCTATTTCTTTCACACGGCCAGATATACGTGGCGTGCTCACGAGTTGGAAAACCATCTTTTCTGTACACAGGAACAGAAACCAAGCTGCGTTACATTAAAAAAAAAAAAAGAAATGAAAAATTCAACTTTATTTTCATTTCAAACACATATAATTTCTCGTTGGACAACGGCTACGGGGTCAGCTAGTTTACTAATAAAACAAAATGTACAATTGTAATTTACTCATGGCTCTGATTACACCTAATTCCTTAATATGAATAACATACGTAGGTTGTCTTTCATATTTTGGTATTAGGGAACTAAAACAACTCTTCAGGTGTCGCAAAGCGTAACCTCTTACTTTGTTATTCGAACGGGAATAAAAAGGAATCGTTCGATGCTGTGACAGGACTTTCCGTTCTGATTTCTTGAAAGACAACTTAGTAAGCAAATGGTTGTGTACCACTCAGAATCTACTGTTCAGCGTTTAGTCTTTTAAAAAAACCAGGCAACTCTTTGCTTGGCGGCTTGAATAAATTTTGTTGGGTTTTGCACATCCTAAAACACCCAGTCGATTGCTGTTTACTTAAAGCGTCTACGCGCAAATCCAACCCGTCAATACGCAATGCAATATTGAATGTTTGCTAGTCCCATTAATGCCTATAGTTGTCTAAATCTCACGATAGGTCAGATGAAGTTGTTACAATAACACTTTGCGCCAAGCAATAGTTTCCGGAACAACAATTGATTTTGGACAATCTTCACGAAATACGTCTTGGAGTGATCTACGACCTCTATTAGATTCACCATACTATTGATAAACACTGGTTATTGATGGAGCTTTATCGCCAAAAATTGAATTAAGTTCTTGATGAGTTAATCCATGTCGAAATGTGTAAAAAATAATCTCGCGAAAATGTTCGAGATTTAATCCCATTTTTTGATTGAGAAGAATACTTTAAGGTACTATAAACTAAACAAATTGCTCTCGTAGGGTCAAAAAATCTCGAAATGTAAAAGGTAACCGACTTATACCAATATTTAATGTTTAATGTTTTGAGATTTGGGTATAAAGACAGCTCTGAAAATAGGGATTATTACTTAGGTGGTAATTCAGACAGTTCCCTCTATAAGCAATCAATCTCGATAATAAACATTGCAGCCCTCTTCAATGTTTCAATTAATTTCAACATTTAAGAGCAACTTGTATGGGTATTTTTGCTATTAATTTGTATATATGCAACGTTCTTTCCAAAGTGCCCCCTATTGGCGCCATCTATATGTCGGCTGGTGTGTTAGAACCTGCTATCTTGATCGATTGTCCAGTGATTTCATGACATTTCATTGATTGGAAGTGAAGTTATTGCGTTTTAAGTGTCAGTATGTTTGTGTAATGGGTGCGAAAATGAGCTTCGAACCAAGAGCCAACATTAAATTTTATTTTAAAATTGCTACAACTTTTACCGAAACATTTCAACTGATGAAACAAGTTTATGGCGATGATTCCCTATCCCGTAGCAGAGTGCACGAGTGGTTTCAACGTTTTCAAAGTGGTGGTGAGGACATAAATTACGATCAACACGTGGGCCAATCAAAATCCGTGATCCGTAAGAAATTGCTCAGAATCCAATAATCCAAGGATGATTATTTCACCAAAAATCACATTTTGATATGGCACTGTGCGACTTCTTCCTTTTCGGAAAAAAGCATTTGCCTATAAAAGGAAAGCGTTATGTAGACAATAAGAGTGATATGATTAATTTTCTAAAAAAAAACTAACACACTGCAGGTTATGGGAATTGAAATGTTTTTTTATCTAATGAGAAGTACAATCGATACAATTAATTTCGGAATTTTCAAATGGCCTTCCTTTCGCAGGAACGAATAAGATTAACCCAATTTTCGACTATTTTTTCCACTAAATCAAGTTGCGTGTCATGAATAGTAATATTAACTTCTAAAGTTTGGTTTATTGCTAAACACCAATGATTTCCAATGTCATAATTTCTTCAAATAATCGAATCTCCAAACCTTTCTCGCAATAAGTCGGTTGTGTGGCACGTAGCCCCGTCTTATTCTTCCAATTGTGGGCATAAAAAGTTGGTTACCATCGATCCACAAATTCCGCTCTCCATTGAGAGCCAGTTCCACAGAAGTACAAAATGATGATTCCACCAAACCAAATCCATACCAAATTGTCAATTTAGGTGAATGTAATGGTTGTTCTTGAGTAATTAGTTGATTTTCTTCCCACAGTTTCGTTTATTTACCGCATCACTAAGTTGAGAGTGAGGTTTTCCGGAGAAGATAATTTTCTTAAAAAACGTTTTCGTTTTCAAGTTGTTCCAAGGTAAAATCAGCAAATTTCCGAACTTTACCTGGTTGTTTTTGGAGACAGTTCCAATTCTTAAACTTGATTGGGAACGCCTTGGAATCCACAAATTGCGGTCTTAAACGATGCTTGCCTGAACGGCAGCAATATTTTTATTATTTCGAGCGGTTCTTTGACTTATGGGTACTCTAACATTATAAAAAGAAAATTTAATCTTGAAATTTTTAACAATTCGACGAATAGCGACCATAAAATGACAAAAACTCACGATGAAATTGTAAACATTACTGAATACAACACAAAAAAAAGGCAGATCATGATATATTAAAAATTCGTGTATAAAATAGAAAAATGAAGATAATAACTCTTGGTGATTTGATTCTTGAAACTAATGTGAATAGTTTCTGATAATTGTTTATTATTTTATCCAAAAGAAATTCCGTAAAAACATTCATATTTAATATGTAACGATTAGTAATAATTCAAAGTTGCTAAGAATTATTTATTAATAATGTAATTTAAATATATTCTATAGTATTTGTTTACCGATGGAGATAAGTGACTCTTACGACACAGCTTTTCTGGTGGTCATTTTGGGTTCAAATGGCATGGCATTTACCATTATAACGATTTGCTATGCCCAAATGTACAGATCACTCGGCAAAGAGACACGTCATGCCCACAGCACACATCGAGGAGAAATGACTGTAGCCAAGAAAATGGCTTTACTGGTAAGCATTATATGTATATATATTTTTATCAAAGGTCGTAGGCTTTACTAATATAACTGTCTGCCTTTTAGAAAATTTGTCAGACAATTGACTTAAATTCAGTGTTTCTGGCTCCAATAACTAAAGTTATTTTGATCTTCCATTTAATTATATTAATAGGCAGATTTTGCGTAGGAATAATACAAATCATTATACCACAGTGTCTAGCATTTTTTCTTTGTCGAGTAAGCGTCAATCTAAATTTTCGTCTTAAGGCCAATCAAAAGACCACTCGATTTGCATGGACTCAACCTTAATGCGATATTCTGCTCTAGAAATCAAATTTTGGGCAGTTTTTTGAATTTTATTAAAAAAAAAAACCAAAAATATTTTTACCATCCATTTTTTATGGTGTTTTTATTGATATCTTAAGAATACAAAAAAAAATTTACAAAAAAATATTAAAAATTAAAATAATTAGAGGAGGGGGGAGAGACAGGTGTAAAAGAAAATGGCGCATCCTGGTGACATTGATCCTGACTGTCCTGGTGGTCTGAAAAAACAAAAAAAAAAAAAAATCAGAAGAAGCTCTTAATCAGAAAGGATGCTGTTATAGTCCGGGAACACGAAAAATTTTTTTTTTGAAAAATGGCGACTTCCTGAAAATAAAAATAATTGTTTACGCTTTTTGTTTTGAAATTCCTGATTTTTTTTTAAATATTAAAAACAAAAATTTTGACACGATGCTGGTAGGAACGATAAAGGATTATATAAAGAAGGTTCACACAAATTTTCAAGTAAATGGGTTTTATAGAACTTGAGATAATGCCGGTACCGTGAGGGAAAAAGTATTTCGAGAAAAACGCGTTCAAAGTTTAGGAGACAATTCTAGTGAACACGGACGCCACCTCACAAAATCGGCTGTATCTCCGAAAATAATTCGAATTTTGAAAAATCCTTCCAGGGTCATATTTTTGAAAATCTAAACTTTGAATATATGAAAAAGAAATCAAATTTTTCAAAATTCTAGAATAGAATACCCCCTTAAAGTGGCATCCGATTTGCACGATTTCCGGTCGGCTACCGCGAGAACAAAGACTTTTCGCATGACATTGTTTCCCAAAACAGTATATTCACTTAGATCGATCGAATTAAATAAAGACAACGAAAAACGTACTCCACCTCATAAATTTGTTGTTTTTACCTGTAATTTAAGCAAATTGTGTTAGTCGAAGCCAAGGCTTATGGTCATAGGTATTTAGTCAGAAAACAAATAAATTAGTTTTAGGAAAACTTCGCCTTGGCATGTGCAGATATTTAATGGATTCAATTATTTTTTGCAGGTCTTTACCAACTTCTCCTGCTGGGCTCCTATAGCCTTCTTCGGTTTGACAGCGCTTGCAGGTTATCCGTTGATAAATGTGACTAAGTCAAAAATTCTCTTGGTTTTCTTCTACCCTCTGAACTCTTGTGCAGATCCGTATCTATACGCGTTGCTCACCTCTCAATACCGCGCGGATCTATACGCGCTGCTCTCCAGGTATGTATCAGTACAAACCAAATACGAGTATTATGAATGTTAGTAAATCAGTTGGCAATTCGATTAAGTTAATAATTCTGAAAAAGAATCTTTCCTTCCAGATTTGGTATTTGCAAGAAGAGTGCGATGAAGTATAAGAACAGCATATCGGCTCCATATACCACCACGAATGTCACGGTGCAGGGCTCCTCTCGTCAGCATCGGAGTTCATCGTCGTCGAGCCGGCAAGCCGAGTTGCAATTAATGCTGAAAAATCATGAGGAGTTTGTATAACTCTAGCACCCCTTAGATTAACACACATACAAATATAATCGTACTTATGGACAATCTTACTAAGTAAACGAAATTAATGAATGAACTCTCCTGGAATTCGGTGAAACTATGGTGTGTTAGTAAATATGTATGATTTTTGTTAATTTGCAAGAAACCGAAGTATAAGTTACATAATAGCTAGCAATGGTATTTGTGTGGATGTGAGCTTTATAAATCTTCTTCTTCTTCTTTACTGGCGTAGACACCGCTTACGCGATTATAGCCGAGTCAACAACAGCGCGCCAGTCGTTTCTTCTCTTCGCTACGTGGCGCCAATTGGATATTCCAAGCGAGGCCAGGTCCTTCTCTACTTGGTCCTTCCAACGGAGTGGAGGTCTTCCTCTTCCTCTGCTTCCCGCGGCGGGTACTGCGTCGAATACTTTCAGAGCTGGAGTGTTTTCATCCATCCGGACAACATGACCTAGCCAGCGTAGCCGCTGTCTTTTAATTCGCTGAACTATGTCAATGTCGTCGTATATCTCGTACAGCTCATCGTTCCATCGAATGCGATATTCGCCGTGGCCAACGCGCAAAGGACCATAAATCTTTCGCAGAACCTTTCTCTCGAAAACTCGCAACGTCAACTCATCGGTTGTTGTCATCGTCCAAGCCTCTGCACCATATAGGAGGACGGGAATTATGAGAGACTTATAGAGTTTGGTTTTTGTTTGTCGAGAGAGGACTTTGCTTCTCAATTGCCTACTTAGTCCGAAGTAGCACCTGTTGGCAAGAGTAATCCTGCGTTGGATTTCTAGGCTGACATTGTTGGTGGTGTTTACGCTGGTTCCAAGATAGACGAAATTATCTACAACTTCAAAGTTATGACTGTCAACAGTGACGTGAGTGCCAAGTCGCGAGTGCGACGACTGTTTGTTTGATGACAGGAGATATTTCGTCTTGCCCTCGTTCACTGCCAGACCCATTTCTTTTGCTTCCTTGTCCAGTCTGGAGAAAGCAGAACTAACGGCGCGGGTGTTGAGGCCGATGATATCAATATCATCGGCATACGCCAGCAGTTGTACACTCTTATAAAAGATGGTACCTCCTCTGTTAAGTTCTGCAGCTCGAACTATTTTCTCCAGAAGCAGGTTGAAAAAGTCGCACGATAGGGAATCGCCTTGTCTGAAACCTCGTTTGGTATCGAACGGCTCGGAGAGGTCCTTCCCGATTCTGACGGAGCTTTTTGTGTTGCTCAACGTCAGTTTACACAGCCGTATTAGTTTTGCGGGGATACCAAATTCAGACATCGCGGCATAAAGGCAGCTCCTTTTCGTGCTGTCGAAAGCAGCTTTGAAATCGACGAAGAGGTGGTGTGTGTCGATTTTCCTTTCACGGGTCTTTTCCAAGATTTGGCGCATCGTGAATATCTGGTCGGTTGTTGATTTACCAGGTCTAAAGCCACACTGATAAGGTCCAATCAGTTTGTTGACGGTGGGCTTTAATCTTTCACGCTCGACAGAACCTTATATGCGATATTGAGGAGGCTAATCCCACGGTAGTTGGCGCAGATTGTGGGGTCTCCTTTTTTGTGGATTGGGCATAGCACACTTAAATTCCAATCGTTGGGCATACTTTCGTCCGACCATATTTTGCAAAGAAGCTGATGCATGCACCTTAACAGCTCTTCGCCGCCGTGTTTGAATAGCTCGGCCGGCAATCCATCGGCCCCTGCCGCTTTGTTGTTTTTCAGGCGGGCAATTGCTATTCGAACTTCTTCATGGTCGGGCAATGGAACGTCTGCTCCATCGTCATCGATTGGGGTATCGGGTTCGCTTTCTCCTGGTGTTGTGCGTTCACTGCCATTCAGCAGGCTGGAGAAGTGTTCCCTCCATAATTTAAGTATGCTCTGGGCATCGGTAACTAGATCACCTTTGGGGGTTCTACAAGAGTATGCTCCGGTCTTGAAACCTACTGTAAGCCGCCGCATCTTTTCGTAGAATTATCGAGCATTACCCCTGTCGGCCAGCTTATCAAGCTCTTCGTACTCACGCATTTCGGCCTCTTTCTTTTTCTGTCTACAAATGCGTCTCGCTTCCCTCTTCAACTCTCGGTATCTATCCCATCCCGCACGTGTTGTGGTCGATCGTAACGTTGCGAGGTAGGCAGCCTGTTTTCTCTCCGCTGCGACACGGCACTCCTCGTCGTACCAGCTGTTCTTCTGCACTTTCCGAAAACCAATGGTTTCGGTTGCAGCTGTACGTAAGGAGTTTGAAATGGCGTCCCACAGTTCCCTTATACTGAGTTGTTGACGAGTGCTCTCAGAGAGCAGGAGTGCAAGCCGAGTAGAAAAACGTTCGGCTGTCTGTTGTGATTGCAGCTTCTCGACGTCGAACCATCCTTGTGTTTGTTGGCGTGCGTTTTTTGCTGCACAGAGGCGGGTGCGTATTTTGGCTGCAACAATATAGTGGTCCGAGTCGATGTTAGGACCTCGGAGCGCACGCACATCTAAAACACTGGAGACGTGTCTTCCGTCTATCACAACATGATCGATCTGGTTGGTGGTTTTTCGATCTGGAGACAGCCAGGTAGCTTGATGTATCTTCTTATGCTGGAATCTAGTGCTACAGATAACCATATTTCGGGCCCCGGCGAAGTCGATCAGCCTCAGCCCATTTGGGGATGTTTCCGCGTGGAGGCTGAATTTACCGACCGTAGTGCCAAAGATACCTTCTTTGCCCACCCTGGCATTGAAATCGCCAAGCACGATTTTGACATCGTGGCGGGGGCATCTCTCATAAGTGCGCTCCAAGCACTCATAAAAGGCATCTTTGGTCACATCGTCCTTCTCTTCCGTCGGGGCGTGGGCGCAAATCAGCGATATGTTGAAGAACCTCGCTTTGATGCGGATTGTGGCTAGACGTTCATTCTCCGGAGTGAATGATAGTACTCGGCGACGGAGTCTCTCTCCCACCACGAATCCAACACCAAACTTGCGCTCCTTTATATGGCCACTGTAGTAAATGTCACAAGGACCTACTCGTCTCTGTCCTTGTCCCGTCCATCGCATTTCTTGGACGGCGGTGATGTCAACCTTTATCTTTACGAGGACATCTACCAGCTGGGCAGCGGCACCTTCCCAATTAAGGGACCGGACATTCCAGGTGCATGCCCTCAAATCATAGTCCTTATTTCGTTTGCCATGGTCGTCATCAAAAGGGGGGGCTCTCATCCGAGGCTGTTTATTCTTTTTCATTGGGGGTGTTTTTTTACGTGGCGGGTCCCAAACCCAGCGCACAACCCTATGCAGGGGTGTTTCGCCTTCTCACTTTAGCTCGCCTTCAAACGGATGTTCTTAGGCTACCCAGAGGATACTTGGTCAAAGACCGGAAGTCGTGAGCTGCTTGAGTCATATGTAAAAGAATCGTTTCTGGCCACTCCCAAGTGAATGGCGATCAGAGAACTTTCCTCACTTGCGTGAACTTCTACACATGACCCCATCCCCTTTATAAATAGAAACTACAATTGTGTTATTAAAGGATATACCAATCAGAGTAAAAAATCAAACAATCAACCAAACCTACAGACACATGAAACTCTGCAAGCATTAATCCTCCTTACCTAATAAGACAATATGACTTGGAAACAAAGAGCGCTCCAGCATGCAAACGCTATCAGCTCAGGCTTGCCAGAGTTCCGTAACCAATAAATATTCAAAGGTTTTGACTGCAAATATTTTATGAAGATGTGATTGTGTGTACTTGTTGTTGTAATTGTATGTGACTTTACTAGAAACTTAAGTAAATTATTGCTGAATCGGCATATGCACATAAATATGTATACAGTATTGACAGGAGAACATGGACCCAGCAGCAAATCGAACTAGTTATAAACTATCTTACATTTTCTGATATTAAGTTTGCCACGAAGTTTGTAATACCCGGAAGAAAACGTTGTAAACCCTATAAAAAATATATATAAATGATCAGTATGCTGAGCTGAGTCGATTTAAAAATCAAGTTCTTGTAAAATCTGATGTTATATGTCAGACGCGAATAGACTTCAAAAAGGACCAATAAATCTACTTCACTTTTAAATCAAACGGTCACAGAAAAAAATGTGGGTGCCACAACTGAAACGTCTCGGGCTGTTTGATAACAGAATTCATTGAAAACTAGAGGTAATGGCGACACGCAACGAATTCTTTCCTCCTTTCGTTGATGGCGTCATTAACTTTATGATGTCGAAATTAAAAGGGTGAAAATAGAAATTCGCAAAACTAAGTGATTTCGTTGAAGAACATTTCGGCAAAATACTTCAAAGGCGTGGCTTGTTTTATTGAACTGTTTAAAGTTATAATTTCACTTTTTCCAACAAATAGTTTATTGACAATTTTTATTGCAAATGGGTGTGAACAAAACGCATTTTGGTGTACTCCATAAGTCGAACACTTTTCTGCAACATTGAATGCTGAGTCTTTGGAATAAATATAGATATACCGTATATACAAATATTTACATCATATACTTGTATTATAGTTAGGTATTAAGACAACTTAAAATGCTGCTAATGAATTTAGATATCAAAAAAATTTACATGCATTTCGGGGATATTGTATTTATGTATAATCAAATCGTATTTTTGTACCTACATAGATAGTCACTACTCCAATTACTTAGTTTCCACTCGCCGACATTTAGGGAAGCATACAATTTTCGCAAAAACCCAATAAATGCAGAATTTACCCCGAATAGTTTTGAGAAGCCCGTTAAGTCGCGTTCGAAATGATTTTTCCAGTTTTCCATGCCTTCCCAAATTCGTTGCGAACTAAGAGTCTTTTCTATAAACTTACACTGAGTTCTGCATTTGTATATATAATTTTACTACAGATTAAGTTCGAAGTCTAACGAAAAATACGTATATATTAGATAGGTATATTTTTAAATAGTAAATAATGTCGATATATTTGAAAATCATTTAAAAACTGGAATGTAAATCTTCATAAAACGGTACTTAAGTTTAGTTATGCATGTAATCATGTAATTATATTTTGTTATGAAATTGTTATATTTGCACTTCGTACGATATCTTGTGATACCTGATTTAGTTGAAATATTCGAAAAATAAATTATTTATAAGCTAAATTAAAATATAATAAATGTCACACACATTTCTTTACATTTAACCAACTTTATAAGCAACTTTTCCCTTTATTGTCAAAAATTGTGGAGCTTTTAATAACTTTTAAGCTCTTAATGTCTTGGACGGAATAAAAAAATACAAAATATAAAATATGTATTTGGATATTACTGCAAATATGTAATGTCGACTTAAATGTTTTTAAAAGTTTTCGTTTCTTCAACAAATTTATTGTATTTATTTAGCGTTTATTTATTAAATATGTATCTATATATGTAAATGTATATATGTAATTACTATTTTATATATTAATCTGCTTTATATTATATATAGGGAATTTTAAATGTTTTTAACTTATTTATAAAAATATGATTGTGAAAATCTGTTATAAATGTTGACTATAAATAAATATAATATAAACAACAATAAAGAAAATAAATAATATGGTTTTAATGTATTTGAAAAAATTCAGAAGATTCCTAAAAAAGACTTAATGGGAAAAAGTCCTAATGGGAACATTTTTGGAAAAAAATAAAACCTCGATTGTCATTAATAGCATAATATTTGGTAGTCGAAAAAGTCCTTTCGTACTTTTATTTAAATTTCAACTTATTTTTTCTTTTACATTTATTATAATAAAGAAATATCTACATATGTACCATTTCGTTCGACGACTTTTTGCCATTTCTTCGCTAGAGACATTATTCCATCAGTGTAAATCGCAATTTCGAAATTTTCAGCGGAACGAGCAACCATTGTTGTGCTACACGAACTGATACAGCATTGTTTCCGTAAACTTCACAAATTTCATTGGTGGATTGCGTGACATTCTTCTCTTTTTTATGTAAAAATTTCAAAATATAGCGAATTTCTTCATTATTTTCACTCTTTTTGAACAGCTGTAACTTTTTTCCAACTTCTCCGAATTTCATTTTTGGTTAAATTAAGTTTAAGGGGTTACATGGGTCTCACAGTTTCAAAAAATCGAAATTTTTTTTTGTCTTATTAAATTCTATAACATCTCTAGAGCTAAGGAGATTATTATAGTTTTGTTCACATACCGGTTGTTTGAACGTCCTAAAACTAAAAGAGTCAGATATAGGGTTATATATACCAAAGGGATCAGGGTGATGAGTAGAGTTGAAATCCGGATGTCTGTCTGTCCGTCCGTCCGTGCAAGCTGCAAATTGAGATATCATGATGAAACTTGGTACACGTATTTCTTGGCTCCATAAGAAGGTTAAGTTGGAAGATGGGCAAAATCGATCCACTGCCACGCCCACAAAATGGCGAAAACCGAAGACCTATAAAGTGTCATAACTAAGCCATAAATAAAGATATTAAAGTGAAATTTGGCACAAAGGATTGCATTAGGGAGGGGCATATTCGGGCGTAATTTTTTTTGGAAAAGTGGGCGCCCCCTAATAAGTTTTTTGTACATATCTCGGAAACTACTATAGTTATGTTAACCAAACTCTATAGAGTCGTCTCCTTCAGGCATTTCCATATACAGTTCAAAAATGGAAGAAATCGGATAATAACCACGCCCACCTCCCAAACAAAGGTTATGTTGAAAATCACTAAAAGTGCGTTTACCGACTAATAAAAAACGTCAGAAGCACTAAATTTTACGGAAAAAATGGCAGAAGGAAGTTGCACCCAGGCCTTTTTGTTTAAACTTAAAATGGGCGTGGCGTCGCCCACTTATGGACCAAAAACGATATCTCAGGAACTACCCGACCGATTTCAATGAAATTTGGTACATAATACTTTCTTAACACCTTGATGACATGTACAAAATATGGGTGAAATCAGTTCACAACCACGCCTTCTTCCAATAAAACGATATTTTGAATTCCATCTGATGCCTTCTCTATATAATATGTACATACATAAAGGGTGATTTTTTAAGAGCTTGATAACTTTTTTTAAAAAAAAAACGCATAAAATTTGCAAAATCTCATCGGTTCTTTATTTGAAACGTTAGATTGGTTCATGACATTTACTTTTTGAAGATAATTTCATTTAAATGTTGACCGCGGCTGCGTCTTAGGTGGTCCATTCGGAAAGTCCAATTTTGGGCAACTTTTTCGAGCATTTCGGCCGGAATAGCCCGAATTTCTTCGGAAATGTTGTCTTCCAAAGCTGGAATAGTTGCTGGCTTATTTCTGTAGACTTTAGACTTGACGTAGCCCCACAAAAAATAGTCTAAAGGCGTTAAATCGCATGATCTTGGTGGCCAACTTACGGGTCCATTTCTTGAGATGAATTGTTGTCCGAAGTTTTCCCTCAAAATGGCCATAGAATCGCGAGCTGTGTGGCATGTAGCGCCATCTTGTTGAAACCACATGTCAACCAAGTTCAGTTCTTCCATTTTTGGCAACAAAAAGTTTGTTAGCATCGAACGATAGCGATCGCCATTCACCGTAACGTTGCGTCCAACAGCATCTTTGAAAAAATACGGTCCAATGATTCCACCAGCGTACAAACCACACCAAACAGTGCATTTTTCGGGATGCATGGGCAGTTCTTGAACGGCTTCTGGTTGCTCTTCACCCCAAATGCGGCAATTTTGCTTATTTACGTAGCCATTCAACCAGAAATGAGCCTCATCGCTCATCGGACACGGACGCGAAACACATTTCGAACCGAACACTGATTTTGGTAATAAAATTCAATGATTTGCAAGCGTTGCTCGTTAGTAAGTCTATTCATGATGAAATGTCAAAGCATACTGAGCATCTTTCTCTTTGACACCATGTCTGACATCCCACGTGATCTGTCAAATACTACTGCATGAAAATCCTAACCTCAAAAAAATCACCCGTTATAAATGAAAATACAATTCAATACTCAAAGTACACAAATTGATCTAATCTAATTAATTTTTCAGCAAAATAAAAAATATGTAAATGACGGATAATGAAATCTCGATTATCACTTTATCATGCGAGAGTATAAAATGTTCGGTGACACCCGAACTTAGCCCTTCCTTACTTGTTCTTTATATAAGGTAAAGTACTGGAAAATATTTCATTTCATATTTGGTGATTTCTCGTTTATCTACGAAGTTCATTTTGAGGTTATAAGTGTTTGCTGTGAATTTTATTCGATAAAAAATGCCGTTTAGTGTCTAGAACCCAGATAACGGAAGGTGTTCGTAGAAAAGATAGACCTAAGAAGAGGAAACAATCGTTTAATTTAAAAAATCCTGAGGTAAATGATAATTCTTTCGCGAGTACGTCGGCAAAAAAATTAAAAGGCGATGACAAACAGCACTTGCCAGAGGAAGCCACGCTACGATATTCGATCATTGACTTTGCTCTGATTTTTTTTCTGGTTTTTTACGGTGTTCAAACATTATTGAAAGTGGAGGTGAAGAAAAATTTTGTAATGGAAATGTAAATTTTAAACAATGCTCCAAATTCGGTCTGGGATTTGAACTTGTGGTAGAATGTGAACGATGTATGCCCAAATATATTTTATCATGTCAACAAATTGGCAGAATGTATTAACTAAATCGGCGGTTCATTTTTGTTATGCGAGTATTGGGTTTGGGTCTTGCTGCATGCAAGAAGTTGTGCGGTTTGATGGATCTAAGCAGCTCCTTTTTGAATCAATCAATATACGACTTTAATTTTAATAAAATACATGAATGTATTACCATAGTTACTAAGAAACTGTTCTCCTCTGCTGCTACAGAAGGAAAGCAATGACAAGTTTAGCAAACAACATGGAAGATACGACAGATGTGACTGTCTCCAGCGTGGTTTTGCATCACCTTTTTTGTCAGTTCTCTAATGGGATATCAATCAGGAAAAGTCTTGGATGTCATTGTTAAATGTTCATACTGTAAACTATGTGAGTCTTGGAAAAAAATTTGATACGGCAGAATTTGAAGAGTGGAAAGAAGAACACATCGAAAATGAACAATGTACCGCCAATCACACTGGAGCATCTGGAAACATGGAAGTATCTTCAATTATTGAAATGTTCAAACGTTCTATTGTAAAACATCGCTTGAGGTACGTAAATTATATAGGAGATGGAGATTCTAAAACATACTCTGGTATTCTCAAAGCAAAACCTGATGGTTAAAATTTTGTTGTCAATAAGAAAGAATGCGTTGACCACGTACAGAAGAGGATGGAAACCCGGTTGCGTGATTTAGTGCAGAAACCTGTTGAGGAAAAAATTGTCGATGGCAAAAAAACTCAAAAAAAAAAAAACCTTTCTGGTAAATGTAAATTGACTAGTAAATTCACTGACAAATTAACTGTATATTATGGCTCAGCGATAAGAAGAAACAGTGATTCAGCTGATATAATGAGGGATGCAATATGGGCAACTTACTACCACTTCAGTTCTACAGACAAAACCTCGCAGCATCAAAATTGCCCTGAAGATCCAGACACGTGGTGCACCGGGCAGCGAGCATCAGCATCAGGTACTCTCTCATCGTTCAAACACCTATACTCCATTACCAGATGATGTTTGATTGCAATGAAACCAATTTATGAAGACCTGAGTAAGGATGAGCTTTTGGAGCGGTATCTTGGAGGATTTACACAAAATAACAATGAATGTTTCAATCAGTTGATTTGGAAAATTACTCCCAAAATACTTCCAGCTGGGTCGATAATCGTTCAAATTGCTGCGATAATCGCTGCTTGTATTTTCAATGAAGGGATATCAACATTATTATTAATTATGCACGGTATGGACCTACAACTTGGTCCAAATTCCCATGAATATGCCCGAAACATGGATGAAAACCAGCGAGACTCGTGAAAGCAAAAGGATATCCTGGACATTGCAGTTGCAGAGGTTCTTTACTTTATGGCCCAGGAATCGACGATTCAATGTAAGTTAAAAAAAAATTTCCCACTTTTATTGTCTCTTAAAACTTTAAACGCGTTTTTCTCAAAACTATGTTTTCAAAGTCGGTTGTCAAGATTTCTCGCGAGCTACTCAACCGAACTTAGTGAAATTTTACACAGGTCTTCGAGATATCATTTACAAGGTCTTGAACGAAGAATTTTTTTCTTAATTACAACTATTTAAAAAAATGTCGAGAAATTTTCATCGAAATTTGCATTTTTTTATAAAAACGTCTGCCAAAAATCCAATTTTAATTTTTTTTCCTTCGTCCAATACCTAGTTTATTGTCTTTACTAAAACACGTATTTTTTTTTTATTTCAGATGATCGTGAAAGAAGTTCTGCTGACAACGCGGATGCACCTTTTTCCGAGGGGACTATTTTTTTTTTAAATTTTACAAAATGTTTTTAAATATGAGTATTTTAAATAAAAAAAAAATTTCAATAAAATATTTCATTTTATATATGTATCTTATATATAAAAATGAAACGCAAAATGTGTTGGTAAGCGCATAACTCAAAAACGCCTGGACCAATTTTGCTAATTCTTTTTTTAAAATATTCGTTGAGGCTCAAGGATGGTTTTTACAGCAAGAAAAATAGCCGGAAAACTCCTAAAAACAGTCCATTTCCTTTTCCCATACAAACGCTAGTAACGCTAAGGGAACGACTGAACCAATCTTGATGAAATTTTCAGAGAATGTTCCCTGTGGATCGAGGAAGGTTTGGAAATAAAAAAACCTCTACGCTTCCCATGAGGAAAAGTCGGAAAATTGGACAATTCCAAAAAGTTAATTTTTTCCATACAATTTTTTTTTTTTTAATTTTTTTGTTTTGTTTTTCAATTATTCAAATCGTTCAAATTTGTCGTTTGCTTCAAAAATTTTTGAAAACTATTCAGTGAAAATGTTATGTGTGTTGCACACAAAGTGATCAATTACAGATTGAAATTTGTTACGATGCCACGAAGAGGTCGCGCTAATATCGGTCGGCGTTCTTTTTGGCATCAACACACATTAGCAGCCCAAGGCACATGACCGAGTACTCCCAGGATGCGATGACATACGTGCGGTATTATGGATCGTGGTCAATCAGCAAGCGATCGTCCCTGTGTCATCGGGACAAGACTTTTCAAGCAACAGCTTCGATGGATTTTATCTTGAAGATACGTATGTATATATGGCGCTGTTAGATGCTAGATGTACTCTGTTGAGTGGCAAAGGAGAGGTTTGCAGCACGCACACATTCTTTTTTGGATGGTGGGTGGTGGTTATACCAGATCAAATTGATGAAATCATTCAATCATGCGGAAATTCCTGATACAAAGAAAGATCCAGTATTATACGAAGTGATGAAAACCAATAAGGTTCATGGACCTTGCGGACACCACAATCGCACTTCGGTTTGTGTGTCTGACAATAAATGCACGAAACAGTATCCACGTTTCTTTCGGAAACACAAACTAGAAATGAGGGATATCCACTCTATCGGCGTCGCTCTCCAGAAGACAATGGCAGAACATTCAGCATTCAATTTAGAACAGTGAATATCGAAGTTGACAACACATGGATCGTACTATATTCACCATTATTGTCTAATTCATATTCAAAACTAATATCAGTGTCATAGGATGCAACATGGGGGTTATTGGACTTGAACGATACGGTTAATACATAAACTGCAATAAATCGCTTTGTAGGACATTTACCTCTGCAATTCATGAACGTTTTCCGACTGTTGTTCGTCTCACAGTTAATTTATAGAAGGCCATCGTGTGTATTTCAACCCAGAGAATACAATACAGCCAGTGGAAACACCGCCAGCTACAAAATTAACATTTGCGAGTTTTTGCTCAACTTTCGTCAGAGATCCGTTTGCGAGGACATTCGGAAATACCTTGATATTATACATGGAATGCATCGTTGAAGAAATAATTACGCAGACAGCAAGGCCAAGGAGTAGATGGACATGCAGGTGTGTTATCAACTAATTCATTAGGACGAATTTACACAATCCACCCGAAAAACGACGATTGTTTCTATTTTCGGTTGCTATTGATAAATGTTCGCGGTTCAGCTTCATTTGAGTTATTGCGTACTGTGAATGGTACGCTGTGTGCAACTTTTTGAGATGCAAGCCAGGCATTACAATTGCTGGAAAATGATAATCACTGGAATGTAAATGAAGTTCGCATACTTTTCGCGATGATCATTTCGACATATCAGCCTTCAAATCCGCGTCTATTATGCGATACGAACAAAAATGAAATTGCCGAAGACAGTTTACATCGCTTTCGCTAAAATTGGAAATGGGATCAATTCCGGTTGATACTTCCGGTGGTTTGATATCAATTCCTTCTGCCGTTTATCAGTTCACGAAAGATGAACTCATCACGAATGTTCGGATATTGAACAAATTATGGTAACTATGATTCCTTAAGTACATGCGCAATGTTAGCTGCCAAAAATACCGATATTGTTGACTTAAAATGGAAGATTCAAGAACAAATTCTGGGAGACTTGCGCTCCCACAAATCGATCGATCGTGACAATGAAGACGACGTCGTGAGTAATCCAGTGGAATTTCGAAATTCTTTAAAGAGGCTTGGTATGCTACCGCATCATTTGCGTCTCAAAGTTGGATCTGTCGTTATTATGTTTCGCAATCTTCATGCGCTGTGAAACTGTGTAATGGAACCCGACTAATTTTGACGCAGCTATCGAATATAAGAGGGATTCCTTTGAGTTTTAACGATTTGCCATTTCAGTTTAAACGTATTCCGTTTCCAGTAAAAATTGCAATTGAAATGACAATCAACAGGCTACAAGGATAGTTGCATAGTGTGAGGCATAAATTTGGAAATGCTATGTTTTTCACACGACCAGATATACGTGGCGTGGTCACGAGTTGGAAAGCCATATTTTTTGTACACCGGAACAGAAACCAAAAAAATGTTGTCAAGCTGCGTTACAATGAAAACAAAAAATGAAATGTAAAGTTCAACTTTGTTTTTATTTCAAAACACATAATTTCACGCTGGACAACGGCTGCGGGGTCAGCTAGTATATATATAAAATTATTGAAAAATGGTCGTTTCTTCCCGAGGAAACCCATGTAACCCCTTAAGTCTCACCTTTCCAACACTATATGGCATGACCAGCGTTTGAAAAACTACGCTACTCTCTCACTTTGTCGGGAGCCACAGCATAGCCTTAGCATAACAATGTAATGTACTTACGTGCTCTACTCTGCTCCGAGTTTTTTTAGGTAAAAAACTATAACTGTAGCGAAAGCAAAAAATGAAATGCTGCGCTATGCTCTGGTGTAGCGGTAGCAAAAAATTGGGAGTTGTAGCAGAGCGGCAGTAATGAAAATTTGTATGTGTTACAGCTACCGCATGTGTTTGTTTCTCATAATTTTTGAAATTTTTTAGTGTTTTTAGCTTTTAATTTTTTTCTGTACTCTTCTAAAATAACCAAATATCTAATAAAATGGATGGTAAAAATATTAATTGCCGTTTTTTTACGACACTTTAAAAATTACCTGAAATTCATGCTTTAGACTAGAATACCCCCTTAAACGAGATATCGTCATGAACTATGGCATAAATTATTGTCCAAGGAAACGTTGTAGTCTACGAATACATTTCCTAAATCGGATCACTATAGCATATATATATGTATATGTATGTAGCTGCGTTGAATAAAAAAGTTAGAAGAAAAGTGAATTATGAGGTAATCACATATTTCTTGAAACATTTTGTGGGAAGAAAGGTACACGTACATCGAAAATCTTTCGAAATATTACCGCTTAATGCATTTCAAGACCCGTATTTCGTTAGAAATTACCAAAAAAACTTGGTTAATTTAAATCAATATAGTTGTAAAATTGATTGCCTCTGAAGCATATACGAGTAGTTATTGATTTACCTCAGTTTTAGTAGTTTTTAACCGTTATGTGGGGAGAAGGCGGACATTTCATCCATTTTCCACTGTCGGTGCTCTTAGATTTGTTCTAAGCGAATTTGGTTATTTTCGCTTGCTATATATGTACATACACATTTAGCTCTAAACAAACGTTGCCTTAAAAATCGCTGGCTCGAAACCGGTTTTAGACCTGTGTTAGGCTGTTAGGAAAGTTGTTCAGTATGATCAGCAGAATATCTCCCATTTTAGGTGGGGTGATTGGGATTTTGATCCAGATTACTCTGTGAATTTGCCTATTTTTGATTTAATTTAATGTTGTCATTGACTAATGGTAATCCCCAAATGTGAATATTTGAATTAATCATTCACATTTTCTAAAGCCAGTGCAGTTGCAAATGATGCGAGGCAATTTATATAAACTTTGAGGACCCTATTTACGGTTTTCATCTTTGCTTAAAGCTCTTTTGAAAGTTTACAAAAAAGCTGCTCGTCAGTTTGTATCAGCTTCCTATAAAATCGCAATCCATAAATTTATGGGTTCGTAGCCTCTCTGCGTCGAACGAAAATCTTGTTTCTTGGTTTTATTGAATTTATCTGCTGTAACAAGTTTAGCTTTCTGCGGAATTGCTAATTTATTTTGACACTTAAAGATGTCATGTTTAAATAAGTAACTTCAGTTGCTCTTTTCATGACAAGTGCACCGCCTCTAATAATAGCTAAAGCGAAAAGTAAATTGTTTATTTATTCATGAATATTTGTTCCTAATTTCTCTGAGAAATCATTAATGTTTTCGTATTTTCTTGATTTGCTCGGGTGGCCGGCATGCTTTTCATTGTTTTATCTTCTCGACTCTCTGATAACATCCATCATCTAATGACACCACCATTTACCATATTTCACAGGCAATTTTTTTACGTCCGCATTAGTGACAACGAGTGGAAAAAGTAAAAAAGTAAGTTATCAAGTGCAGTAATTAGTGTTTTTCAAATTAAAACTTGAAAATAAATTACAAACACGCAATAAAGGTGCAAAAATTCTTTATTTTATAAATTTTGAAATTGAATTGGTAACTAAAGTTTTCGTTTTTTTTAAATTAATTTTTGAAATATTAAAACGTTTTTTTACGATGAATTAAATAAAATTATGAAAATGGTGAATTTTAAACAATTAACGAATGAGGAGTTTTCAATCATAATTAATTAGCATAAAGATAGTCACCCGCAGCGTTATATTGCTGAAAAATTTAATAAAAGCCAGGTCGCAATACGGAAATTTACAACAAAGAAAATCGAGTCATCAGGAAAAAGAGACAAAGTCCCTCAAAAATAACAAAGTGAGAGTTGATAAACGATTTTTGGATATTTCCTATTCTAATCCCTTCAAATCAGTTTCAAAAAATCGCGCACAGTTTATAAAAGAAGGCTAGAATAACCCCTCAGTGCACACTGTCCATAACAGATTGCACCAAACCAATATTCACAGCCGCGTTGGAAGAAAGTTACTCTACCTAAATGAGGCAAATAAAAAACGACAAGCATTTTATAAAGAGTGCACATTAAAATCTCAAGACTTTTGGCATAAAGTGCTCTGGACTCATGAATCGATGATTTGTCTTTGTTATTCCCACGGTATGGCTTTCGTTTAGCGCTCGCCCGAACAGGAACTATTATACAAGTGCACTCTACCCACAATTAAGTCGGTGAAAAAGGGCTTAATGGTTTAGGAATGCTTATCTGCGAATGGCCCTGGCAATATTGTACTCCTGGAAGAAAAAGTTACTACTGCAGTTTATTTAAATATTTTAAAGGAGCACGCAAACCCCGAGAGTCACCGACTAATTGGACCGGATACCCTTCTTCAACAGGACAACGCGCCCATTCAGGCTGTAAAAATCATCACAGAACATTTTCAAAATGAAAATATGAGTGGATTGAAGTGGCCTCCTCAAGGCCCTGACTTGTTACCAATTTAAAATGCTTGGGCAATCCTTAAGATGCGTATAACCGAAAAGAAACCCCAAACAATTGGAATAATTTTCCTCAAAATTAGTGTTTGAAGCTTCCCAACTCCGTGCAACAACGATTGGGTCAACTATCAAAAAGAAGTTATGGACATTGTGGATATTAAACAATTTAACTTATTTTTTTACATGCAATTTACTGTATGTGTGTACGTTTTCCTTTTATTAAAGCAATTGGCTCCTCTTTTGTTTTAAAAATTTAATTCTTCTTCTTCTTTACTGGCGTAGGCACCGCTTACGCGAGTGAACAACAGCGCGCCACTCGTTTCTTCTCTTCGCTACGTGGCGCCAATTGGATATTCCAAGCGAAGCCAGGTCCTTCTCCACTTGGTCCTTCTAACGGAGTGGAGGTCTTCCTCTTCCTCTGCTTCCTGCGGCGGGTACTGCGTCGAATACTTTCAGAGCTGGAGTGTTTTCATCCATCCGGACAACATGACCTAGCCACTGTCTTTTAATTCGCTGAACTATGTCAATGTCGTCGTATATCTCGTACAGCTCATCGTTCCATCGAATGCGATATTCGCCGTGGCCAACGCGCAAAGGACCATAAATCTTTCGCAGAACCTTTCTCTCGAAAACTCTTAAGTTCGACTCATCGGTTGTTGTCATCGTCCAGGCCTCTGCACCGTACAGCAGGACGGGAATTATGAGCGACTTATAGAGTTTGGTTTTTGTTCGTCGAGAGAGGACTTTACTTTTCAATTGCCTACTCAGTCCGAAGTAGCACCTGTTGGCAAGAGTAATCCTGCGTTGGATTTCCAGGCTGACATTGTTGGTGGTGTTTAAGCTGGTTCCAAGATAGACGAAATTATCTACAACTTCAAAGTTATGACTGTCAACAGTGACGTGGGAGCCAAGTCGCGAGTGCGACGACTGTTTGTTTGATGACAGGAGATATTTCGTCTTGCCCTCGTTCACTGCCAGACCCACTTGTGTTGCTTCCTTGTTAAGTCTGGAGAAAGCAGAACTAACGGCGCGGGTGTTGAGGCCGATTATATCAATATCATCGGCATACGCTAGTAGCTGTACACTCTTATAAAAGATTGTACCTGCTCGATTCAGTTCTGCAGCTCGAATAATTTTCTCCAGAAGAAGATTGAAAAAGTCGCACGATAGGGAGTCGCCTTGTCTGAAACCTCGTTTGGTATCGAACGGTTCGGAGAGGTCCTTCCCGATCCTGACGGAGCTTTGAGTGTTGCTCAGCGTCAGTTTACACAGCCGTATTAGTTTTGCGGGGATACCAAATTCAGACATCGCGGCATAGAGGCAGCTCCTTTTCGTGCTGTCGAAAGCAGCTTTGAAATCGACGAAGAGGTGGTGTGTGTCGATTCTCCTTTCACGGGTCTTTTCCAAGACTTGGCGCATCGTGAATATCTGGTCGGTTGTTGATTTGCCAGGTCTAAAGCCACACTGATAAGGTCCAATCAGTTTGATGACGGTGGGCTTTAATCTTTCACACAATACGCTCGACAGAACCTTATATGCGATGTTGAGGAGGCTAATCCCACGGTAGTTGGCGCAGATTGTGGGGTCTCCTTTTTTATGTATTGGGCATAGCACACTTAAATTCCAATCGTTGGGCATGCTTTCGTCCGACCATATTTTACAAAGAAGCTGATGCATGCTCCTTACCAGTTCTTCGCCGCCGTGTTTGAATAGCTCGGCCGGCAATCCGTCAGCCCCTGCCGCTTTGTTGTTCTTCAGGCGGGCAATTGCTATTCGAACCTCTTCATGGTCGGGCATTGGAACGTCTGCTCCATCGTCATCGATTGGGGAGTCGGGTTCGCCTTCTCCTGGCGTTGTACGTTCACTGCCATTCAGCAGGCTGGAGAAGTGTTCCCTCCATAATTTAAGTATGCTCTGGGCATCGGTGGCTAGATCACCTTGGGGGGTTCTACAAGAGTATGCTCCGGTCTTGAAACCTTCTGTAAGCCGCCGAATCTTTTCGTAGAATTTTCGAGCATTACCCCTGTCGGCCAGCTTATCAAGCTCTTCGTACTCACGCATTTCAGCCTCTTTCTTTTTCTGTCTACAAATGCGTCTCGCTTCCCTCTTCAACTCTCGGTATCTATCCCATCCCGCACGTGTTGTGGTCGATCGTAACGTTGCGAGGTAGGCAGCCTGTTTTCTCTCCGCTGCGACACGGCACTCCTCGTCGTACCAGCTGTTCTTTTGCACTTTCCAAAAACCAATGGTTTCGGTTGCAGCTGTACGTAAGGAGTTTGAAATGCCGTCCCACAGTTCTCTTATACCGAGTTGTTGACGAGTGCTCTCAGAGAGCGGGAGTGCAAGTCGAGTAGAAAAACGTTCGGCTGTCTGTTGTGATTGCAGCTTCTCTACGTCGAACCATCCTTGTGTTTGTTGGCGTGCGTTTTTTGCTGCACAGAGGCGGGTGCGAATTTTGGCTGCAACAATATAGTGGTCCGAGTCGATGTTAGGACCTCGGAGCGCACGCACATCTAAAACACTGGAGACGTGTCTTCCGTCTATCACAACATGATCGATCTGGTTGGTGGTTTTTCGATCCGGAGACTGCCAGGTAGCTTGATGAATCTTCTTATGCTGGAATCTAGTACTACAGATAACCATATTTCGGGCCCCGGCGAAGTCAATCAGCCTCAACCCATTTGGGGATGTTTCCTCGTGGAGACTGAATTTACCGACCGTAGTGCCAAAGATACCTTCTTTGCCCACCCTGGCGTTGAAGTCGCCAAGCACGATTTTGACATCTTGGCGGGGGCATCTCTCATAAGTGCGCTCCAAGCACTCATAAAACGCATCTTTGGTCACATCGTCCTTCTCTTCCGTCGGGGCGTGGGCGCAAATCAGCAATATGTTGAAGAACCTCGCTTTGATGGGAATTGTGGCTAGACGTTCATTCATAGGAGTGAATGATAGTACTCGGCGACGGAGTCTCTCTCCCACCACGAATCCAACACCAAACTTGCGCTCCTTTATATGGCCACTGTAGTAAATGCCACAAGGACCTACTTGTCTCTGTCCTTGTCCCGTCCATCGCATTTCTTGGACGGCGGTGATGTCAGCTTTTATCTTTACGAGGACATCTACCAGCTGGGCAGCGGCACCTTCCCAATTAAGGGACCGGACATTCCAGGTGCATGCCCTCAAATCATAGTCCTTATTTCATTTGCCATGGTCGTCATCAAAAGGGGGGGGGCTCTCATCCGAGGCTGTTTGTGCTTTTTCATTGGGGGTGTTTTTTTACGTGGCGGGTCCTAAACCCAGCGCACAACCCTATGCAGGGGTGTTTTGCCTTCTCACTTTAGCTCGCCTTCAAACGGATGTTCTTAGGGTACCCAGAGGATACTTGGTCAAAGACCGGAAGTCGTGAGCTGCTTGAGTCATATGTAAAAGAATCGCTTCTGGCCACTCCCAAGTGAATGGCGATCAGAGAACTTTCCTCACTTGCGTGAACTTCTACACATGACTCCATGTAATTAGATATTTTGAAATATGGTCTCAACAAAAAAATATTTCCTTTGAAAAAAATTTAAACTTTTACATTTTATTCACTTCACTGATTTATATTTCACTTTGATAACTTACTTTTTCTACCTACTGTAATTTTAGTTTTCAGACACAATTTTTTTCACAGATCCATTTTCTGGAATAAGCAAAAATTGAAGATGACTCAACATGCGTCCAAGCAAAGCAGCCGTAAAAAATTCACTAAATATTCCGAACTAAATGATTTCCACTTATGGCCCCAGTTCCAGGTAGTAGACAGTACTTATCACATTGTCGTAAACCCCTTCCTGTGTCTGACTTGTCAGACTGTGCAATGTTCTTATAGTCCTTCCAGTACAAGTAAAAGCGAGGCTGAACTGTTCGACGGCAGATACAGTGTAGGCCATTTAAAGTTGACCCATTTGTTTGTTTGCCAAAATTAAGGCGTCGCGGATAATCAGCTGGGTTTAGTTTTTGTGCCATTTGAATTTTATATGGAAACATCTTCAAATCTTTATGAATTATGCGTCGGAGAGTGGTGCGAGAGATGTCTAATTCCTGAGAGCGGCGATAACTCGATGTCGATGGAGTCTCCTCAATACTGGCTCGTACAGCTTCGATATTTTCATCAGAACGTCTTGTGCGTTGTCTGGATGCATGACTGGCATTACTGAGATTACCGGTGTTCACAAATTTTGCGTATAAAGACTTAATTGTGTTCTTAACTGGAGCACTTTTCACTTTATTTTTTTTGCGAAACGCACGTTGAGTTAACACAATTGAAAAGTTATTTTGAATATAAAGCTGAACAATTTCAGCGCGTTCTTTTGGAGTGTACTGTTCCATGGTATAAATTGTCTTCGAATGACGCTTCTAACGCGGTATGACATTAGCCGATTTGTCAGCGCTGTTAAAAGTTACAGCGTTGCCAGATGGGTCAACTTTAAATGGCCTACCCTGTACATAGATGATAGCACTAATACTAAATCCACAGATTTTTAGTCACTCCCTACCTTTAAAGAGATGTGTACGGATTATATATGGTAGGATTTTTTGTAAAGCACCTTTTGGTTTCTGTTAGTTTACAAAAAATGGATCCAAAGAAATATCGTGTACTAATAAATAATATGTACTAGTAAATTTAAAATAATATTTTGGACTAATCAATATTATTTTGAACTTATTTGAAAGTGGTTCGCTTAGTTTGAACGAGGGGAAATGAGCACCGAGGACGAGGGCAGGCAGTTAACGCCAAAAAAGTCCCAAAATAATTTTTAATGACGGGAAAGTGAAGTTAATCTAGAGAGCTGAGACGAAATGAAAGGAATATTTGATATATTGTAAATGAATATTTGGATATGAGAAAGCTCTGTACCAAGTGGGTGCCGCGTGAGTTTACTTTTTTTCTCACCAGAAACAACGACGTCTTGATATTTATGATGTTAGTGTTTGAAGCCCTTTAATCGCAATAAAACTGAAATTTTGCGTCGATATTTTGCAATGGATGGAATATGGCTCCAGCATTTCATACCGGAGTCTAATCGATTGTCAAAAATAATATTTATCAACCATATTCAAAAGGGAAAAACTATTTAGCGCCACTCTTAAGCATTATTGGGACATTTGAATAAAAAAAGTGCAAAAAACGACCCCATTTGTAGAAGAAAAAAGTGCTGTTTCAACACAACGCACCGCATTCACTGTATTATACAGATCTGTTTCCCAGTGTTTATTCCCTGTTCTCAAAGAAAGAAATTTAAGAACAATGAAGAGGTAATCGCAGGCACTAAGGCTTATGTGAGGCTTAAGTAAAGGTATTATAAATAGGTTATTGAAATTTGTTTTACCTCCATAGTCGTTTGGTGCCTTCGAAAATTGAATAATAAAATCAAATTTAGTTAGTCTTCGAACCTTTGAGGCCCCCGATATAGGGAAGTAAACTGCTACTTTCGACATATATAACATCCGGTCATCAATAATTTTTGTGTAAAATAAGTAGCAACCGATTTCCCTAAGTTCTAATATATTGCCCCACTTATCATGCTAATATACTTAATCCTGTCATAAGTTCTGTTACAATTTCAGGGCATTAAAGAAATTAACTATAATACAATTTTTTATGAAGTTAATTTTATTTTATAATGTATGTATATATTAAATGCGCGATGTATAACGTTGTATTCGACATGGTATTTTTATGCATTTGCCTTAAAAAATTCGGACATGGACCAATAGCAGCACGTACAGTTTCTATTGACAACGCTGCTGAAACTAAAGATTTTTGAAGAACTCGAAATTGGTTTGCGGTATTCGACAGGACATTTTCTCCAATTCTGGCTAGAAATTTAAATGGACTAAGGAATGGATTCCAATACAGACGGCCAATTATCTGCCCCTATGACGCTACGAATAGTACTTTTGAGCTACTGCTGGGTTGATTTTGTTTTGTGTGCTGGAGCAGGTCTAATTAGCTCTTTCATTCTATTGTTCAGAGATGCATTTACACTTGAATGAAAATAAATAAGATTATCACAAATGTTAAATTTCCCATAACATAGTATAATTACTAATACAAATAAAATTATACATACTATATATTGACTTTGTATCAGAATATTTACGAAATTTATGGGAAATTGATTTACTTTTAACTTTTTCGTGTTTAGCCCTCATCGAGACCAACGGGTCTGGCCAGGCATATTTTGTTTTTAAATGTTATTTAAATATATTTAGAGTGTAGCAAACGACTTGCGCTTCCAGGTAACTTCATAGAATTTTATTGTCTATAGAATTCAGAAAAAAAAATTCAAGGATATCGGATAAAAAGGATATTATAATATTACAGACCAATGGTGCTTGGCTAGACCCATATATTTTGTATGAAAATATATGAACTTTGGTATGTTTCTATCACTTCGCACGGATTTATCTGTTTTCATGTTCGTTACATGTCCAAATTGGTTTTTTATGTTTATCTAGCACTCATATAAACATAATCATATGCATAAATATGTTCATTCGGGTCTATAGCGAGCCCTTTCCGCTCGATTTGTTCATGCTAAAGAAGAGAAAAAAGGGGAACAGTCAAAAGAAGAGTGTGTTTACAAACAAAACCAGGATTCTGTGTGTTTATTTTTGCTACAGTATTCTTCTTCTACCTCGCTCTAATGAATTCGTTTTCTGTATTCTTTTGTATTATGCAAGTCAGTTGATGACAGATATTTGAAATTTTATTTTATAATTCAACAAAGGCCGGCGTTGACTGCATGGATCAGATGGTTACCCATTGCACTACAAAGCGGCCAACGAAACGATGGACATTTGCCTATTTTTGCAACTTGTTGGATGTGATGAGATTGGCTGCTTTCGTATTTTGCAAAGAAATTGACCATCTAGATAAAAAGAATGCACGACGCACTTTTCTTTACAATTTATTGAGAACATTGGCAACGCTCAATATCGAAAATCGTATGAACAATCCCAATGTCATCAAACATCTACCTTGTCGTTTGGCTTTTGAATCCTTTTTCAGTCGTTCACTCAACATCCCATCACGATTAGTAGCTTCAACATCAAAAGGTGTTGACACACTCAAAGGAAGGAGAGATTGCAGACTTTGATTGCAAGAAAGCGATAAATTGCGTCGTAAAACTCGATTTTTCTGTTCTAAATGTTCAAATCCAGTTTGTCAACAGCATTCGAAAATTGATTAAATATGTTTTTTTTTTTGTATTCCTCAGGACCCATCATCATAAAATCAATTGAAAAATTGCTCAAAAATGATTCATATGCTCCTAAATAAATCAAAAAAAGCTGCATACGAGTTTCATTTTTCTTTTTCAGGTAGTTCAGAGTATGCCCAAACCAAATCGAGAGGTAAGGAAATTCAAAAATGTATCTATATTGTACATATATGAGCGTAAATACAACACGTCTTTCCATAAAAATGTATGTAAACACATAGGGGCCTAGCCAAGCACCATTGGTCTCGACTAAGTGTATCAGACCGTTGGTCTCGACCAGCGTTAACTTGCTTATAAAATTTAAAAAAATGGCGATCGTTTAATCTATATGATGATCTCTGTTCAGTATATTCAAAATGACAAATAAGAGTTCTTTTTGATTTTGTGACTTCCCTACTCTCAGTTGACAAATTTGAGACAACATTTTGTGACTAAAGACTAGAGACTGCTGTGAATAGTAACTAGTCACAAATTGGGACTCTACCTTCAAAATGTATCAAATAGTGACCAGAGCCTGCTTAAAGAATTGCGCTATAAGTATATTTGGTTCAGTTGTACAGTATTTAAACGCAAATTAAATTAAAAATGAAATTTTACAAACATTCCTTCCACGTTCATCCCACTCTGCCATGCCACAAATATTTGCCTCGTGCTAAATATAGGTCAATGTAATTAAATTACATGTAGTGCTTATATGTACTTACAATTTGATCATTTCACCAACACATTTCGCAACAGAAATTAATTTGCGGCATTAATAGCTTCAGTGAATAATTAGTTTTTATAGTATATCCGAATTATGTGTATAAAAGTGAAGCTAAAGTGCGAAAGCATTTTGCTCTGCCTAATGTGAGTGTGTTACGTAATTATGGTATACTTGTGTTTTATTTGGTTGTTTAGTGCACTTACGCAGTACTTCAATTATAACTGTAAAGCAATAGAACAATTTTCTAAATACTTCTTTTCCGATTATCGATATAACCGATGATACCACAACTAACTTCTCTCCTTGGATGAGAAAGCTTTTTCTTCCTCACTTTCTCGGATATCTTCTCAGCACTATGGTCAAACTGGATCCAAATTGAGCACATTTGCTTTGAATTTAGTGCCACTTAATCTTGTGAGTAGATGACGAGATTCAATTATTCCAAATAGTCCAGTCATTAAAGCTTAAATTAGGTAAGAATCTCGGGTACATCGAATTCCGAGGTGAACTTACTATAATGACTGGACTAAAAGTAAAACCCAGGCTAACAATGTGGTCTCTGAGTATTGGGGTATTTGGGACTGTTATTTTATGGAGCAACCTTGCAATGGCGTTTTTACGAATAAGAACCAATGAAATGAATAGTAATGCAGGTATCCTATTTACATCACACTCGCAATAAATACAAGTACACCCAACTCTTTTTCTACACATTAGATACGTTCCTGGGGGATACGTTCCATGTCATCTGAAAACCGTGTAAGATGAAATAAAGAACTATATTTACTTCGAAAAACCGTATAAAAAATGTTAAAAAGTATAAATTTTCAGATATGCATACAAATTGTATGTTTAATGGCATTTTATTGAGCATTAAAACTTAAAATACATAATTCATACAGGTGCAAAATTGGTAGAGCAAGCAAAACACAAAACAAATCTGTTAGTCTAGAAGTAAGAAAAATAAAATTATAATAGAAATAAGGAAAAAATATTTGCATAGCTACATAATTATTCGCCAATACTTGATAACAAGCGCAACTGTTTGCGACGAACTGGACTAAGGTCGGTATAATCGCTGGAGATATGTATCCATTTCAGCTATGTAAATACATACATATGCATCATGCGAAAAAAATGTGTGGGTAAGAGTTATCGAATAAGTGGATTTCCCAGTTACTAAAGGGTGATTTTTTAAGAGCTTGATAACTTTTTTAAAAAAAAAAACGCATAAAATTTGCAAAATCTCATCGGTTCTTTATTTGAAACGTTAGATTGGTTCATGACATTTACTTTTTGAAGATAATTTCATTTAAATGTTGACCGCGGCTGCGTCTTAGGTGGTCCATTCGGAAAGTCCAATTTTGGGCAACTTTTTCGAGCATTTCGGCCGGAATAGCCCGAATTTCTTCGGAAATGTTGTCTTCCAAAGCTGGAATAGTTGCTGGCTTATTTCTGTAGACTTTAGACTTGACGTAGCCCCACAAAAAATAGTCTAAAGGCGTTAAATCGCATGATCTTGGTGGCCAACTTACGGGTCCATTTCTTGAGATGAATTGTTGTCCGAAGTTTTCCCTCAAAATGGCCATAGAATCGCGAGCTGTGTGGCATGTAGCGCCATCTTGTTGAAACCACATGTCAACCAAGTTCAGTTCTTCCATTTTTGGCAACAAAAAGTTTGTTAGCATCGAACGATAGCGATCGCCATTCACCGTAACGTTGCGTCCAACAGCATCTTTGAAAAAATACGGTCCAATGATTCCACCAGCGTACAAACCACACCAAACAGTGCATTTTTCGGGATGCATGGGCAGTTCTTGAACGGCTTCTGGTTGCTCTTCACCCCAAATGCGGCAATTTTGCTTATTTACGTAGCCATTCAACCAGAAATGAGCCTCATCGCTCATCGGACACGGACGCGAAACACATTTCGAACCGAACACTGATTTTGGTAATAAAATTCAATGATTTGCAAGCGTTGCTCGTTAGTAAGTCTATTCATGATGAAATGTCAAAGCATACTGAGCATCATTCTCTTTGACACCATGTCTGACATCCCACGTGATCTGTCAAATACTACTGCATGAAAATCCTAACCTCAAAAAAATCACCCGTTACTATGTAAGTTCATTTCAGCAATGGTGCTAAGTGTGGTAAAATAAACATAATTACAAGACAGTGATTTTGAAACCTTACTAGATTAAAAATTAAAAAGAAATTTTTTTTCAACCGTGTAACTTCAAATCCGTGTAAAAAGAAACCGTGTAAAAAAGAGTTGTTTGTACACTCAAATAAGTGGCTGTGAACATTTATAGGTTCTATAAGTATATATATTTTGTACCGCAAAGTCAGCGCTGTTTTGACGCTCCCAGTTGACCTTATTCTGCCAGACTGAATTAAATACTTCTGTTGTCGCCAGGTGAATTGCACATGACATTTCCATTGTTTTCATCAATGGGAATTGAACCAGTCATATTAAATGAATGGCAGTTTTAACACACATTGCTACAAACGTCCGTTATTGACACGCTTTTAACAAGAGAATTTCTACCATCAGACCTTCACCTTATGGAAATTTAAAAATTTCTGTGAATCATAAAAAAATGCAATATTAATATGAGTATGTATTACGGGAAATTTTTGATTGAAAACTTCTTCTTCTTTATTGGTGTAGACACCGTTTACAAGCCATGTTTAAAACAACGCGCCAGTCGTTCTTCCTTTTCGCTGTTTAGCGCCAATTGCAAAAGTATCCAAGTCCTTCTCACACTGGTCTTTCCAACGAAGTGGAGGTCTTCCTCTCCCTCTGCTTCCCCCTGCGGGTATTACATTAAATACTTTAAGAGCTGGAGTGTTTTCACTCATGACACATATAACTCGTACAGGTCATCGTTCCATCGATCGTTATTCACAAAAAACCATAAATCTTCCGCAGAAGCTTTCTCTCTAAAACTCGGCATTGACTCATAAGATGTTGTCATCGTTCATGCCACCGCACTATGTAGCAGGACGGGAAAGATGAGTGACTTGTTTGGTCTTTGTTCGTCGACAGAGGACTTTACTTCTAATTGCCTACTTAGTCCGAAACAGCATTTGTTGGCAACAGTTATTCTGCATTGTATTTGGAAGCTGACAGCCGTATGAGTTTTGCAGGAATACCAAATTTAGTCACAGCTTTGAAGTCGACAAGGGGTAGGTACATATGTGCCGATGTGGCGGTGAACTACTGTGATCAAATTGAAAGGTGAATTTTTAATTTATACTTCGCGTGTTTTTCGAATCGATAAATTTTTTCTGTCTATATCTGAGTTATTGAACAAAGAAGTGCGATAATGCATCATCTCATACTGCATTGGTTATTGGTGATTATTTCTCCACATTTTCAACTAATTTCGTGCCGCAACCACCGCATTCGCCTGATTTACCTTTGTGTAACTTCTGGCTATTCAGAAAATTCACATGACCACTCCGAGGACACCGTTTTGACTCAATTGAGGATATAAAAGCTGAATCCAAGAATACTCTGATGGCCATTTCCAGGAGCTGTAATGACTGGAAAATTCTTTGGCATAAGTGTATTGGGACCAAGATGGATTATTTTGAAGGAAATGAAATGAAAAAAACTCACCTTTCAATTTGATCACATTAGTATATATGTTGCTTTTCCAGGCCTGAAGCCAAGCTGGTCCAATAAGTTAGTTGACTCTGGGCTTTAATCTTGTACACACTAGGGTCGATAGAACTTTATGTGGGATGTTGAGGAGACTTATCCCACGGTAGTTTTGCGGATTGGACAGAGCACGCTTAAATTCCAATCGTCGGGCATGCTTTTGTCCGACTATGTTCTACAAAAAGCTCATACATGTTTCTAATTAGCTCTTCGCCGCCTGAAAACTTAGTTTTCAAGTATTTATAGTATTAAAAAATTTATAATTTTTTTATCTTTGTGAATGTAAGTGTGTTTTACACTTGGCGCCGAAACAACTTTACAGATTATCCTGAAATTTTGTGCAAATATTCTTAAAAGAATTGGGTAGTACACAGGATTCTTCGTTAATGTTAGATATTACTATAAATCTAAAATAAACCAGATTAGTGTCATACATCAAGTTTAAAAATTAAACATCTTTCGTTTTTTTTTTTTGAATGTAATGTTTGTTTAAGAACAACATGAGTTCTGAGTATTGCCCATCTGAAGCTATAACATTTTATTCCGTGTCAAATCACAAAGTCCATGCGTTTCCGGTTGTCAGTTGCCTCAATTAGATGACCCTCCCGGTGCCATCAAATACAGACTTGGCGTCATGGAAAGTCGGCCACGATTTGTCTGGTTTACAAAGTTTCCTATATGATTATTTGCGTGTAGGGTTTTCGTAACAGATTCATTTTCATCCCCACTTATAATCCATTTAAAGCTTGACTTCTTTTCATAGCGTTTAAACAGCATTTTACCCATGCAAAATCGTCTTTAAACGTCACTCGTCTTCGATTTATATGTCACTCAACTTGCTTCCTTGTGAATGTATCCGCTCTGCTTTGAAATGTTTTCAAAAGGCTGCTTGAGTGACTACAATATATTCTCGTGACTCTCCTTGCGCATTGCAACCATCTTCATCGAGTAACGCTTTTAGTTCCTCGTGTTCAAACTTTTTTGGCCGCCCAAGCCGCTCTTCGTCTTCTAAGATAAAATTTTTACCTTCAACTCGTGCAAACCATTTTTGAAATGTACATTCAACTCGATTATGTTACGATGGCTTCCGACGGGTTTCTTCATATTAAAATAATGAGGAAATAGTTCTTTCAAGCGCAATTTCGTTTTTAAGATTCTGGGTAATAAATCATAACTTTGTTTATATACGAGATGTGCTAAAAAAATAAAGGGAATTTTCGTTTTTTGAAAAAAGTATTTATGCCGTTGTCTTAATCTGTGTTGTCGTTTTCAAAATGGATATTATGCATTTATGCCAGCTTTTCTTCCAATCGTCGAACACCTTCTCAAACTTGATTTATGGTTTGGTCATTAGCTTTTTCGTGATTTGCATCTGTCTGGTACTTTGTGGGAGTAGGAAAATGACGCAAGGAACCATGTTTTGCGAATATGGAGACTGGAGCATTATTACTGTATTTTTTCTGTCCAATAATTCCGAAACAAGCAGCGAAGTATGAGCTTTTACCAAACGAAAAGCGCCAAGTCCATAAAAACACGCCCTAGGTTTAATAACTATAGACAAAGCATGAACCGGCTGAAGATTTTATCGCATTTCACATGATGCATCTATATCAATAAAGTCAAAAATAAATTTTGACAACTTCGTGAAATTTAAAATTCTTTAAAATTTCCGTTATTCTCTGAACAAACTCCGTACTAATAATAAACTAGTAAGCACTATACATTCATGCATGCATCTACTCGTAGCTGTACTTTCTTACTCATCTCTTGTAGATAAAGAGAGCTGCGTGGTGGTGTGGGCTTGGAGATTTGTGTATGAAAAGGTAAATTAAATGACATTCACACGGAAACTGCCATAGAATGTGTGAAAGCCAATTCGATACGAGGCGACGAAGCATAGCCATCTATGGATTGCTGCAGGATTAATGAAAAAGTGTGTTCGTTTCTTCTAAATCAAAATGTTACTCATACGACGTGTCAACCGTGAACGAAATGACAAAACAAAAGCCATGTCCTCAAGCAATCGAATTGTATTGGAATTGGCAAATCAGCAGATGAAAGCAGAAAAGAAAAGCAGGTGGATATATGTACATATGCACTTCCTGCTCAATATGTTCAATGCTGATGTGCCATTGCCGCGGGACTTCGCATCGGAATCCAACGTGAAGCGCGAACAGTATTTTACTCGGAATAAGTTTGTAATAACAATGACAGAGAGGTGTCTAAATGCTAAAAGCATTAAAGATAAGTGTTTGTAGGCGAGAGGGTACGTGTAAAAAGTGCTGTCATCTAACGAGCTAAAATACTCCCGAAGGAATAATTGGACCAAGCATTCATTAGCCTTCTGCACAACAGTAGCGAGAGAATTGGTGCGTGAACATTTTGCGACAGTTCACTAGTTCGAAAGCGACGCGCTGAAAGATACAACTGCTTCCTTCTTCCTCCTTCCCTTCGGCTTTGTTGCGCGTACCATAGCGTAGAATACTTTTAGAGAGTGTGAAATGGGTTTATGTATGGCGTGCCGTGGCACAAATTTCCTTTTTTCTGTCAAGAAATATAACTTTGGGAATTTTTAAATTTTTGTATGTGTGATCATGCATTCTTCCGTATATGACCTTACTTGAATTAGGCCCATCGATTTTTATATCCCGAAAATTTTGCGTCATTTGAACTTTTCTTATTGCCTCTCTAATTCACTGCGAATATGTGCTCCGTCAGTTAGGCGAAGAAAAGTCAAAAAGCCGCTGCGCCCATTCATCAGTGCTACTAACAGTACCACTTGCGGTAAATAACAAAAATAAAAAACACGAAAAACATGAGTAACATTAAATACGAAACCGAAGCAGAAGCAGAAAGCACGAGCGGCGGCAGCACAGGGAAAACGACTCCGAATAATATGCCTTGGCTTGTAACTAATGGCGACTAAATGAGAGCGTACAAAAGGTGCAGCATATAAAAAGTGAATGAAAATAAAGCGAACGATATAGTAGACTCCTCGCAAACGCCAATAAATTAGGCAGGCGCGCGCACATACCGTACGTCGCGCGCTATTCGCCTGTGTTAGGATGACGCCGTCGGCAGTGACATTAGCGTTGGCGTTCGCTTTGGCAATGGCTTTGGTGTTGGCCTTCGGGCTTGCAACGCAACGCTTGGCAGTTGACCGGAATCAGTCGCGCGCGAGACGTCCTGGCGTACAGAGGCCTTCATAGTTTTTTCAACGCGCTTCCGCCGTGTCTTTGTGCTTTGTGATGGCTGTGCTGACAATGAAAAAGAAGTTTTTTTGTATTTTTTGTTAACCAAAAAACAGAGAGAGCTCGACGTGCCGGTTAGTTGTGGGCGCAGATGTATCAGCGTGAATAATTTCGGGTGTGTTTGTGATTGTAATGATCAATCGTTTAGCCGGTGCTGGCAACAAAGTCAGGACTGTGTTGATGCAGTGAATACAGACAAATGCTTTTATTGGTCTTCGGGTGATTCATGCAACTCGCGCATTTAGCTGACATTTTGTGACGTTATTCGCATTCGATCTTTACGACTGCGTTGCCATTGACTAATTATTCAAGGAGCCGTTATTCAACAATATCGAACACACAACTGTACAAACATAGATATGTAGATTATTGGATCGGCTGGCAACGCAGCGACTTAATGAGCGCTGAATGCAAAATAATTGATAAATTTGTCCAATTAGCGGTGTTATCGGTGGGGACGCGATAAAAAAAATCATATAATTTCATAAGATAAATTCATTAACCAGCGGAAGGGTCGCATTTCCGAACACGCAAACATTCGCACATTATACATACATATATACATATATACGTATGTATAATTTGTACATACATATGTACATATGTATGTGGCCAAGTGTACACATGTAATCGCTCGAGTGTTGGCATACGCAAAAGGTTGTACAAATAATTTCAAGTGGTTCTGTGTGAGTCCTAACTGCCCACGCGGCGTTGTCGAGTGCTTGAGCTGCCCATGAGATACAGTTACTATCGGAATGTGATGACACAATGCCTTACAACAAAAACAAACATTCACCGAATGTGAAATCGATGCAACAAGTTGCGCTGAAACGGTAAAAACGAAATTTAAACGAGTGCATGTATGTTGTTGTTTTTTCAAAAGGGCTCGTCTGTGATGATAAGTGCATATTTTAATGAATTACTTTTCCTAAAATAATAAAACGAATGGCGAATTTTATTTCAGCGAAATTAAATGTGAGTGCTCATCAAAATACAACCGTAACAAGCAAGGAAGGGCTATGCTCGGGTGCAGTCGAACATTTTATACTCTTGCAACTTACGTACTGCATATTAGGTACATTAGGGTGATTAAAAAAAAAAAAATTTTCCTTTGGTACTCGGAAAAATAGGTTCCTAGACACCTCTAAGAAAGCCTCTCCAAAAACCTATGAGTTTCATCGTTCATGAAGATTTTTTTCATTGAGTTATAAAATTCATAAGAAATAAAAAAAAATCCCAAAAATAATCAAACTTCAACCGTTTATATCTTTTAAACTGTTGGGCTTACGAAAAAATTAAAGGAGACCTTTTTGTAAAGCATTCAATTTCCTACAAAATCTAGGGACAAAGATATTTTTTCAAGTAGTCGGAAGCGAGATATAAATTTTTCTATCTGATAATATGAAAAAATAGAAAGCTGTATGTGGTCCTCCTACCGTTACAATTAAGAAATCATGCTTCGAGAGGCTTTCTTAGAGGTGCCTAGGAACCTCTTTTTTTGGTACCAAACGAAAACAAAAAAATATTTTTTTTTTGTACATATATACATACATACATATATGGGGGCTAGGTAAAGGCATTGATTTAATTCAACCCATTTTTGACTCAAGAATCCTTGGTGAACCTTGAATAGTTCTGGTTTTATATACTAGAAAGTGAAAGAATCCAACGGAATGTCAAATTTTATTTCGGTTATATGAAAAATGGGCGTGGCTTTTTCTGATATCGCCCATTTCCACACCTTAATTTAGGAATTTCAGGAATATATTGCACCAAATTTGGTTGAAATCGGTAGTGCAAGTCCCGAAATATGTAAGTCGGCCGAAATCGAAATGAGGGCGGTGCTACGCCCATCATCCATATTTGACACCTTCCTGCGCTTACTTGGGTGTAAACTTTTATGTCTATGAAGCTTGTTTTTTATTGATTTATCGCGCTTTTTTTTAGTAGTTTTTGCTAAACCGTACTAGCAGAAGTGGGAGGTTTTATACTCCGATTTCATCAATTTCTTTTTACTACTGCAATCCCCTGCGCTAAATTACAGTTTCATATCTTAATTTAGTGCTTAGTTGAGAAATTTTGTACGTTTTCGATTAATGGGGTTTTGTGGGAGTGGCAGTTCTCCGATTAAGTACATCTACGAACTCGTCCTCACTTTCTAACCAAGGAAGTCAACTCAACTTCTAGACAGTCACCCGGATTTCAACTCGTCTCGTCATTTATATAGTATATACAGTGGCGGACAAAACTCATTGGACTCACACTTTGTGTCGAAATAAGAACTTCCAATGAATTATTTTACCGTTATATGGCATAAAAATTTGAAATTTTCTTCAGGTACTTTTAAATTCAGATCAGACATATTCGAATTGTTTGCTATAATGAGAACGGGTGTGTTGTGAAATATATCACCTTTTACCTACTAAAAATCGTTTTAGATAAAAATGGTTGGGAAAACACATTCAACTGAACTTAAATTATTAATTGTAAGCGAATTCACAAAAGAAGTCCAACAAAAAATATACTCTGGGAAAATCAACTATTTTTGCACTTTTACGCAAGAATAAAGCTGAAGGAACCGTTAAAAACTTAATATTGGAGGTCGTCCTAGAGTCACTTCGGAAAAGGATGACTTGCGAATAGTGCCCAAGTTTAAAAAAAGATTCAAAGATGTCAGCAGAAAAAGTTATAGTTAGCTTACACCTAAGAGTGAGTACGCGTACAGGAAAACGACGCGCCGTTGATGCAGATCTATTTAGCTTCCGTTCTGCAAAAAAAACATATGTGACTTGGTCTACGAAAAGGGGCTTAGGTGTCAAAAAATCAATTTTTTTCAATTTTTTTTTTTGAGATAGGAAACAAAAGAAAAACCTAAGTACGGTAAAGCATGTTGGGTATAATATAATGCTGTGGGGATGCTTTTATTGTCAGGGAGTAGGCCCTATTTACAAAGTAGGGAATACAATATAAAAATATACTGTCAACCCAAATATTACCACACGCTATCCAAAAAATGCCGCCTGATTGTCAGTTTCTACATTACAATGAGCCCAAACACACGTCCAAAGTTGTAGAGGATTGGCTTTTGGAAGAACGAGTTTATGTTATGAGATGGCCCTAGCCTCCTGACATAAGCCCGATTGAAAACTTAGACAAACTTGTTAACAGGGGACAGAGCCACGGTAATAAAAATGATCTATTTGATGCCTTGAAACGAATCTGGAATGAAATAAATGACGCACATATTAGTAATGTAATATCATCCTTGCTTAAAACATGTGCTGCAATCATTAAAAATAATGGCAACCCAATAAAATATTAATTTAAAAGGAATTTATTTTCATTATTCAGCTAAAGTCAAATGAATTATGTCGCACGAATTTTTTAGTCTTGTCCCTTCTGCTATAATTCATAAATTTTACATAAAAGTTTAAAACTAAAATTGAATAGTTTCTGAAATAAAATATGCGATCTTTCTTTTGCAAAAAACAAAAAAAAATATTCTTCTAATGCATCTCTGGAAAAAGGTATGATGGAATATGTTTGAGACTCGAGTTCGTCCAATGAGTTTTGTCCGACACAGTATATAACCCTATATTTATCTCGACTAGTTTTAGGTGATCGTTAGATGAACAAATCTATTGCCCTCTGTAGCAACAAGTTGCAAGAGCATAAAATACCATGATACCCTATACCCAATTCTTCTAAAGGGTGATTTTTTAAGAGCTTGATAACTTTTTTTAAAAAAAAAACGCATAAAATTTGCAAAATCTCATCGGTTCTTTATTTGAAACGTTAGATTGGTTCATGACATTTACTTTTTGAAGATAATTTCATTTAAATGTTGACCGCGGCTGCGTCTTAGGTGGTCCATTCGGAAAGTCCAATTTTGGGCAACTTTTTCGAGCATTTCGGCCGGAATAGCCCGAATTTCTTCGGAAATGTTGTCTTCCAAAGCTGGAATAGTTGCTGGCTTATTTCTGTAGACTTTAGACTTGACGTAGCCCCACAAAAAATAGTCTAAAGGCGTTAAATCGCATGATCTTGGTGGCCAACTTACGGGTCCATTTCTTGAGATGAATTGTTGTCCGAAGTTTTCCCTCAAAATGGCAATAGAATCGCGAGCTGTGTGGCATGTAGCGCCATCTTGTTGAAACCACATGTCAACCAAGTTCAGTTCTTCCATTTTTAGCAACAAAAAGTTTGTTAGCATCGAACGATAGCGATCGCCATTCACCGTAACGTTGCGTCCAACAGCATCTTTGAAAAAATACGGTCCAATGATTCCACCAGCGTACAAACCACACCAAACAGTGCATTTTTCGGGATGCATGGGCAGTTCTTGAACGGCTTCTGGTTGCTCTTCACCCCAAATGCGGCAATTTTGCTTATTTACGTAGCCATTCAACCAGAAATGAGCCTCATCGCTGAACAAAATTTGTCGATAAAAAAGCGGATTTTCTGCCAACTTTTCTAGGGCCCATTCACTGAAAATTCGACGTTGTGGCAGATCGTTCGGCTTCAGTTCTTGCACGAGCTGTATTTTATACGGTTTTACACCAAGATCTTTGCGTAAAATCTTCCATGTGGTCGAATAACACAAACCCAATTGCTGCGAACGGCGACGAATCGACATTTCACGGTCTTCAGCCACACTCTCAGAAACAGACGCAATATTCTCTTCTGTACGCACTGTACGCATTCGTGTGGTTGGTTTAATGTCCAATAAAGTAAACTGAGTGCGAAACTTGGTCACAATCGCATTAATTGTTTGCTCACTTGGTCGATTATGTAGACCATAAATCGGACGTAAAGCGCGAAACACATTTCGAACCGAACACTGATTTTGGTAATAAAATTCAATGATTTGCAAGCGTTGCTCGTTAGTAAGTCTATTCATGATGAAATGTCAAAGCATACTGAGCATCTTTCTCTTTGACACCATGTCTGAAATCCCACGTAATCTGTCAAATACTAATGCATGAAAATCCTAACCTCAAAAAAATCACCCGTTACATATTCATTAATGAAGAATCTCTGTAAGCCATTAATAGAATAATTTTTATTTTATTTTTTGTTTTTGTAGCAGCATACACTGTTTTGAAAATGTTGCTAAAACCCTCTTATCATATAAAGGTACATACAATATGTATATTTTTGGAGAGAAATACAAACATTTCCAGAAAAGCTTAAAAACAATAAACACGGGAAGCACCGAAGCCTTCCAGAAAATACTTCTTCATTTTTATTGATCGTAAAATACGAAATTTCGCAACACTCAAAAGAAAATCCAATTGGACAACAGAAATATTTGAAAATTCAAGAAATATTATAACCGACCCAAGGCGCTTCAGTATGAACGCAGAAATCTGCGGCACAAAGCGCCGATAAACATATGCGCACATATTGATGCCCCTAGAACACTTTTCTCATATTATATACATATACATATGTACATACATACTTCCATATAACATACCATATAGCACATACATACATATGTATATCGACATATTTAGATGTATAGATTTGTTGTTGTTAATGCAAATAAAAGAGCGCTACAACACAAACGTATCATTACGTCGTCGATAAAATTTTATGAATTTAATGAGCCTCCAGAGTGAAGGGGAAAGGCATGAAAATACATGTGAAGTATTTTATAAGCTAACACGAACAACAAAAACAAACACACCGCGAACTTTGCTTGTCTCACTGAGTTTTGTGGTTTCAGTGTGTTTACATTTATCAACAAAGTAACAAACGGTGATACAAAGAATTCATCAAATAATGATAAAAACGAACACGGTTATTGATTTGGTACTAATATATAATTGAAGTGATTACAATTACCATTTGACTGTCAAAACCAGAAGACACATTAACTTCGGTTGCACCGAACCTGTACAACTATTCACAAATACAAAAAATTCCCTGAACAAAATGATTTGGATCGGCCAGTTTGTATAAAAGCTATATGCTATAGTGATCCGATAGCGCCGGTCCCGCTTCTTAGGCAGAAAAGGGCGTATGCAAAATTTCAGATCGATAACTCAGAAACTGAGCGAACAGTTGCACTATGTAGGCGAAAAGACGAAAGTGGCTAAATCAGCGAAGCTTATCACGCCGATCACTTATGTATGCATACATAAGTATATTTAGAGGGTCTAAAAACTTCATGAAAGCTTAATGTACGCTTTTCAGGCTACATAATGCAATAGTTCACTGCTGGTGAAAATGAATCGCGAAGCAAAAATTAGGGCATATTTAGCTAAGAGAATTTTGCGATTTTCCATTGCATCAAAGTAGATTTCCTCTGGAATTTGGTTTTGCGTGTATTTCTGTGTAAGCGGGAAAGCTAATAAAATGCCATCTGCTCCGATTAAATTGATTATAAAAAAAAGTCCGAGTTCGTAATGCGTCGCAGGCACGCAGGGTGTGGGCGACACGCAGGCCAAGTGCCGTGGCGTTGAGGGGCCAATCGCGCAGGTGGCGGGATCGCCGGCCATAAATACGTGTGTAATCCCTGTGTATCTCTGGGCCGATATGATTAAATTGTCCATCAGAAATTCGTGCCTGGCGGTGTGCGGTGGCGATTAACCAGCGGTTGGTTAGTAATTGGAACGCCGCATTTTATGTATGAGAATTTTAATGCCCCGAGTTTATTATGAAAGTCATTGGCCAATATTTGTTCGTTCGCTGGTGCTGAATGAATGACAGAGCAAACTAAACGCCACACATTTCGGTTCTATTTAGTTAAGCCGCGGCGTGCACATTATTGTTGCATGCCAAAATCAGCTAAGTCACGTTACGAGTTTGTTGCATGTGCGGTTGCCACTAGGTTGGCCGTGGCTTCAAATAAAGGCATCAGGAAACTCTAAGAACTTGACAAACACTATTAAAATCCATAAAGCCTCCTTCTGAGGTCAATACTGTCGGATATAGTTGCTTTATTTCTTTCGAAGTTTGTGTGGCTGAATTGAGTTTTGCTATCGCAAATGGCGATCGCACCGGTGCAGCATTGATGGCGGCTAATGTTAAGGGCTAAGCAGTTTTTGTACGGGTGCGACGAGGTTATCCATTGTGAAGTTAAGAAGAAACAAACCTCCTATAAAGGCAATGCGACAACTTCAATGGCTTTCTCTACGAATATAAATAATGACTTAGTGTAATTGATATTGAAAATATTTTTTTTATTGTTTTTGATTTTAGCACCTCTCATGATGTCTCCCAAAATTTGCTATAATTATTTTATTGAGCATAATACAGCGAGGTTTTCAAGAAGATTTTAATGTTATGGCCAAGAATTTAGTTTTATTTCACAGATAAGATTGTGCCACCAAGTTTTAAGAATTATTTCGGGCATGTGACCGCCGAATAAATTCAAGCCGAGAGATCCATTGTCAACAATAACGCGTTTAATATTCTCTTCCAAGGCAATCGTTTTGGGCTTTTTAGCGCCGTGTTGTTGGATCCAAAGTTCGTTCACATCAACATCCCCCAATTCAGGCACGAAAAAGTTATTAATAATGACACTATACCGTACGCCACTGATTTTTGCATTATAGCCTGTTTTTTTTTTTTTTAATAAATATGACTAAGGATGATGACCTTGGTCATTGAACACACCAACCAGTGACTTTTTGAGGATGTAACAGAGTCTCAAAAATGCATTGTGGATTATGTTTATTAACGTACCCGTTTAGGCAAAAGTGATCTTTATAATTGAAAAAACATTTTTTTTTTATAAAAATCAGGTTTGGTGTACGAGTATATCCCGTTTTGGGCACAATCAACGAACGACCGCACGTTCAGATTAAATTTCTTCACGATTTGGATTTTGCAAGCCCGCAAACCAAGATCTTTTCGCCAAATCTTCCATAAAGTGGATGAGCACAGCTCCAATAGTTACGAGCTTTGCCGGATTTTGCCCATTTATTCTACGTTAATTTGGTCCACAGCAGCAATAGTGTCGTCGGTGCTTACTGTACGACGTCTCCGTTTATTCTTTACTGTGATTTGAGTCTTGTTTTATTTTTTTTTTTTTTCACCTGATTGGTGATATATCATATATGTACATATATCGGTCTTAGCTAATTATTGGTATTTTCGTTTTGTTAGAATTTGTTGCTTGGCAAAAAGAGAAGTGGTGTGGTATAACGCCAAAAAGCAAGCTTATAGTCACTGCGGTGCAACGACATAACCGATATAAACCAAAGCCGGAATTATCGGAGTACAACTCCTCGGGAATAGAGAGGACCTCTGTCCTTACTTTACACCTTTTATTAGTGTGACACTTCTTTGAAACTTGAAGAACATATGTTCTTGACCACAATGTGTTTTAGCATTAAAAATAAATAAAATCGGAACTCTCTATCATAACTGCAAACTGAAGCTTTCACATTTAGAATGATGATGAATTTGACAGATTTAACTTACATGAATTATGTCAAATAACATATTGGTACTAACTTGCCTTATCCGCTTGATATAAACAAGTAAGGAGGGGCTAAATAACCGAACATATAATACTCTGTGCAAAAAATAGCGAAAGTATAAAAATAAGTGATTAGGCTTCACTTCCTCAACATTACTTATCTTCTTTTTACTTTACATCAATGGTGAACCGAACTCATTGAGAATGTAAGTTCTGTGTATATTTTACGCTTCTTCTTCACAAAACACACTACTTACCATTGACAAAGAAAAAACACACTCAAATTTTTGTGAAGTCAAGTGAATTATAACTAAATTATTTAGCCTTGATTTCAGAGCATCTGCAATTTTGCATATTTTATTTCCTTAGCATTCCTCAAAAGTTTACAAATAAGCTTACGAAAGCAAATTAATGAAGATTCCATGTCAATCCACGATGTCAACATGACAAGGCTAATTAATATTCCTATGAATATTTCTTCTGCTTGAAGGGTTATATTAACTGTTAAGGCATTATAAGTAGGCATAACGACAGAAACTTGACATCAATCTTCCTAGCAACCAGTAGGGTTGAAGTCAAGCTCATTTCGCTTCGAATTACACTAAGGCCAAAAATATCTGTAATCACATATTGCGTGAAGCACTGTCATAATACTCGTATGAACCATTTATGTATTTATATTTACGATTTATTTGTCGTATCTAACAAAATATTCTTCATACTTTTTTCTTGCACTAATATTTTGCTGCCTTCCTTCAAGGCTGACGATTGCGATATATTTTTTACGATCAACATAACTCGCTTAATTACTTCATACAGAGGTGAAAGCTCTCTGTACAGATCGTTAATCCTCAAAAGGCCAGAAGTGTGATTAAGGAAAATCATTTTTAGATTTCGTCAGGTAGTCATAGACAAACATTGTAATGAAAATAATCAATTTCTTTATGAGATTCCATCTCAATATAATTTTTTTTTAACAGTTTACTAACAAGACCAAGTCAATAGCCTTTCTTTGACAAATCACATGTGATGTGCTGAACACAATGAGCGCGACACGACATGGCAGCACGACAGTGAACTAAAAATGGCGTTGTGAATCCTTCTACATGAACATTTGTAAGCAGGTAGCAACATAACAATGGCCGGCATGTACACAAGACAAGACAACACAGCTGTTCATTTTGCATGTACCTAATTTCGTTGTGGCCATACTAATGACTTGCACTTCAATGAAATTTTAATATTTCGTTCAAACTGAAAATTTTTATGAAAAAAATAAGTAGGTAAATTTATTTGTTTTAAATTATCAATTGTTATTACAAATGATATAATAGAGCTATTTTACGCTTTTATTTGTAAAATAACGTCAGGTCTGTTAGAGCTTTGAATAATTTTACATTTTACATATTAGTGGCATCACCACTCTACCTCATCTCTCTACTGTCAACTCTACTGTCGTCCTACTGTCGTTGACAAATATGAAAATATGTGACCTGGTCTACGGAAAGGGGGCTTAGGTGTCAAAAAATCAATTTTCACTTTTTAGTTGATTCGGATGGAAGATGAGATGCTTTTTCACGTGATGGAATCCAAAAAGTCATAACTTGTTTGAAAGTTCCCTAAAAATATAGATCTCGATCAATTCCCGGGGTATCAGTGTATGAAATTTATTATTACAACAATCTTTTGACAGAAATTTTGTTACCAGCTTTACTTCAACAACAGACAGGTCAATCTTAACAAAAGTTTGTTCGGTATCATCTTCTGTCTGAGATACACATACTTCGTCTTCATCATAATCGCTCTCTTCATTGTTTTCATCATCCTTTTCATGGAAATATTGTCCGTATACGGCACTGATGCTTCATTTCATGCGAAGACGATAATCAACAGAAACACTTACAATGTGATAACAGAACATCCGGAAAGAGAGAGGAATGAAAACAAGACAACAGCAGCTGCGCGGTATTACCATAAACGTCACTTCTTCAGTGTTACTTTTTTAAATGTTCCACACTAGCAACTTATACGATGAAATATAATAATATTCCGACCAAAAACAACCCTTACTGGACGTCCTTAAAGCCGCTGGAAAGGAGAACAATTAATGAGATAACGAGAAACTGACGAAACGAGTTGTTTATTTTTAACAGCTGTTTCCCAGAAAACTAGTTTTCGCACGTTAGTTCCCTTTTCGTAGACCAGGTCACATATATTGAAGTTAGCGAGAGCGACAACTGTCGGCCTGCAGTCGTGTAGTCGTGCAGCTGTCAAAATAACTGTGTCCGTAAAACGTGTATATTTTATATTTGATGTATTTTAATATTTGACAGTTGTCGCTTGCAGTCTATCGCGCTCAATGTGTTCAGCACATGAGTCGTGTCAAACTGTCATGTTACTTTTGTTCAGTATGGTTTGGTATTTCATCATGGAAAGACTTACGCCTGAACAACGTTCAAAGATACTGTAAGTAATGTGTTTCTTCGCACGCCTCGTTCAACCTATGGTCAACATATTCGACCTACAGAGCGTAATTTTTCATTGGGGGCGTTTTTTACGTGGCGGGTCCCGAACCCAGCGCACAACCCTTTGAAGGGGATGTTTCGCCTTCTCACTTTAGCCCGTCTTCAAACGGATATTCTTAGACTACCCAGAAGATACGGCGAAGAACGCATTCGATGGAACGTTGAAGTGTATGAGATAGGCGACGACATTGACATTAGCGAATTAAAAGACAGCGGCCACGCTGGCTAGGTCATATCGTACGTATGGATGAAAATAATTCAGATCTGTAATTATTTGACGCAATACCAGACGGGGGAAGCAGAGCAAGAGGAAAACCTCCACTCCATTGGAAAGACCAGGTGGAGAAGAACCTGGCTTCGCTTGGAATCTCCAATTGGCGCCACGTAGCGAAAAGAAGAAACGACTGGCGCGCTGTTGTTAACTCGGCTATAATAGCGTAAGCGGTTTCTATGCCATTGAAGAAGAAGAAGAGCGTATTATTCGCAACACCATCATCCATCACAAGACCCAGCATTTATTATATAAAATAATATATAGCAGCCGTGGCTGAGAGTTTACACGAAGACCGTGGAGAGAGAGCAACTCGGACTGACGTATGGAAATGAAAGCATACAAAATAAAGCTTGTACAAGAACAGAAGCCGCTCGACCTACTCAAGCGACATCGATTCGTTCTATGGGCTCTTGAAAAGTTCCAAGAAGATCCGACGGTTTCGAACAAAATTTTGTTCAGCGATGAGGTCTATTTCTGACTCAATGGGTATGTAAACAAGCAAAATTGCCGCATTCGGCACAACGAGCAATTTGTAGAGACCCAAGACCTGCTATTTCATTCAGAAAAAACAACGGTTTGGTGTGGTTTGTGGGCCGTTGTAATCATCGGTCCATATTTTTTTCAAAAATGGTGCCAGTGAGAACGTTTCCATCAATAACGACCTTGTCGCGTCATGATAACCGACTGTTTGGTGCCTGAAATTGAAGCTCATGATCTCGGCGATATTTGATTTCAACAGGACGGCGCCAGTTCCCAAACAACGGCCACGTTTTGGCCAGTCGATTGTCCACCAATATCGAACGATATCACAACGTTAGACCTTTTTCTGTGGGGATATGCAAAACATAAAGTCTATGCGGACAATTCCGCTTGGATTCAGGCCTTGGAGTACAAGATAACGCGTGTCATTTGCCAGTTACCAATCACAGTGCTCGAACGAGTCATCGAAAACTGGATGCAATGGATTCTGAGACGTAGCCGTGGCTAACATTTGAAAAAGATAATCTCCAAAAAATAAATGCCGAAGAATGTTCTTTTAAATAATAACAAATATTCTCTATTAAATTTGAAATTTCTGTGTTTTGTCTTTAAAAAAGTACGGAAACTCAAAATGGATCACTCTTTATAAGCGTGTTGATGCACTTGTCATATTATAGTGTTATTGTTTTGAGACGGCACCCACAATTAAAAACAATTTAAAATGTTATTATATCCTGAATAGAGAACCTAACCATTTAGGATTGGGCGAACTATGTAGATTGTAAGAAATTGCTTAGCTCCGTAGATAGACGTTTTATACTCTCTCAGATTAACTGCGGATTTAAAGGGCTTTCTTGTTCAATCATTTAACGTATGTATGTATTTAGTGAATTTTGTCATATATTATGAAATTCCGGGCATCCTTATATCGAGTTAAGTGAGGCCGAAAGAGAATATATTTATTTTATATCTTGTTGTTGTTAAACATGCTGGAATCTTACTTTTACCAAAACTTGTCTTTGCTCGATAAACATTGAGCATAACTGTAAACCATAAATTGTACATACATATGTGCGCGTAACAGCAGAAATCACATCTTTGGCTTGAGAGAACAATAGAATGTACAATATGGCTTTTAGCCCTTACTTCTCCTTATCTTCATTTCGCACCAAAGGCATTGTGGCATTCGCATTAAATTCGATTTATTTGAAAAATTCCTCTTATTTGTTGTATCGTACATTTTGATTTTGCAAAGTTTTCCAGCGACGGCCTACACCGTCGTCTCAACAACTGCTTCGACCAATGGAAGCAAACAACAGCCAGCCAGACTCATAGACAAGGTGCAAATTGAAACAAATAAGCATCAAAAGCTCACAGGCAAGACAGAACGCAAGCAACTAACGAATCTTACGACACTTGCGAGCTCGGCCACGGCAACAGCAACAGCACCTTTGGGCTTTAGGCGCTTGCGAGCATTTTAGCAGCCGATGCCACTTCAGTTCGTTTCGCACACAGTGCCGGGGAACGCTGGAGTCTGCCTTCGTGCGTTTACACGGTGATTTCAAGTTTGTTTTTCGTCGTCGAGACAAGACACCTGTTCGTTGAGAGTGCGATTAGTGCGTATAGCACACAATTTGGCAGAAGTGAGGTGAAAAAGTGCAAAAGCAAATGAAATGTGCAAAAGTCTGCTATGAATATTGTGAGAATTCAACAAATGCATAGTGTATACATTCAAGATAAATAAAAACGCGATTTTAGCGCGAAATTACGGTATATTGCAAATCGTTTGTTGTTATTATTGGTGCTATTTTGCAATTATAATTCTGTCGATATTTCACTCAATCTCCTGCTAATGGCCAAATTAGAAATTATGCTTTCAATAAATATTTGGACCATTTGCCTTGCTCACCTCTTTACCACTTTACCTCTGGCATCTGGCTTGTTGCTGTTTTAGTAATGCCGACCCCTTCAAGCAACGGTATCACAACGATTAGTCATGAGCCCAGAGATTCGTTATTGTAAGCAAATTGATCCCTGACTTTTTCCGTCTCTGTAGGGTACTCGAACGCTGAACTAATTACTATAACTTACTCGAGTGTTTAATTTGCTTACGAACAAACTTAAGTATGTACATTTGTATTGTATGTATGTATATATGTATTTATAACTACATACAGACTAGTGTGGAAATCACATTCAACGCATCGTTAAGTTGATTGAATTGTAGAGCTCACTAGAGCCGACTGCATTCCGAGGTGTACACATCGTTCTGGATGCTCAATGAAGTGTTGACATTTGTTGTTGTAATACAGTAAATATTATCGTTTGCGGCGTTTGTTGATTTGTTGACAATGTGTCGTTGTATTCCAAAGAAATGCGGCTTTGTGTTGTTGGCTTTTGAACTGTTGTTGCATAAATTGTGATCTCATTGCTTCCGAATGTGTTCGAGAGTGCTTCGGAAAGTGCAAATCATTTATGATTTATTCGACTAAGACAGTTTAGTTTGTTAAATTAAAATTTGCTTAAAATCTATAAATTTAGTGTAACAAAAAAAGCCTAAGTGCTGAGAGTTTTGTAAGATTTCCACCTGTTCAAGCCGCCTTCGGAAACAAACTAATTTAATTTTTAAATTTTTAATTAGAATTCGTCGTATCTCAGTTACCGAAACATTTTCTTAGCAAAATTGAAACATTTTCTTGGGGGATACTTCCCTACCAATAGTTCCGAAATATGTGAATATTTTTATAAGAAATAAGTTTATGTTTCATTTAAATTATTTTATTATCTTAATTAAATAATTGAAAAAATATTTCTGGCTTCAGTTCTATGCCTATCAGTGTGTTTTCTGGTTTAGACTTTTAATATTTCATCGGAAAGCAAAGGTGCAATATTCTACTTTATCCAGAAATACTCCGCTTTGACGTTGACAGAACCTCTGTGGCTTGGCTCCCATAGAAAATAAAGGTCGAAGCAATATTTGCAAACTTAATTTGGGTTCAATTTCTTGGCTGTTTTTTTTCAAAATTTTTTGTTCAATTCAATTCACAGTTAAACAAGAAATTTCACACCATACCATTGTGAATAGTCAATAAATATTTATTGAAAGATACTAAAGCATTTGAACAAGGAGCCATTTTTATACCCGGAACTATTTGTAACACTCAGTAGGAAACGTCGGAGCCTCTATAAAGTATATATATATATATTAGGCTTGCCACCCGTACTTTATTATAAAGTATTTTACGTTATTTCAGGTAATTGTACTCTATACTTTATGAGAACAATAAAGTTCACAAAAATACTTTATTTCGCATGATTTGATTTCTTTGAGATTTTGAAAAGTTTAGTCGATGAATTTCTTAAACGAAATTTATAGATTGGTGATTTAGTGCTGAATCGATGTTGCCACCCGTTGGCGCCACATCACTCAAGCACTCGTTTTGTACAATTACGGGGCATCTCGACAGGATAGAATATATAGAATACTAGCTGCATTGCCGTGCCCATTGCCTGTTTAGACTCCACATTGCTCATACATAGCTTACTAGATATAGAATATTATCTAGTTTGCCATGTATCGTAAGCTAGAAGCTGTCACTTCAGCAGTTTGACAGCGCAGATACAAGATTTATTGATGCTCAATGATACTGAGAATGATATGATTGAAATTTATTTGCATTTTTGTAGTCACTTATTAAATTTATTTAATAAAGCTGTGATATGTCTTGAAGGCAATTGCATAACAATTTTAGATATTTATAGGATTATGGTTAATCTTAGAAATCAATTAACACAAAGAAAACAAGATCTGTTTTTTTGGCTTTGAAACAGGCAAAAAAATTAAACTGTTATCTTCACCGGAACTGACTAGAAAAATTCAAGGGAATTTTTTATTATTTATTGACGAATCCCTAGTGTACCTGATTTTAATAACACGAACTGGTTATTTACACTGGGTAATATAAATTTAAAGAGTAATATAGAATTTGACAATATTTTAAACATAATTGAAAATTTAAATCTGCAAAAACTTAATGTGGATATGGATGATCTTTATGCAACATAACTGCACAAAAATGGCAGCAGGTATTTAATATGAGTGATGATAATTTTTTAAACTTTTATAAGGTAATTTCATTTTTATTGGCTATTCCCGCCACGTCAGCATTCACAGAAAGAGTTTTTTCTGTGATGAATAGCAAATGGCGAGACGAAGGAAACAAAGCGACTCTGAATTTGATAAAAAATGAATTACTTATTTATTTTAATTTAAATATAGAATTTAAAGATGCTGTGAAATTGTTCAGTAAAGATGCTAATTTGATACAAATTGCAAAAAGCAATAAAAAATATGTTTTTAAATATAATAATAAAGAAAAATAAATTATACTTTATTTGGATAGTATGTACTTTTTTTCTAACTTATTATAACCACTGCACTTTAACTGCAAAAAAAACGGTGGCAACCGTAATATGTATGTACATATGCTAGTGGCGGATCCAGAAATAGTCTTCGGGAGGTCGGGCGAATAATAATGAATAAATGTTCACAATAGTACCTCGATTCTTGCAAGTAATGAAAACCGAGCTCGGTGCAGGTATTGCGGGAGATTTTCCTATAAAATATATATTTTTTATTTTTTTTTTATGTATTTCAATTCAGAAATTCTTAAGTTAAATATGTTAGTATACTTATGCACATAAATATAGATAGATATACATGCATACATATATGTACATATATTATATGGAATTAAAAAGAAATTTAATTGTTTAGTACAAGCTCGCTTGTTCAGTACTACGTTGCTTCTGAGCCTCTGAAGCATCATAACAAATGTTTAAGGGGTAAGGTCACTATAGCATTTTCGGAAAGTTTTTTTTTTTTTGTATTTTAAATTTTTCAAATGATACATTGTGGTCTCATTAATGTTATCCCGAAAGATTGTGACAGGGAAAAAATTATAAATGCCCCATTTTCGTTATTTAGTCAAGGACCGTTCGTTCGGCAGCGATCCCACTCAAAACTTTAAACGCGTTTATCTCAAAACTGCTTTTTTTCAAGTTGGCCGGAAACATAACTCAAACAATTTACAACCGATTCACTGGAAATTTTGACAACATCTTCAGAAATACATTGTCTTCAGAAGTACGTAGAATTTTTTTTATCTTGCATAGTTTGTTTTTTATTAACAAATTTCGAAGAATTTTTTAGGCCGAATTGTTAATTGTTCCTTTAAAGGCCCGCCATTTTGTCAAAACTGTATATGTGACCTGGTCTACGAAAAGGGAGCTAACGTGCGAAAACTAGTTTTCTGGGAAACAGCTTTTAAAAATAAACAACATCTCATGTTCCATCCGAATCAACTAAAAAGTTAAAATTGATTTTTTGGCACCTAAGCCCCCTTTCCGTGGACCAGGTCACATATATCGAAAAAATCCTACGTACTTCTGTAGCGAGTGCTATTTACAAGCGGAAACCGTTCAACAATTTATTAAAATAAAAAAATTACAGGAGCTGTGTGTCCGGCCGTGGTTCCCAAAAAAACGGAGACATCCTAGGGAGAACGCTGTGTAGCCGCCATTTTCAATTAATTTTTCTTCGAAAATAGCTACAAGCAGTTGATTATATGTATAATAAATCCCTTTTGTTGAAAACCAGATTTATTTAATAGTTTTCCCGAAAAAAAAAAAATCTCAAAAAAGGCCTATTTTGTGGCCCTCTAGAGTGGCCTAACCCCTTAAGAAAGCTATGATATTCTGGTACATGGGCTGTATAATAGCAGTACAATTCGGAGGAAGACTAATTAGGAATATTTAACCATCAGTACTCCTTAACTCTCCTTCTTTGAGGTGACAGGGAGCATTATCTATCAGAGAAACAGCCTTTTCGGGAAGATTTTCGCCACCGAGAAGCTCTTTCTCTGCAGTTTCAAGAAATTTTAAATTGATAAGATACATTTTTGAAAGCAAAACATCTAAACACCTCTGGAATTAATGTTTTGTAAAACCATTCTTGAAATAAAGCCAAGGTCGTCCAATTTATTTCCTTTATAGACAACAGGCAAATCAGTAAAATTTTGAAGTGAGCATGGATTCAATGATTTCCCAACAACCATTAATTTTACTCTATGATTACCAGACTCATTCGTGTAAACAAGAAAAGTTATTTTTTCTTTACTGATTTTATATCCCGGAGCCGAGGTTTCTTCTGAGCGCACAAAAGTTCTATCGCAAAAACTTTCACAAGAGGCCAGACTCATTGGCATTGTATATCTGCTCCTTGCTCAAACCTAAATCAGTAATTTATTTTGTTTAAGTTTTGCAAAAATAGGTTTACTGAATGAGTATTATACGAAAGTTTTTCGCCACATATTCAGTGTTCGTATTCCACATCTGTTTTTGAAATTTGTGATCTACCAATTGCCAGCACGAAAGTCACCTAGCTTTTCCTTTACTTTTGCATGGAAAAATTTGGGATTTACCTTGAGCATGTCAGTCGTGACAGATAAGTTCTTTGTTCGTTATTTTGCAAACCCTTTCATGCGGGCTTTTTCCATTTTTGGAAGTTCTGATGGTTTAAATGTTTTCCTCTTTCCAGGACCAGGCTCAGCATGCGACACGAACTTCTTTAAGGCGGCTTAATTTTTCTTAACACCAGCTATTGTTGATCTATGCACTTGAAAACATTTGGCTAAGGAATTGACAGAACATCCTGCACTTAGTTTCTTTAAAATGTCAATTTTCTATTTTATTGTTAGCAACGTAAATTTTTGCCTTGCCATTAAATCTCCCTAAACGCACATGCGTAAGAAAAAAATTGGCCTTCTCAGAAATGTATTCGAACTAAGAAATCGTTACCAAAATCAACCAGGCCTTGTCGCATGCATCGATTATTATGTTAAGTATATTAGTCTTTATACAATTTAATAGCATGGTGGAAAAATTTCAAATCGACCTTCTAATATCAAATTCTACTAAATTGCAAAAAAAAACTAGTAAGGAAGGGCTAAGTTCGGGTGTCACCGAACATTTTATACTCTCGCATGATAAAGTGATAATCGAGATTTCATTATCCGTCATTTACATATTTTTTTTATTTTGCTGTAAAATTATTTAGATTAGATCAATTTGTGCACTTTGGGTATTAAATTGTACTTTCATTTATATGTACATATGTATTGTACAGAGAAGGCATCAGATGGAATTCACAATAGCGTTATATTGGAAGAAGGCGTGGTTGTGAACCGATTTCACCCATATTTCGTACATGTCATCATGTTCCTGAGATATGGTTTTTGGTCCATAAGTGGGCGACGCCACGCCCATTTTCAATTTAAAAAAAAAGCCTGGGTGCAGCTTCCTTCTGCTATTTCTTCCGTAAATTTAGTGTTTCTGACGTTTTTTGTTAGTCGGTTAACGTACTTTTAGTGATTTTCAACATAACCTTTGTATGTGAGGTGGGCGTGGTTTTTTCCGATTTCTTTCATTTTTGATCTGTATATGGAAATGTCTAAAGGAAACGACTCTATAGAGTTTGGTTGACATAGCTATAGTAGTTTCCGAGATATATATATTTTCCAAAAAAATTACGCCTGAATATGCCCCTCCCTAATGCAGTCCTTTGTGCCAAATTTCACTTTAATATCTTGATTTATGGCTTAGTTATGACACTTTATAGGTTTTCGGTTTTCGCCATTTTGTGGGCGTGGCAGTGGGCCGATTTTGCCCATCTTTGAACTTAACCTTCTTATGGAGCCAAGAAATACGTGTATCAAGTTTCATCATGATATCTCAATTTTTACTCAAGCTACAGCTTGCATGGACGGACGGACAGACATCCGGATTTCAATTCTACTCGTCACCCTGATCACTTTGGTATATATAACCCTATATCTGACTCTTTTAGTTTTAGGACTTATAAACAACCGTTATGTGAACAAAACTATAATACTCTCCTTAGCAACTTTGTTGCGAGAGTATAAAAAACACATTATAAATCGTAGACGTAGGGTGACATACTTTATTGTTAAGTAAAATATGTACTGTAGTCAGTTCGTGTACTGAATGGAAAAATGTCAACAAATACAACGATGTGGCCCAAGTTTTCGGTAAGTTGTTGTCTCTTAACTTTTGCTTTTGCCTCCAATGCTACTTTGAGCCTCAAACGGCGCACGACATTTATCCAAAACGCAATTGAATAGCTATCAAGCAGTTAATAAGAATTTCCCTTTGTTTGGTTGAAAATCAGTTGAAAGCCTTCCAATACTTCTCTAGAAAAGCGCATCTTAAAATTTTCGTAGATTGATTCTTTCGCAAGTTCTCACGCCGCCATGGCCACGGCCGCAGATTCTTAGTTTTTCTTCGTAAATTTTCAGTCCTGCCGCCATTTTCTTCGTGTCTGAAAAAATTGGTCGAATATGTTCCTAAGTTTTTTGTCCTCGATTCCGGAACGTTATAAGCAGCGTATCTATCATATTTAATTCCCTTGCCAGATGGATCATTTAGGCAAAAAATCCCAATTATTAGTTCAAATTTGCACACGGCTGCATTGAGTATCGTTGCTTATCCCGCTGTTTTCTTGTTTTTTGAGTTTACAAATTATTGAAAATGTTTCAATCGAACAAGTCAAGCCGTATCGTTGCAAATTTAGCAGTTGCGGATCTGATTGGACTTATTAACAAATTAATCTGAATACGTTGCTACAATTATTAACATGAGTGGTATCTTAGTATTTATTTATTATATTCAAAAATCCGGAAAGTTTTTAATTTTGTTTCTGAAATAAAAAAGGCAATTGTCTGAATTATATCTCTATTACTTTATATTTTTTCAAAGTAGTAAAATTATTAAGACATTTAGCCCTTGGAGGGGTGGCGTGCCAGGTAATTTCCCCATTTCACCCCTCTAAATTCGCCACTGTTTATACTTAAATGATCGAACATTTTGCTCAGATCGGACTACTATAGCCGATAACTGTCATAAAAATGGACCGATAAAAATCGGAAAAAATATATTTTTATGCCATTAAAAATGCACGTTCGAAGAGTATTACAGCTTCGGTGTAGCCGATGTTAAAGATTTTCACGTTTTTTTATAGTTAGTTGCACAAGAGTCCAGGTACAAGTACCTAATAAAAATGTATGGTTAATAAGGTAAAATAGTGGCACTTTATTTGCGATGCCTTTATTTAAATGGTGATCATTTCGCAATTTTTTTGCAACAAATTATTTTAATATTTTCTAATAGTATAATTAAACAAGTTTTTGTTAAAAATAACTCGTGTTATTAACCCTTTGGAACACGACCATAAAATTATTTCCACAATACGAGAGCGGAGAAAATAGGCGTTGCACAATTATTATAAATCTTTGAACTGCCCCATAAACTTTAAATGCCATATTATTTTGTTTAACATTTATACACATATGTACAGATTCAAATAAATACTTTTCATATACCATACATACATATGTATGTAAATATATGTCTATACTATAGTAAACAAGTCATAAAAATTGTTTCGAATAAATGTTGTTAAAACAAAAGTAAAACGTGTAAAATATCCGCTTACACCATTAAATCGGCACCGCTTCACTCGCCGCCAAATAAAACTCCGCGCACCATATCCTCAGTGATGGAAATATTTATATTCACATTCGAAATTTATCTAATCCAAAATTAAGTTGCATTAACCAAAAAAGAATTCGTAAAATTAGAACTGGCAACATTTTCTATAAAAATCCACTTTACATACTTATACATTATATATCTGAAATTTATAGTACAAGCACATGCTATATTGTCTGAAAGAAAGCAGAACCCAACAGTAGCGGAATATTTATGTTTACTTGCATATAAATGAGGTAATTACTCATCATTTTCATCATAATAGCGTTTAAAAAGCGAAGAGATTTACTTTTCGGTCCATAAAGGTCGGTGTTGATAAATGCTCATAATTTGTGAAAATATTTTTTTTTTATTATTATTATTGAGTTGATCACCTTTTATTTTCGACATGCAGACACCCACAGAAACATTGTACATACATTCGAGTATCTACGGGTAGATATGTGTCTGAAATATCAATAATGATTCGAGAATTAATCAATCATTAATGCCTTGAATACGAGATGCCCAACAAAGTGCGCTGGGTCAGTCAGATTACTGCAACGGAATAGAAAATTTAAGTAATACGTAATTACTATCTCCACTAAATACCAATATGTAGAAGTAAGAAATTTGTATGTAGGCTATTTTCACTCATTATGACATTATTCAATACACAGTTGAGGAATATTGATAAAAGAAATACAAACACAATGCTTTCGATGGTACTACAGTCCCTCTTTAGTCCCTACCTTGGCACTACTATTGGTAATGAAAGTGGACACCCGCCTGCAATTTGGATTTACAGGGTGCTTTTTTAGATATTTGGTTTTCAAGAAGAAATAAATCGCATATAATTTAAATTTATGACCAAGAATTTAGCTCCATTATGAAGATGAGTATTTGCTATTTCGCTTTAAAAATGATTTCAATGACCGCCACTGCTGGCTAAATTCCAGCCGAGAGGACCAATAGTCTACCACCCTTTGCAGTAAATGGGGCTGTATGTTAGCAATAACGAGCCGAATATTCTCTTCCAACGCGTCAACCGTCTTGAATTTATCTGCATAAACAACATTGTGAATTATCACCACTTGTTTTTTTATTCATGTACCCATTTTGTCAAAAGTCAGCTAAGTTATACGAGTAACTCATACGGACCTTCGGTGCACATTATACACTACACAACTTATTAAGTAACATTATTCTGAAATCGGTAAGAAAAGAAATACTTAAATATATTTCCTCATTGTTTTTCATTAAGAGGAAGAGTTCGAACAAATATTTTTAAAAACTGGAATAAATTTTAATTTCTATATATTATTATTAAAACAGTGATAATCTAAGTAGATGTAATTTGAGGGTGTACACGACGACCGTGAAGAGTCGATTCGGCGCCGTTCGCAGCAACTCTGACTGACATATAGAACGATTTGGCGCATTTTACAACGAGGTCTTAAATTGAAAGTGTACAAAATACAACTTGTGCAAGAACTGAAGCCGACTTTCCCAAGCGACGTCGCTTAGCTCTATAGGCTATTGAAAAGTTCCAAGAAGATCCGACATTGCCGAGCCAAATTTTCAGGGATTAGGCCCATTTCCCAGGCGATGGGTATGTAAACAAGCAAAATTGTCGCATTTGGTGTGGTTTGTGGGTCGGTGGAATCATCGGTCCATATTTCTTCAAAAATGATGCCGCTGAGAACGTTACTGTCAACGTATCACGTCAATGATAAATGACTATTTTATGCCTGAAATTGAAGCTCGTGATCTTGGCGACATTTGCTTTCAACAAGATGACCCCACAACCAACACATCGCATAAATCAAAGGATTTATTAATAGAATTTTACGTTTTAGGCCGAATTTTACGATCTGGCCACGAAGATCGCGTGATATCACACCGTTAGACGTTTTCCGTGGGAATATGTAAAATCTGAAGTCTATGCTGACGATCAATTCTGCTTTGATTCAGGTCTTGGAGCAAAACATCACGCATGTCATTCGCCAGTTACCAATCCCAATTCTCGGACAAGTCATCGAAAATAAGACTCACGCAAGATTCATATGAGACGTAGCCGCGGCCGACATTTGAAAGAAATAATCTTCAAATTACATATTAATGCCAAATAATGTTTTTTCTAATGATAGTAAGTATTCGCCACTAAATTTGAAGTTTCTATGCTTTTTTTTTAATTAGGGAATCTAGAAATGAATATTATTCTTCTCTTCTTTACTGGATGATGGAGTCATGTGTAGAAGTTCACGCAAGTGAGGAAAGTTCTCTGATCGACATTGTGTTGGGAGTGGCCAGAAACGATTCTTTTACATATGGCTCAAGCAGCTCCCGACTTCCGGTCTTACACCAAGTCTCCTCTAAGTAGCCTAAGAACATTCGTTTGAAGGCAAGCTAAAGTAAGAAGGCGAAGCAGTTCCTACGTAGGATTGTGTTTGGGTCCCAGGGGACTACAATCACCAATGACATAAAGTTAAGTCAGCCGGATGTTTGAAAATCCTTATATTAGCTTATGGGCACTAGTTCAAGTTTTCGCCCAATTTTAACTATTTTAGACACGAAGATACATGAGTAAAACGCGCTCTGTAATTTTAATTTCAAATATTGGCCGATATATGCAGTATAAAGTCACCTGGAAGTTCGAAAAGGGAAGTTTTAACCCGATTCAACCCATTTTAGATACACAGAGTTACTTTTGTTCAAAAAGGGTTCTCTCTGAATTTCAATTGTATATCCCATACGAGTACATTGACCGATATTTTCGGTCAAAAGCTAAATATAAACACTAAGGTCTACATATTCGGTATCTAGGGGATTGAACAGTCTTGGTTGGATTTGGGCAATTTTTGGTCATAAGGTTTCAAGAAATTATTAGAGCAAAGTTTTATGCCGTTGTGTATTGGAAAGCAAATGACTAGATTAATATTGCGTTAGATGGGAATGGGATCTGTAGTCCGATTTTAGCACTGTGACATAAAGATATAAGAAGAACGCCACGTACTAAAGTTAATCGAAATAGGTAGAGTGCATCCCAAGATATATGATTTCTACAAAAATTGGGCGGTGCCATGCCCAATTTTCACACCGGCTCTCATAAGACCCTAGCATACTATCTTGGTTGTTGTATCTTCTGTGGCTTAGGAGATATGCACATTAAACTTATTAGATGGCGGCGCTACGCCCAATACGATTATTTCAAAACTTTTTGTCCACAGGTGCCTCACGCCAATGCGACCCCTGTGCTATTATAAATGATGTTAATCGTTTGTGGGCGTGGCAGTGGTTCGACTACGCCCATCTACGAACTCATAATTTTTTATACCCTGAATAGGGTATATTTAGTTTGTCACGAAGTTTGTAACACCCAGAAGGAAGCGTCGGAGACCCTATAAAGGATATATATAAATGATCAATATGTAGAGCTGAGTCAATTTAGCCACGTCCGTCGTTCTGTCTGTCCGTCTGTATATATACGAACTAGTCCCTCAGTTTTTAAGATATCGTTTTGAAATTTTGGAAACGTCATTTTCTTTTCAAGAAGCTGCTCATTTGTCGGAACTACCGATATCGGACCACTATAACATATAGCTGCCATACAAACTGAACGATCGGAATTAAGTTCTTGTATGGAAAACTTTCACATTTGATAATGTATCTTCACAAAAGTTGGCACAAGTTACTTTCTAAGAAAATTATATAATATGCGAAGAAATTGTTGAGATCGGCTTACTGTAGCATATAGCTGCTATACCAACCGAACGATCGGAGTCTAGTTCTATTATGGAAAACTTTTGCATTTGATAAGATATATTCACGAAATTTGGTATAGATTATTTCTTAACGCAGCAATGTAATCTCCGAAGAAATTATTCAGATCGGTTAACTATAGCCTATAGCTGCCATACAAACTGAATTATCGAAATCAAGTTCTTGCATGGGAAACTTCCTCATTTGACGAGGTAGCTTCACGAAATTTGACATGGATTACTGCTTAAAGTAATAATATAATCTCCGAAAAAATTGTTCGGATCCGATTACTATAGCATATAGCTTCCATACAAACTGAACACTAAAAGAAATGCACCTGTGAAGGGTATATTAGCTTCGGTGCAGCCGAAGTTAACATTTTTTCTTTTTTTGTACTAAGGAGCCCACATACCAAGTTTCGTTAAGATATCTCAGTTTTTACTCAAGTTACACCCTGCCCAGAGCGAGGGAATTCCAACTTTTCTCTTCATCCTTGTAAATACATATATATATATATGTATATACACGTATATAGCGCTACGAGTATAAGATCTCCCTTAAATTTAAGTGATACGTTCAATTTTTAGGTGAAAAAAACTATAATAGTCTGTAACAACAGGTTGCAAGAGTACAAAAAGCCTTTTCGCTTTTATTTAATGAACTATTTTGATCAGTTTTGCCTCCACTTCAGACACTTTAACAATCGTGCAGTACTAAAAGGCCATTAAATACTATTTAAATACATATTTTTACATATATTTTTTTAAGTTTTATATACTATTTTCTCCGTTCCGTAGATTTTGCATCCCACGCAAATAATTGAAGTACGAAAGGAAGAGCAAAGCGCAATACAGAAGATAATAAGCAAAAATAAAAGCGTCAAGAGTCAACAGTTTATTTATTTACAGCAATCAAATGGAAACACACTGATGACAGCAAGCCCTTCAGCATGACTTCCGAGAACCCGCCTGCTCACACCACCGAAGCTGCCACGACTGCATTGCCAAGGAAAAACGGCTTTTTCACTCAACTATCATCGAAGTCCTTCAATGCGCGACTTTCCGGCTCCGCGGAGCGACAAACGCACAGCCAGCAATCCAATTCACCCTTACATGGACCCTACAGGCAGACGCGCAGTGTGCCGGAGGGTCGCTTTGCCAGCGGAAGCGGTGCACAGCATTTAAAAACACTACTTTACGAGTTCCTGGCAATAACGTCAACCGCCGCGACAGTTGCAGCCACAACGACAGCGACAACAGGTTCACAATTCACCCACTTCAATGTTGCAACAGCGTCAACCGCAACACCGTCAATTGCCACAAAGGCAACTTCATTTGCGGTAGTGCCGACAAGATTCACCACAACTCTGAGTGCAGTATTACCCAGCGTTACATCCCCAAGTGCATTTATACAAATGAATGCCAGCACTGTCGGCGGGGATCCCCCCCATTCAGATGACAGCGCCCAATTCACTATCTACGACTCTAGCACTGAGTCTGTTTTGAATGCTAGCAGTGTTACCGCGAGCTATGCCGCCACCACTGCCAGCGCTCACGTGGCTACCTCCATGGATGCCTACCTGTTGGCGTTGCCCTGGCCGAAGGCGCTCGCAGTAGCAATTTTCGTGCTCCTGATACTGGTGACGGTGGTCGGCAACACATTAGTCATACTGTCCGTGCTGACCACACGCCGGCTGCGAACCGTCACCAATTGCTTCGTGATGAACCTGGCCATCACTGATTGGCTTGTGGGCACGTGTGTGATGCCACCTGCTGTTATGCTCTATGTTGTTGGTGAGTTACAATTATATTTGCTCATTCCTGCAATTGTTGTTGTTATTTGTGTTTGTTGACAAGCCATCGTTGAATGGAGGCAAGTCAGCTCTATTTGCTTGCATGTGTGTATGCGTTGGTCGAGATCTCGATGTTTACTGTGTGCTTTAAATGGCACATATAGTATGAGTACAGTAGGTACGAATACTACGTTGTCATATGTAAAGGTTCGTGTCCAGCTCTCAAGTAATTGCTCAAGAAAAAAAAATACATTATTTTTTCAAGTCGTTTTGACAGCTGGTTACGCATTGCGAATGATCTACATAAGAAAAGCAAGAGGGAATAAACAAAGAAAATAAACTTTGTGCGTAATATGTACATATGTATATATGTGTGTAGTAACATAAATATTTTTCTTGCGATTCAAGGAACGTTGTTGATGATTGATAAGTTTTATACAACATTTCAAAATGAAAGGACTTCATAATAATGATTTTAACTAATTTAAGACGAATTTAACGATTACTTTGAATTTCCTTCAAGAAACAATTGTTGAATTGCTGTTTCTTCACAAAACCAGGTTTGCCATATTCGCATTTTATTGAAATAAATATTAAAAATCAGTATTAGATTACTTTAGAGCCGGATACTAGCACAAGTAAAAATATCGCAGGAAAGTTTCTTGACCGTTTTTTAAGCGTTTTTTTATATGAAGTTTTTACATTTCTTGAGAGCTGGATACTAAGCTTAAGATGAAAAAAGTGCAAAAAAAAAAGATTTGTTGTTTGCCTGGAAAAAAAATCTTTGAAAAAATACGTTCTGTGTCAAATACGTGGAGGTTAAAATCGAAACTTTTCGACAAGTTTTGAAACTTTTGCGTACGACATGTTCCTCAAATGGAAAAAGAGCTTCAAAAGTTGGCACGTACATTTCCTCAATCATTCATTCGTTAGTTTTAATAAAATAAATGACATTATGACAATAAATTCAATGCCTGAAATTTTTGCTCGATACCTTCGACAGCAGTTCGGGCTGCTCTGTAAGAACTGAATTTATTCTATTTGACATTTTATCGAAATTGAGTTGAAAATATACGCGAAACGTACATTTTTCGTTTGCCACCTAAAATTGAGAAGCGTACTTGTAATGGTTGGTACCTTAAATTGAAAAAGAATAAGTCTTTGAAAGTAAATGCCTTTACATAGTCTCTCTGTATTCTGTATGAAGATTTAGAGTGGGGAAACTTAATAAATAAAATAATGTTTGTATGTTGTTGTGCCAAAAATTTGTAAAGTCCGTCAATATTTCTTTTTATATTCGTTCAAATTAGGCGAGTCTGCGCTCGGATCCGAAAATTGACAACTTGTTTAATTACTCGTTCAATATATAAACACATTGCTTTCAACTATGTAATTCCCTGAAGTTTTAAATTTTTTCTATAGAATTTAATTTATTTATTTAATCCATTAATATTTGTACTTATGGTCCGAATACATCGTGAGATAACAAAACCATTCTCTCGATGACAAAATGAATTCATACAAGAAAAAACGTTAACTTCGGTTGCACCGAAGCTAAATACCCTTCACAGGTGCATTTCTGTTAGTAACTATGTGTCCAGTTTGTATAGAAGCTATATGCTATAGTAACTCGTTCTGAACAATTTCTTCGGAGATTACATTGTTACCTTAAAAAATAATCTATACCAAATTTCGTGAATATATCTTGTCAAATGTGAAAGTTGTCCATACAAGGACTTGATTCCGATCGTTCAGTTTGTATGGCAGCTATATGCTATAGTTAACCGATCTGAACAATTTCTTCGGATATTACATTGTTGCCTTAGAAAATAATATATACCAATTTTCGTGAATATATCTTGTCAAATGTGAAAGTTGTCCATACAAGAACTTGATTCCGATCGGTCAGTTTGTATGGCAGCTATATGCTATAGTTAACCGATCTGAACAATTTCTTCGGAGACTACATTTTTGCCTTAGAAAATATTATATACCAAATTTCGTGAGTATATCTTGCCAAATGTGAAAGTTTTCCATACAAGAACTGGATTCCGATCGTTCAGTTTGTATGGCAGCTATATGTTATAGTTAACCGATCTGAACAATTTTCTCGGATATTACATTTTTTCCCTAGAAAATAATCCATACCAAATTTGGTGATGATACATTTGCAAATGCGAAAGTTTTCCATATGAGAACTTGATTCCGATTGTTCAGTTTATATGGCAGCTATATGCTATAGTGGTCCGATATCGGCCGTTCCGACAAATGAGCAGCTTCTTGAAGAGAAAATGACGTTTGCAAAATTTCAAAAGGATATCTTAAAAACTGAGGGACTAGTTCGTATATATACAGACAGACGGACAGACGGACAGACGGACAGACGGACAGACGGACAGACAGACGGACATGGCTAAATCGACTCAGCTCAACATCCTGATCATTTATATATATACTTTATAGGGTCTCCGACGCTTCCTTCTGGGTGTTACAAACGTCGTGACAAAGTTAATATACCCTGTTCAGGGTATAAAAATTAATATTGAAGATAATAGATAGCACCCGTAATCGTTCAATAAAGTCCTTTCGAATGTGTTAAGCGTTAGACAACCCTCATTGATTTTTAAAATTCGGAAGCAAATCTAGAAATTAATTTCTGCATTGGCAACGGGACATTTTCACCCATTGTGGCTGTGTATAGTATATGTACATATGTATGTATATATTTGGTGAAAATAATATTGCTGCTGGGCATTGTGTCTGTGGTTTTAGGTGATTGACTTGTCACAGGTGCATTGCGAGCTCATTCGCTCTGTGGCGAACTGCTACAATAGACAGTTGTTTAAACTGATTACCGTGAAATTGTCCCACAGACAGGTGAATTGTGTTTGCGGTGATTGAAAAATTCATTTGCTATTGCTTGTGCGGTTATTGTTGCGTATGCGCTTATGTGTTGTTGTTGTGTAGCATGTGGTTACATTGTTATCAGTTACGAAAGTTAGTTTACCGATTGTCAGCGTACCGTTGGCAAGCGCCGTAGAATAATAAAGGAGGCAAATGTTGATTCAAAAGTAATTATTCATCCATATTCCAGCGATAATTTCGGCACAAATAACTGTTTGTTTTACATCTCCTAGGAACCATTACAATGAAGATGATTTAGAATAAATTTAAAAAAGTACCAGTACCTATAAATTTCCGTTACATTGATTATAAGCAGAGACTTTTAAAGGAGAAAATCGGAGTTCTTCTTCGTACAAAAGACACAAAGTTCGAAACGGCATTTCGTAACTTCAGAACTTGTAATATGGTGCTGAAGTTGTGACATTGTTTAGCTACTTTAAGATTTCCGTTTGTTCAGTCGGAAAACTATATATCCTAATCAAAAGAAAAGCAAAAATTTTTAAATCGAAAATAAAATGCGTTAACTTCGGCTGTACTGAAGCTATAATACGCTTCACAAATTTACCTTATAAGAACTTCGCTCAGACTGGTTAGTATGTATGGCAGCTATGTGCTATAGTGACATGATCTGAGCAATTTCTTCCGATAATACATCATTGTCAAGATATTGTCTTGGATAACAATCCATGCCGAATTTCGTGAAGATAACTTCCGATGCCATAGTGGTCCCATAACTGCGGTGGCGACAAATGATCAGCTTCTTGAGTAGAAACAAGAAAAAACGTTAACTTCGGCTGCACCGAAGCTAATATACCCTTCACAGGTGCAATTCTTTTATTAACTTATGTGTCCAGTTTGTATGGCAACTATATGCTATATTGAGCCGATCTGAATAATTTCTTCGCATATTACATTATTATCTTAGAAAGTAACCTGTACCAACTTTTTTGAAGATACATTGTCAAATGTGAAAGTTTTCCATACACAAACTTAATTCCGATCGTTCAGTTTGTATGACAGCTATAAGTTATAGTGGTCCGATATCGGTTGTTCCGACAAATGATAAGCTTCTTGAAGAGAAAATGATTTTTGCAAAATTTCAAAATGATATTTTAAAAACTGAGGGAGTTCGTATATATACAGACAGATAGACAAACATGGCTAAATCGACTCAGCTCAACATACTGATCATTTGGGTGTTACAAGCTTTGTGACAAACTTAATATATTCTGTTCAGGGTATAAAATGGGCGAGTGAAAAACTTCGAAAGGATACCGAAAAACTATGCAACTAGTTCGCGTATACACGGACAAATAGACGGACATGGCTAAATTGTAGTAAAGAGAACTTTAAGGAGCTGTCGGTACACTTATTGTGGATGAAAGAGCTAAAAAGCCAAAATTCAAGTTTAAGAAGAGTTTCGACGATAGGAAGATGCTGGCACAAGTGCATATATTTCGAATGGAAAAAATGAATAAATATTTTTTCAGAAAACGGAAATTTTTTTTATTTCTTTTTGTTGATCCTAGAACAAATAAACAATAGAGGTTCTGAATGAAACGAGTTTAGTAAAATCTTGGACGTTGTAGAAACTAATAAATATCATAAGCAGGAGTCCTGTATTCAGTTTATGTTGAAAGATCACATCCACTGCTTACAGCAACATATTTATAATGAACATTTCATTAGATGGGCAAACGAGAGCTGAGTTCATATCATAGAAAACCAGAGATTCGACATTGCCTGACAAAAAGTAACCATTTCTATATATTGTCCTTTTAAATTTATACCAGTCAATGCGGAATAAATTTTGCGAGACATATTAGTATGCACCATTGACACACACATACACATAAGTATGTATGTGCGAACATAAGGACCTGTGTGCAGCAAATATAGAAAAATAATGAAACGTAAAAAATTGTTCAACGGCTTGTGGCGGAGAAGCAGCCAACTATTTTCGTAATTTGAGTAATCAGCACATTTATGTACATATATTGGTAAAGAGAGTCAAAGGAGGAGAACTCTTTCTTGATTGATATACTGATGGTCGCGCTTATATCCCGTCCAGTAGGATTGGCTAATGAAAAACGCGCAGACGAACAGAGGCAAAGGGGATAAACATGTTATACGCATACATACATACATACATTCATATATGAACGATTTGAGGTATGTATGAGGGCAAAAGTTGTAATCGAAAGTTGATAAATACGACAACAACAGCGAAAAAACAAGAAAAAACGTTAACTTCGGTTGCACCGAAGCTAAATACCCTTCACAGTTGCATTTCTGTTAGTAACTATGTGTCCAGTTTGTATAGAAGCTATATGCTATAGTAACTCGTTCTGAACAATTTCTTCGGATATTACATTGTTACCTTAAAAAATAATCTATACCAAATTTCGTGAATATATCTTGTCAAATGTTAAAGTTGTCCATACAAGAACTTGATTCCGATCGTTCAGTTTGTATGACAGCTATATGCTATAGTTAACCGATCTGAACAATTTCTTCGGATATTACATTGTTGCCTTAGAAAATAATACATTCCAAATTTGGTGAAGATACATTGTCAAATGTGAAAGTTTTCCATACAAGGACTTGATTCCGATCGTTCAGTTTGTATGGCAGCTATATGCTATAGTTAACCGATCTGAACAATTTCTTCGGATATTACATTGTTGCCTTAGAAAATAATATATACCAAATTTCGTGAATATATCTTGTCAAATGTGAAAGTTTTCCATACAAGAACTTGATTCCGATCGTTCAGTTTGTATGACAGCTATATGCTATAGTTAACCGATCTGAACAATTTCTTCGGATATTACATTGTTGCCTTAGAAAATAATACATTCCAAATTTGGTGAAGATACATTGTCAAATGTGAAAGTTTTCCATACAAGAACTTGATTCCGATCGTTCAGTTTGTATGGCAGCTATATGTTATAGTTAACCGATCTGAACAATTTTCTCGGATATTACATTTTTTCCCTAGAAAATAATCCATACCAAATTTGGTGATGATACATTGTCAAATGCGAAAGTTTTCCATATGAGAACTTGATTCCGATTGTTCAGTTTATATGGCAGCTATATGCTATAGTGGTCCGATATCGGCCGTTCCGACAAATGAGCAGCTTCTTGAAGAGAAAATGAGGTTTGCACAATTTCAAAAGGATATCTTAAAAACTGAGGGACTAGTTCGTATATATACAGACAGACGGACAGACGGACAGACAGACGGACATGGCTAAATCGACTCAGCTCAACATACTGATCATTTATATATATACTTTATAGGGTCTCCGACGCTTCCTTCTGGGTGTTACAAACGTCGTGACAAAGTTAATATACCCTGTTCAGGGTATAATAATATGAGCAAAGTTTTACATGGAATGTGAACGCGACATTTGGCATGACTTTATTAAACTTTCAACATGTCGCCAGACACACTGCTGTTTCCTTGAATTCTGTTCGCTTTAATTGCGGCTCGGTGTGTCCGCGTGAGCGCATGGCCACGTGGGCGGACCAGCTATTCGCAAACGCTTTATATCGCGGTCGTTTGCTAACAGCTACATATGTATTATGTGAAAGTGACGAGTGACTCACATGTGAATGCCACCCAGTTAATTACTTGAAAGTAATTAGTTCCTCGAAAGTCGCCGACATTATGATTTAGGTTCTGTTAGCATACATTTTGAGAAGAGCTGCATTGCCTGAACTAGCAAAGAATATTTACTCGACCTGCAAGGGCTTTTTGAATTCAACTCGTTAAAAGAGAATAACGGTGGTAATTGAAGTACTAATAAATATATTTCAACTAAATGTCACATGAATAAGGCTCTTAGCTTCATGCAAAAGAAGTGTTGCAGCCCGTTGAGCCTTATCTTCTGCCACTACATGAATGACCCTCGCATGAGCTAGGGGTGCACTTGTCAAGAACAACTACATTTACAGTTGGCTATTTCTGGAGCAGACATTCAGACCTTTTTATTAAAACTAGTTTAAGAGTGAAACGCAGGTCAACTTTGCCGTCTTTGTAGGAGTTCTAAATAAACTCTGAACAAAAATGTTGACATCCGCTGATTGCCCAAATGATCTGAATGAAAGCGAGGCGGGGCGTCCACGGAACTTCCAGTAGACCGCGGTTGTAGCGACTCGGATCTTCGGTAACCGGTGTTCAACTATCCACAGCGCAATCAGTTCTAAAACCTAACCTAACACACCCGTTTATGTTCAAGAACATAGAAGGAACGCTTTCAAAAACACTTTAACTTTTCGTTCCTTTTTCCTTATTTCAAGAGTTCGACATGCTCTCAAACAAACTGGATACTCTTGGTTGGTTGGGTACGCATGTCTGTCTGTGTGTATATGTATAAGTGTGTTGTTGTTACGTTTATGTGCTCAAATCGCCTATTAGGCAAGTAAATATATGAACATACAAGGATTAGAGGCAATTAAGACAAGCAGGAATGCCTTTAGGTGCTTTGCCGCGTATTTTATTGTATGTTTACAGTTTGTTTTTGTTGTTACTGTGTAATATAATTGCACCTTGCCCGTTAGGTCACATCTGCTAATTACACACACTCACTAATTTGCCTGTTTGCAGCGAGTGTTTCCAAGGAAGCCAGTAGGTGCAGGTAATGCCGGTGTGTGACGGCGTGCTTGTGTGCCTGTGTATGAGTGTGCTCATGTGTGTTTATTTGTCAATTTGTGCAAGGATACTGTGAACATTTAATATCCTCGCAACAAAACACCACACCAAATGTTTACTAATCCTAACCTCTTAATCTTCCACATATACGCCTCAACGGAAACTCGACTTTAATGGCTGCTCTGCACACACCTACATATATATAACGCATACAACGGTAGGTAGCTGGCGCTATGGTTGGATCTTGTGCGACATTTGGATTTCACTGGACGTTCTGCTCTGCACCGGCTCCATACTGAGCTTGTGCGCCATTAGCCTGGACAGGTAATTTACAACGTTCTCATACTAACAATGCGAACACACACAATAAAAATACATCTACATACATACATATACACTGCTTTATTGAAAGTGACCTAGGAAAGCGCGGTGCTTTAGGTATAATTGCAAAAAAGGTGAACTATGCTCAGTCATTTTTCACCTCTTCCGCCATTGTGCTGTCCACTAATCGCTGCCGCTGTCATCGTCGCAAATCGTCAAATGGGAGAGCAGGGCATCCTAAAAATTGCGCAAATCTATTTGCCGATATTTTTTATTAGGTCTAGCTATTAGAGTTTTCGTCGTTTCGTTATTTTTTATACCTTTTGCTGTTATTCATACATTTAATGCGGTCTACACAAGTCTCAATTACAATTTAATGACACCTCTATATTTGACTTATGTATAGCATGTGGGTATATGGTTAACATATTTCGTGAGATACATACTTACATATGTATTGAGATAAGTACCATACAAATTCACCTGAACATAACTTGCAATCGAAAAATAATGCAGTTTCAGAGAGATAAGAAAATGCACTTCTTACGCAGTTTTATAAAAACAAAATTTTGGATTATTGAAGAAATTATTTTTACTTAGTCATTGCTTGAAACTTAATAATTTTTTAAATTTTTGTCGTTTTTCGTCTCGACAGCACAGTCCTACAAGTTTTATTTTTATTGTTTCACTAAGAGTTTTTAAAATTTCAAAGAAAATCAGGAAAGCGTTTAAAAGTACAGCGCTTCATTACACGCCTTATGGAAAGTCTCATGGTATCAATTGCTGAGTGCTTCTCATTTTGATTTTCTGCTGAAAACCCCCTAAAACTCACAAAAGGCTCGTGCAGTTAGCGGTACTATGAAAACGAATTGATAATATCTTATTTATTTCGCAGCTAAAAATACAAACGCACTGTAAAAGAGAAAAAATGGCGCTATTACGTGTCAGTTTTCCATTGCAGCGAGCGTAAGGAGCTGAGCTGAGCTGAGTTGAGGCAACGCCAAGTGCAAGTTGTCTAAAGTATCAAGCACAAATAAGAAAAGTTTGATAAGTGCTGTTATTTGTGTTCGAATTTTCTGTTTTCACAATATTTTTTTTATTTTGCTTGTCCTTACTCGTAGCTTACTATATAGTACAGTTACGGCCAATAAAATAGAATCAGAGGTGTTGTTTGGAAACAATGGCATTATTTTTTTGAAATTTTTCATTTATATAGTAACTTTTCTGCATAATAACAAATGCAATAATATGTACTTTCAAAAAAGAGGAAAAGACAGGATTGTCGAGTTTTATAGTTAACTGTAATTTAAAAAGTGTTAATAGCGTGCCTCGTGCTTAGTGACAAAATAATAATATCAATACTGAAATAGTCTCATAAATGAAAAATGTTGAATTTAAAAAGCGTAAAAGGTAGTTATGTTAACTTAATTAGATCTGTGGAATGACTAATTTTATCAATTATGAATTTATTAAAAAAATGGGTCGAGCAAAAGATTGTTTAGAGGAGGAAAGATTGTGCGTCCAAAATTTGCGAGTAATAGGTCACGCGTAAAAAAAATTGTAAATATATGAAACATGCCTCAAACATTTTTGTTTTATGCCCTAAAATTTCCGAAAAAGGTTGAAAAATAGGCGGACCACAAAAAAATTACTGCAGAAGTCGTTCAAAATATTGCATGATTGCCGATGCGTGTTCCGTTGAAGGCCTCTGCAGCCATTCAATAAGAATTATGTGCACAAATTTCTTCAAGAACAGTAAGAAGACTACTTGTAGAGAAAAATTGCTTTGGCATATGGTCCCGAAAGGTGCCAATGCTGAGAAAACGGCATAGATACAAAACGACACATTAATTAGGGCGGAGCTGAAAATTAAGAAAAAATGGTTCGACATTTTATGGTCTCAAAGTAAAATTAATATGAGAGGAAATGATATTTCCGCGTGAGTCTGACGTCCAAAACACAAAGAAATGCGCGTCCGCTACACGACAAGGTCCATCCCCGTGGCGGCAATATAATGGTTTAGTATTGTTTCTCATATTGTCTTCCGTGGCCTATATTTTGTATACAAGAAAACATAGACCGCCATACATATATGCGTTAAGGTAGATAAGGTCATACTCCAAATGCTGAATGGAATTCGCCTTGCATTTTGGCAATTCCAACAAGAGAGCGACCCGAAACATACTTCGGGTCTTGCAAAAAATGGTTTTCAGATCATGGTGCTAGCGTCATGGCTTAGCCAGAGTAATCGGCAGATCTAAAATATTGCACCCGTTAAACCGAAAAATAAGGCAGAATTCTGAGAGAAGGTACAAAGGTCTGGTATTCTGTCCCATAGAAAACTTTCGGTAGCCTAATTAGGTCTCTGTTTACAAGATGTGTATCGGTATGAGACGATTAAGAATACACAAAACAATGTACTACCAATTTTTCTATTAATTCCCCTAAAATATATATTTTTTTTAATGTAAAAGATTTTGATTCTATTTTTTTGTCCACCGATTGTTTGAAATATATTCTTTACCTTAGTTTTTGTAACATTTATGAATTGTTTTTTCCAATATTTTTTACTGCTACCAGTAGCACTTGATATGAAGTACATAATAAAAATATAACTTAGTTCAATTTAAATCAAATTCATAATTTTTTTGAGAATGGAAAATTAGTGCCACGGATGATTCTATTTTATTGTACATAACTGTATGACGCTACAAGGCACAGATGATTCATGTACATGTGTACGTACACTTCTGCCACTTTGTCAGTCAGCATTTCAAATACCAAATGATTCTAAAACAAGGAAAAATTAACTTTGGTTGCACGCAACCCTTCACAAAAACAAAGTTTACCTTATAAGTATTTGATTTGTCAGTTTATATTTCAGCTATATGCTATAGTTATTCGATCTGAACAATTTCTTCGGCTATAGTATTGTTACTTTAGACTGTATCCCCTGCCAAATTTCGTGAAGCTTTTTCGTCAAATGGTCAAAAAGTGTTCGGTACATGCACTTGATTCCTCTAGTTCAATGATTAAATATCGGCTTTCCGACAAATGAGAAAAAAGTGTTCTAAATTTCAGATCGACTAAAATTGAGGGACTAGTTTGCGTACATACAGACAACTCAGCTCGTCATGCTGATTACTTATATGTGTATGAATATTTATATAATGGGTTGTCAAAAAAGTCTTGCAGTATTTTTATTGATTTTTTTTTATTGAAATTGAAATGAATTTTTGATCACTCATGCCCAGCTCTTGACCAATGCTACGGCTGCTACTATGCCGGTCTCTTCCGACCAATTCAGCGATTTTATCGCAATTTTCGACGACAGGTCTTCCGGAGCGTGGCGCATCTTCGACCACCTCTACACCAGAACGAAAACGTTGAAACCATTATTGTGCGGTGGAAATAGTAACTGTATCGGGTTCATAAACTGCACAAATTTTATTGGCGGCTTGAGATGCATTTTTGCCTTCATCGTAGTAGTACTGTAAAATATGCAGTATTTTTTCTTTATTTTGCTCCATGTTTGAGACGCTATAACTCACGAACGACTTAAAAGAAACGACAATCAGTCAAACACTGGTTAGCGCGTGAAATGAGCTTTCCTAAAAGGTATAGCATGACTCGATGCGACGAATAAAACTAGAACTACGCGCTTTCAGCGCCAACTAGCGAAAATACCGCAAGACTTTTTTGACAACCTAATATTTTATAGACCCTTCCTTCTGCGTTAAATTTTTTTCAGCTAGTAAGCAGCTCTAAATAAATCTAGTACTGGTTTTTAATAAGTTTTCTGCGAAGAAACATGAAATCAACAATTGTTTCGTGAAGAAAAATCAAAGCAATCATTAAATTCATCCTACAATTAGTAAAAATCATTATTATGGCATATAGTTCATTTTTAAATACTATATAAAACTTCCCAATTTTCATACCTACATACACAAGTTTATTTACTTTGTTTATTTTCTATTGCTCTTCCAATAAGAATCGTTCACAATACGTAACCAGCTGTCAAAATTACTTGAAGAAATAATGAATTTGTTTTCTTAAGCAATTACATACTTAAGAGTTGGATATGGATCTTTATAGCCGTCGTCGATTTTATCGGCGGATTTGCATTTAGTAGTCCTCATGAAGGATAGTTGGAAGGGAGCAGATTCATATCCTTCATGAAATAGTCAAATTTAGCTACGTTTATTGCCCCATAGTGGTAAGAAACTTTCGCAGCCCATCAATCTTTGATTATTTTAATGCGAAATCCAGTAGTCAATACATATAACTGTATACTAATCAGGCATATACTACATGAAACTAGTTCGCGTATATACGAGAGATCACACCACAAACACAACACATCTATCCTTGTTTTAGATTACTAACCTGCACTGATTTGCTGTCAAAGTTTCAAGACATTTCATGCAATCGTTCTCAAGTCTTTCTTCACAAAGTAACGCTCCCTTTACCTTTTTATTTACAGTTAAAAAACCTTGCTTCCAGATTCGAAAATCGTGATAAGTGTTGCGGATTTCGGTAATCAAACTAAAAAAAAAATTGTTTAATTTTACAAATCTCACCATGGAGTAAAATTTAAATAATAAAACTGTCTTGGTTATAAACTCATAAGAGCTGTAAGCTATACCAGTTAGTTAAATGTTTTTATATCCATCTGAGAACTAGTACTCGAATTACCATTTGCTTTAGGCATTTGACTTTAATTTCCGCTTAAAAATAATTTTTCATGGTGAATTTAATAAAGTAGGTACTCACTAATTTACTCAATTAATGGTTCACGTACGTGTGCACATACACCACCACATTTAAGTGAAGTGTTTTTCTTTTTTAATTCAGTTAAAAACAGCTTTTCAGCAGCTTTTGCAACAACAGCGTTTTCTAATGAATATAGTTTTGGGGTGTTCTTGACAGCGGCAACATTGTGGCAACGCGCAACAATTGCTCTATTATTTAATTCATTCCTTTGTATTTACATCAATTTGATTTCTGAAAATGGACTATTTTTAGATATCTCGCAGTGACTCAACCTCTAAATTATTCCAAAAAACGCCGTTCGAAGCGCTTGGCATTGGGCATGATATTCATTGTGTGGGTGACGGCACTATTAATCACATGTCCACCGTACTTGGGGTGGTGAGTATTTGCTACTTTATTCATATTTTCGTAAAAAGTTGGAATGAATGTCAAACTTTTGAAAGTTTAAGTTTCTTGATAAAGCCAATAATATTAGGATGTTGCCATAAGGTCTTTCACTACGCTTATGAGTGATAAATCTTTTGCTTGGAGTATTCGTTCAACAATCAAAGGTGATTATCTCATAGGCCTTGATAAAACATAGTAAGTAAAGACAAGGAGCGAAAGAATGGTAGAATAAGACATTGCAGCACTTTCATCCAGATAAAAATATAAGTTATCTTGTGGTGTCATCAGTGGAAGTACAGAAGACTTTGTATGCAAGTGCTATGGAAATTTAAAAGCTCCTTTCGGTATGGCGTCAGGTCCTGTTTCTGTCATCTTGTGTGGAAGGAGTGGGTTGATCGGATCAGTAAAACGAGTCCAGAGAATATGCATGAACTATTTATTTATTGATAGATAATTTAGTTAAAATTTTGGAAGTTGTTTTTCATATATGTTTTGAAGAACTAAAGTTTTACTCGAAGTTTTTTGGCATACAATTACATTGGCACCAAAAATTAGTTGAGACGAGATCCAACTTACGTTCTCCTTATTCCAACAAAAAATGTGTTTCACTTCTTTTCCAGAAGAATGTCTTCAGGAAACTATAGCATATAACTGCCATTCAAAGTGCCAAAATCAAGTTATTGTAAGAAATCGTTTATATTTGTGAAAGGTTTTATGGCTTCGGTGCAAAGTTAATGTTTTTTCTTGTCTTAATGCAATTTTAGATTATTAAGTTATGTTAAGTTATTAATAATTTCACCAATAAATATAATACATATTCATTTATATAAGGCATTCCTCTAACATATTAGTGTTCTTAGATAGCTTGGCTACTGAATATCCAGTTCATAGTCTTACTTTGTTGTATACATTGTTTACCTTTATTCTAAGAAGATATAAATGAGTTATATTATCTCCAGCATTGAAAGTACTTATAACCGCACCGGTGATTAGTTCTTCTCTCTCGTGCTCTCATAGGCGCCAGGTAGGCCGGACCGTACTTAAAAATTTTTTGACTGCGTTAGTACATATGTAGATGTCATTTACAATAAACCATACTCACCACAATACCTTCAAATATATGTGTGCAATTGAACCAGCGACAAGCTTTCTGGGCCACTCCAAATCACTGTGCACATTATGAAAATCCTACAGAAATTTCATTTTAAGCTGCCTCCTTACGGCTGTGCGAGTTTCAAGCCTAAAAAACAGTGCAAAAAATCCTAATACATTGTTCATAGACTCACGTTTTTATCGCTATGCTGCCACTTTTTAACTGCAGACAATCTGCTGGAATTGCTTAACACCGAAATTCGCCGCCTTTGCCGCAATGCATCAGTCAACATTGGCAAAAAACAAGAAAAGCTTCTGAATAAAAGCGAAATTTTGCACATCTCACTTATGAAACACTTACACACGCACATTAGAGTTTTTGCACATCACTAAAATGTTTCGTCAGTCTTCCATGGATCCGTACCGACACAAAAAAGCCACTTCGTAAGTATGTGTGCATGTACACACGAGTTAAAGTGCCTTGCAGTGTGAATTTTGCAAGATATTCCCACATAATGCCGATAACATTGTACTGTTATTAATGTAAAATGCACATAAAATGCGTGAAATGACGCAATAGAAACCTACAATACATTGCACATAAAAATATGTACTGAAGAAAACGGAGGAGTTCGAGCGTGTACTAAAGAGGCTGTGGAACATTAATCCAGTTAAGATACAGGGGCAACGTAGAGAGTTAAACCTCTAAAAAATCGACCGATATGAGATTAATAATATATTTGCACTTCGTCGACAATCTGGTACTATTATCTTTAGAAGAGCGTGCCCACTTAAAAAAAAGTCATGAAAATAAATGAAAATTAATTTTTTGAAATCGACTAAATGTGTTTTCAGATTCCTTTCAATATTTTCGGCTACTGACAATCTCTTTCTTTCATATTAAGGCTAGTAACAATTTATAGCTATAACTTCATAATCATATTGAACAATCAGCTCTATATTCTAGTGTTTTTCGCCAACATGTTTTTTCTATCAGCTGTAGGTTCATATTTTCAAAACGCCGCACAATATCTGGCTATATTTCAGGAATATTTTTCCACTAATTTTTCTTTGTCGATGTAGTTTTATGTCATCAAGGGCCTGGCAGTTGACTGAGTTCTTTGTAAGGAGGAGATTTCTGTAAAGAGAAGTGAAATTCATTATGACTTCATTGGTATTAGAAATACCGTACGATTTGGTTCGATTCCGATTCTTTCCAACTATATCTGGACCAGAATATAGCTCTAGTCCGCAGGATTGCCTTCCCATCCATAGAAAAATGGCAAAGGGACAAGATATCGGGTAGGGAATTTTAAGCATCTACGCGGATGATGAATTTACAGCTTCCATTTATTGGACCACTGAAGTGTCTTGCAAGCAGAGACAACAGTACTAAAGAAAGTTTTCTTATTCTGACAAGGAGTGTGCTCAAAACAAGTAACATATTTTTGTAAGTAAAAAATGCTAAGACATTTTAATTTAAATCTGCGGAATCAAATTTCTGGTGCCGAAACCTTCAGAATGTTGGAACTACGTCCAGGATAGCTATCAACATCAGACAAATTGGTGCTTGAGAATTGACGATTAGTGGTTAGGGATTTTACTGACATCGTTGAAATATCGGAAGGATCAGTGAAAACCTTTTCGAAAGAGCATTTGGGCCTAAAGAAAGTTAAATCGCGATTGGTTCTAAAATCATTAAATTTTTCCGAAAACCAGCGTCGCCTTAACGTCTTTGAAACAATGTTTTGCGATTACCAAGATGTTATGAAACTTATTATTATTGGAGATGAGTCTTGAATCTATGACAGACGATTAATCGACCGAATATCGTGGCAAAGGTGAGCCGAAGCCGGGAAACCTATGCCAAAGCATGGTTGAAGAAAACGTTGGCATAAGTGTATTGAGGCCAAGCGTTATTACTTTGAGGAGAACGACATAGAAAAATAAAAATAAATCAGGAGCTATTCTATCTAACTATTTTTTCTGTATACGTATATATAGATACAAGTACACCAATAGCTGATCGCCTTTAAGACCACTGAAGTCTATTAGGGTTTCGTTAATGATAGGGAAAGATTACCTTGATATCGTAGCGAATACAAGTGGCGTCATCTACATATATGTTGACTGGTGCGTTAGAATCTGCTATCTTTATTGATTATCCAGTGAGAATCTCATGACATTTTATTGATTGGAAGTAAAGTTATTGCGTTTTAAGTGTCAGTATGTTTGTGTTATCGGTGCAAAAATGAACTTCGAACAAAGAGCCAACATTGAATTTTGAATTTTTAAAACTGGTAAAACTTTTACAGAAACGTTTCAATTGATGAAACAAGTTTATGGCGAAGATTGCCTCTCCCGTAGCAGAGTGCACGAGTGGTTTTAGCGTTTTCTAAGTGGTCGTGGGGACATAAATTACGATCACCATGTGGGTCAACCAAATTCCGTGACCACCAGAAACTCCATCGAAAATTTTTTCATCAAAAATCGGCCGAAATCATCATTGAAATTCATGGAAATGGAATTGAACATCTCCAAAACATCGTTTTATCGCATTTTAATCGAACATTTGGACTTTCGAAAGGTGTGCACGGTTTGTTCGCACAAATTGACTGACGTTCAAAAATTGAATCCAATTATTTGACCAAAATAACATTTTAATCCCCGTATTGACCTGATGTGACACCGTAGGCAGACGTAGAGGCCATTCAAAAGGCTTGCACCGGCATACTGGCGGTTGTACCGGCCAACGAGCTAAAACACTCGTTCGATTTGCCGAAAAAACTATTTGTTCTGTTTTTTTTTTTTTCAAGTCCTGTTTACCTTGGAACGCATCTTGTACAACAAATTATTTCACGATAAACTTTCAATGTGCAGATGAACTAACCAGAACAGGCATCTAGATACGAAAAAGTGGTAATTTATATGCCACTGCCTACTTGGAGATATTTAGTCGATGATCATATTATAAATACACCTGAGTCTCGGTGGAGTTAATCCCTGGCTCAACAAGCAGGCAAATTTGGCATGCATGGAATATGGGCCGCATATTCCGACTATTAAAATGCAAAAGTAAGGAAGTAGTAACTCTAGTACGAATGCTAAAAAGAGCAGACATGACATTAGATTGGGAACCCATACAATAACTATTGTAAAAGCTGTCAGTAGGAGAAGACTAAAATCTCTTGTATTGATGAACTTAATCAGAATCATAGCCCCATTGGTTTCAAAATGGGCCTCCTAAAGTCCTAGGTGCGTTGTTATACATCCACTCTATCTACCTACCTACTTTCCTAACTACACCACATCAAAACAGTTATATCAGTTATATTTGACCATAGCTTGAAACTATTCCTACTTCACAAAATAAAATGTTGTTTTATTGGAAACTTTTTCCTTAACTTTATATTTTTTAACATTGCAAATCCGCCAGCTTTTACGAAGCTTGCTCTAAAAAGTATTTACCCACATAACTTCTACCAGCAAAATCATAAAATCCCGCTTCAAGTAAATATATAGTCCATATGTATGTTAGAGTTATGTGCGTGAGATCCACTAGTCTTCACCGTTATGTTGAATATTCGCATTTAATGTGCTGGTTTTTTAACCATTTTTTTGTTATTTTTTATCAGGTACGATCCGGGACGTCGGCACGAAGGTAATGTCGTTTGCCGCTACAATCAAAATAAGGGATATGTGGTGTTTTCCGCAATGGGCTCATTTTTCATTCCGCTCGCCGTTATGATGTACGTTTACATGAAGATTGGCTATGTCCTCACGTCGCGGAGACAGCGCATGGTGCGTGATGCGGTAAGTTGTGACAACTAGTCGTGTGTGTGCAAACAGGGTGTGTGTGTGTGATGGATTATGTGTATGAGTGAGCTTCAGTACGCTTGGCTTCATGCAAATGGTGTGGATGAAGGTCTGTGTCATTTCGCATTCCCAGCCGTGCAATTGCGGGGTGTGAATTTGATTAATGCGCGGAACAATATTTTAACACTTACTAAAACGGTACTAAGAAAGTTTATCATCATTTAATTTATCTTTCACATGCACTCTCTTGACGTACGCTAGAAGTCGGAGCGCACCGCGGACCATGATATAGACTGTGACAACTTTATTTCCGAGTCGGAGCATTATCAATGTGCCACGCCGAAATTTCCCTCCTTCAAGTCGCGTTGGGGTAGCGGCCATGCCAGCAGCAACAACTGCTCTGCCAAAAATCTCAGTTTACATTGCAGCAAGTGCAATAAGGCCTACCTCGGCAATGTCAACGGTGGTAGTGCCAGTATTAATGGTGGCGGTCTCAAGCATCAGGCATCGTTCTACGAGCTGGTTGAGGTGTCACGTTTAACATCAATAATTCAGTGCTCGGCAATCAATTGTAAATATGCCGGCGTCTGTATGCATTCCAGTGCGATGGGTGTACCGCTGGCCGAACGGCGCTCATCCTCATTGCCCATGCAAGAAGTGCACTTCATCGAGGACGGCACGTCGTTTTCTGAGAATTGTCTAGCGGCCAACTCCACGCTTACCACAAGCATGACCACAACAAGAGGTTTGAAATTCAATCCGATGTTGGGACAAAATCAAGAGCAGGCGCAAATACACCATCACCACAATCACCATCATCATCCCCATCGCATACCGATGCGTGTGTCCACAACGAAGCGGGATTCCAAAACCGCCAAGACGCTGACCATCGTTATGGGCGGGTTCATCGCCTGTTGGCTGCCGTTCTTTACCTATTACTTGTTGATGCCATTCTTGCCCCCGCCGGCGGTGTTTGAGGGTCTCATGTCCTTTCTGACATGGGTCGGCTGGGTCAATTGCGCTATTAATCCTTTCATCTATGCTTTCTACAATCCCGATTTTCGTACCGCCTTTTGGCGTTTAACTTGTCGACGCATTTGTAAGCAGAAGCCGCCACTCAACCATATGGCCATGTTTCGGGGCTAAAATGGTGCACAGAGCATTAACCACAACAAGACAGTGGCTCTCTGCCACAGGACAATCAAATTAAATGTTTTCCAGTGGAGCAAAATGCGCGGGTGTATATATTTTAAATGTAACAGTACTAGAGCGCCGTTGAAGCGCCATCAAAAAGGAGCTAAGAAATGTGAAAACAAGCAGAAATAAAAATGAAAAAGACATGGCAAGAGGGTCCAATGCTAGTGGTCAGTAGTGTAAGACTTCAGGGGGTTTGTAAAATATACTTCAAGCTGATTGAAACAAGTAAGAAACTGTCGAGCATTTCCGTTTTTCTTTTCGGCCGTAAGCGTTGTCAGTTGTTGGTGGCAGGACGCCTGAAAAGGACAAATTTGCTAAGCAGCGCGAAGATTGATGGTGTATACGACTAACAAGGGAGAATACAAACTGTTGACAGAGAAATTAAAGCGTTGCCATTTATATAGATCTGCCCAGCGGAGATTCTACAACCGGCAGTGGAGGAGCGCTGGTTCGGCAGCAGAAATGAAAATAAATTTGTGGCAGGTGCCTTTTCTCCTGAGCGCATTCAAACGCTTGAAGATTTACAAACGAGCGAACAAAAGATAAACCTTTCATTTATTTATTAAATATTCAAAACCAAACCAAACACAAACGGTTGCCACGTATATTCTAAAGCAAAAACTTAGCTGTAACTATACTTCTAAATATATAAACGTAGATATATACATATTTAGGTAAAGTCTTAGCCAATTTGTGAAACCATATTGCCATATACAAAGTACTGTGTAAGCTTAGCTAATTTTATCTCTAAATCATAAAATAAACTTTGGCAAAAAAGCAAAATAAAAATACACTTCTCTTTTGAAACTGTATAACTGTTTAATTCACTTTATATTTTTAAGAAAATATTTGCAGAATTTGTATGAACTTAATATTAGTTGAATGTTATACATCATATTCAGAAAAAATAAATAATTATTAGGTGATAAAATAAATTGTTTACTGTGCTATTTATATGTATATACCTGTATTCTATTTATAGGGTTGGCCAAATACGTATGCGTCAATACGACTGAAACGTCGAACTCAAGTTCTGCATAGTGACCACGGCTTTCAACAATCCAATTGCAGCATTAGTAGCTAAACCCTAAATTATTGATAAGCATTTGTCTTTGACAGACTTGTGATCATTTCACATTGAGACTGTGAAAGTGATAAAATCAAAAGTTTTCTTAATAATTGGAATAATTTTGTGTCCAAGTCCATGAATTTAACAATAAATAATGAACTGCACTTAAGCAGGGTTGCTAACAAGTTGGCGATGTCTCCGATATAAATTAAAGAAAGACTTGCATCGACATGTAGTTACTTGAAATAATTTTTTAGTCCAGGAGAAGTCACACTTTACCAATTATTGCTCTTCCACAACTATAACTTAAAGGACGCACCTGCAAACGAAGAAGGGCGGGGCTCCAAGGCGGCACGCTCTTGTAGAAATTTCCATACTTTTTTTGAACGAAACGTCTAGCCACAATCCGCATCAAAGTGAAATTCTTCAACATATCGCTGATTTGCGCCTATGCCTTGGCGGAAGGAAAGGACGATGTGACCAATGATATCTTCTATGAGCGCATCTATGAGATCTTCTCCGCCACGATGTCAAAATCGTGCTTGGCGACTTTCAAGTCAGGGTGGGCAAAAAAGGTATACTTGGCAGCCGGTCCATGATAAAGCATCGCTGATCGACTTTGCCAGGTTCCGAAATATGGTTATCCGTAGCTCTAGATTCTTGCACAGGAAATATTATCAAGCTACCCCGCTGTCTGCGGAACAAAAAGTTACCTACCAGATCTATCATGTTGTTATCGACGGAAGACACGTTTCTAGTATTTTAGACCCGCGTACGCTCTGAGGTCCTAACATTGACTCGGATCACTATCTTGTTGGAGCGAAGATACCCACTCGGCTCTCAAAACCGAAAAATATTCTTGTAGAACTGATGCCCATAGTATACTGAAATTATGGAGGGAACACTTCTCCATGGACGAAGACAGCACCTGATGAGTCGGCGTTATGAGGTTTCGAGAGAAAGGTTCTGGGGAAGATTTATGCTCCTTCGTGCGATGAGCTGTATGAGATGTACGACGACATTGAAATGGCTCAGCGACCTCCACTTCGTCAGAGGCATCAGGTGGAGAAGAAACTGGCCGCACTTGCACTGAACTTGACTGAAACCGTGTAATCGGTGTCTACGCGAGTAAAGAAGTGTGATATATTTCCAGATGTTTCTAATTTATTTTATAACAAAGAAGGTTAATTTCGGTTGTACCGTGGCTATAATACTAAATTAACAAATACAAAATATTCCTTACAAGGGATCCGATTTTCTCTCTACGGCCCTTAATAAATATAATCTGGTAGGATAATAGGCCACGAGTGGTCCTGATTACATGAAAATGCTATAAGGTTGTCAAATATCTCTCCACCGCTTTTTTGCTCTTTATTCAATGCTGTATAAAAAGTGTTACAGTGATTAACTTAGTTCAAATACGCGCCGTTTCGTTCGATAACCAGTTTCCAACTAAATGACAGCTTCATAATACCGCCCTCGTAGAAGCGAAGAACTCGGACAGCCACTTTTCAAAAGCCTCTTTTGAGTTGAACTTTACACCAACAAGAGCTCCCGAGCACTCTTAGCTTCTGAGGAGACATCAACGAAGTGTGTGGTCTGGCGTAGTCCTAGTGGAACAATACACCCTTTCTGTTGGCCGATTCTGGACGTTTCTGGTCTATCGCCAGCTTCAAGCGGTCCAATTGTTCGCAGTTGATGGTAGAATTAAGCGTCTGGTCATATGGGAGCAGCTCATAGTGGATGATTTCCTTCCAATCCCACCAAACACACAGCAAACCCTTTCTGGCCGTCAATCCCTTCTTAGCCACTGTTTGAGACGATTCACCGCCTTTCGACCACGACTGTTTTCGCTTGATATTGTCATATGTGATGCAGTTTTCGTCGCCAGTCACCCTCCGCTTCAAAAATGGGTCGAGTTCGTTCTGTTTCAGCAGCATATCACAGGCGTTGATTCGGTCCAGAAGGTTTTTTTGCGGCACTTAAACATCAAGCTTTTTTGTGTATCCAGCCTTCTGCAGATGGTTTTAAATGGTTTGTTGATTAACTTTCATCTTCTGGGCGATGTCACGAGATGCCACATGACAGTCTAACTCGATGTTTTCCATGATTTGATGGGTATTCGTCGTCACAGGTCTTTCGCCGTCTGGCTTACCCATGGTGTCGTCTTCACCTGCTCTGAATTTCGAAACCATTCCTCCGCAGTTCGAAGTGATAGAGTACCTTCCCCCAAAACGTTTCTCTAGCGGATTTGCCTTTGACGAAGGAAAACTTTAAAATAGCGCGAATTTCGGCTTTAGTGAACGCCATGTTTACACGTCTGAAGTAGTGACGTAGTGACGTAGTGAACTCCATGTTTACACGTCTATAACTGTTGAATGCAATATCCAAACTAACCATGCATAGCGTCGTTTTGTAGGTTACGTCAAGACCTTTGAAATATGTTTGGTATTGCCAGATACGATCTCTGTAGCGCTTTATACATAGCCCATGTCTCTATGTATTCAAAACTGTCCCTACAAATTCCTTGAAATTTCTGCCAGCGGAAGCAACAAATCGGTCGTAAATTGGAAACTTGCATCACTAATCATACACTCTACAACACCCGAAACGTAAATTAGAACGAGGTTACCCGAATTGCATATTTAGCCACCACGAAATCCAGCCCTGAAAAGCGCGGTTTTCGATTTTCAATTTATGCTGAAATGCTTGCGGTGGCGAGTGTGATGCCGCATCGCACACATTTACCGTTGTAACTACGCATTAGCGCTGACGAGCGATTGCTGTCCTCGCAAATTTATGTAATTGTGTGTGCGCGCTTTATCTCTTCTCGAAAATCCACAGGTCTGTGAACTTAGTTTGCATTCAAAAGCGAAGTTCCCAACAGAGTCTACACAGCCATCTGTATTTGCACACACATTTACATCGCCACTTACATACAAGTCTATGGAAATCTACATTCGATTTGCAGGTGTAATTTAAGTTTCGCCATTTTCGTGTTCTCTGTACCGGTGAGAACGGGATAGTGGTTGGAAGTGATTTCATAAAGTAAACAGGTGATTGCAGTTTGCGGTTTGAGGAAATGTCTTCATCCTTGAACATTGGCGAAAATCTTTGCCTTGATGAGAGAAATTTCGGTTTCTGCTTATTTGGAAGTAAAATATATACATATGTACATATTGTTGTTATACATCAGCAGTTTTTGTTGTGCGCTATGACTTAGAGCACTAGCGGAACTAGGTACTAAAGATAACTCCTGGCTTACTGCTAAAATTTCATTGCTTTGGAGCGTTTGTGTTAGAACAAATTTGGAAAAAGAACTCCGAATTTTCTTCAGACATATGTATTTCGATTCTCAAAAAGTATTAGGGGATTCGCATAGTCTCATAAAGCTATAAGTCACTGTCGAGCCTAAGGACCTAAACAGGAGACACAGAGTTATAGTGACTAATTAGACCAAATATCTGGGTCTCACTCTGGATTGCACACTTCAGTGATTAAAGGCACAAAAGCACTTATGGTGTCCAATTGCCTGGCCGGTAAATTCTGCAGCTGCAAGCCAAGGAATATCAGATGGATTGTTATTTATGAAGTATTGGACATGCAAGATTTTAGTAGGACTTCTGCCTATCGAAATTGCAAAACTTGAATACGTTAGCTTACGAGGTGTGTTCAAAAAGTATCGCGAATCGTAACTGACAGTTTTCTTCGATTGCAGGGCCGTGGTGCATCATGAGTTCTTACCACAGGGAAGAACGGTCAATAAGGAATATTACCTGCAATTTATGCGCAATATGTGCGAAGCAATCCTCCAGAAACGCCCGGATTTGTGGAAGAACAAAAATTGGCTTTTGCACCACGATAACACCCCTGCTCACACACATCGTTGCTTGTGCGCGACTTTTTGGCCAAAAACAACACACTAATGATGCCGCAGCCACCGTATTCCCCAGATGACTTTTTCTTGTTCCCTAAACTGAAGAGGCCCATGAAAGGACGACGTTACGCTTCTCTTGACGAGATAAAGACTTCGAGGAGCTGAAGAAGTTAAAAAAAATGATTTTTTGAGGTGCTTCGAAGATTGGAAAAACCGTTGGCACAAGTGCCTAATAACTCATGGGGATTACTTTGAAGGTGACAAAATAGATATTAATGAATAAATAAATAATTTTTGAAAGAAACACAAAATTCGCGATACTTTTTGAACACACTTCGAATATGTATATAGCTATACTATATACGGGATAATTCCTAGATCCAATCAGTAACGATTTGGAAAACGCTCTAGGGATCATACACCAAGGGGCGATATCGCCATTTTAGTGGTATATGTATATAAACAGATGCAGGGGTCTACATGGGGCCTATAACTTGGCTTTATGCATTGGTGTTACACGGCAGTGGTCAAGCTAATCTTGCTTTACCGTGCTTTGATGTGGATGTTAATATTGAAATATGTTAGGGCGGCTACGGTGACTCTCCATTCTCTCCATAACGGGAATGCTAAGAACCACTCCAACGGCTGCAATAGAAAGGCTACTTAAGGCTAAGAAATCGACATTGCAGTGGAAAGCTATGCAAGATTGTCAGCGCTAGGTGAATTACAGTATAGTATGTCAAGAAACTCTTTACACACTGACAAAAAACTTATTTTTTAACTTTGCATGCAAAAATAACACTTTTAGTTATTTTTTTCAATATTTTTTTTAATGCCGAACTATTATTTAGCAAATTTAAAATTAGTATTTTCAGAAATAAAAACAATACAACGAGAGGGAAAATTTGAAAGCAACAAAGTATCAGTTTACACATTTTTGACACTGTCAAGAAACTCTTTAGAGTTTTCGAATCTGTTTTGTTCTATTTGAAGAAAAAACGGTACTTTACCGTTATCTATGTGTCTGCACTATGTCCTATGTTTGCATTCCTTTTCATTTAATTGCGAAATCTTTCTGCACACGTGTCAAAAAGCTAATTTTAAAACAAGCAAGGAAGGGCTAAGTTCGGGTGTCACCGAACATTTTATACTCTCGCATGATAAAGTGATAATTGAGATTTCATTATCCGTCATTTACATATTTTTTTTATTTTGCTGAAAAATTAATTAGATTAGATCAATTTGTGTACTTTTAGTATTGAATTGTATTTTCATTTATATGCATGTACATATTATATAGAGAAGACATCAGATGGAATTCAAAATATCGTTTTATTGGAAGAAGGCGTGGTTGTGAATCGATTTCACCCATATTTCGTACATGCCACCAGGGTGTTAAGAAAATATTATATACCGAATTTCATTGAAATCGGTCGAGTAATTCCTGAGATATGGTTTTTGGTCCATAAGTGGGCGACGCCACCCCCATTTTCAATTTAAAAAAAAAGCCTAGGTGCAGCTTCTTTCTGCCATTTCTTCCGTAAATTTAGTGTTTCTGACGTTTTTTGTTAGTCGGTTAACGCACTTTTAGTGATTTACAACATAACCTTTGTTTGGGAGGTGGGCGTGGTTATTATCCGATTTCTTCCATTTTTGAACTGTATATGGAAATGCCTGAAGGAGACGACTCTATAGAGTTTATAGAGCCCCCCACTTTTCCAAAAAAATTACGTCCAAATATGCCATTCCCTAATGCAATCCTTTGTGCCAAATTTCATTTCAATATCTTTATTCATGGCTTAGTTATGACACTTTATACGTTTTCGGTTTTCGCCATTTTGAGGGCGTGCCAGTGGGCCGATTTTGCCCATCTTCGAACTTAACCTTCTTATGGTATTATTATAAGATATCTCAATTTTTACTCAAGTTACAGCTTGCACGGACGGACGGACAGACAGACATCCGGATTTCAACTCTACTCGAAACCCTGATCACTTTGGTATATATAACCCTATATCTGACTCTTTTAGTTTTAGGACTTACAAACAACCGTTATGTGAACAAAACTATAATACTCTCCTTAGAAACTTTGTTGCGAGAGTATAATTATTTAACAAGCCTGGAGCTAGATCGACTTTTGACGTTAGCCAATTGATTTACTATAATCACCAAATTGGCAATTTTTAGCTGAGCTAGTGGAGATGTTTCGTGTATCGCGAAAAACAATTAATAATGTTTTAAATCGAGCCGAAAATGAAGAGTGGAAGTGGTAGAAAGAAGTAGATTGACGAGCGGGCAGACGGTCTTATCATGCGTAAGGTCCATCAAAACCCCCAAACTTCGACCAGAACCTTTTCCAAGGAGTTGGGAGAAGAGAGTGGCACGGTCGTTTCACATGAAACCGTCCGCCAACTAATTCTGCGAAACATATACTCTTCAAGGGTTGCGCTTAAGAAGCCGCTGCTTTCGAGAGTAAATGTTGAAAAGCCCTTAACTTTTGCTGTCAACATGAGCATCAAGCCGGACAACTATTGGGATGACGTCATATTCTGTGACGAAACCAAAATAATGCTATACTACAATGGTGGACCTACTAGAGTATGGCGCAAGCCGTTAACAGCTTTATTTGTTTTGCTTCCTTGTCCAGTCTGAAGAAAGTGCAACTAACGGCCCAGGTGTTGAGGCCGATGATACCAATATCAATATAACGTCAGTTTACACAGCCGAATGAGTTTTGCGGGGATACCAAATTCAAACTTCGCGGCATAAAGGCAGCTCCTTTTCGTGCTGTCGAAAGTAGCTTTGAAATCGACGAAGAGGTGGTGTGCGCCGATTCTCCTTCCACGGGTCGTTTCCAAGATTTTGCGCATGGTGAATATCTGGTCGGTTGTTGATTTTCCAGGTCTAAAGCCACACTGATAAGGTCCAATCAGTTTGTTGACGGTGGGCTTTAATCTTTCACACAGTACGCTCGATAGAACCTTATATGCGATATTGAGGAGGCTTATCCCATGGTAGTTGCCGCAGATTGCGGCGTCTCCTTTTTTGTGGATCGGACAGAGCTCACTTAAATTACAATCGTTGGGCGTGCTTTCGTCCAAACATATTTTACTGAAGCTAATGCATGCTCCTCATCAGTTCCTCGCGACCGTGTTTGAATAGCTCTGCCGTCAATCCATCGGCCACCGCCGCTTTGTTGTTCTTCAGGCGAGTAATTGCTATTCGAACTTCTTCATGGTCGGGCAATGGAACGTCTGCTCCATCTTCATTGATTGGGGAATCGGTTCTCCTGGCGTTGTGCATTCACTTGGGCGCAAATCAGCGATATGTTGAAGAACCTCGCTTTGATGCGGATTGTGGCTAGACGTTCATTCACCGGAATGAATGATAGTACTCGCTGACGGAGTCTTTCTCCCACCACGAATCCCACACCAACCTTGCGCTCGTTTATATGGCCACTGTAGTAAATGCCACTCGTCTCTGTCTTTGTCCCGTCCATCGCATATCTTTCAGCCTTTATTTTCGTGAGGATATCAACCAGCTGGGCAGCGGCATCTTCCCAATTAAGGGACCGGACATTCCAGATGCATGGCCTCAATTCGTAGTCCTTATTTCGTTTGCCATGGTCGTCATCAAAAGGGGGGTCTCTCATCCGAGGCTGATTGCTAATTTTCAGTGGGGGTGTTTTTTTACGTGCCGGGTCCCAAACTTAGAGCACAACCCAATGCTCGCCTTCAAACGGATGTTCTTAGTCTACTCAGAGGATACTTGGTCAGAGACCGAAAGTCGTGAGCTGCTTGAGTCATATGTGAAAGAATCGTTTCTGGCCACTCCCAAGTGAATGGCGATCAGAGAACTTTCCTCACTTGCGTGAACTTCTACACATGACTCCATCCTCCATCCACATCTAGCTACCTGTAAATATATTGTGGCAAACAAATTACACCCTTTTCAATTACAAGTAATATGATCAATTTATTTTCAGGTAACGTTTTATAGTCGGACTTATTCGCTAAATTGCTTGAGAAAAAGGAAGGAATATGTGTTACAGGCTAAGACTGCTTAAGAAGGCCGGCAATGACAAGACTCAGTTTATAAGTATGAAAATTACCGTTATTATTAGTGATATTAAAAACTTTGATAATATTACTGGATTTTATAGTTGGGGTATTTTCATAATTTAAAAAAAGTTCACAAAACTGGAGAAATATTTTCAATATTTTATTCCTTTTCAACAAGTAGAAGATCGTTGCCCTTTAAAATAGCTTGTAAATATATAACCGTTCGCCCAAAAAATAAGGTTACATTTGAATTTAAACTGCGCGCGTTGAAGGATTTGGAGAATTATTTTTTTTAGGTTGGTAGTACTGTCAGTCACATTTATGTCAAATTTCGTGTCAAAATATTCATTAGTGTTGGAGATTCGTGTCGTTTTGTGAGCTGCTAAAAGTGAGTTTTGTCGAAATTTGTTGAGCAAAGAATTTGCATTAAATCTTGTTTACGGAATCAATTTTCTGCTGTGGATACGTTGAGGACTGCACCATCCTCAACCCTTTGATGAAGAGGCTATGTCTAAAAAAAGAGAACGTGTCGAAGACGAAGAGCTTCTAGGGCGACCATCAACCTCAACCGACGAAGCTCACGTTCAACAAATCAAAGATTTGGTGTTGAAAAACCGTTGATTAACAATTAGAGACCTTGCTGATGAAGTTGACATATCGAAAGGCTCAGCCAATACCATTTTGAATGATGTTTTGGGCCTCAAGCGCGTCAAATCTCGACTGGTACCGAAAACATTGAATTTTTTGGATTTTGCCGATTGAACAGTGTTTAGCCGAATAAAAGTGTGGTTGATCATTTGTTTGTTTAGAATACCCATTTTTAATATTTTCAAAGAAAAACCAATGACTAATGACCACTGCAGGATGTCTATTCTGGACATGTTTTGTTTTTTAATTTGTTAAAGATGTTTTATATGAAACTTTTGATTTGTAATTATTGCATTTTGCATATATTTCATCTACCACTTCAAACATCTGCCATACTTCACTTCTTTTCCTTGATACATTTCCTGACATTATTAAAAATTACAAGAACGTTACACTCAAGACTTCAAACCGCTATGACGAAAAATAGCATATACGCATATATATGTATATACAATACCCTGAAGAAAGCTGCTACTTTTTATGTGTACTGTACTCTTAAAAAATCACAGTTTATAAGTTTATTGTTAACTGCTATCGCAATCGTAGTGCATAGAAGCGGACTGCTATTTATAAAATGTGATCGCAGTTGCGATATGCGATTTTTCAATGACAGTGAAAAAATCACCGGTAGTGAAATAAGGAAGTTATGGTAATATCCCAGCGGACAAAGGTAGTACTTGTAAACCTACGAACGAAAGCTATTTTTAGGAGTGGGTGCCTTAAAAAATTGACACATTTTGGTCAGATTTCTATCAATAGTACTCGTTCAGTGCACTGCTAAGAACAAAAACGGAAAAATAGCATTTATTGCATTAAAACAAGCTCTGCACTAGATAAGATCGTTGAAGAAGCATTATACTTGTATAACTCGGTTTTAATGCTTTTTGTTATCAGTCTTCTTCCGACAGTTTATTTTTAGTTCGAAATTTCTTGTGGCAAAACAGAATTTTTTCTGACGGTTACTCTTTGTATACTGCACTTGCTCATGTGTATATATTTTTCTATTGACATCCACATCTCCCTATTAGCATTTCCGATTTCTCATTCGAAGTGTTATTTCTATGCGGAAATCCCTACTTTGAATTTCATTACATCGAACGGTATGGTACTGTATTGACAGCTTGGCAATCGTCGTAAAGGACCAAAGAAGAGGAAGATTTTGCAACAAAACAAAATTTATTTGTATACATTTGTAACACAATGCGTTTATATGTAAATACATACATTTCCTGAAGATATTACGTGTGAACATCATCAACAAGTGGGTTCATCAATAAGGGACGCATAATTCTCGAAAATACATACCTACATATGTACATGCATACATACTTATCTACGTTAACAAAACATAAGTAAATCCATATTGTTGTAATGTAATGTACATCTTCCAAGGAAAATATAAAAGCACACAACTTAACGACTTAAGGCGTAATTGGTCTTCCTACGCCTTGTGCAAATCAAGGCTTGGGGATAAGAAATTCCCTTGTCTAGGAATAAATTTACGATCGCTTTCAAATGCGAGGTTGTTAAATTCTCACCATTTCGTGTCGTGCATTGGATGTACTTACCATGAGATATGTAATATAGTATATGTATGAAATAAGAAATAGTTTTAAACACAAATTGGTTTGTTTTATTATAATAAAGTCTTATTTTTTCCACTTTTTCCAATTCAAAATCTGCATTACTGTTGAATTGGAAAATACTTACTGTCTTCGAGGAGACAGACTTCGTTATCTTAAGGCGGGAGCCTGCCTTAGAGGCGTCAAAAATTCTATATTTTCAAGGACTTTTTTGCAAAAGAAAGAAATGTTTGATTGAAATGAAACTTTTAGGATTTATTTGTATGTTTTTGAAGACTCTTCTCTAATTTTTTTATTATTTTACATGAGATATTCTTCACGTTTGACGACATTTACGGAGGCGCCTCGAGTGTGCAGCTTGTGTGTGGCGGGCAAGATGCAGGTCGCAATTTTCATCTGAAACTAAAAACAAAAGAAATTTTTAATTTTCAATAGTGTAATTCCTAGGTGAATCAAGAAAATTCAACAAAAAGTGAAAAATTCAACAATTTTTCGCAGATTGAAAAAAAAAAAAAAATGCATTTTTAAACCAAAAAAAATTGACTTTAAATCGTTTAAAAACCTGATTAATGTTAACTTTCTTGAGGTATTTTAGGTTCACCTAGGAGATAATTTAATTCCAAATACAACGCATTTTGATTCGTTTTGATAGGACGTTTGCTTTTTTTTCTATCCTAACCGCCAATTAAGAAAAATCGTAAAAATGAAAAACCGAGAAATCGCGCGTCAAAGTTTTCGCTTTCTGTCCAATCGCTCATATATCCGCTAGACGCTCGGTCACTACTTCCCTTCTAGCTTTGCAAATATTTCGAACTCCACTTTAAAACTTTGGGGGAATATTCTTAGATTATTTTTAAAGAGATTCAAGCAAAAAAAAATAATCGATTTTTTGAAGCTTCTAAAGCAGGTTCCCACCTTAAGAAAATTAACGACAGCGAGACAGGGTATGACTGTTTAATTTTGACCGATATCACAATATCCCCAATACAATAGAGGTATGCAAATTATCTTATTCCCTTCAAGTTGGAAATGATCCTAGTCTGTCATTTTGTCATCAAATTTCGGTTGAATACTTATTAACAGGCGAGTAAACCAATTTTTTTTTTTTATTATTATTGTATAAATAAAGACGTGTATTAGAGCAGGTCGACGTACAATTATGTAGTTAGCTTGTATATAAAAGTTTCAGGATGCCGAGACGAGTTGAAATCCGGGTGACTGCGTCTCCGTCCGTTCGTGCAAACTGTAACTTGAGTAAACATAAAGGCATCTTGATGAAACCGTGTATGCGCGGTCCTTGATAAAAAAAAAATCGGACCACTGCCACGAAGTACCGGATATGTGTACCCCAGTACCTATAGCTGACTTTTTGCCGAAAATATTGGTGAATAGTGAGTCTATTCGTTAAAAATGGGTTGAATAAGGCAATGCTACCATTCGCGTCCATATAACTTACATACAAATTATCGAACTTCCGGTTCATTTATACCGTATACATCAGACAATATATGAGTTATCTTAATAAAATTGAGAGAGTGTAATTTTCTTATAACGGTGCATATTTGTGCTTATAATGAATAAAATCGGGCGAAAGTTCGGCATAGATCCCATATAACTATCACCTGAACCTGAAGGTACTTCCCTAGCTCTAACTCTTGCAAGTATGAATGTTCGGTTTCGAATTTCGTTCTTTCTTACGTCTTTATGAGAAGTTTAATTTTTCGGTTTATAAAAATTTCTTCATTAGTTTTAGAGATATCTGAATGAAATTTAATAAATAGGTGCTCCTTGGCATTCTATTGATCATTTGTCGGAATCGGGCAGATCGGACTTTCATATCACATAACTCTCATACAACCGATTATTCAGTTATTTTATTTTCCGGTAGCCTGCATTTAATTAAAAAGCTAAGAGTATGTTATTTTGCAGAACTGTTCTGTAACATGTAATTAAGAATAACTGTGAAATCTGAAGAAAATCCGACACTACTAATGTTGTCCACACTGATCCATAGAACATTTCCTACAAACGCAATTTTTCCTTTTTTCGGCTCCGTGTAAATCAACCCGCTCTAACGTGTATACACATGTCGACAAATATGCATATGTGTGTGTCCATTTAAGCATGTGGACGCATTAAAAATATAGATATGTACATAGAGAGCATAAGGAAGTCTTCAATCATCTTTTTGTGCATAATTACTGTTGACACAGAAGCATGCGTGAGCGATTTCGTCGTCATAAAGACATTCATGTGTGCATACGTGTGTGTGTGTGAGCTTGAGGTATGGAAAGAAAGGGACGCTTTAAGGCCTCTTTAAACATTTAAATTTAATTTGCAAAGTCTGCTACTTTCATTTCAGTTCGGGTTGGGTGCGACAAGTGCCTAAAATTAGCAGGAAATTATCTCTGAGTATGAACTCTGCGAAAGAGTATAATTAAATTTGTTCATTCTCTAGCCACACGCACTTAAGCGAAATTATTTATTTTTGTACCTACAGGCAGCTTTAACTCGCGGGCGCTTAGTCGCATGAAGTCCAATTAGGCAACGAATTTGTGAGAAAATCAAAGCTTGACAGTTGTAACCCTATTTAGGAGTCACAATTTCAGATATTACTTCGAAATAGCAAAAAAGTGTTTGATTCAGCTGAAACTCTAGCTATATTGGATATATTATATTTTCGCCCTAATATATAATACCAACTTCGGTTTCTTCACTGTTCAGCCCCTCTTACTTGTTATTTGTGAAGGCATCTTTCGGCGCTACGAGCACGAATTTACATATTTTTGCTCGTGTCCATGCATATGTTCGCAAAGAATAGCGGATTATGATGCAAAGCGCAACGTGCAGGAAAAGCCTGCCCAATTTCAATGGCAATTTGACGGATAAGCATCGCTAATGCTGCTCTAAAAGCTATAATGTGCCAAGATTAGGCCGTTGAGTGTGTTAAGTGTCGACGGCTCATCACTGAATGAATACTTGTGTAAGTTTCGCGAGAGACATATCAGATTTTTGTTTGTTTACTAGTGGCTTTAGCATCATGTTGAGTAAAATCAGACAACCCTCTTTGGCTGGATTTATCGTATATTAAGTGTAAAGAAAGCCGTGCATTTTTAAGTGTGTAAACACATAATTGAACTTGCTTCAAAAGCATAGTAAACCTTATATATGTATATATTCTATTCTTTAATTTTTCGTTTTATCAGATTGTTATAACTAATCAGGTAAGGCAATTACGTCGAATCTCTTATTTTATTTGATGGTCGATACGCCTTTTGTATACATAAAATTTTCAATAAATTAATGAATTTTAAAACAGTAAAATATAAGGAAATAGTAGCTCTAATCGTCTCCATAAACCGCCCTGGTCGAAAAGCAAAGCATCTCTATTTTTGACCTACAACAAGTCTCAAGGTGGCAGTACTTCAGCTATTTTTCTTTCAACGAACAAAATATAATTTTTCATCTGCCTACAAAGGGTTAAGGTAAAGCAAAACGCTTCCTGGCATTCCCACACTTATGTGCCTTGAAGCTGTCATAGTTGTAGCTAATTATTATGGTATGTTGCTGGTTATGTGACCGTTTCCATAAGGTAATACTTTAATTACATATATCAATTAATTTTATTTTATTATTATCACTTATTTAAATAAAATTCCCTTTCAGAGTTTTTTAATGCGATTTTTTACGTCATTCGCCGCTAAATAAGCTTGATTAACTCCAGCAGAAGCGCTTTAAAGAGAATTTAATTTATGCTCACTCTATGAATCAGTTTATAGGCATGTGTGAGCGCTCTTTCCACGCCTATTAAATGTAAATATTTGACATGCTGTCGCTTTTGGCCCGATAATTGATCTGAAAAATGCGACAGGAAATTAAAGGAAATGGCGAATGAAACACGAGTCTTTTGCAAGCGAACTGCATATTTGTCCATGTTCTGCTGACCAAAGCGAATTCTTATGTATTTAAAGTGTATAGGTTACAAATATACATATTTATCTACGTAGATATGCACAGTGTTATTTAACGGTGTAGTCTGTTGCTTGTGCGTAATTTACTGTCATTTTTTGCTTGTAGCCAAGTTGTTGTTGTAATTTTCGACCTTCTGTTTTTGATTTATTGAAAGTGTTTACGCATCCGTTGCGCGTCGGCAGCTTTTCCGTCGCCTAAAGTAATTTAAATTGACTCAAAACTGAAACGAGCCTCCGTCCATTCAAACAAACAATCAGCAGAAGCCGTGGAAGGAAACGTAAAAAAAGAGCCAAGGAAAAAACTAAAAAACTGTTACTTTTGAAAGCAAACAAGGCGATTTTATAGACCGCAAAACAACACTCACATAATGAACCTGTTTGACCTGCCTCCGTCAAGGAGAAAGCACCTATGGAGGCAAGTGGGGGCTGCCGGTCAGTGTCGGGGGCGAATGAGTAACATTCGGTCGGCTGTCAAGCCAGTGCGGGGTGTTGTTGATTTATGTGCGCTGGACCACCATATTCTTTTATTGTAAACAAAAGACGGTGGTTGACTACAACACAAAAAAATGCATATGTGTGGGTATGAACTTCTGTGTTCTCTGCACGAGTTTTCATAACCGAAAATAAGCGATATTATGTGCAGGTGTTGGTGGAGCTGGAGCGTTTGAATTGATTTATTGACACGTTGGCATTGTGCAAATTAGTGGTACAGTTACACGCACAACATAAATAACAAACAACAAGTAAATCTTCGCAAACATGTTTTGAATATGAGCGATGAAGCAAAGTTAGCACACACAACCGAGAATGATGAATATTTACAGCACATGACTTTATTAGCGAGAATCAAAGCACTTGCTTGCAGCAAATACCAAAGTAACTGTAGTACGTTTTCTTAACTTTTCGCTTTCATATCGATAGGATGAAGGCGTACACAAATACGTTGTTGCATGTGAACGTGCATGTGGGAGACTCTGCTCACAGTCGATAAAATCCGGTAACATGCTGACTTACACGCAACGGAAGTTTTGAAGGTATTGCTAATTATTTTCGGAACTATTCTAATATCTTCAAAAAATGTGTGTACAGTACGTATTATAATTCTTTTCACACTGTAATTGTTTAAATTAAAGCTTTGTTTAACGGTGTATTACTATGGACAAGTTGAATCCATAAGTGCACATAAATAATTTTGGTCTATAATTGTTAGGTACTTGTGCTCAAAGTCAAGACAGCAACCCTATCAAAAAGACGAAGCCCTGTAATAAAATGTTAGCAATGAGGTTGTCGACATCGCCAGACTAGAGGATGGCGCCGGAGAACTCTAGTTGATATGGACCTAAACGCCCCACAGTGGCATTTCGGCGGAAAAAATAGGATTTTTCCACTTTCCAATTTCAAAACTTTAATGATTTTGTTTTGTAAAAAAATGTTTGGATAAGAAAAATTCAACAAGGTTTTTATAAAAAGTGAAATTTTATAGTTAAAAAAACTAACAGAAGTCGACGGAAAGTTATTCAATAAAATCAGATTAAAATTATTGTCCAAATAAAGAATTTTTTTGTGTATAAGTTTATAGCTATGGCTTTTCTTTTATTTTTTAGTGAAAATATAGCACCTACTTGTTTATAGAAAAAAAAATTATTGAAATTGGCAAAGTAAGCTAATTTTTATAATTTTTCAAAAATTATACTAGAAATATCAACTTTTCAGTTTTTTATGGAAAAAAACTTTATGTGCTTTGCCTTGCTTAGCCCTCTTACTATAAAAAAATGAAAATTCCGAGTCTGTACTTTCAATTAAAAAAAAAAACAGCCGCCAATTATCGTCCCTTTTAGTAACATCGATTTTAATTTCCACAAATACTGATGTCTTCAACAGACTTCTTATAACTTCGGATCCTTACATAAGTGGCTTATGGCGTCATTCGAACAAAATTTCTTTAGAACTAGATCCCATTGTTAAAGATATGGTGCTTGCATAATATTACAAATAAAAACTAACACAATTTTTCGCCTGTTACATATTCAATTAAAACATTGCATATTATATTGGATTTTTATCAATTTATTTATACTTTTAAATAACGTCACTTTGCGTTTAAGTTTAATTTTTTTTTCATCAGGAGACCTCAATTAAGAAGTGTCTCGAATTTCAAGTCCCTAGGTCCAAAAATAAAAATTTTGGCAATTGCAGTTATATGGGAGGTGGGTGTGGCAGTGCGCGGTTTTCCAAGATTTTTTCAAAATTTCTTAATTTAGTCCAGAGAAGTGTTTCTGCAAAGTTTCATTGTTGTACGATCACACCTTCTATTTTTTTCCAAGAAATGTATGGAGCGGTGCCACTGTGCGCCCCATAACGGTTCGTCCTGAGTTGGTCCGAGCAGAGCAGAGGACAGACATAAAAGCAAGGAATGCGTAACACTTTTATAACCGCTGGCTGGGAGAAAGTCTTATACCTCACCTAGCCACAAAGAACTGACATCCTTCATCTCAGACTGGAGGGTCTTTATCACCCGCTTCTTCTCCGATCATGGGTATACTCGTATTAGCTTTAGACATGGATGCAGCGACCGCGATTGAAGAGTTTTTTGAGGTCTTCAGTGCGGCGTACAGAACCTCTCTTCTAAGCTCGAGTCCTCTGAAAACTCTGCAAGGCAAGGAAAACTCTATTTGGTGGGCATCAGAACTATTGGGATTAAGATCTTTCAGTAGCAGATTGTTTTTCTACAAAGCCCCCAAAAGTGATTATAGTGGCGATTAGGCGATGTATAAGAAAAGACTTGCTATATTCAACTCAGAAATAAAAAAAGCCAACAGAGTTTTATGGAAATGCTTCAGCAAAAGCGGTAAAGGGTGCAATCCTCAAGGTTTAGCGACAGTCTCCAGAAAGTTCCAATACACTGAAAAATTGTCCCTAAGATGGCTTCTTAGATTTTCTGGATGAGTGCTCCTCACATGGGCGTTAAATTCTTTCAAACCATTTGAGTCCCTTGAAGCCGATGACGTCATAAATGCCCAACTTCTGCAGATGGGAAAGGTGTTATGTAGCCCCATCTACGCGAGCTGTTTGCGATTAAACCTAATCGGAAACATGGAAGCTAGAGATTTTTGAGGACGCAGCTCGTCAAAGTTGTAGAAGTGGTGAAAACATCTAAACACTTTCCGGTGCCTGACTAAGGTTGAATCATCTAGGTTGTCATATTTTCTACGAATCCAGCTCATAAATTGCAAACAAATAAAGGAACCTTGGTATGATATATAAAAATGCTTCAATAAATATAATATTTATATAACTTTAAAACCGATTTCAAACATCAATCTATCTCAAGTATTTTCATCAGAGAGTACTCCTGAGGCATTCTGTAGACACCGTTGCTTTATTCAAGCACTCGCGTATATGGTATATGCAATGTGTGTAGGCTAGTGTGATCAATATAAATAATACGAATACAATGGTTTGTCAAAAAAGTCTTGCGGTATTTTTATTGAATCAATTCGTGTGGCACCCATACATCGAGCTTCTTAGTGACTCGAAGCTTCTTCAAATGGTTTATAACGGTTTGATGACTACTATGCCGGTCTCTTTCGACCAATTCAGCGATTTTATCGCAATTTTCGACGACAGGCCTTCCGGAGCGTGGCGCATCTTCGACCACCTCTACACCAGAACGAAAACGTTGAAACCATCGTTGTGCGGTGGAAATGGAAACTGTATCGGGTCCATAAACTGCACAAATTTTATTGGCGGCTTGAGATGCATTTTTGCCTTTATCGTAGTAGTACTGTAAAATATGCCGTATTTTCTCTTTATTTTGCTCCATGTTTGCGACGCTTTAACTCACGAACGACTTAAAAGAAACGACACTCAATCAAACACGTGTTAGCGCGTGAAATGAGCTTTCCAAAAAGGTATAACATGACCCGATGCGACGAATAAAACTAGAACTACGCGCTTTCAGCGCCAACTATCGAAAATACCGCAAGACTTTTTTGACAGTCTAATATGATCAAAATCCAAAATCATATTATTCTTCCACTGCTTGAATATTAGAAAATTTTCTAGCAGTTTGTGTAAAAATTAAATTATTTTTAGCTTCTGCAGACATGCTTTAAGCTTTAAAAGTATGCTATATACATATGTACGTAGGCGCAGTGTGGTATAAATTTATTTCCCTTACGTAAAATGCACAACAAAGGAATACCACGCGGAGGGTATTATCCACCAAGATGCAGTACATGTGTATATGAATTTATTCGCCACCAAGGCTCACTGCCAACATTTGTGTTTGAGTTGGACAGAAACCAAAATTGAAAGAAAATATGTATATGTATATTACGTAACTGCAACTCCACAAGGTCAATTTGTGAGCACTATTATCCAAACAGTATTTGCAATGTGTTCGTAATGTAGAGACATTGGTGGAACAATTCGCCGAACAAAATAATAAGATCTGGGAAATACGTTAGTTGAAAAAAATTATTTGTTTGAAATATTAGTGGAAGGAGAATATGGTTTCAAAATTGTGCCAAAGAGTTGTATGTGATTTGACAGAATTGTTGAAGCATTACAATAGGCATAGTTTTTGCTATCAAATTACATACGCAATATTAATATTTTGCTCTTTATTCAATGCTTCATAAAAAGTGTTACAGTGATTGACTTAGTTCAAATATGCGACGTTTGTTCGATAATCTGTTTCCATCTAGATGTCAACTTCATATTACCCCTCGAAGAAGCCCCACTCCTTATTTGCGAAGAACTCGGACAGCCACTTTTCATAAACCTCTTTTGAGTTCAACTTTACACTAACAAGGGCGTTCGCCTTGGACAGGAACAGGTGGTAATCATTTGGCGCTATGTCCGGGCTATATGGTGGATGCGATAAAACATCCTATCCCCGAGCTCCCTTAGCTTCTGACTAGTCATCAACGAAGAGCGTGGTCTGGCGTTTTCCTGGTGGAACACTACGCCCTTCCTGTTGGTCAATTCTGTACGCTTCAGGTCGATCGCCTGTTTAAATCGGTCCAATTGTTCGCAGTTGGCGTATGTGATCCATTTTTCGTCGCCAGTCACCATCCGCTTCAAAAATGGGTCAAGTTCGTCCTGTTTCAGCAGCATATCGCAGGCGTTCATTCGGTCCAGAAGGTTTTTTTGCGTCAGATCATGCGGCACCCAAACATCAAGCGTTTTGTGTATCCAGCCTTCTGCAGATGGTTTAAAATGGTTTGTTGACTAACTCCCATTTTCTGGGCGATGTGACGAGGTGCCACATGACAGTCTAACTCGATGTTTTCCATGATTTGCTTGGTATTCGTCGTCACAGGTCTTCCGCCGTCTGGCTTATCCATGGTGTCGTCTTCACCAGCTCTGAATCTTCGAAACCATTCCTCTGCAGTTCGAAGTGATAGAAAACCATCCCCCAAAACACATTAATCTTACGGAACGTTTCTCTAGCGGATTTGCCTTTAACGAAGGAAAACTTGAAAATAGTGCGAATTTCGGCTTTAGTGAACGCCATGTTTACACGTCTGAAGTAGTGACGTAGTGAACTCCATGTTTACAAGTCCATAACTGTTGAACGCAATATCCAAACTAATCATGCATAGCGTCATTTTGAAGGTTAAGTCAAGACCTTTCAAAAATGTATAGTATTGCCAGATAAGAGCTCTGTAGCGCTTTATACATAGCCGCGAAATTCAAAAGGTAAAAAGGCGGAACGGAGATATTTGATAACCTTACATGCATTATTTTGGAGCTGAGTTAATTTGTGGTGGAGTAGTTGCTGAGATTTGACCTTCCGGTAGTTTTTGTACACACATTATCTATTCTGTACATCCTAGTAATCGATGTAGGGCTTTTTTTAGTCACACATTCATTAGTTTTCAGCATAATCATTATATGCGAGGCGGGCGTGGTTCTCATCAATTGTCGTTTCGACAATTTTTAATTTCGAATTATCTGTAATTCATTTCATTGTAGGTAGGTAGGTAGGTAGGAGCGCAGCCCTGTTATCTATCGGGCCAATTAGCACTTGATGTGCCATTTTGATACACTGTTCGTAGAACCTCCTGTATCTGCGATTACGTTTCACCATTTCCCTCGAACCATTTTGAGGTTTGGATCTGTGATAGAGCTGGACAATCGCAGAGAAAGTGGAAAATTCTTTCCTTGTTCACTGCTAGTCCGCAGCCTCGACACATGTCGTTGTAGCGCATACCCATTTTGGACGCATGTTCCCCAAATGGTCAGTGCTCTGTTGTGGTAGCTGTTACTCTGTAGATACTTTTTCTTGACCTATTTAATAAGTCATTGGTTCTTTTCCTGTCATATGTTGGCCGTAATTGTTTAGTTATGATGCATTTTGTAATGTTTTTCCACTTGTTATTTGCAGCTTGTTGAAATTGTTTATTGATCTCACCTTTGATCGATCGAACGATTTGAAAGCTTCTGCCTTTGTCAACTCTTCTGCTTTTTCGTTACCGAAAATGTTCCTGTCGTCGGGAACCCAGATCAAGTCTAGTTGGAGCTGGTCTTTTATTGAGCTTAGTGCTCTCTTGGAGTTGTGAACTATACTGGAATTTGTCATGGGTGAAGACAAGGCCAATTGGAGGATGGAGCCAAGTGCAGAAGTTTACGCAATTGAGGAAAGTTCTCTGATCGCCATTCACTTGGGAGTAGCCAGAGACGATTATTTTACATATGGCTCAAACAGGTCACGACTTCCGGTCTTTGACTATGTATCTGGGAAGCCTAAGAACATCCGTTTGAAGGCGAGCTAAAGTGAGAAGGCGAAAAATCCCCTGCATAGGGTTGTGCGCTGGGTTTGGGACCCAGCACCCCCTATGAAAACCTTGCGCGTTGGCCCCGGCGAATATCGCATTCGATGGAGCGATGAGCTGTACGAGATATGCGACGACATTGACATAGTTCAGCGAATTAAAACACAGTGGCTACGCTGGCTAGGTCATGTTGTCCGAATGGACGAAAACACTCCAGCTCTGAAAGTATTCGACGCGGTCCCGCCGGGGGAAGCAGAGGAAGTGAAAGACCTCCACTCCGTTGGAAGGACCAAGTGAAGAAGGTCTTGGCTTAGATTGGAATATCCAATTGGCACCATTAACAGCTATAATTGCGTAAGGGGTGTCTACGCCAGTAAAGAAGAAGAAGACATAGCCTGGAGTGCCGCCTGGCTATCCGTAAATATAGTTGCTTTATGTATATTCTCGTGGTTTTCTAAAAAACTTCGCAGGCTTTTTCTATGCCTAGTACTTCTGCTTGGAAGATGCTAGCCGAGTTCGGTAGATTTATAGAGAGAGATATGCTTAGATCAGCGGAGAATACTTCCGTGCCTACTGCGCAGTCCATTTTGGACCCGTCGGTAAAGGCTGAGATGGTATCCTCCTCTCCTATTGAACCTCTTCTCCATTCTCGTCTAGATGGTATCCTCACCTGGAAGTGTCTATTGTAATCCAGCTTTGGGAGAATGTAGTCTGATTTATTAATGGTGAGCTTATTCAAGATTGCACTATGTCCGTAGTTCTGCTGATTCCAATTTATTTCACTGATTACTGATTCTCTTATTTCATTGCATTCAGTAATGTTTACAATTTCATCGTGAAAGATATACGCAAGAACAATGTTCTTCAATTGCAACTTTTCGTGCGCTTTTGCCATTTTATTGTCGTAATAATCGTCCACCTGTGCTCGCTATTCGTCGAATTGTTAAAAATTTCAAAACACTCTTTCTTTACATAATGTTCAGGTGCAAATAAGTCAAGACAGTCGTAACGATAGGCAAGTGTTGCTGAAGACCACAATCTGTCGATTCCAAGATTTTGAAAAAGGATTTAGGCTTACTCAGGGACTCCGTCGGGCCACCGTAAAGGTCGTGAATTTGATGATTTAGCTTTGGAACAGCTTAAAAACGATACGTTTTTTCAGAAAATCATATATTTCGATCAGGTTCACTTTTATTTGTGTGGTGCGGTAAATAAAAAAAACTATCATTTCTGGTGCGAAGAAAATCCACAATTTATTCATGAACAGCCATTACATTCACCTTAATTGACAGTTTGGTGTAGTTTTTGGCCTGGTGGAATAATCGGTCTGTACATTTTTCGAAATGAAGCTGGTGACACATTTACTGTCAATGGGCAGCTACACCGATCGATGGCAACTAACTTTTTATGGCCGCAATTGGAAGAAGTTGATCTTGACAACATTTGGTTCTAAAAAGACGGCGATTTGTGCCACACAGCACGTGCAACAACCGAATTATTGCGAGAAATGTTTGGAGATTCAATTATTTCAAGAAATTGATGCATTAGAAGTAATCCAAGAAGTTATGATTTAACACCATTAGACTACTTCTTGTGCGGTTATTTGAAGTAATTAGTCTTAAGCAGTAAACCAAATTCTCTTCAAGCTTTAGAAATCAATAAAAAATAATAAAAATACAGACTTTACGTGAGGAGTGATATTTTTCTTATCTTATTTCTAATGTATTTGTTCTATCTAACTGTGAACAGTTGCTGTTGTAGTCAAAAACGGTTCAGAAAGCTTCAAAAACTATAACCAGTACGTAAAGGTATTTTCCAACAATATGCTTCTTTTACAATCTCGGTGACGCATTAGTTGTATTTTGGAAAGCAATTAGTGAAGATGGGTAGCCAAAAAAGTGTGGAAATTAGACAGTGAGTGATTGAACTGAATCAAGGTGGTAAATCTAAAAGTCGCGGGAAGTGTGCAGCACATAATTCATCATTTTGTTAGAGAAGTAATAATTGCAAACAAACAAACAGAAAACGAGCATAAGGAAAGCGTTTACCGAGAGAGATGAGATGAGATCGTTCGGGAAACAAAAGAAAATCCTCATCTCAGTGCTATAAAACTATCCTGTATAGTATACTAATTCGAAATTAACTAAATATCCATGTCAATCTCGAAACAGTAAGAAGCCTCAGGAAGCACGATTTTGATGAACGTATGTCTCGAAGCAAACCATTTAGCCAGAAACCCGAAAGAAGTGTATGTCGTAAAGGATATACGTTTTTGACAAAGTTTGTGACGTAAAAAAACAGGTATAAGCTACTAACATTATTTTTTTTAAGTGTTATTTACTGACGAAAGTAAATTTAATTTATTTGGCTCAGATGGTAAACAAATGGTTTGGCGGAAAAAGAACTGCGAGCTCCAACCGCAACATCTTACTTCAGTATGAAGCACAGAGGCGGCTCTGTCATGGTATGGGGATGCATGCAAGTTATGTTACTGGACGTCTACGTCATATTCCAGGCACAATGAACAAATTTGTTCATATAAACATTTAATTGTCCACATGTAAATATTATTGAAAAGTTATGGGCCTTCCTCACCCAAAGGTCAGCAAATATAGGATTTCTTCGAAAACCTTTCAAGCTTTTGAAGGCCGTACATACGGAGTGGCGTAGAATTCCTTCCACATATATATATGTACATATGTACATGTAAATTGTTGGATAGAATCATGTTATTTTTAAATTATTTAGCTCACTTTTATTGTGAGGTAAATTTGTAAACATCTTTATTTTTAATTATTTTGTTTATTCTCAAAATAGGCGGTTTCGAATGCACACTGAATTACTACAGAGTAATATTCAACAATAAATGAATGAAAAAGTTTTTTTTAATAAGAGTTAGGTTTTAGCGTTAATTGTTAAGTTTCCGATAGAACCATTATGTGTCTCACTTTCATTGTGACTGACTGTATCTAATACGAATGTACCAATACCATTATGACGATTAAAACCTAGAAACACTTACGAACTTCAGCTCAGTTTTAATAAGTATAATACAAGGTGCTTTCCAAAGTAAACAGGACTTTTTCAATCTAGTGCCCCTGGTGGTGCCAATTATATATTGACTAGTGCGTTAGAATCTGCTATCTTTATCGATTGCCCAGTCGGAATTTCATGACATTTCATAGATTGGAAGTGAAGCTATTGCGTTTTAAGTGTCAGTATGTTTGTGTTATCGGTACGAAAATGAGCTTCGAACAAAGAGCCAACAATGAATTTTGTTTTAAAATTGGTAAAACTTTATTTAGTTTATGGCGATGATTGCCTATCCCGTAACTGAGTGCACGAGTGGTTTCAACGTTTTCAAAGTGGTCGTGAGGACATAAGTGACGATCAACATGTGGGCCAATTAAAACCCGTGATCACCGGAAACACCATCGAAACTGTGTGTGAATTCATCAAAACTCAGCCGAAATCATCACTGAAATTCATGAAAATGGAATTTAACATAAAAAAAAAAAATAAATAAATAAATCCATGCTTATCGCATTTTGACCGAACCTTTGGGCTTACGAAAGGTGTGTGCACGGTTAGTTCCGTACAAATTCACTGACGACCAAAAATTGCTCAGAGTCCAACATTCGAAAGACGATTATTTGACCAAAAATCACATTTTAACCATTAACCACTACCCGTATTCACCTGATATGGCACCGCGCGACTTTTTCCTTTTTGAAAAAATGCATTTACCCATGAAAGGAAAGCGTTATTCAGAGAAGAAGCCATTCAAAAGGCTTGCACAGGCATACTGGCGGCCATACCGGCCAACGAGCTAAAAAACTCGTTCGACATGCTTTTGGAACGTGCAAAAAGCTGTATTGAAGCAGAAGGAGATTATTTTGAATAAAATAAAATAATTTTGCCGAAAAAACTATTTGTTCTGTTTTTATTTAAATGTCTTGTTTACTTTGGAATGCACCTTGTATATATTTATACGTACATACTTATGTGCATAATATATGAGTATTGATTTTCTGACTGTGCATTTATTTAAAAATTGCTAAATCATGCATTAATATATATAATATACTATACGCAGTTGCACATTACTAGTAATTTGGTAAGTCATACACGCAATTTCATCAACTATCCAGCCAAATAAACGCTGGGGACATGCTAAGCGTAATGTATAAATCGTAAAGAGTATACCGGTTTGAATAAACCAGCGGCACTGCACTGCGCTGATGGCGTTACTCTTTTTTGTGGAATCGAATTTGTGCCGTTATGCCATGAAATTCACAGTTCAATAATTTTGACAGAATTTATTTTTCCCCGTCAGATTTGCGTTTTCAATTAGTCGAACTTGGATATTCACTAATCGAAAACTAGCGAATGCATACATACATATATAGTATGTACATATGTACATACATATGGGGTAAGGAATGTTTGTAATACACTTTTTCTTAAGACTGCAGCAGTTATGTACAAAATAAGGGAATTTCCTTCTTCTTATTTATTGGCGTAGATACCGCTTACGCGGATATAACGGAAAGATAATTTCACAGGTCCATAAAAAAAATCGATGAAAGGTTCCTTTGACCAAACATGGTGTGTTATATGTATTTTGGGCCACTGAAACCGAATCTGAAGTCCGTTTTGCTCCCTCACGTCAGGATTTTTTCCTAACCTTAAAATACATGTCGGATTTTACTTGACAGAAAAAAATTTAAAAATATTAACGAACTTAGCTTAATTTTGGAATAGAGGGGTTTTGGGGAGTTACTCATTACGAAATTAAAGACAAATTTTAAAAATACAAAATGGCGGATCCAATATAGCTGTAAAAAATTTTCAAAATATTCTTGAATTTTCAAGAAATTCTTCATTTTTTAAGAAATTTTTCAATTTTTATAAAATTGTGTATCCAGGGATTTTCGAGCTCACTGATTTCGAAATTAAAGGTAAATTTTCAAAATACAAAATGGTGGTCAGAAAAAAAAAATTCTTGAATTTTCATAACCTTTCATCGATTTTTTTTTGTAGACCTGTGTTTTTTAAAGCAAAAAAATTATATTAGGATTTGATATGATATCAAATATATGTATATCTTTATACTCGTATATGTATAAATATCTTTATATATAAAAAGTAAGTGTCACGTTTTTTGTCCGCGAAGGACTCGTAAACTTACTGAACCGATTTTAGTAAAATGCAGCACACTGTATCCAGTTCGAACCAACTTAAAGGATAAGATAGTTTAAACAAATCATAAATGAAGAATACAGTGAAAGCTCTCATAAATGGACGCCCTATTAAGCGTAACCAGACGTTGAGAAATCAGCCTTAAATTCGTTATTTTTTTCAATGAAATTTATTTGTATGAACATAATCAAAATTAGACCTCAAATAAAATCCCCTCGATTCTTATACCGAGGAAACTTTTTCGCCTTTATTTGTAAATAAAATTTTCACAGTATTGAATAGTTTATTATATGAATAATAACATAAAATATATACCACAGCAACGGGTGGCTGGATCCCTTAGTAAAAATATGAAAAGAAAAAACTAAATTCATGTAAAAAATTCAAACATTCAAGTTCTTGGAACTTGTTATGAATTTAATTTATGCTTCGCGTTTTTTTTTTCGAATCGGCAAATTTTGGTAAAAAGTAAGTAAAAAGTCTGTAAGTTGGTAGTACTGTTAGTGACATGCAAGTTAATACCACCAGTTCATATTACATGAACATATTCTTTATCTGTCATAAATATGTAACATGACACTTACGACCCATATGGTCCATATTGAAACATTATATGTACTTTGCTAATACTGCTCACCTTAAGTGGTCTCAAAACGTAATTCATAGATTGTAAGTTGAATCTTTCCACTTGTAACATATGTATGTCCTATTTCAAGTGGATTTTAGATATACATACTTCCTAGAATGTAGGATTAATATTTGTATTTAGACTTAAGCAAAATATTGTATTTTGCAGTTGCCCTTAGTTGCCCACGAGAACTCGACTGAGTTATTAATTTGCATACTAAATTTCACGTCAAAATATTCATTTCTATTTGAGATATGCGTCGTTTTGTGATACTCTGAAAGTGAATTCTTCAACTTTTTCTATGTCTGAATTCATTGAACAAAGAAGTGCGATAATTCAACATCTCATTCTGCACTAGTAATTCGTGTTGATTACGCCACATCTTCAATTAATATCGTTACGCAACCACCGCAATCGCCTGATTTACCCTTGTGAAACTTCTGGCTATGCAGAAAATTCACAAGAGCACTCCGAGGAATTGATGAAGGCGTGATTGCCATTACGACGGAGGCTTTTTCCAAATGCTAAGATAGCTGGAAAATTCGTTGGCGTTGGTGTAGAGGACATGGACAAAATTCACCTTTCAATTTGATCACAGGAGTATATGTAAGTTTGGGTCATAAGAATTTAAATTGAAAAATTAAAAAAAAAAATGGTTAAAGATATATACAGTGAACCAATAAAGTTTACATACTTACACCTAGTTCTGTTAAATTACGACTTGTATATTTGTTATAAAATGAAGAAATTTTTAGTTTTTTTTCTATCCATTTCAAAAGATGTATGTATATTTAACATTAAATATAGCATATAAAAATATATATTTCTTTTAACAAATAAAAATAATTAATGCTAAAGCTTAAAATGCGCCTTATTCATATCAAAAAAATTTACATACATACATATATGGACATACATTAAGCTACTCCTTTTTCTGCATAAAATCGGAAAACGGTATTTTCAATAAAAAATTCTCACGCCAAAATATCTGCCTGCTTTGAAAAGTCAGCAGGGTTTATGTTTGTTAAACATAAATATCTTTCTGATAGTATAAAAAATATATGAATACACTACTATGCTAATTTTCTCATATAATAAAAAAAAAGCCTCACAAGGCTGTTTGCCATGCAATTATAACGCACAACAAGTACAAAAGAGTTAGAATTCAAACAATTTCAAATACATTTTTTTCCATATGTCAATTCTTAATGTACTTATCTAGAAAATGTCCTCGCTGGGTTAACTTTTGTGCTGATTGCGTCGTTTGCTTCGCTTGTGTACTATTTGTTTTGTGTTGCTATTGTTGAAATAAATCGTAAATTTTCTGTTTTTTTCTTCGTAGTTGTGCCTATTTATTTGAGTTATTGAAACTGGAAAATTAATCATATTTAAGTAAGAGGGTCTTTTTAAAGAAGGTATTAAGGGGTTAGGTCACTCTAGAATTTTCGGAATATTAATTTATTTTTTTCTCAAATGAAACATTATGGTCTCATAAATGTTATCCCGAAAGCTTATGACAGGGAAAAAATTCTAAATGCCCCATTTTCGTTATCTATTCGAAGGCCGTTCGTTCGGGAGCCCACTTTAAACGCGTTTATCTCAAAACTGTTTTTTTCAAGTTGGCCGGAAACATAACTCAAACAATTTACAACCGACTCACTTGAAATTTTGACAACATCTTCAGAAATGCATTATCTACGGAAGTACAAAGGATTTTTTTTATCTTGTATAGTTTGTTTTTTATTAACAAATTTCGAAGATTTTTTTAGGCCAAATTGTTACTTGTCCCTTTAAAGGCCCGCCATTTTGTCAAAAATGAATATATCGAAAAAATCCTACGTACACCTGTAGCTAGTGCTATTTACAAGCGAAAACCGTTCAACAACTTATTAAAATATGAAAATTACAGGAGCTATGTGTTCGGCCGTGGTTCCCGAAAAAACGGAGACATCCTGGGGAGATGTGTAGCCGCTGCGTAGCCGCCATTTTTCAATAAATTTTTCTCCAAAAATAGTTATAAGCAGTTAATTATATGTATAATAAATCCCTTTTGTAAAAACCAGATTTATTTAATAGTTTTCCCGAAAAAAATCTCAAAAAGGCCTATTTTGTGGCCCTCTAGAGTGGCCTAACCCCTTAAGGGAGGAAGCGAGCGAACCATTGTTGTGCTACATGAACTGATACATCATCGTCTCCGTAAACTTCACAAATTTCATTAGTGGTTTGCGTGGCATTCTTCTCTTTTTTATATAAAAATTTCAAAATATAGCGATTTCTTCATAATTTTCACTCATTTTCGAAGAGCTGTAAGTTTTTTTCAACTTCCCCGAATTTAATTTTTTTGGTTAAATGAAACTTAAAATCATACCTTTGGGACACTAAATGGTTGTCAAAAAAGTCTTGCGGAATTTTCGCTAGTTGGCGCTGAAAGCGCGTAGTTCTAGTTTTAATCGTCGCATCGGGTCACGCTATAGCTTTTTGGGAAGCTCAGAGGAAGCGCGCTAACACGTGTTTGATTGATTGTCGTTTTTTAAGTCGTTCGTGAATTATATCGTCGCAAATATGGAGCAAAATAAAGAGAAAATACGGCATATTTTACAGTACTACTACGATAAAGGCAAAAATGCATCTCAAGCCGCCAAACTTTGTGCAGTTTATGAACCCGATACAGTTTCTATTTCCACCGCACAACGATGGTTTCAACGTTTTCGTTCTGGCGTAGAGGTGGTCGAAGATGCGCCACGCTCAGGAAGACCTGGCGTCGAAAATTGCGATAAAATCGCTGAATTGGTCGAAAGAGACCGGCATAGTAGTTATCAAACCGTTATAAGCCATTTGAAGAAACTCGATGTATGGTGCCACACGAATTGATTCAATAAAAATACCGCAAGACTTTTTTGACAACCCATTGTATTGACAGTAAATATCGTTCAATGTGTGAGATATGCAATTGAAATCAGACAAAATCCTTTCCTGACAATAGTATCTTCGTATCAAAAATGAGTTGAATCGAGTCAATATATCCTTGAGCCCCCATATGCCTCATATAAAGATTTTCGAACTTTTAGGTGGATATATCCTAAATATTTGAGTTATCTCAATGAAAATTACAGGACATGTTTTACTTATAACGGGATGTCTTTGTGCCTAACATAGATAAAAATGGGCGAAAACTTGACTTGCCTCACTATAACCATTGCCAGGATTTTCGAACATCCACTTGACTTCGTTCCATATGATTGGCGATTTTATGTATGGTACCTTGATGAAACCCAGGGATCATTTTTTAATATGTGGCATATTAGCAGTATGCGCGATGAGCCAAAAAAGAAGGTCGACATTAGCGTTCTCTCCCATTGTTTCCAGTGGATCTGATTAGTAATTAACAGATTCATGATTTGAGTCATCAAAACAGAACATTCGATTCAATTAAATCGTTTTCTTAAAAAAAAAATTCGATGCTATTCATTTGATTAACCTTGCCATCCCTATCCATTTTCATACTGTGTTCAGATGATATGTATTTAGTAAGAGTTTATGCTCTATAATAATAATAATATAAATAATAAAGATTTCAATCACAATCAAGCCGATAGCTTTGCAGACACGGATATGTTCTACAATATATCCAGATATGATATGATATATTCGATATGATTTAATTCTTAACTAAATATTTCTCAGTCGCTTTCCGGCAGTTCTTTATCAGAGCTGTTTATACATATAACGTCTCAGGGTCATTATAAATAATGCCTGTAGAAAGCTTTCAGAACTGAATTGATATCCGTCCAAATGTAACTTTTGTACTTTTCAAAAGTTGTTAATTGGTTATTGAAAATTGTAATTGGTTGGTTGATCGAAAAAGTAGGCGCGGCGATAGCGCCAGACCATAGGCGGCCACACTTAAATTTGGTAACCAAATTAAGCCTTATCCACCAACTTAGTTGGTTTGATAAAATACTTACTATTTTTCTACCCCTGATTTGCAATGTCTTTTGAATTGGAGCCTTGGAAGCCGTGAAAAATATTCCGTCTCATCCGTTTTAAGACTGGACATTCGCTAATATAACATTTCTTCGTCTCCGCTCCTGCTTTTAGTATCTACTATATCAACACTTTCGGCCTGAGTGACTGAGTTATTTATTTTAAATCTCCCATCTGCGTATGGCTTGCTACAGAAGAAGCGCGAAGCTGACTCCGAGTGTGGCTCCAATGACCTGAAATCATGAACCGGTTGACCTACGCCATGGATTGGTCAGATAATGAGGATAAGCTTCAGAGCTTTTATTGATGTAGTTTTTATTGCGCTTGTAATATCCAACAAGCTGGTCCACTGAACCAGTTCCTGGAGGTTAACTTTTTCGATGCTACCATCCACCACACCACCGTACCATATATTAGTATGGGTGGAATGACATTTTTGTAGAGCCAATAGACCATGTGGGTCGTGAACTCCACTTTGGGAAAATGGCTTTTCTGCAGGAGTCCAAAGAGAAAATGTGATTTTCCGTTTCAGTTTTTTATCTAGGAGTTTGTTTGTTTTCTCCGGATTTACAATTAGGCCGTGACGCTACGCCCAGATGGCGAAGATATTAAGGCTCTTTCTGTCAGCCGGGATAGGCGATTAAGGTACATCCCTGAAAAAAGGACAACGGGGTCAACCGCGAGCAACGAAAATTGCATTAAGGATTAATCTTTTTCATTACTTACAGTATCTCTAGTAAGGTGAAATACCTGAAATACCAGAGGTCAGTAGGGTGATCCGGCCTGATTTTTTGAAATTATTTTTTTTCATAGAAGTTTTTATTCTATAATAGAACTTTTTTCACATATCATGTGGTATATCGTGGAGTGCATAAAAAAAATTTTTCGGAATTTTTCGATGGCATCTGTCGGAGAAATGGTTGGACAATGAACTACAAATTTTTTGATTGGTTGAAAATTGTCAATTTGGCATTAAAAAAAACTACTATTTTTTACCTAAAAACATGTTTTTCTTTTCCAAACTACGCCATTTTGTTAAATTTTGATAATTTTCAAAGATCGTAGGTCATTGTACTTTTCAAATGTTTTTGTTTCAGCTACTCATTTAGGCGGAATCATGCCAGTAGTTGGGGCACCTCCGAAGACAGCTCATAACTCCATTAACTTTCAACATCTTTTAAAAAAAAAATCCGAAAAAAATATAGCTGAAAATATACTTATTACAAAGAAGTTCGAAATATTCAATAGCGTATTGTCTCTTAAAAAAATTCCCGAAAATTCCTTAATTTTTCATGTGTCACACTGGTATAGCCGCTTAAAACTGCGATACTTACCCCTCATAAACCCATAACCGGTGAACGAGAGACAGATTAGTGACTTAAAGACATAATGCGAGAATATCTTCCGCTGTAGCCGCAGTTCAGCATTTAACATAGACTGCCTCTAAAAGTTGCTTAAAGAAGCTCCAATAACTCAATTAGCAAATTGGTATACTATTAAATTCCCTAGAAACCTCGCGAATTGAAAATTTTTGCAAATATTAATTTAAATGAAACAAAATCCAGCTGACTATTTACTTAATTTTTGCTTATTTATTATTTAGATTTGTCTAACAAATTCAACAAATCATGTTTATAGCCAACACTGGGCTTAAAATTGAGTATTCAATTCTAATTATTTTAATGGATTAAGACTTACCAAAAGCAAAACATTAAAAATTCACAGTATTCGTTCGTTTTAAACACATAAATATATATATATAAATCGTACATACTCGTCGGTATATATATACTGGTACGCAGTTGTCTATATATTACATGTAATATATTTATGTATATATATATATATTAGAGAGTTTAATTGCATATTTTGTTTTTGGTTTTATGCTGACTTAGCACTTCATAAAATTGGAAATGTGTGCTCAAGAATAACTTAAGTATATAACGGGTTTTTCAAGAGCGATGTAACATTAGTAAACAATAAGTCGATCAAAGCAATTACCCCTCTCTCTTTTCAAGCATTCTTTTATATATTTTTATTTGTGCGAAATAGGTCATGTTCATACCTTCGAATGTTGCTAATGTCGCTCTTTTATAATTAGCAAGTAATGGAACACCCTGTATATGCTTTGGAACTTAAGAGAGAACATTTAGCGGAACTAATTTCATGAGTAATTAAGAGGTAAATAAACTTTTCTGCCAACTAAAAAAGGCACCGCGAAGTGGAAGCGGAAGCGAGAGAGCGTGTCGCTTCAAGGATGGTTTGCGATAGTCTTTTTTCGCTGAAAATTTTCGACTGCACAGCTATGGCCGCGGGTCAACACGTTGCTTTGTTTAAAGGTTCATTTATCATACCTTTCATTTGTGTGCCATGTTGTGGATCTGCTTCACTGAAACTAGGTGGGACACGCTCCCCTGCGACTGCTACGCGTATGCCAACACTATTTGGTTTTGTGGGTGCTTAGCAGCGCTTGCGATTTCAATTTACGGCATTGAATTACACACCGTGGTGGAGAATCGCCAAAACCGGTTCACTGCGGTGGTAATAAATTAGGCACCATGCAAACGCCCAGCTCGCGCGCACAACTGACCAACAGTTCGCCACACGCGGCTCTTTGCCAGCTCGCGCCTTGGGAGTTGGCCGCCTCCGCAACTAGCCGCGCTTGCCGTAGACACCCCGAAACATTGTATTTAATAAACAAAGTAAGGAGAAAAAATAAATTTTTTCTTTCACAAGTTCTGGGAAGTGTTTTAGTTTTGTCAGCACACTTTATCGGTAATTATTATTATCAGTTACAATGCGACAGTGCTGACACCGTTGACATCGTTAAGTCAGCTCATTTGTTTAAGGTTCGCGCGCCTTTGCGTTTTTGTATATAAGAATTTTAATTAAGCATAGCAGTACATAGCGGTTCAAAGTGTTTGCCATCGGCAGGATTTTTGTCGTGCTGCCAGCAACCCACCCAAAGGACATCGCACGAGCGTTGAGCGTTGAGCGTTGACGCTTTAGCTTCCTCTGCTGTGGCTCTGTGGTTGCTTGTGTCATTTGTGCCATGTATGTGGCCAGCGCTTATGTTTGAGTTAGAACTTGTGTCTATTTACAGAAACTCTTTAAGCTTTCGACAGCCAAGTTCGCCGGTATTCACAAATACTCGTTGATATTGCTCGCGCTTGGATATGTATTTACCTAAACGCCTGAAGTAATAAGTTTGAAATGTGAACCGATCATTCATTATGCCGCATTTAGAAGCGGTTTTCTTACACAAGAATTAGAGTATAAATTGCTTGAACTTAATTGTAGTATTTATTAATTATAATCTTAGTAATTCATATTTTAAATTGTTGTAGTCACATTTAGTCTAATTACCACCCAACTTCATACATTCCAGCAACTTTGGTTGTGCACCCAGTTTGCTTAATATTTGCAATTACACCACTTATATAACTTATGAATAACAAATTAATCAAGAGTAGCGATTGCACTTGATTTACATTTTTAATTTAATTACACATTTTTTCCGTTCACCTTAGACACTGACTGTACACGGTTCTACTTAAGTAAATCAACTAAGCGCTAAATCACAAAGCTTGGAATTCCTATCGCAGAAAATATTTTTGATTATTTATTATTTTCGCAAGTTATGATCGGTTGTGACGACGTGGCTTCGAAAATGAGATTTGCATTTAAATGTCGTTTCTTGGAAGATTGTCGTTAAGTAGTTGTCTACTAATCTAGATGTCATCCCATAACTATCTTATATTCGCTAAACTCGCGAACCGAACAAGCCTTAAGAGCTGTTGCACTTGTAATCCTATAACACTTGCGTTACACGTCAAAAAATTAATGAAATTATTAACAGTTATTAACAAAAACACTTTCCGAAAATTAGTATTGGCAAATGAGTTAAGCACACTTCAACACTCTACATGACAAAAACACCTTAAGGTCCAAGCATCGAAAATGATGCTCCCCACGCCTAATACATGATACACTTCGATCGACCTCACACCATCGGACGGCGCTTCAGGGCATGACATTACTTTTCTGTTCTATCGATTCGTCAGCGCGCTTTTCGCGATCTATATCGCGATATAAACATCAACTTCGAAACATTCGGGCATGTACTCGGACTTATTGAGTTTGGCCCTAATTGTGTTATTACCAAATTCGCTACAGAAGAGTCTGAAATATTAACATTCAGTTGAAGTGGAAAGCCGGAAAACATCCCGAATAAATTGAGAACACCTTTTTACATGTTTAATAAAACTTGGTTGAACTTTGAAGAAGCGGTTATACTACTATGAACAAAATATAGTAAGAATTTGTTTAATATTTTCAAGTTCTTAAATTATCTTTCAAAATCTATGTCGTCTGCCTTGGCCCAAATACAATTCTACCAACATTTTTCTCCAGTCCTCGAGGAGTGGTTAAAGTCAATTGACTCAAAACGGTTTCCGCGAAGCGATCGCTTAAGTTTACTGAATAGCCAGCAGTCACATAAAGCTAAATCAAGCGAATACGGTGGTTGTGGCACGATATTGGTTGAAAATTTGACGAAAAACTCACGAAGAATCAATGCACGCTGCCTGATGCATTATCGTGGTGCAAAAACCAAGACTTGCCGATGAGTAATTCCGGCCTCTTGTTGCGAATAGCTTCGCGCAAACAACGCATAACACTCAAATAGTTTCCTTGTTTACTAGTTGGTTGGTCGGAAAGAATTCGGAGTGCACAACACCGCGGTAATCGCAGAAATTTGTCAACACAACCTTGATTTTTGGTGTTTTTTGGGCTTCGGCTCAACTTTGTCACGATATCCGGCCGAAAGATCGTCTGTTTACGAGTCGTAAACACAGATCCAAGACTCATAGCCAGTAATAATATGTTTCATGACATCCTGGTAGTCGTTTCCCAGACGCTAAAGCGATACTGTTTTCCGAAAAAAATGAGTGATTTTGGAACTAATCGCGCTGTCACTTTTCATAGGTTTTCACTGATCTCTCGATATTTCAACGATGCCAGTAAGATCTGTGACTGTATATCGTCGATTCTCAATCACGAATTTTTTTATTTTATTGACGAGTTGACCATCAGCCGGTGCTTCTTACCGTCCTGGACGTGGTACGTCGTTGAATAATTTGTACCAATCAAAAACACTTGCTGCCGACAAAAAAATTTAATGCAATTTCTTGTTGAATCATTTCACTCATCGTAAAAATCGCTGAATCCACTTCATGTACTTCAAAGATAGGCGTATATAAAACACCAATTAATATTTTGATGTGACATTTTGATATCTGTGCCAGCCATACCAGCCTAGAAAAAAAATATTTCGACAAATAGGTTTTCGCTCGATATATAAATTAAGCACAGCCGGAATGTAGATAGCATCGAAAAAAACGAATGCCGTTAATTCGTTCATTTTATTCAGTCAAATTACTGATTGCCTTTCAGCAATCAACAATGTTCGGAAAATGAGAGTTATGGTGAGGTGAATACATAAACATATTTTATAGTAATTTGAATTAGATTTTGCTCTAGACCTCTCTGAACTCTCTCTGAAGAGAAAATATGCTCCATTCTAAGTTAGAAAAAATCATTTCTTGCCTGCTTTTCGAGTAACTTTAATTTCTAAAGACCGATTAGAACATAGAAAGTACTAATATTCAGAAATATGTATTCTTACCTCATAATATTTATATGTATGTACCAAAACATACATACATATATATATGCTAGACAAGAATCTACAAAAAGTTTTTGATAAACCTAAGGTAGTGAATTATATGGAACTACTAAATGTTAGATATGTATATGCAGGGTATTAAAAATGTTAGTGGACAAATAACTTATATACACAACCAGCTGCCAGAACCGTCTTAAGCTGCATCTACTCAAATCTGTTGGCTGGTTGGATGCTTTAAGGTCATGCAGGAACGCCAAGATGAATGTGCAAGGGAGCGAGAGGAAAACACTTATGGTTTTAGATGTTTTAGATGTCTAGGAGCACCGCAGTTCAAGTGACTAGTTGAGGTATCAAAATTAGATATCATGTCTACTTCAAATTAAACTGAGTCTCCATATGGCATTACTAAGGAGCAGAGAGTCTACGTATGGTGTGACAGCCGGTCAGTATAACCTAACCTATGTGTTTTATTTCCAGAAGTCAGAATGAAAAAACCAAAAAATGTCCCTTGCCGTTTTGTGTGTAAGTCTATTTGGTATAGATTTATGAAAGATACTATAAAACCAAGCTTAGCGAGTTCGGCTTTTAAAGATTACTGAGAGTACTTTAGAATGTTAATGTTCGCTCTCATTAATGGAACTTAAATAAATAAGGAAATAAATTAACGTTTTTTATTGGACGAACAATATTAAAAAATGTATTTTCAAAGTTTCAAAGTAGACTGCTAACATGAAGCCTGAAATACAATCTTGTCATTCAATTCGAACGATGGTATTACTTCTTGTTATAATGCAATTACCAAGTTAATTAAAATTTTCGCAAACTGAAAGTCTAAATAAAGTTTTACTTCTTCTTCTTTACTGGCGTAGACACCGCTTACGCGATTATAGCCGAGTCAACAACAGCGCGCCAGTTGTTTCTTCTCTTCGCTACGTGGCGCCAATTGGATATTCTAAGCGAGGCCAGGTCCTTCTCCTCTTGGTCCTTTCAACGGGGTGGAGGTCTTCCTCTTCCTCTGCTTCCCGCCGCGAGTACTGCGTCGAATACTTTCAGAGCTGGAGTGTTTTCATCCATCCGGACAACATGACCTAGCCAACGTAGCCGCTGTCTTTTATCTCGTACAGCTCATCGTTCCATCGAATGCGATATTCGCCGTGGCCAACGCGCAAAGGACCATAAATCTTTCGCAGAACCTTTCTCTCAAAAACTCGCAACGTCGACTCATCCGTTGTTGACATCGTCCAAGCCTCCGCACCATATAGCAGGACGGGAATTATGAGTGACTTATAGAGTTTGGTTTTTGTTTGTCGAGAGAGGACTTTGCTTCTCAATTGCCTACTTAGTCCGAAGTAGCACCTGTTGGCAAGAGTTATCCTGCGTTGGATTTCTAGGCTGCATTGTTGGTGGTGTTTACACTGGTTCCAAGATAGTCGAAATTATCTACGACTTTAAAGTTATGACTGTCACAGTGCGATGACTGTTTGTTTGCTGACAGGAGATATTTCGTCTTGCCCTCGTTCACTGCCAGACCCATTTGTTTTGCTTCCTTGTCCAGTCTTAAGAAAGCAGAACTAAGGGCGCGGGTGTTGAGGCTGATGATATCAATATTATCGGCAAACGCCAGCAACTGTACCCTCTTATAGAAGATGGTACCTTCTCTATTTAGTTCTGCAGCTCGAACTATTTTCTCCAGAAGCAGGTTGAGAAAGTCGCATTCACATTATAATTGAGATACAAGGTGCGTCCCATAGGAACAAACAGGACTTAAAAAGGAAAACAGAACAAATAAAAAAATGTTTCAATACAGTTTTTTGCCCATCCGAAAGCATGCCGAACTAGTGGTTTAGCTCGTTGGCCGGTATGGCCGCCAGTATGCCTGTGCAAGCCTTTTGAATGGCTTCTACGTCTGCGTAACGCTTTCCTTTCATGGGCAACTGCATTTTTTCGAAAAGGAAGAAGTCGCGCGGTGCCATATCAGATAAATACGGGAGTAATTAATGGTTAAAATGTGATTTTGGTCAAATAATCGTACTTCGAATGTTGGATTTTGAGCAATTTTTGGTCGTCAGTGAATTTGTGCGGAACTAACCGTGCACACACCCTTCGTAAGCCCAAAGGTTCGGTCAAAATGCGATTAATAGATGTTTTGCAGATGTTCAATTCCATTTACATGAATTTCTGTAATGATTTCGGCCGATTTTTGATGAATTCACGCACAGTTTCGATGGAATTTCTGGTGATAAAGGATTTTGATTGACCCGTAATTTATGTCCTCACGACCACTTTGAAAACGCTGAAACCACTCGTGCACTCTGCTACGGAATAAGCAAACTTGTTTCATTAATTGAAATGTTTCGGTTAAAATTTTACTAATTTTAAAACAAAATTTAATGTTGGCTCTTTGTTCGAAGCTCATTTTCGCACCGATAACACAAACTTACTGACACTTGAAATGCCATAACTTCACTTCCAATTAATGAAATGTCATAAAATTCTCAGTGGACAATCGATAAAAATAGCTGATTCTAACGCACCAGTGGACATATGTATAAATGGCACCACCAGGGGGCGCTAGATTCAAAAATCCTGTTTACTTTGGTACACACCTTGCACAATAGTATGTACGAGTATAATCCGAAATACGTACGTCCAAAGATTTTTTACCATTTCTAATTATTATTTCACATTTGCTTTTATGAACAGAATTGGTGAGAAATTTTGACGGTCTTGTACGTGCTTTCCTAAAAACTGCTTTTCGTTAGGCAATAATTACGTGAACTAAGTTAATTACAAGCTGAGCTTGTTCCATTAGCGAACAAAATGAGTTCACTAAGAGGCCTTCGGCATGCTATTTACATGGAAAGTACACACATTATAAATATTATTATTTGGTCCATTTGTTCTTTAATTATTGCGAAAATCTCGAAGTTACTAGTACGCACTGTTGAGCCGCTTACCTGCGCAACTTCGCGCTTTTGCCCGTGGCAACTTCAATTTGAAGTTTCCAACAAACTTGCCACGGACACTTTTTTATCTATTTTGCTTTGTTGAGCTAAAGTATGTCAAAGCAAAAGCGCGCCTTACTCACAGCGCCCCCGCAGCTTATTGGGCTGCATTGCACCCAATTTTGTAATTTTTACGTTTATTGTTTTTGTTTTCTTGCAACACAACTTTCGAACGAACAAACGTCTGACAGGCGAAATTTTAACTTTTTGCTTTGGCAGTTCCACAAATTCCGTGCAACTAAATTACATTAGTGCGACACACGCTGCTGCCGAGCGAATTCTAGTCACGTTGCGTCTCGGCCATTTTCGCGCCACAGCAAAACGTTTGCGCCGCATTCTCAATGATACCCACTACATGTGAGCTCGTGTGTTTTTTCGGTTTGTGTGTTCGGCGCGGTGCATGCAAAGATAGAGCAACAAAATGACGAAAACAGTCAATTTTCAATTCCACTTTGCATAGAAAAATAAAAACGGACTCGTAAATATGCCAACGTTACAGATTTGAAATCAGTTTAGCGTGGCAACCGCCTCACATTCATTCAGATATTGGTGAGCTTGCGCCGATGTATTGGTGCGTGAGAGCGAGCTCGATTTGCATTAAGAGGCGTAGATGATTTCTAACTGTAGCCCTTGAGCTACTGACGCTTGTTGCAGTCCAGCATACGGCCCTATGGGCTTTTCGTCAAGTCAATGTGAACGTTCGGTTTGATGATTTTATTCATTCGTGGGCGGTGAAAGGGTTTTGGTAAAATTTGAAAAAGAGATCGTTTTGTTTTCAGTGGAAAAAAGTAATACTTCACATGCGTTAAATTATTTCATTATGAAATGGATCAGTTGCGTAGAATTTTTAACCCATTTGCTAGACTGCATTTTTTTGAAGAAAGGCAATTGGAAAAGAATTGGCTACACATTTTCAAAACTATTATGAGGTCCCTTTCTTCATTATTAGAGCTACACACTTTATTTAATTTAACTTCGGAAAGACCTGAATGCGAAGTCAGTGCAGGACTGAAGTGAATTCTAACCCAAATGCCTCAAGTAATCATTTTAGGAGCCACGTCGTCTTACCGAATTCCAATTAAATGAACCTTAAAAAAATATTCCAATCCTTCTTCTCTTTTCCTTATGCTACACTTATTAGCTAGATATAACTATTTATACGTAACATATTTGCAGAGCATTCAACTATCGTCTTATGGACATAGTGTTCGTTGGAAATTGTGGTTTCATGGAGACACTGAAGAAGCGCTTGCACGTCAGTCGCCAGAATGCCGCACGGAAATCAACACTGTAGAAGGCATAAATGAAGGGATTTATGGCGCTATTGAACCAACCCAGCCAGGTGAGTCCCTTCGCCAGCGTTCGACTTACTTGATGCTCCTCCAGGAAAGGGGTTATCAGATAGTATACGAAGAACGGTAGCCAACAGGCGATGAAACCGCCCACAACAATACTCAGTGTTTGCGTAGTTTTGTTCTCCTTTTTCAGCGAAGTGATGCGATTCGAAAGGGATTTGGCGTGGTGGTGATGGTGTTGTTGCTGTATGCGTGTATGACGTGTCAGTGCAGCCGCTTCCGGCTGCAAATGCGGCGATGTGGTCGCACTGGCTGCAGAAGCAATCGCGTTTAAGCCTGAGCCGCTGCCGCCGCCGGAAGCGCCAAAATGATGGTGATGTCGCACGCTAAGCGTACGTGCCGGCCAGTGCTGATCACTTAAGCTTGTATTGCCAACTCCGGGAATGTTCAGACCACCGCCGCCGCCGCAACCGCTTGTCATAACGGTCGTGGTGGAGGACGATGTCGGAGTGCGCCTTAAAGACGACGGACGCGTTAATTCATAGCAACTATTCTTGGCATTCGCTGTGCTTAGAGCAAGTAGAGAGTGGCATTGAGGCGAAGAACTACCACCACCACCACCGCTGCCATTATCATTGCCACTGCCGTCAGTAGCTGCCGTAGTAGTAGCGCCACCAGCCTCACCTTCGCACAGCATCACGTCGTGCAACTCCTTGGCAATGGTTTGGTTTGAAAATGTACGGGCTGCTGCCTGCTTTCGTTGGCCCGAACTGAGCTCCTGCTCAGAGAAGTCATGGTCGATGTCATTTTCTACATCGGCGGCTGTGTAGCGCTTGAACTTCTGCAAAACCAGAGCAGAGAAAAATACATAAATATCCAATTAGCTTGTTATTTTACTCAAAATTGCTGAACATCTACAAAACGAGCTCAAAAATTAAAGCTAGATGAACTATTGAGGAAGAGCAAAGTTCGGGTACGGCCGAACATTTTATACTCTTGCAACTTGTAGGAATCAAAGCCAGGGAAATACTTCAAGATGTTAAACGTCAATCAAAGGATTGAAATCCAAGCAACGCATACCCCAACCCTGACTTTCATTGAGGTACCTCACATACAATCATCAATCATGTGGAGTAAATTCAGCCGGATGTTCGAAAACCCTTGTATTAGTTATACGGGCCTAGGTAAAGTTTTCGTTCAAATTTATGTATTTTAGGCTCAATAATGTACTGTTATGAGTAAAACACGCTCTTTTATTTTTATTTTTATGACTCAAATATTGGCCAATATATACATTATAATGTCAAATGGAAGTTAAAAAAAACTTTATCTTAGATATATGGGGGCTCAGGGACGTATTGAGCCGATTCAACCAATTCTTGATACACAGAGTAACCACAATATTATCAAGAAAGGATTCTCTCTAAACTTCAATTGAATAACCCATACATTGAGCAATATTTTCGGTCAGAAATGTAAGGATACTGGGGCTGGATCCCATAAAGCCCGCTCATACTATCTCGAGGTAAAATCTACTGTCTTTGGCATATTTACTTATTTCACTAGCTATTAACAGTACTGTTATATTGAGAGTGAAAGGGGTTATCTTTCGATTTTATCCACGAGGCCACGCCCACTTTTTCGAACGTTTTTGCCCGCTACTGCCGCTTGCTTATGCGATCTCCTGTGCCAAGTTACATTTTTATATCTTAATTAAGTGCTTAGTTATGGTATTTTAAAGGTTTTCCGATTACACCCGTCTACAAACTCGTTCGTTGTTTTTGTGCCAAGGAACTCGCATATCAAGTTTCATCAAGATATTTAAATTTTTACTCAAATTATGGCTGGGAAAACGGACAGACAGTCTTCCGGAATTTAATTCGTCTCGTCATCCTGATCATTTAAATACAATTTCATATATCTATCTCTATAAGTTTTGGGTGACACGTGCAACCGTTAGGTGAACAAAGCTATTGTACTCTGTAGCAACATGTTGCAAGAGTATAAAAATGCCGAAAAGGACAACAACACATTTCCGAAATTATATTTGTGTTTTTCGACCCGGCATTTTCAATGTCAAAGCACATGAATTTAATCATAATTCAACTAAAAAACACCTTTCTGGAAAGACACACATTACTCACCTTATTATGTACGCTGATGTCCGTCATGTGGTCATGGCGGGACGCAATAACACATGAAATTCTCGCATAAACATAAATCATAACGGCCATCGGAATGAAGAATGAGCCCATGGCGGAGAAAATCACATATCCTTCGTTCTGATTGTAGCGGCACTCGCTTAGGTCGCGTCGCCCTGGCTCGTACCTGTTTGGTCGTTGCAAAATTTGAAAATTATGCAGACTTTAAATTGAAAATGTTATGTAATTTTTGAACATCCGCACACCGCAAAAGACAAGCAAAAATTTCAAAAGAAAGACAAAAATTGATGACACTGTGATTAAAACTAACTAATGCTGAGATTATAAATCCGCTATAAACCTCTATTTGTTAACATCATCAATCAGCTCTCTGACTCTGATATTTTTCAGATTGGTAAAATGTCAACCATTGACATTGAAGCTCACATATTCGGTAGGAGACTTGAAAAGTTATAGCCCGACTTCGACTATTTTTGGAAGTGAGAAAGCATACCTTAAGGGGTTAGGCCACCCTAGAATTTTTCGAAAATTTATTTTTTTTTTTCAAATGATACATTATGATCTCATAAATGTTATCCCGCAAGATTATGACAGGGAAAAAATTCTAAATACCCTATTTTCGTTATCTAGTCGAAGGCCGATCGTTCGGCAGGGAGCCCACTCAAAACATTAAACGCGTTTATCTCAAACTGTTTTTTTCAAGTTGGCCGGAAACATAACTCAAACAATTTATAACCGACGCAGTGGTTCCGGCAGTGGTTCCCGAAAAACGGAGACATCCTAGGGAGAACGCTGTGTAGCCGCCATTTTTCAATTAATTTTTCTTCGAAAATAGTTATAAGCAGTTAATTATATATATAATCAATCCCTTTTGTTAAAAACCAGATTTATTTAATAGTTTTCCCGAAAAAAAAATCTCAAAAAGGCCTATTTTGTGGCCCTCTAGAGTAGCCTAACCCCTTAAATATAATTAGTGTGCACAGTTACTTTTCGATAATATGGGTTCTTGTAATGTAAGGTGAAAGAATCATGTGGAATTTAGAATTGTGTCATATGAGAAGTAGGCGTGGTTGCACCCCAATTTCAGCCATTTTCACAAGAAAGTATAAATACTCTTAATGGGTATTTGCAGAGAATTGGTCTAGTAGTCCCTGGGGTATAAGATTTTAGCCAAGCCTCGCTCATTATAAAACTTTTATACCGGCTCATATGGAAACCTTTCGTACTAGTTCGAGTGTAAAGTTTAATGATTCTGTCGCCTTTACTTATTTTTCGGGCTTTTAGTAGTTATGTCAGTTGCACCCATTTTTACACCATCGGAGGAAGTACCGAAAAGATTTGTCCTGAGAAGATTTGGCTGATAAAATTTTAGAGGTGCATGAGATATGTATGTACATTACACCTACAAGGGGTCGTTTCTACGTTTGCTTTATAAAAGTTATTTTCCGAAATAAAACTTCCCAGTAATTGAAAAGTGATCAAAAAACCTTTTCAAAAGTCATTGCGAACTTTATATTTCCTAACAATGTCATATTCATTAAACGTGTGCCTCACTTTGCTTAAAAAGGAACGTTCACAGCCACAGCTCACATAATAATGGTCTGGCAGTGAGAGCATTTTGGACTCTTCAAATTTAATCAAGCAATGCACCTTTAATGCCCGCCAGACAATTTGTAAAAAGTACAATCACACCAACACCTACACAGCTACACTCACACATACTTACCAACCCAACATCGGCGGGCACGTGATAGCCAAAGCCAGGACCCAAACAACCAGAATCATTATGAACGCCAATCGCTTGGAGCGTCTTCTGCGTGAATAGGTCAGAGGTTGCGTAACGGCCAAGTACCTAAAGCAAATAAAAGAGCAAGGTAGAGGACACCTCAAGTGAAAGTGGCTTATAAAACTTAATGGCATTGAAAAAAAAATTTCAAATGTTGCTTTTTCCGATGCTCATTTTCAAAAAAAAAAAAAAATACATTTTCTCAAATTCGTAATTAAAAGTTCCACTTAATGTATCGACACACTTAAATATTTAACGGTTAATTGCATAGTATGACTTGGTCATTAGGCGCTCGTTTGCCCCCATTCGTACTCACCTGTCGACGCTGATAGCGCACAGGCTCAGTATAGATGCCGTACAGAGCAGTACATCCAGTGATATCCAAATGTCGCAGAGCACCCATCCCAGACGCCAGGAGCCTGCAAAGAAACGAAGTGCCAGGGACATGCAAGTTAAGTGATTTCCTCGCAAGCAAAGTACCAATAAAATTGGATTAAAAGTTTCCACAGAAAAATGCAAAGTAAACCGAAATAAAAACGTGCAAAGCAAACCGAAATAAAAATAAAAAGAAAGCGGTCGAAAACTATAATTTTTCTCCTAAGAGTCTCTGTAAAGGTGTTTTTGTGTTGTATTGTCCATGTACAAAAAGGTGTGATGAAAATGGCAAATGTCCTTTTTTAAGGAAGAGCTGTCACAACGGCGCAAGGTGACAATTCAAAAATGACGGTTTTTTTGCATGCGAACAGACCTGCTATTTTCAACAGAGCATTAGTGCGGAGCAAAAATGTGAACTATTCAAAGATGAGCTGAAATTTTTAGGTTAAAGGAAGCGCTGCCGAGTTAACAGAACGGTGATTTCACAATACAAACAGTTTATTGGGAAATCAGTAGGTTACTATGGTATGTGTGTAAAAGGGCCCTGTCCACGAACTGAATTTTAAATTATGAATTTAAATGAATACAATGTGTACCAAAGCTGTTAAAATTCACAACCTTTTACCTAGGATCTCAACATCTATTATGCGTCGACTCAGCACGTTTCGGTTAATATTTTGGATATGAAGCGTGTCTATGCTCCATTCGTACCAAAAGACCGGAATCTTTTTCTTTTACGCAATAATTGGTACGGATCTCTCGATTTCAATGGCTTAGACTAATCTCTCATGTACTTTCATACACCGAAGAATGAACATTAAACCCAGATATTTGTAACTAACAAAGTGAAGCGTCGGAGACCCTAGAAAGTATATTTATAAATGATCAGCGTGACGACCTGAGCCAATTTAGTCATTTCCGGCTTTCGCTGCACATACGCGAACTAGTTCCTCAGTTTTTGAAATATTTATGTGAAATTTTGCACACGCTCTTTTCTCCCTAAGCTGCTAATTTTTTCAAGTCGCAGGGTAGTCCAGCGTCGGTGAAGCCGAAGTTAATTTTTTTCTTGATTTATAAAGTTTTCGAAAGCACAAATACGGAAATTGTTAACAAATGAGAGTAAAAGTTATCCTTCAGTTGCACATGCCAGCAAAGTAAATTTTGGCATAAGAATTCTTTGACTTAAAACGGACAGGTGCCGTAAAGTATGTTTACGTAACGAGCTCACCTCCCGCCAGTGTATTGTAAGTTTGCCAATCAAGAATCCTTTATGGCAAAACATCAACGTTTTTCACTTTGTACCCAAGGGTCGAATGGCGAAAACTTTTATTATGCGACAAAGGGTTCTGTCGCTCAACTTGCCACCCTGCAACACGTTGCTACAGAGTTTAATAATTTTGTTCACTTAACGTTTGTACGCATAACCCAAAACTAATAGAGACGGATATAGGGTTATACATACAATAGATCTTATATATAAAATTGCTTTCATTCCGATCCTCTGGTTGCCGTTTTAAACCTCAAGGTATTATCCTGGCGTTGATTCTTGCAGGTTGCAAGATTATAAAATCTTCGGTTGCACCCGAACTTGGCCCTTCCTTCATTGGTCTTCATTTACTTTATTTTCGTAAATACGAATATAGTGAGAATAAGAATATAGTCGCAAGTTTCACCTTTAGAGAGCATAAAGAATAAAATATAAGAATTTTTGTAACACAAAATTTGAGTAACGGTGCAAATCGGCTTATTGTAATAAAGAGAACAGTGAAAAGTTCAATGCTGAATGGACTTCGTTTCCTCTTTATCTCTGTTCTACCTTCCACCCATTGCTTCTCTATATGTATGCATCATTACTATTTACATACAAATGTACTGTTATCCTCTTAAAAGCGAAACACTTTTGACCGAATTACTAGAAACCAAAGTTGAATTTTAAAACCAACGTCGTCTTTGTTAGCGCAAATATTTAATCAGTGAGCGGTTTGCACTGGATGTATATGACCCAAAGCTGAAATTCTCCCACAAGTATCAGAGAGTATATTTGTATCGGAAAAATAAAGTCACTTGAATAAACTTTTCATACAACATAGAAATAAGTTGTATATGTTGGTATAATAAACAAGGAAAAACGTTAACTTCGGTGGGCACCGAAGCTAATATACCCTTCACAGGTGCATTTCTTTTAGTAACTATGTACGGAAGCTATATGCCATAGTAATCCGATCTGAACAACTTTTTTGGAGATTATGTTATTACCTTAAGCAGTAACCCAATTCAAATTTCGGGAAGATACCACGTCAAATGCGAAAAGTTTTCAATTTTTCCATATGAGAACTTGATTCCGATTGTTCAGTTTATATGGCAGCTATATGTTATAGTAGACCGACATCGACAGTTCCGACAAATGAGCAGCTTCTTGAAGAGAAAATTACGTTTGCAAAATTTCAAAACGATATCTTAAAAACTGAGGGACTAGTTCGTATATATATAGACAGACAGATGAACAGACAGACAGACGGACATTGCTAAATCGACTCGGCTCAACATACTGGTCATTTACATACTTATATACTTTATAGGGTCTCCGACGCTCCCTTTGGGTGTTACAAACTTCGTTACAAACTTAATATACCCTGTTCAGAGTATAAAATAGGTTTTTAAATAGGAAATAAATAAAATATCCAATCCTTATATACCTGTACATTATTACGAAAACTACTAATAGACATGCAGGATGGAGTCATGTATAGAAGTTCACGTAAGTGAGAAAAATTTTCTGAACGTTATCCTCTTGGGAGTGGCTAAAAACGATTCTTTTGTATATGGCTCAAACAGCTCATAACTTGCGGCCCTAGACTAAGTATCCTTTGGGCTGCCAAAAAAGATTTATTTGAAGGTGAGCTACAGTGGGAAAGCGTGTCATCCCTTCCTTAAACACACACCCACAGAAAAGGAACCCTTAATGATGATGGCAAACGCATTAAGGAATACTATTTGAGGGCATGCACCTGGAATGTCCGATCTCTTAATTGGGAAGGTGCCGCTGCCCAGCTGATTGATGCCCTTTTAAAAATAAAGACTGACATCACCGCCGTCCAAGAAGTGCGATGGACGGGACAAGGACCGAGGCGAGTAGATCATTGCCTCATTTAATACAGAGGCTTTATAAATGAGCACATATTCGTTGTCGGATTTGTGGCCACAGAAGTTTTTCAACATGTCGCCCCCACCTCGACGGAAGAGAAGGACGATGTGATCAAAGATGCCTTCAATGAGTGCTTGGAGTGATCGGTGACTTTAACGCCAGGGTATGCAAATGGGCTGAGGCTGATCGACCTCGCCGGGGCCCTAAATATGATTATTTATAGCACTAGATTCCAGCAGAAGAAAATTCATCAAGCTACCTGGCTCGAAAAGTCACCAACAATATCGATCATATTGTAATAGACGAAGGACACATCTACAGTGTTGTAGATGTGTGTACGCTCCGAGGTCTCTATGAAGAAAAACTGCAAGTCAACAAATACGAGAAAAATCCGAAAGAATTTCTTTTCGACTTGTATTCCTGTTCTCCGAGAACACTCGTCAGCAACTCGGTATAAGGGAACTATGGGACGGCATTTCAAGCTCTTTTTAAGTCCGCTCTGCCTAATCCACATAAAGGAGAACTCAACAATCTGCGCCAACTACCTTGGGATAAGCCTCCTCAACATCGCATATAAGGTTCTTTCGAATCACTATGCACTAAATCTTAGAAAAAATCCGTGAAAAGAGAATTGACCTGCGCCACTTTTTCGTCGAGTTTTAACACAAGACTAATACGGCTGCCTAAACTGACGTTGAGCAGCATCGAAAACTCCGCCAGGATCGGGAAGCACCGCTCCGAGCCATTCGCTACAAAACGACGTTTCAGAAGTCATCTCCCTTTCGTGCGACTTCTTCAATCTACTCTTGGAGAAAATGTGCGAAGATATTAACGCTCGTTACCTCCCGACATCTGTGCCACAAGTAAAGCATTAGTGCATTGTGATGTAACTGCACAACGATGGATGTGCCATACGTTTTAAGAGAGGTAGGGAGACAAAAAATTCAATATCTTTGGAATGGTGAATAAAGGTGAATATTTTCCGCGTTCTGACATATGCTTTTCAGTTTTTTTAGTGTGAAGAACAAATTAAAAATTTTAATTGTTTAACAAAAAATTATGTAAAATATTATTATTTAAAAAACGACCATGAAAAAATGTTTATAATGTAGCACGAACATTCTCCTTTGACTTCACAAAACTTCACCGATTTATCTCCAGTAGCTTAGGAGAAAATAATTTTACAATTTTATCATGCTCTCAATTTCAACCTTCAATAACTTTAACAAAAAAAAAGAATTTTGACGAAATATTTATATTAAGGGGTATGAGTCTGGTCCCCTTCCTAATGAACTGCTAATTTTCAAAATAGGAGATCTTTCGAAATTTTCATAAACCACTTGACGTGGTACTAATCTAGAAAAAAAAAACAAGTAAAAAAAATACTAAGTTCGGATGCAACCGAACAGTTTATACTCTTGCAACATTCAGTAATCAAAGCCAGGGAAATACCTTCAGGTGTAAAATGTCAGCTAGAGGATCAGAACCCAAGCAATTTTATACGTACATAGACTGACCGACATATCCGGGTTAAGGTTTGTTAGAAAACCGGAAATCATCACATCTAGTACATGGCAGTTGGGGTAGTGTTGACCCTGTTTTATCCATTAAATATGGTCATGCCACATAGTAAAAATTTTTTCCAAGGTCTCATTAAGATACCTCACATACAATCAAAAGTTAATTACAGATACTGCGGTCCACATATGTGGTACCTAGGCTTGTACTGGAAAGTGAAAAGATCAAATGGAGCTTAAAATTGTGTTATATATCACCTTTTGAAAATAGTTTCAGATCTAAAAATTTTCGAACCCGGATAATAAGTTTTCAAGCCCTCTGATACCGAATAAATAGGACCCCATTGTTTATGGATTTTATTTTACCGAATACCGTGATAACAATGTGACCTTATGTACAAAATAGGTAAAATCGTGGTAATATTTCCCTTAGATAGAGATTTTAAACTTTCTGATTGCCCTTTTATCGCATAAATCGGTCAAGTGTGAGTTATCTTAACCAATTGCAGAGAGACATCTTTCTAATAAGAAGGTAAGGTTTCCTGTGTTTTAAAATGGATAAAATCGGGTGAATACTTTCTAGCTCCCTTATACCTAATATCAAGATGATCAAAAATCCGGGTGACCTTATGCCTTATTTTATTTGTCACTATACATATGAGTTAAAAATATAGAAATAGTATATAAAAGTTAAGGAAATTCATAGAGCTTCTTTTTCTGTTAATAATATGTCGCAATGCCAAAAATTGGATAAAATCGAATGGGTATTCCCCTAAGCCCCATATACCTAATATAAGAAATTCAAATTTCTGCTTGGCCTTATTCCAACATACTTTATTACCAATATATCGGTCAACGTGTGAGTTATCTTCACAAAATTGCGTGGAAACATATTCTGGAGTTTACTTGAGTAATGCAATCAGTCCAGACTTTTCTTTGGTAGGTGTTTTCCTATATATGTATAATATCAACTAGAGTTTAGCCTCTTTGGTAGATATAATCTCACATAAATATGTATGTATATATTTCATTTAAGTTAATTATGTTGTTTTAATATAAATATCTCGGGCATAAAGCAAAATAAAGAAATTAAACTTGGCGAGTCTATGACTCATGGTAGGAGATTATGAGCTACCAAAATACGATTGCTATTCCTTTCGCCGAAAAGTTATTGTTGAATATTTGCATAAATTTTTTTTGTTAAAAACAGCTGAAAGCACATTTTTTGGCCAACATTTGTTGATTTTTTCGATGATAGTTTTTCGGTGAAATTCTCTCAATTTTTAAACTATTATTCTTCCTGATAGCTGCTAAGAGGATTCTACGAAAGTAAGTGTGGAAACAAAGCTTACTATAATAACCAACGGTAATTTTGAATTGAGAAGATTAAATCTTGTGATGAATTTGTTTCATACTATATACATATGTACTTCCATACATACATATGTATATACGTAAGTATGTAAATACGAAGTCAATATTAGAGCTGTGGCAATCATTTTCGACATAATTGAACGGAAATATCATTGGACCGTCATTTCTCGTAATTTGACTCACCTATCAAGTGGACAGCTACAGCGGGTGGCATTACAAATATACCCACCAGAAGGTCAGCGATGGCCAAGCTCATAACAAAGCAGTTGGTGACCGTTTTTAAGCGACGCGTTGTTATGACGGCCAATATGACAAGAGTGTTGCCGATGATGGTAACCACAATGAAAGTGCTGAAGACAGCAATTAGACAAATGCCCTGCCACGATAGCATCAGGTCGTAGAACCGCGCCCATTCCTCGTCCGCGTCAATGGCAGTTGCGACGTTATTAGTGTTGTTGACCATAAAGCCCGTTTGAAGCGGACTGCTGTTGTTGCTGTCGCTGGCGGGCGTTGCGGTGGCGCTGACAGCTGTCGTCAGCAAGAGTGAGCGATTGATGTCTTCCAGGTTTTGCTCGTCATACATGACCGTACTCGTGTGTGTCGAATCAGTTAGTGTTGTCACTGTGTTTATTGTGGGTGCATGCAGCAGCTGCGCGCTACTGTTGCCAGTGTCATAAGCACTATTGTTGTTGTCGTGGCGATTGGCGCTGTAATACATCGCATATGGCATTTGTTGTGCCATTCGATTGTGAATTTCGTTACGCGTCATCATTAACGGTACATTATTAGCGATTTTGAGCAACGAGGGATTTCCATTGCCATTCTTCGTTCCAGCTGGTATTGCCCAGATGATGGCGAGTAGGTCTTCATCGGAATTTGCATCGGAAGGCCGAATTGTCATTATAGACACTAATTTGCCGCTTTGAAAGTCCTCAGTTTGACGTTTGATGCTGAAATGAAGAGAGAAATCATTCAAAATTTGACTTATCAAAAAATTCTTATAAACCTATAGAAATATATGTATGTATGCCTGTACGTTTTTATGCAGATACTTTCACCCACACAGACGATGTCGCTGCACGCAAGTCCTTTTCAACACATGCCACTCACGGCTTTGTTCTTGACCGAATTTGAAGCTTGTCGGCCTCCGATAACGGCAAACATCTGCTGTGGCAGACTATTTACATATGTCCATATATACATATGTGCTTCCAAAAAGCGTTTTGAGTTTTTGTGCGTTGAAAAATCACTGCACTCTGTGCTGTGCCGAAGATTACCTCAGAGAGGAGTACGATTTTACATATGTATGTACATACATACTATAAACAAAGAGCTTTTAAATCGGTATAAATTTTAGGTCTTTCCTACGGTTAGTCTTGTATAATTATACCATGTATGTATATCATGAGGCCATTATAATAATAATATAAGGTTGCTGTACAACAAACACATTTTGTAGGTTGTGTGATGAGGGAAATCATTTTCTGTTATTAAGGGAGGTTGGAAATTAATTCAGCTCAATGTCGGGACCCAATTAGACTACTTTTTCTCAAAATCGCGACTAAATCATATCAGATATTTGTAACATAAGCTCAGTCAAAGGTGCTATTTACCTATATATATGGAAGGCTGGAAATTTTTGGGCTAATGTCAACAGAAAAGTATTTTCCCCGAATTTCAAGACTACAGATTAAATAACGACCGATGTGTTCGGCAAGAAAAAAATCATATGCACTGAGGTTCACATACAGTGTGTATATATCCTTGAAAAGTCATGGTCATTCTGAGCGTAGTAGCTGCCTTTATGCCGCGATGTCTGAATTTGGTATCCCCGCAAAACTAATACTCTATGTAAGCTGACGTTGAGCAACACCAAAAGCTCCGCGCCGTTCGATCCCAAACGAGGTTTCAGACAAGGCGACTCCCTATCATGCGACTTCTTTAACCTACTTCTGGAGAAAATAGTTCGAGCTGCAGAACTAAATAGAGAAGGTACCATCTTCTATAAGAGTGTACAGTTGCTGGCGTTTGCCGATAATATTGATATCATCTATATATCTTTCTTAAGACTGGACAAGGAAGCAAAACAAATGGGTCTGGCAGTAAACGAGGGCAAGACGAAATATCTCCTGTCATCAAACAAACAGTCGTCACACTCGCGATTTGGCATTCACGTCACTGTTGACAGTCATAACTTTGATGTTGCAGATAATTTTGTCTATTTAGGAACCAGCATTAACACCACCAACAATGACAGCCTGGAAATTCAACGCAGGATAACTCTTGCCAACAGTTGCTACTTCGGACTGAGTGGGCAATTGAGAAACAAAGTCCTCTCTCGACAAACAAAAACCTGGATATGCTAATACCATGCTTTTCGGAATATAGAACTCTTCAGCGAAAATAGAAATGCAACAGCTCTCCTCTCTTTCTTGCTTTCACTAGGACATCCTGCAGCATCAGTATTCGCTTGAACTATTATCGTTTCAGCATTCGTATCATTCTCGCTTCCGCTCTGATATCAGCATTAGACATAACACTATTTGTTGATTTAGTGGCAACAAAGCCAAAGAGTTCCATCGAAATAAACCGCTTATTTAAGGAGAAACTCTAACCACCATTTATCGAATATAGAACTGTAATTTGGCACAGAGGATAGCAGTCGCAAGGGGCTGATATTATTCACAAAGATTGAGAGACCAGCCCACTAATAGGTTTACTGTAGATATCTCCTACACCACCAAAGCTGCAATAGCCAAAACTGCTAAGGCAATTCTTGGATGGAAAAAATCGGATGTTAACACGCTCACTCCCCATATAACATTACTATTACAATCTACTACTAAGAGCGCGATAAATCCATAACTAAATACGCCAGAGACATTACATTTTACCAGTGAGATGAAATGAGATTTTTTTTTTATACTTTTCCAGACAATGATATGTCTGTGTGTCAGAAATGGGTTGAATCGTTTCAATATTTCCCTTTGCTTCCATATATCTAACACAACGATTTTCGAACTTTCAGTTGACATTATACCCCATATATTGGTGCAAAATAAATTATATGTAAAAATGAGCAGATGTTTTGAGTTATTGCCATTTTACGAAATTTGCAATAAATGCTTCAAGTTTGAGACATTAAACTATTACCTTAATATTTCACTCAGCATACTATTAACCTATAGGACATCCCGCCGACAAGAATTTTTTAAATTGGGGCGGATTTTCACATGTGCTCCGTAAACCTTAATTATTATTATTTCAATCGAATTTCCAGCGATTAATTTTTTTTAGTTTCTTATTGAAATTTCGTAATTATATGTAGTTGTATCCAATGGAAGGAATTTTGGGGGCCCTTTGGTTAAGTGTCAATTACATTCTGCCTACACCCATTCAGAACGGGAAAGTAGTTGGCAGCGCTGAGCTGTAGAACTTTCCACTTGGCTCCGTAATTGTCAAGAGTATTTGTATTTTGCTGCAAGCGACTGCACTTCGAGGCCAATGCATTCCGTTCTAAATGCAACAAACTACGAAAAACAAAAAGTTAACGGTTTTCACATACGCCTAAGAGTGCATTTTCGGCATGTAGTGAAGCGACTAAAGACCTGCTACTGAAACTGCCGCTTAAGTCTGAGTAAATGGCTGTGATTATACAAACATATGTATGTGTGCATGTGTGTGTGTGTGCAATTTGCGAGGCAGAAGTCGGAAATGCGTGCCTCCAATGCATTTGCAACCGCTCGCCTGTGTGGGTAATCGACTAATTGCATTTCAAAACGAATGGGCCTCAAAGGCGTTAATGTGCAAACAAGGGCATCGGTACGATGGGAAAGGTGGGGGATGCGTGGCGGCTGTGCGGTGCAGCAGAACGTGTGTGTATTTGCCAAGTTTTGTAGTTTATTTCAGTGAATTGGTAAAAGAAGTTTGCTTTAAAAAAAGAACAACCCCATATTTAATGGGGTAAAAATTCATATGTTGTACTCACATATTCACTTGCACAAACGGTTATTTATAGTGCCTTGGTAAGGAATAACAGTATATGTGCTAAAAGAGGGGTGTGTAACGCCTCAAAGTTTCTAAGGTTATGTTTGATTTCGCTTCATAAAATTGGCTTTCCTCCAAAAAATTCCTATGTTTTGTTAGAAATTCAGCAAGCCTTAAAGTTAATTCTCTCACTTTTCATTTTTCGTACTGAAATCGGTATTTTTGTTACCTAATATACCAAACATATTTCCCAAATGTATTGATGTCCTTCAAATGGCGAGCGCATTTAAAACTCATTGGTGTCTACATATTTATGGACTTTTTCTTTTTCAAGTGTGGATTCAACAGCACCTTTTCGCTTTAAAAAATAAATAGAGGCAACTGGGTACTTTAATATACATATATATATATACGGATTTATATCGGGTCTCCGCCACTTTGCAAAGTTTTCCATTGATACTACTGGATCAGGATGAAAAGACGAGTATACCAGGAGATACCTTTAGTAGAAATTAAGACGTCTTCACGAAACTTCATGCAAATGTTTCTTGGCACCCGTGTGAGACGGTTCCTCCTACTGTAAAAAAAAAGCGTGTGAGGTTGGTACGAGTATTGGAGCTTCAATTAAAACTTTTAAGGTATGAGATATCACGTACAAAAAGTCGAAATCGGACTTTAATTTTTCAAGACCTTAATTGCTATGGCTGACTTTTTCCTTAAAATTTCGGCCAATATGAGAGATTATTTAGTGAGATTCAGTGAACATTTTTTCCTGGGAATAATATATGGTGCTACCAAAAATGGCTAACATCGGTTTGAAGTATTGAACCCCCATACACTTAGTAGAAACATTTACGAAACTTTCTGTTGACTTTATATTCTACATACCGGTGATATATCTTCATAGAGCATCTCGCGCCCAAAAAGTGTGTCTATGTGCCTAAAATTTTTACAATAGGGTCAATAATAACCCCATCCCCATATACTACTGTGTTCAAAAAATAAGACATTTGAATTTAAACCGCGCGCGTCGAAGGATTTGGAGAATTTTTTTTTTAGGTTGGTAGTACTGTCAGTCACATTTGTGTCAAATTTCATGTCAAAATATTCATTAGTGTTTGAGATACGTGTCGTTTTGTGAGCTGCTAAAAGTGAGTTTTTGTTTTTGGCGATGTCAAAATTTGTTGTGCAAAGAATTTGCATTAAATTTTGTTTACGGATACGTTGCGGATGGTGCAGAAGGCCTTAGGCGATGAGGCTATGTCTAAAAAAAATGTTTACAAGTGGTATATTGAGTTCCAAGCCAGTCGTGAACATTTCGAAGACGAAGAGCGTCCAGGGCAACCACCAACCTCAACCGACGAAGCTCACGTTCAACAAATCAAAGATTTGGTGTTGAAAACCCCTCGATTAACAATTAGAGACTTTGCTGATGAAGTTGGCATATCGAAAAGCTCAGCCAATACCATTTTGAAGGATGTTTTGGGCCTCAAGCGCGTCAAATCTCGACTGGTACCGAAAACATTGAATTTTTTGGAAAAAAGGCGTCGCGTTGAAGTGTGTGAAAGGATACTTTCCGACTACCAGGGTGTCATGAATTGCATTATAACTGGTGATGAGACTTGGATCTATGCTTACGACCTCGAAACAACCGATCAATCGAGCGAATATCGTGCCAAAAGAAAGCCGAGACCAAAAAAATCGCGCCAAAGTCGCTCAAAAATCAAGGTCATGTTGACTGTTTTCTTCGATTATCGTGATGTTGTGCATTATGAATTTCTCCAACCGGTCAAACAGTCCATAAGGAATATTATTTGAACGTTATGCGTCGTTTGCGTAACGCTATCCGCTCGAAAAGGCTGGAATTGTGGAAAGACAATTCTTGGTTTTTACACCACGACAATGCACCATCCCATACTGCCCCCGTGATCATTTCGCCAAAAACTCAAACCATATCGTTCCGCAACCACCGTATTCACCTGATCTGGCGCCGTGCGACTTCTGGCTGTTCACCAAGCTCAAAATACCGCTCCGGGGACACCGTTTTTATAAGGTAGAGGAGATTCAAGCCGCAGCGAAGACGGAACTCAAGGCCATCCCGGAAAGTGACTACAACCAATGTTTCGAAGATTGGAAAATCCGTTGGCATAAGTGCATTGCATCGGGAGGGGATTACTTTGAAGGGGGTGAAATTAATTCGGAAGAATAAATAAAAAAATTTCAAAAAAAAAAAAAAAAACAATATCACCTTATTTGTTGCACACAGTAGTACTTAAAAGTAATATAATTTAAAATTTCCGGTTAAGTTTATAGTCCATATATTGGTCAATAGGTGTTAGCTAAATTAAATGAACGTATAATTTTAAATATATTAGAGCTTACACGTTTTCCGATGTCTGAGTTTTTAATGAAATTAAGTAGATTTCTCTAAAATGATGTGGCTTAACGTTTGATGTCTTCGGTAGAGTTTATGTCACATACTCAATATCACATACCAATTCCAAATTAACGCTTTGCACATAATGCAAAATTTAGTCACTAAACCCAATTAGTCTGCGGATTATAATATACATAATTTAATTAGATAGATAGATTCAAAAATTAATATTGAATTCTTTCGTAACAGTTCTTAATATAAAGTTGCGCCAACTATTGAAGGTAATTTGCCGTCTTTGGTCTTTTCAAATTGCGAGAGTATTAAATATTCGGTTATAATCGGACTAAGCTCATCCTTGCTTGTTATAATACACCTTTTTTGTATAATTCTCAAAAGGCACGGCCATACAATCCTTTGCCGTTGATGGCTTTGAAAGCGTATAAAATCACATAAAGCTGGTTTACATACAAATTCTACTTTGCTTTGTTTCAGACTTTTGCTTTGCTTTCAAGATCAGCTGTTGCCGTTTTCATAACTTACTTATTTAATTTCCAATATTTTTCAAAAAGATCAAAATAAAAAACATAATTTAATATGTGTGTCCATTTATTGTTTGAATTGTCAAACAAAATGGTGTCTTCAATGGCTTAATAATTTCAATACTTTCTGTCGCAATAGAAATATCAAAATTTCATCGTATCTCTTTTGACAAAGCCTGATGTGCACTTACCGAGTGTTGCTATTTTATTTCATCATTGCATCTGTTTTCTAATTCGTGTCAAAAAATGTGAAAAATAGTCTTATAAAAATATTAACGATTAAATTTCATTTTTGACGAGCTTAGTTTACAGAGCATGAAAGATTACTCTTATTCATGAAACTATTACTAATTCAGCTAAAACAAATATTTCACAAAAAGAGTGCTAGTATGGAGATGGATTTTAATTGGTTAAGAGTTATTGATAAGTGGGCGTTATATCTACACAATACACCTCATCCACTGCTGAACAAATTTGAACATTGAATTTTGATACTATATTCGTACGCCGAAATCAGATATTAGAGTGTTTGAATGGCCTCTACATCTGCATAACGCTTTCCTTTCATGGGCAAATGCATTTTTCCGAAAAGGAAGAAGTCGCACGGTGCCATATCAGGTGAATACGGATTAACCAATAGTTAAAATGTGATTTTTGGTTGAATAATCGGTCACAAGCGTCGATCGATGAGACGACGCATTATGGTGCAATATACGCCAACTTTCATCTTCGCGATATTCGGGCAGAACACGTCGAAAAGGCAATCATCGCCATAAACTAAATAAAGTTTTACCAATTGTAAAACAAAATTGAATGCTGGCTCTTTGTTCGAAGCTCATTCTCGCACCAATAACACAAACATACTGACACTTGAAACGCAATAACTTCACTTCCAATCAATGAAATGTGATGAAATTCTCACTGGACAGTCGATAATGATAGCAGTTTCTAACGCACCAGTCCACCCACCCGCCAGGGACCCCAGATTCAAAAAGTTCTGTTTACTTTGAAACGGATATATGTATGTTTACTTTGAATTGTATATATAAACCACAGCGTGAGAATTTATGCAATCAGATTAAAACCACGCCCACCAGTGCGAAACAACGAAACAAGGTAGATATATGAAATTCCACAGCTAAGATGATTTGGGAGAGCTTTATAAGAGCCGGTCTCCAAGTTGTACAATGAGCATGGCACCGAACACCTTTTTGTGTGAAATCACAAATCTCGAGACTTTTTTCCCCAATTTTAACCAAATGTAGTATACACCATTGTTCAGTGGGCGAAGTCGGATAAGAATCACGCCTACTTCTCATATAACACAATTTTAATCTATTCATTCACTTTCTAGTAAACAAATCAAGAACCAATCAATATATCCGGATTAAACTTTATACCTATATTACGTTTGAGTTGTGACACTTTATGACTAAAAAGTGCCCGAATCGGATTATAACTACTCAAGCTCCAGATACCGGAAATCTGGTTCACACAGCCTACGGCTGACTTTTTGCCGAAAATATCGGTCAATGTATGAGACATACAAGATCTGTCCCAAAAGAATAAGGACTGTTAAACACAAACAACAAAAATATAATATTTTTCAAAAGTTATATTTTTTTATTCACAGTAGTTTCCTCCTTTCGATACAGAGTTTAGTCCGGTCAATTAGCATTTCAAATGAGTGTTTAAGGTAATTTTTCGGAATGCTCTTGCGCATTATCGTGCAACAGGCGCCAGGACCCTGCTTCACGGTATTGTGGTCGAGCACGACGAATGCGTGACAAAAGACGCTTCATAGCACCAAGGTAAAACACAGGATTAATCGTTTAGCCAGGTGGGACGAACTCTCGGTGGACAATACCCTCGGAATCGTAAAAACAAATCAGAATTGTCTTTATTTTTGACTTCTGAAGACGACTTTTTTTCGGTGACTTCCGATCGTCACAGAAGTCCTCATGACCTTCTTTGAAGCGCTTAAACCACTCATGCACATTACTACGGGATAGGCACTGATCACCATAAACTTTTTTCATCATTTGAAATGTTTCAGTAAACGTTTTCCCAAGTTTAAAACAAAATTTAATATTTGCTCTTTGTTCAAAATGTATTTTACGACCGATGACCCAAAGCTGCTGTCACTTTTTGATCGATAACATCGATTGTATTAATCCAATTGTCTTAAAATTTTTACGAAATGTCAACAAGAGATCAAACTTTTTATTTCATATACCCACCAATAGTTGACGCTACCAGAAACGGTTATATTTAAAAAGTTCTGTTTCTTTTGCGACAGACCTAGTATAATTGAAAGAAGCAAATTAAATTTAAAATGCGCTACATGAAAAGTAGGCGTGGCTGTAGTCCGATTTAGCTTATTTTCGCTCTGTTATATAAGAATTTGAGAACAATGTCACGTACCAAATTTTTAAATCGGTTGGTCGAGCCCCGAGCTATGTGATTTTACCTTAAAGCTGTCGGTACCAAGCCCTTCGCCATTTTTAGCCCGGTTCCTTTAAAGCCCTCTCTGGTGTAACATTTTATGTTTCTGTTGCCTACTTGGTTATAGCCGACTTAACAATAGCACGCAAGTCGTTTCTTATTTTACAGATTTGGCGCCATTTCGAGATACTAAGTGCAGCCAGGTCCTGTACTTTCTGAGCTGGAGTGTTTTCACCCATATGGACGTCATGCCCTAGCTAGACCTAAACCAATGTCGTCGTATAACTCGTTCAGCTCATCGCTCACTGCACTATATAACAGGACGGGAATAACGAGTAACTTATAAAGTCTTCTCAATTGCCTACTCATCGGTCATAGTCCAATATCCTCTGGGTAGACAAAAAAACATCCGTTTGAAGGCGAAATAGGGAAAAAGCGAAACTCCCCAGGGTTGTGCGCTGGGTTTAGCACTCGCCGCACAAAAAGCACCACCAATGAAAAGAAGAAAAGTGCCTCGGCCGGGGTCTCTTGTCTGGCATATTTAGTTTTTGATTTATCGCACATTTTGTAGTTTTTAATAATACCGTTTTCAGGAGTGTAATCCATGTTTAAAACGGTGCTGGGAGACTAATGGATTTAAGCAAACAATTTCTAACTCAACTGCATATCGACGATAGTTTCTTCGGGAAGATGTATCTTGTCGGGATAACAATCCTGCTTTTTTGGAAGCTAGAAAACAAATAAGTCCTTTGAAGATCGTAAATGACACTGGTGAAAGAGCTGTTGAATTAATGCAAGATTTTAATGGACTTATCACGGTTGAAGAAGAGCAAAAACAGTTCTTGTTGCGTTGTGTTAAGGAACATAGAAATCTTTATCCAGACTGTAAAAAAACTACACTAAAGAGAAGCTACTCTATTTACTTATTATAATTTGTGTTTAAATAAAAGTTTATGTTAATTTTATTTTATTTTTACTCATATTTATTTGATTTGTGGCATATTAATTAAATTTGGATCAAACCAAAAATGTCAGGCCAAAACACTATTTTTTATTAAACTTTAGAGCTTGGTCGGCGCGGGTTTGCAATCAAGCTATAAATATGAAACTTCATATTTAAGTACGATTTAGCATTTATGAAAAAAGTAGAGGGTGTGCGTTTCGAAATTCTTAAAAAAAATTGTTTGCCATATATATTTATTCCCATTAGTTTTAGGTGATACACACCACTGTGAAGTTATACTCTATAGCAACATGTTGCAAGCGTATGAAAACATCAAGACTGTGCCAAAGCTTTAACCAACATCGGATTGCATATCACCTTGCACTCATCGACCCCAGTGATATCTTTTGTGCGGTTCGTGCTAATTGCGAGAATTAAGTAACACCCCAACACCCATAGAGTGTCAAACCAACTTGGCTTATAAATAACCGCAGCTTTTGCTCTTCAATGCATGGGTGTATTGGCATCGGTGTTAGCCCTGTCTCTTACCTCCTCATGGCCAGACAGTCCCTTCGCTGCTGTGAAATTCATGATGAGCTCTGGCCATCGTTGTGACGGTAATTTATGCGCATCTCGTAATTAAGTCGTCAGAGTGCAAAGTGCCTGAGGACGGGTATTAGAGGCAGCTAGTGATATCGGGCGAAGGCGAAGGTGTGGCAATTGCAAACGAACCCATTTAAAGTGAATTCAAAGCGACACGCCAAGACAAGTATTTGTGGTGCGCTTTTGAAATAGTTTGCTTTGACTCAAAAGATTAGTTAATTAAAAGACACCGTAAGTGTAGTCTCGTTGAGGCAAATGAAATGCTTTGAAACTCGTTGCAAGGAGGCAAGAAAAGGGATTGCATCTAAATCTGTTAGCGAAACTTGCGTAATTGAATAATTTGCATGAAATTACATTAATAAACTGCAATGGCAACAGAGACAACCCGATATACATTTATACATATATACTATATAATGCATATATATTTTAGTGAAAAGGTAATTTCGGAAGAAGGAGTTGTTGGTAAATTGAACCACTTCAAGTAGTTTGTTATGCCGGCTATTGAGAAGGAAACTCGCTAGCGCAAGGAATTTGCCTGATTTGTATGTATATAACATACATAATATTTATTACTTTGTTATATATTTGTGTTTTATTAAGATCAGCCATGAAATGTTTTTCTACTCAGGCAGGTTTCTTAGACATTCTCATTGTATATGGTGAAAATCAGTCAATTACGTCTACTTCTCTTTTATAACAATTTTAGACTCCATAAAATTCTTTCACTTTAAAGAATGTAAATCGAGTTCTAATGACGTTGTTGAAATAAGACTTGACATCCTATGTCTAAAAATTGTCGAAATTGGACCAAACTCACAGTCACCGAATAAGTGGAACCCAGAACATATTGATCCTTCATTCAACAATATAAAATACTGAATTCTAACACGATATGAGTTTCTGGACCAAAATCTGGCAACCTGATATGATATGATGATAATTTAAAGATATCTAATAAAAAAGGTTAGGAAAGTAAAGGCGGACCCTTGACAGCTTTTCTGCACATCGACAGAAAGCTGCAAAGAATCGGCAAGACTGAGTAAGATACTGCCTAAGGAACAGATCAACATATCTTATCTAAAGACGGGGCGTGGAGGCTGGACCTACTCTGCTGAAGAGTATCTACAGGAACTTACTCAAACCGCTATGGAGATACAAAAGAACACTTAGTAAGTACTGAGGCCTTAAATCAAATGTAGATATGTGGATGTATACTCTTGGATGTATACGATCATTAAGTCACTTCCGAGTTGTCCGTATGGTTGGTTTGGTGGCCAGCTTTAAAGAAACACTATACTATCAGGAAACTAACTGCAGTACAGAGAGCAGCCTGTGCAGGAGTTACTGATGCTATTAGGTTATGTCCGACTGATGCTCAATGCACACAAGCATCAGCTGCCTACAGACGTCTTTATTCGGAAAGTATCAGCATGCTCTGCCATAAGAATAGAGGAACTAGTATCTGACCTTAAAATCTCTCTCTGACCGATTGCCGATCTCAGCCAGTATCTTCCAAACGGAAATCCTAGGTATAGAGAAGACTTATGGTACTCTATTAAATAACTACGGGATGACATGGAAAGCAAGCATATACACGAACAGCCAAACAGCACTGCTGGGTTTGTCGATGCCTTTTATTCATTCTAACGTAGCTAACAATTGCAGGGAGCCTTTAAGCTCACTAGCAATTCAACTTCGCTCGTCCTTAATTTGGGCTCCCGACTATACGAACAATTTTGGTAACGAAAAAGCAGACGAGTTAGCCAAACTGTGAGCCTCTTCAGGGAAATCCGAAGCGGAATTAATATCGTGACCGCTGGAAACGATAACCGGGAGAGACAGGTGTAAACAAAAATGGCGCATTCTGGTGACATTGATCCTGACTCTCCTGGTGGTTTGAAAAAAGAAATCAAAAAAAATTCTTAATCAGTAAGGATGCTGTTATAGTCCTACCTCAGGGAACACACATTTTTTTTTAAAAATGGCGACTGCCTGAAAATAAAAATCATTTTTTACGCTTTTTTTTGAAATTCCTGAATTTTTTTAAAATATTATAAACAAAAATTTTGACACGATGCTGGTAGGAACGATAACCTATTATATAAAGAAGGTTCACACAAACTTTCAAGTAAATCGGTTGTATAGAACTTGAGATAATGGCGGTACCGTGTGAAAAAAAGTAGTTTCGAGAAAAACGCGTTTAAAAAAGTGAGTCTACCTACCTACCGGGCTAGGTACTGTGTCACTAAAGTAACTGTAGCTCTTAAGATAAATTTAGATTTTGAAAATCCTTTGGAGGATATGTTCTTAAGGGTCTAAACTTTAAATATATGAAAAAAAAAATCGAATATTTCAAAATTCTAGGGTAGAATACCCCCTTAATGCGTTGTATAGTAACATGCATACATACGTATGACAATAGTGTATACATATGTACCTACATTGTGTATTATTAAAGTAACAAAAAAATTGTATTAAAACTCACCTGAAGTATAAAATCTCAAATTTCCCAACGCTAAAGGAATAAGTTAAATAAAAATTAAATGAAATTTGTCTCTACTCGCATGAATTGGATTTGAAGAGGCCTAAATGAAAGTTATCTCTCCTAGGAGTGATACAGTAGTTAAAGTATTATTTCATTACAGTTAAAATGCCATTAAATACCTTGAATCATAATTTTTGTGATCCATTTATTAAAGTTAATTTAGGATTTCTGTTTATTTTTTTACGCCCATTTGGAATAATTTTGTTGCTGGGAGCCTTTTGGCGATAAGCATTTAATCTCTCATCCATACTATTGCTTAGTCATGGTTGTAACACATATTACATTTTGTTTGTCCTTCCGTAATGCAAATATTATGTCCATTTTAGGCACTTTCCTATTATCTCTTTATAGATAATAACTGAAATGGATTTTGACATTTACTGTGTTAATGTCTCTTCGGTGGAGCTAAGCAAGTCAACTGTGTAAATGTGCTAAATGTCAAAATTATCTCTGCAATGTATTTGTAATTTATAGCCACTTGTTTGCTCAGTGTTAAGGCAGTTCATGCTGAATTATTACAGTGAGTAATATCAATTTCACTCAGCTGACATACATGGCACGGAAACATTTAAAACAGAGTTACAAGCATAAACGCTTGAATAACTTAGAGCAGACAGCAAAGCGAAAATCATATTCCAGGAATGCCTGCAATCTTATACGAACACTATGCCAACATTTATTGAAATAAGATTCCTTTACATTCTTCGATATTTTGTACGTACATAAATAAGGATAATCCTTGAAAAGTAGTGATGTGAAATTGTGGACGCTAATAACAGTAAATACTTGAAAAATTGGAGTAATTGATTCAAAATGAATTAATATAATATTATTTACATTAAATTATTGAAAATATTGTTCCACATGTGTCTCGGCATCATCGATACCATCGATTCATAGCATTTGCATTGAAAAAGCCCTGAACTTTATCTCACGGGTATATAACGAACATGAGCATGGACTATGTTGTCTTAGGTTGGGATTGCCCAAAGCCCGAACTTAAATCATATTGAGCATTTATAGCAAGCTCGACCGATTTTCTTGCCGTTCCAATAAATGAGAGATTTATAATAGATTGAAGGACTCCTGAAAAAACATACCAGTAATATATTTTATAAATACATACATATATGTGACCTGGCCTACGAAAAGGGGCTTAGGTGTCAAAAAATTAATTTTTTTTATTTTTATTTATTTATTTTTATTTTTTTGTTTTTGACACCTAAGCCCCCTTTTCGTAGACCAGGTCACATATGTATGTAGTATATGTAAAATGTATTATATAATAGACGTAATTGTTGACCGACTTGACCAATTTTCACCATATACCATGATAATGTCTAAGAAACCTGCCTGAGTAGAAAAAAGTTTCATGGCTGACCTTAATAAAAAAAAATACGAGTATTAGGTTGTCAAAAAAGTCTTGCGGTATTTTCGCTAGTTGGCGCAGAAAGCGCGTAGTTCTAGTTTCATTCATAGCATCGAGTAATGCTATACTTTTTTGGAAAGCTTATTTTACGCGCTAACAAGTGTTTGATTGATTGTCGTTTCTTTTAAGTCGTTCGTGAGTGATAGCGTCGCAAACATGGAGCAAAATAAAAAGAAAATACGGCATATTTTACAGTACTACTACGATAAAGGGAAAAATGCATCTCAAGTCGCCAATAAAATTTGTGCAGTTTATGGACCCGATACAGTTTCCATTTCCACCGCACAACGATGGTTTCAACGTTTTCATTCTGGTGTAGAGGTGGTCGAAGATGCGCCACGCTCCGGAAGGCCTGTCGTCGAAAATTGCGATAAAATCGCTGAATTGGTCGAAAGAGACCGGCATAGTAACAGCCGTAGCAACTGTCAAGAGCTGGGCATGAGTCATCAAAAATTCATTTCAATTTCAATAAAAAAAAATTCAATAAAATTACCGCAAGACTTTTTTGACTACCCAATATATAACAAAGTAATTCAACATGAAACGACATAAAGTATTCCCCGAAATTGAATATATTAAAGCGGCCAATATTTGATTGTGCGAACAGTCTAAAAACACTGTGTAATTGAATCCAAGCTGACATTATAGCGCGCCATTTAAGATAAACGAATTGTTCCAATTTTATTCAAATTAAATATAAATATTGACTTCAACGCTTTACTTTGCTTTGGCAGATGAAGGTCGCAACTCAAATGAATGCCGCTGCGCCGCTTACCAAAAAACTTGCGTTGACGGCTGCCAATGAAAAGCGTAAAAATCAATAGAGTCTGAAAACAACAAAGATACATATTTGCGCACACATGTAACCGTATACATACATATGTACATACATAGACTTTTTAAAGTTGCATATAATTGTGTGTATGTGGGTCACTGTTACACCCAACAGTAGCTCATGACTTTTAACCCTAGGGGCCGATTCGATTCAGGAAAGACAGGAAAACTGCTTCTTAGAAGACTGCTTTTAGTTTCGAATGTTAGCTAAAATATTAACTCTACGAGCATATTCCTCGTATAGATCGAAACCACCCATTCTATTAACGAGTTATTTAATGCTAATCGAAGTATTCCGTCTTAGGTATATTAGGGGTATTCTCTTGTTCTTGCAAAACCCTTGCACGCTGCAAGAATTGCAGATTTTTCCACCTAATGCAACGGCACAACAACAAACACACGCAGAAAAATATTTGCAAGGACTGTAAAATACTTATGTCAGACCAAAACACTTGTTTATTTGCGTCATGCAAAAATATAATTGCAACCCTGTTTTAGCTGTCATTTTAGATAAAGTCATAGTTTGACGTTAAATTGTCGAGGAAGGTAAATTAGAAATAGATTTTCTTATTTCTATTTAAATTATAAAGATTTTTTATAATTTTTTTCGTAAAAAATGTATGCAGAAGGTGCGCCAATTCACAATATCCAGTACAATAGTCATTTACAATAAATTGATCGAATCAGCCGTTCATATGTCACTAGATTCCGCAATGGGTGCTCTCGTGCCCTTGTATATTTCGGTATAGGATTTTTGCAATCTGCAATCTTGCAAGAGCAAGTTCCTTTTCGACATCTACATTGCAAAGCATCTGATCTTTAATAGTTAACTGCCAATATCACATTCAGCTTCGAGCTTAATTTGTGGATTAATTAAAGCATATATTCGTGTCATGTCGCGGGAGTATACAAGTATATATGTATGTATTTATATCCTGAACAGAGTATACTACTCTGCCCAAAAAATAACATTTGAATTTAAACTGCGCGTGTCGAAGGATTTGGAGAATTATTTTTTTTTTTTAGGTTGGTAGTACTGTCAGTCACATTTATGTCAAATTTCATGTCAAAATAATCATCCGTGTTTGGGATACGTGTCGTTTTGTGAGCTGCTAAAAGTGAGTTTTTCGTTTTTTGCGATGTCGAAATTTGTTGAGCAAAGAATTTGCATTAAATTTTATTTACGGAATCAATTTTCTGCTGCGAATACGTTGATAATGGTGCAGAAAGCCTTTGGTGATGAGGCTATGTCTAAAAAAAATGTTTACACGTGGTATAGTGAGTTCCATGCCGGCCGTGAACGTGTCGAAGACGAAGAGCGTCCAGGGCGACCATCAACCTCAACCGACGAAGCTCACGTTCAACAAATCAAATAGTTGGTGTTGAAAACCCGTCGATTAACAATTAGAGACCTTGCTGATGAAGTTGACATATCGAGAATTTTTTGGAAAAAAGGTGTCGCGTGGAAGTGTGTGAAACGATGCTTTCCGACCACCAGGGTGTCATGAAATGCATTATAACTGGTGATGAGACTTGGATCTGTGCTTACGACCTCGAAACAACCGATCAATCGAGCGAATATCGTACCAAAAGAGAGCCGAGACCAAAAAAATCGCGCCAAAGTCGCTCAAAAATCAAGGTCATGTTGACTGTTTTCTTCGATTATCGTGGTGTTGTGCATTATGAATTTCTCCAACCGGTCAAACAGTCAACAAGGAATATTATTTGAACGTTATGCGTCGTTTGCGTAAAGCTATCAGCCTAAAAAGGCTTGGTTTGGTTTTTACACCACGATAATGCCCCATCCCATACTGCCCCCGAAATTCGTGATCATTTCACCAAAACCATAACCCATATCGTTCCGCAACCACCGTATTCACCTGATCTGGCGACGTGCGACTTCTGGCTGTTCACCAAGCTCTGAAGACCGCTCCGGGGACACCGTTTTTATACGATAAAGGAGATTCAAGCCGCAGCGAAGACGGAATTGAAGGCCATCCCGGAAAGTGATTACAACCAGTGTTTCGAAGATTGGAAAATCCGTTGGCATAAGTGCATTGCATCGGGAGGTGATTACTTTGAAGGGGATGAAATTAATTTGGAAGAATAAATAAAGAATTTTCAAAATAAATACAATGTCACCTTAATTTTTGGCCACAGTAGTATTAAGTTTGCCATAATGTCTGGAAGACTCAAAATTAAACGTCGGAGTCCTTAAAAAGCATATGTATATTTACATAAATGATCTGTGACAAGCTGAATAGATTTAGCCATATCCAGTTGCTCAATTTGTTTGAAATCAACCGAAAATTCTGCACACGTCCTTTATCTACCAAGAATTTGCGTAGAACCGACGATATCGGACAACTATAGCATATAGTTGCAGATCACACTTTTATGCCAAATAAGGCACTTGTAAATGGTATTAAAGCCTCGATGCTGTCGAAGTCAACGTGTTTTCTTGTTTCAAATGTTGCAGTCACTCTAAACATTTTTGGGTATGTGGCAGCTCTCAATGCAAACAGTTGCATGCAACTCGAGACCACTGCAAAGTCTGCAGCAAACGCAACCAACATTGCTCACAAAATGCCAGATTTGGCATTTCATTTTCCCAATTTGCATGCAAGTGGGAATAATCACCAAATACATACGTATATGTGTACATATGTAAAGTAGAGATATTCATGGGGATGCAAAGTGTCTGTGTAGCAAGCTGCAGAACATAGGTGATGCCGGGAAAGCGGCTAACGGCGCTATTGTTTCCAACAACAATGGCTGGAGGCCGCATCCAATGCGGCATTTGATACTTTGTTATTTCAGCATTCTTTTGGCGCATCAGTTTCCATATCGATTTGGTGTCTGAAAACAAACCGCTCAACGCATTCGTGAATATGCTCGACATCTGTGCTAAATATGCACCATAGAGATCGTTGTCGACGTCCAAATCGCACACAAACGTCTCTTTGTGCGCATACAAATTAGAATAATTTTAAAATTGAATTGTGATGAGAATGCGAGAGTAATTCAATTTTACAACATTGAATGGCAAATTGGATAAACGCGCTCGCCAAACAGTGATTTATGTCGTTCAACTTGCAGATAGAAACACAATGACTGGATTGGTACGGTCAGCCAGTTAAAGAGCGGTCGTTGTAACTTATTTAAGGCCGATTTATCTATCCACCTTCAATAACTAGCTCTTTTAGAGGCTACAAAAAACCGTTTTTTGACGTGAAACATAAACTTTTGCTATGTCGGCCTCAGCTCGTGCAAGAGTCAGCCGGAAACATTAATTACGGCTATCGTTACAAAGAGGGGGCTATGGGTCACATATAGGTACCCCAATGTCCGGGGCCGAGCGAGCGAGACGGTTTCTGGAACGTCGCAAAGCTGCTGCCGCCAACGTAACGAATGAACACACGATCGATATATCTATTGGATCTGCCACGAAACTGAGAGATGTCAATATCAGTAGAAGTAAAGCAATGCAAAATCATTGGCGTTCAGCGGACAACGGGCCAATCTGTTGGTTGGTTTATCTTGCGGCGTTTGTGATCGACTTTGGTTCGAAAGAGACTTAAAGAAAGTGAAACATCGCAACATTTCTTTCCTTCAAATAAAATTACCCGATAAAAATGTGACGGAATTTCGCTTATGCAGTACCTGTAGCAAATCGATAGATGCCAATAAAATCCCAACGCTGTTGCGCTCAAACGGAGCGAGTACGATCGGATGGCCAATCAACGCCTTCCCACGTTGTCAATGCAAGCAAAAGCCTTCTGTAAACGAGTCGTCCTAGCCGAATGCAATGAAGACCAGGTTGACTACGGTGACTGCCTACATCGACGACGGCAATTAATTTTGATCGTATCTGCTTTCAATGCACAAAGTTTGGTTGCCAATGCAGGAGATATTGAAAGCGACAATATATTGATGAACTCCGATTATATGGTAATTAGCGAGACTTGGATGAATTGCGCGAACACTGTGATAATCAATGGCTTCGAACTAAGAGCAAGTAATAACATCGCACTTGAACATCGTACAGATTGTCCGTCTACCTCATCTGAATTGTCGGTGCACCTACAAAGCTCCACGATCTGTAGCAAAATCATCGTAAAAGCTAACAAGTCATGCGGAAATTCAGTCTTGAGAAAACATAATGTTGGGGACATATTCCTGGTGGACGTTAAAGTCAAAGATCATGCGCTGTTTATCCTCGTTGCCGTATATATACATACATACTAAGGCGTCGGCTGAAGCTATGTCTTTATCAATCACCCCTGCCATATTCAGCAAACTTAACAAAATTAATACCGAACTCTCAGCCAGACTTGGAGACTTCAATCGTTCTGTGCGGCGATTTCAATTGCCATCCACAACATAACAGCTATCTCGTTGAGCTTATGAGGAATGAATTCGGTCTCAACTACGTACAAACATCACCAACAACATTAGGCAATGCCACTATGGACTGTACATTCACCAGAAATATTAATGTTGACATTATGCTGTATGTTGTTTATTTCACATTCCACAGACTTATGTTAAATAAAATTGTTGTCGACTATTAATCGTAATAATAAGTAATTTATGTTTCTATTATGTACCTGTTCTTTTTTATTAAAATACTTAAAACAGCGTCAATCTTGTTTTCATTTCAATCTTTTTCTTTAAAAGCGATTCGCTAATATAGACATTTCACATTAAAACCAACGGCCGTCTGCCCCGGCACAGCCCCACCCGATTTTTTTCTTCTTTAAATTACCTTCTTTTACATGGCTATAGCTTATCTTCAAGCGGAAACAAGTAAGGCTTCGAAGAACAAGAACGGTGCCATATTTTCTGGTATTGACAAATATTTTCATTGGAAAATGTTGCGAAAGAATCAACACTCACTATTCGACTAAATTATAAATGGATCACAATTACATCTGATAACTTAACCTAAGCTGTAGATTATGTAATCACTTATCACAATTTATAATTTTGTTATATCAACAGTTAGCTCTTAGACCTATTTCTTTCATATTCAGGTGGTGGTTTCATTAATGGGCGTGTTTTATTTGACCAGCAAATTAAACTATTAGCTTATTTTGTATGAAAGACTTACTTATGTTGGCTTGTCATAATCTATCATTTCGTGAATATCGAACTAGAGGCATACCCAGTCATCGCTTCTTTTCGTTCAGATTAGCTAAGTTTTTTCCAAAAAAACGTGGTTGGCAATAGCGAGAAGCCTCATTTTGACAGATGAAAATATAAAAAAACCAAAATCGTAGATTTATGGACGGGCATTGAGATAAAGTAAAGACGAATATGAACACTTGGTTTCAGTTTTTTATATTCTCGACCTCAAATTAAGACCAAAATCTCAAATTAACAAAATAAATTTATTTGTATAGTGTGTATGTACATATATTAATATTCTGTTTGAAAATTTTAAATTTCCAAATAAATTGAATGTCAGTTGATTGTTCTTGCTAACATTGCCAACACAATGCACTTTTAAGCGAAAATATGAAATAAACCAAGTAGGATTATGATGGTCAAATAAAACGTTAAACTAGCGCACATACATACATATGTATTCTCAATGTCGACCGGAAGTTCGAAAGTCGTTGAATTTTAAAGTTTCGCAAACACCTATGCATACGTATTTCGCCAGCTTTGACCCGAACTTAGCTCATCTTTACTTGTTGTCTTTAGTTGTTCAAGTTTCAAGTGTTTTACCCCAACAGTAGATAAGCCGGTTGTGACACCAGCATTTGGCCAAAACTTGCCCGTCGATTCATGAGAATGCTATCCTCAATATTGCTTTATTGTCAACATCAAAAATCGCACTATTGTTATCGTCTTTACTAGTTCGACCATACTGCGGCTTATTGATATTTCAGTTATTGAAAACTGTAATTCTTTATAAGCTTCGAATAATGCTTTCTATTCTGAAGGTAGTGATTTTTCTCTTTCCACGCTATAGAAAATAAAGCATTTGAGCAGAACATAAAATTTGTCAATACGCATTCAAACTCCGAGGATAAGTGAAATGTAAATTACATGTGCTGACCTGATGACGCAGAAATAAGGCACTCTTGTTGCATAAAAAATAAACGATAAGAGAAAACACTATATAACGTCACATTCTTATCACCTAGTCTCTTTACCAATAACTGTTCATACAAAGCATCCGAATATATTCAAATGAGTGAAAGTTCATTACAAAAATATTAGAAACAATTATAGGTAGCTCAAGCAGCTCACGACTTCCGGTCTTTGACCAAGTATCCTCTGGGTAGCCAAAGAACATCCGTTTGAAGGCGAGCTAAAGTGAGAAGGCGAACCATCCGTCACGTAAAAAAGTCCACAATGAAAAATTACCAACAGCCTTAGAGAAGCAAATGGGTTTGGTGGTGAACAAGGGAAAGACGAAATATCTCCCATCATCAAACAAACTGTCGTCCCATTCGCGACTAGGCTTCCACTTCACTGTTGACAGTCATAACTTCGAAGTCTTTTTATTCCTATTTACCGAACTTTTTTTAACTCAAATTTTTAACTTATTCGTAACAAATTATTAAAATGGCGATTGTTATTCATCTAGTGATTATGTCTATATTATGTTTCAAGAATACCATTCAAGTTCATATTATTGAATTACATTTTTCGAAACTAAGGCTTTTGACTGGGACTGAAATTTTAAATTGATTGCCTTTTCATTCTAGTATATTTGAATATTGTTTGGTTTGAAACCAAATAAACTACAGCTCTTGTAAATAAATTGGTTCTTTTCAAGACTTCGCTTTAATAAAAAATATGTAGTTTCTCAAATATTCTTCGTTAAATATTTGCCATAAACGAATGTAAAATTTAAATTACTTTGAATTAGAAAAACTTTTCTTCATGTACAAAGCCTCGAATCACAAATATATTGGGCTAACAATCGATAAAATATCAACACGTCAACATGTTTGTTATTTTTGTTCAATATTGTTTTGAATTTCATCATGGAATGGCTTTCGTTTACATCGTTCAACTTTAAAGAACGCATTTCGCTCGCTTCGCTCAACTTATGATCAATATAATCGGTCTACTGAGCGTACTATTCCCAACACCATCACCCATCTTGAAACAAAACATGCATTATAGGATAAAATTCGAATAGACCACGTCCAGCACGCAGTAAAGAAAATACAGTATGTTAGCTAAAATTTTACACAAAGAACGTGGAGAGTCGATTCGGCGCCGTTCGCAGCAACTCGGTCTGACGCTTGGAACGACTTGGCGCATTTTACGTCGAGATCTTAAATTGCAAGCGTACAAAACACAGCTTGTGTAAAAATTGAAACCGCTTGACTTTCCAAAGCGACATCGCTTCGCTCTATGGGCTATTGAAAAGTTCCAAGAAAAACCGATATTTCCGAGCCGAATTTATTTTCAGCGATGAGGCCCATTTCTGACGCAATGGGTATGTAAACTAGTAAAATTGCCGCAATTGGCAATTGATGTGGCTAGTGGGCCGGTGGAATCATCGGTCCATATTCCTTTGAGAACGTAACCGACAATGCCGACCGTTAACATGATAACCGACTATTTGAAGCCTGAAGTTGAAATGCTCGAAGTCGTGGAAAACTGGAATCAACGAATGGACCATCTGAGATAATCTCCAAAAGATAAAGCGTATTTTTTCGAATTTTTCTGTGTTTTTTTCTTTAAAAAGTAGGTAATCTCAAAATGGATCACCCTTTATATACTTTTAATAGAAATGAGTGGTGTGCAATAGGTTATGGAATAAGCTGACTTTTACGAATCGAAACCTTTTGAATTCCTAAAAATAATGCTCTGTAAAATGAGCTCTGCTTAATTATTTATTTAATTATCCAGCAAGCCCAAATTTTGGTCCTTTACTGATGTTTAATTTTATGGGACACTCATTCCAACCCAACTTAAGCAATAATTTCTTTTGCGTTTTTTAAATGGAAAACTCCCACAAAATAAGCCCAAAAGACATAAACCAGACAATCTCATCTTTTTTAATGTTGCTCATAAATAATTCTTAACAATTTGAGGCCTTTCAAGGCAATGAATTAGTTGAGTCCGTTAATTACGATACTTCACTGCAGATTCTCGCCTTAGCTGCACTTATAGTACATTGTGAACAGTACTTTTGACAGCAAATGTGCTCGCACTTAATTATCATCACAAGCACCGTCTTCGCACAGCTCCGGGCAACACCAACCAAGGCTCGAGAACATTAGTACAGCGGCCAACACAACGGCGACTTGCAACAGACAAAAAATGGCATGGACGCCGGCACCGGCTGTTCATTGTCTTATGAAATGTTGAACACAGTCGAAGAGGTGCTCATTTGAACAGGAGAAACAATAATCAAAGCCAACAGCTTCTCAACAACGCAGGCCACAAGACAAGACTGCTGAGTAAGACCCCGCTTGCCGAGAGTCGTTTGATGGCAAAATTTAAGTGCACTGAACAAACACAAATAAAAGCTGCTAACACAATACACTTACCGGACTGCTGGCGAAAGTATCCTTGTGCGCTTTCCCACGCGCTGAGAACTGCAAGTGGAAAAGTGTTGACCGAGGTCCACTGTTTGTAATTGTTGTTGACGATTATGCACTTAAGAGAACACATAAAAATTACATAAAAGTGGCATCAGCGCCACTAATGGCCCAATGACTGGCCGACTGACCGGGTGGCCGACGGCGCTGATATGCGCCTGCCAACTCTTAGGCGCGGAAGTTTGCGACCCGGTAATTGCTTCCGTCTCGCTAACGGATTATTTGTACTTTCACTTAAGTTTTGACGAATGCAAATTGTGATTTTTACTTTTCACTTCCACTTCCACCTCGCAGCTTCTCAGCCGCTCAGCCCTTATGTCTTTTCAACGCATGGAGTCGAACTTCCGTTTCCGGCTGTCGTTTCGTATCCAAAGCTAATCAACGAATCATTCACAGCTCACTTTAACACCTATTCAGCACATATGCCACTGCTGACACACATTTCTTCAGCCAAAATATTAAAACTAACGGCACAAATCAGCACTTTTCACACTTCGTAGCCACTCAGAAACAATCGCACTGCGTTTGTGTGGAGATCGCGAACAGCCATATGGACACAGACATTTAAAGGAATTTTAAAATTTGTTTTTGGCTTCTTTACTTGCCTTTGATGGGCATACAATCTGAAAACGGTCAACGATTCTTCGCGCTAACCACGACCGATCCAAAGCAGCGTTGCAACCGAACTGTTGCAAACATTCGCCAAGATGTGTGCGGCTCTGCTTGCCCAGCAGGCGCTGTCGGTAACAGTTCTGTAGCTAGCATCCTTCGTGTGAATTAACAGAAAATCACTGCAGCTATGCTCAGCCACTGTTAATGGAGTGCGGCAGTGAACTTTTCCAGCGTGCTGGAACCATGTGTGTGTATGTGTGGCACATGCGCACTGCCCGAATAAACAAAAACAAGATTTTGCGGAAAGCGCGCCAAAATGCTCGCTTGTTGATTGGGAAACCGCGTATTCTCAGCCAACAGGCCACAAAATATGAAAGCAACAACAGACACTCTTATACAGTTCAATTAATAGCGGGTCGGAGGCGTTTGGTGCCGCAGCGTCTTCAAGCAACCGCAATGCTTTGCCCACACTTTAAATTGTGTACGTTGGAGAAGAATTATGGTTCATGTTGTCTACAAACCCCAGCAGACGTGTTTATGGTCATTGACATGTTTACGTTTCGGTTGAAACAATTTGTTTTTCAGAGCAAACAGAAATTAAGAAAGTGCTACAGGGGTGTGAGGGAGAAGGTCTCAAGCCAATTACGTACTTAACAGTGTTTATGTACATTTGGCGGGATAAAAATATAAAAAATGTACAATTTATATTCCCAGGGCAACTCATAGAAATTAATATTATAGGTAACTAAGTGTGTAAGCAAAAATATGTTATTTTTCACAAAACCGGCAATGTTATTTTTCGAAACATGCATGAAAAAATTTTTCCACGTGGACCATAAATCACCTCAAAGTTACTCGCATTTCATGCAAAATTAGTGCTCAATTTAACTTTTCGATGATTAGCGAAAAAAAGGAGTTGTGTGCATTCACAGTATGGAACGTTTTGCGGAAGAACCTTGGAAGAATCCAATTCGGGCAATATTTGACGCCGAGCGATCATCGAAGAAGCTAACTTTTCAAACACTGCCTCGAACAGATTCCATTTTTGAGACGCCACTACATCCTTAAATAGTCACTGTTAGGTGTGGCTCTGTGAAGCCAGCCATAGTGTTACAGTCAGTGAGCAATGTTATAGAGCCATGATTAATATCTATCACTACATGCCATAAAGCCAACGAAATGATTTATCTCCTGAAGGAAACTTTTGGTGAGCGCATTAACCATCTCGCGTCAAGGGCCAGTGGTGTGCCCGCCAAGATCGTTTAACACCTATGGGCATTTTGTGAAGTCGCCTGTATACGGAGATAAGCCCCAGTCGATTGACGACTTGGAAGAGAACATTTTGCTTGAAAGAAATTTAGACCAGAAAGTCTTCAACGAAAACATGATATTACCATGATGTTTGTTTACCCGTTACTATTTTAAGCGACCAAGTATTAGGGTTTGGCCACTGTTTTTTAGGTTAATTCAAGTTTACATCATTCTGTAGTATTAATATCTGAATTAGTGAAACCTTCACAATTAAGTCATAAATCTTTAAGTTGCATTTATACCCTGAACAGGGTTTGTTAATCTAGCCACGAAGTTTTTAACAACCAGAAAGAAATATCGGAGAACACATAAAATATATTTATATGAGTATAAAAATTTACAACATGACAGCCTGAGTCGATTTAGCCATATCCGCCTGTCAGTCTGTACATACGCAAACCTTCAGTTCAAGAGATATCTGCACACCCTTTTCTCCCCAAGAAGCTGATAATTTATCAGATTCGTCGATAACGGACCCTTATAGTATTTAACCGTCATACAAACTGAAAGATCAAGCTCAAGTTTTGGTGTGGAATATTTTTATTTTGTGAAGGGTGTAATAGCTTCGGTGCAGCCGAAGTTAACGTTTTCTCTTGTTAAGACACATTCGCTCAAGTTTCCCTTTTTGAAAAATGTTTAAGTAAATTTGCAAAGTTTGCAATTTTGCAACGCTGTCTAGTATATTTTTCAAGCTTTCAGCTTGTTTATAGCTTCGCTTAGAAACTTCAAATATTTCACTCCGTCAAAATGTAAGCGGCCTTCTCCAAAAGTGCGCATTTGTCTCTATTCGAAAGAAAACCGACTTTTTCAATTCAAATATTTACATAGCCAAGTCGGTGTGCGAATACATGCAAATGGAGGTGCACTTTTGTATTTGTGAATACAAGTAATTACGTCGGTAATGCAACAAAAAGGGGTAGATGTAAATATTACTGTTAAATGACGCACTTAATGGGCTGCACAACAGTGCAAAATGATGTCATTAGACGAAGAAATGGAGGAATGGAAATTCACAGTTGACAGAAGCATTTTGCAACGCAACTAACTTCGGCCAACCTCGACCGGGGCGAGGATCTGACTGTGCTACGTAACTAGACTTTGTGGGGGCAGTGGTTGTGGGTAACTGTTGTGTACTGAAAATGCTGTTGTTGCGGAACGTGACTGCAATTCTTGTGACAAATGGCAAGCTAACCACTACAGCCATCAATTTGTGTGTGTATTTTTGTTTTTGTTGCCAGTCTCTTTTAGTTATTCATTTACATTGTGCAATTACTTCGACGGATCGGTGTGTACAGAATCGCTTTACGAAGTGAAAGGAAGTGATGAAAAATGGTTTTAAAATTCGCAAAGCTCAGTGACGCTGAAAGCATTTTAATTCAAGGAGCTTTACTATTATCTCTTTCATATTAAAAATCTAATTGTACATATGTACTTGGTTTATAAAGTAGACGATTAGGTTGACGGCGTAGCTAACAATCAAAGTGTTGTGGGATCTGAACCTAAACAACAACAAGTAAGTAAGAGCTAAGTTCGGGTATAAGCGAACATTTTTTATTCTTGCAAATTGCAAGAATTAAAGCCAGGGAGGTACCTTCAAGTACGTAAGGCTTGTTAGTTATATGAAGTCCAAGGAGAGTTTTTTTCCGATTTTATTCATTCTGAGCACAAATGTACAATATTATAAGAAAATCACACTCTCTAAATTTTGTTAAGACCACATGACTTCAATTAGTCTTGTCGTCTTGATCATTTATATAGTTATTCTATTATTATTTATTTTATAGGAGTTTACAGGAGGTTAAGAACTCGTTTTAACCTTTTTCAAACATCCATAAATATGTATATATGTATACATGTGTAAGAGTACCAAACAACCTGGAAAGTTCTTATATTATCAAAGGAAAATGCATCGCAAATTGTATTTGGAAGCCATGCATTCCCTATAACTGTTAATTTTCGATAACTTTTGTAAAACCAATAATGATTTCTGCAAACAATTCACGCTCTCAGGCCCCTTGCCAAAAATAAGCCAAATATTATGTGGAAGGTTTTGGTAAAATCAAACATTGTGCAATATTCAAAGGCTCTACAAAATATCCCGTTTTACCCAATGAAATACTCCCCTGCCTTCCGCAAAAATATTAGCATAATCGGTGATTTAATACATGATAAAGTCAGATGAAAGTTTAGGGCGTGCAATTATATTATTTTAACTCCATTTGTTGATAATTCCCAAAGCCTTGTATAAAAAATAATAATTTTGGAAATTTTATGGTCCTCAAATACGGTAATAAATGAAGGCTCAAGATTGTGATTCTTCTGCAAATTGAAGTTTGGAAACAATTGTGTTGACGTTGAAAATTTTCGAAATAACCGTAAATCGGCAAACTATGAATGAATTATGAAAAATATGCTAACAAACTTTCAGACTCCAAGATCAAATACAAGTATCAAGTTATAATATCGTCACATCTATTTGCTCTAATATTTAGATAATTTGGAAAATTATAGTGGGGAACAGGGTGTGCGGTCCATCAAAGTTGGAAGAAAGATATGAAAATTGATTAGATCATCACATGATGACATAAATCTATACATCCATTTAAAATTTTAAATATTGAAACCCTTTAAAAAACGTTATTATTCTTATAAATTTTAGGTTAAAAAATTCTAAAAGAAACCATTTTTTATACTGCTTCCTTTTTCGCATATTATATTTTATGTATATTTATTTTTGGTCGATTTAATTTGCTCTTTTGTAGTTTGGTTTCGAAATAAGCAACTCAGTCACTTTCAATTTCAACTGTTCGTCCGTATTGTTGGCATTACTGACTTATAAATTATGACCTCAGTACGTGTATATTTCTCCATTCTGCACTGTTTTCAACGAATAATCAATTTAATTCACAAAATAATGTGAGAATTGAAGAGAATTTATGTTTTCTAAGTCATGCCTGGTGTTGAATGGAACTTAAAAAAAAAAAATAACAAACAAAATGTTTCCTGCAATCTGTGTGGAAAAACTTATAAAACAAGTGGCAATACGACGAATTTTGCTGCTCATCTAAAAAATTAATCGCCATGCGTTTTTGTGAACTAAAAATACAAACGCAATGTCAAGTGAAGTAAATATTATACCGAAGGTGTCAAGTCCTCACCGAACGACAATAAGAACCAGTTGACCTATTTTGTCGACGAATTCAAGTAATATACTCATAACTTATAAACCTGTTGAGGTAGAGAATAACTTCATTGAGTTTTCTCAATCTTCGTTTGAAGTTGATACTGGTGTAAAATCCAATTATCGCTCTTTCATAACTAATAACCGGCCAAATAATGTTGTGTAATTACTAAATAAGTATAGTAGGGTGATTCAAAAATGTTTTTGTTTTGTTTGGTACTCGGAAAAATAGGTTCCTAGGTACCTCTAAAAAAGCCTTTCCAAAAACCTATGAGTTTCTTCGTTCATAATAATTTTTTCATTGAGTTATAAAATTCATAAGAAATAAAAAAATTTCCCCAAAATAATCAAACTTCAACCGTTAATATCTTTTAAACGGTTGGGTTTACGAAAAAATCGTAGAAACCTTTTTTGTAGAGCATTCAATTTCCTTCAAAATGTAAGGAACAAGATATTTTTTCAAGTAATTGGAAGCGAGATATAAATTTTTCTATCTGATAATAAGAAAAAATAGAAAACTGTAATAGAAAACTGTATGTAATGTTACAATTTCTTAGAGGTGTCTAGGAACCTATTTTTCCAAGTACCAAACGAAAAAAAAATTTTTTTTTTTTGAATCACCTAATGTATGTATGTATATCATACATTTCAATAAATTTATATTTTGCAGTTTCCATTTAAATTTAATACTATTTACGGCGACAAGTGTAATTAAATATGTAAAAAATATTGAATGTTTGTTTTCAGATTGAATCATCTAAAAATGCTCGTAGCAAAGACATGAAGAAACAAACTACTCATATCTACGTATATTATCCTTGTCGTTTTGTCATAACACCAAAAATCGTACAAGTATGTGGCGATATTAATGAGTTTGTGTAAAATCTATTGTCTTACCGTTTTATAAAATATTTTTAAACTACTAAAAACTATTTTTGAAGGTTATTTAGGCAATTTTTTAAAGATTCATTCTTTGAAAATTTTCTTTTTTTTGTTGTTTTGTACTTAAGATGCTTTATAAAACAAAGTAAAAGTAAAAGATTGCCTTATTGGACTTCAGACTGGCAATGACAGTTCTTCAAATTTATAAGTGAGCATAAGAGCTTCTGTTGAAATTGGAACAAGTAAGTAAATAGAGGTAAGATGTTAGCTTTTTGCTTTTATTCCTTGAAAAAAAAGATTTAAATTAAATATTTTACAGTGTTCAGTTCTTATTTATTATTTTAGTAAAACAGAAAAAAAGTGAAATGTAATATTCAAGTTTTTCACTCAAGCTTACTAATATTTGGTTTCAATGTAATTAAATAATCATTCGTTACTTTCGTCGTTTTCGATTAGATCTGGATGACAATGTAACATATCTTCTGAAGTTAAATTCATAGAAAAGTCTATATGAATTTCATCTACTAGCGGCAGCATGTCTTTTTTTCTAGTACTAATTTTTATTAGTGAAACATAGCAAAATTTTAAATCTTTTATTTAAACACAATTGATTGCTCGCTTTGTTACATGAATGCATTTGTAAGGATCATCTGCACTCAAAGAAGTTTTAAAATACATTTTACCGTATTTCTTTGTAAATCTCAACCATTTAATGTCATGCCAACTTAATTTATCACCGTTATTTTCTACTTTTCTCCAAGTAAATACATTTTTCGATGCGAATGCAAAATCTAAAATATTTGATTGACCCATTTCGTTAAACAAGCATTTTTTCTTTACTCCAACTGTTCTTATACATTGCAAATTGGTACCAGTCACGTGGGTGGTGAATTTTTATTGAAGATTTGTTTTTCCTTTGCTCTATCGCTGCATGGTTACTATCGCATTCCATGTGCGTGTGATCAGGAACCATAAATTGACAGTCTACAATACAAATTTAGAGGACGATAAAATTGTAAAATTGTTTGAAAGAAACATATTATACATAATATTTTTGTTAAACAAAGGACATTTTTTAAGTGTTCCTCACGCTAAAAAAAAATGAAAAGTATGTAATAATAAACATATGGCATATCGATCGTTGCGCTATGCTTTTCTTTCAGCACATGTAGCAAGTTTTCTGATTGGTTGCACAGTCATGTATGGTAAGATTTAAGGTCTATAAAGGACTCTTGTAGAATGACAATGAAGTTCTCAACAAAGGTGCAGGAACGGGATGCTGCAAATCTAAATACAACATTTTTAGTTTAGTGTCATTTAGAGATTTGTCTTTATCATTTTTCTTAGTATCATTGCTTGTTGTGCTAGATTAAGATGTTAAGTTTGTTTAAGGATTTATCTCCATAGAGGCTATGCAATTCAGCTGCAAATATCACGACGGGCATAATGCGACTCTCGCTCAGTGCACGTGTGATTTCCACGCAAATCTCCACTGACATTACAACATGCAAGTTTTATTTTAACAACCGTTTTTATGAATATGACAGTTTTGCGGAGTTTGCTGAATATTGAATAGTAAATATTGAGTTTATGTTGGCATTTTATTGAGATTTTATAAAAAAAATCCTTAAAAATCAGTTAGACATTTGAAATAACTTAGGTTTATATTATGTTGTAGGAAATACTCAAAAAGCATGGAAGCTGAAAAATAAACGGTTATAAATTTTTTTATTTAAATGTGCATTGAAAGAAACTGAACTAGAATATGGCTTTAACTCGATTTTGATCTAACTTCAGATGTAATAATATATTGCCACAGCTATATTTGAAAGAAGTTCAAGTTATGAAGGGGTTTTTTGTTAACATCAGATTAATATATCGTTTATATTCAATTCTAATTATGTTCTAATTTTATTATTTTTCTAAATTGAGCAGGAGGGTCAAAGCAGTTGCCAAATAAATCAAGCTTTGATCTACATGATTTGCAAATACAACATGTCTCTATCGGGTGTAGAAAAATCTGGATTGAAAAAATGTGAAAATGTACTGAATGCAAATTATTTATAATATAGAATTATAATCTTAATCTTTTTATCAATTCATAATATTTTATTATACATTCCTCATTAAGTCAGATAAAGAATATTGCTTAACAAGTGATTGGTAGCTGCTTTTATTTAAGCAACCAAGTGGAGAGAGTCAGAGATAAAGGTAGGTATCCAGCTCTTAAGTAATTGCTCAAGAAAAAATACATTAGGGGTATTCTCTTGCTCTTGCAAGATTGCAGATTGCAAAAATACTATACCGAAATATACAAGGGCACGAGAGCACCCGTTGCAGAATCTAGTGATATATGAATGGCTGATTCGGTCAATTTATTGTGAATGACTATTGTGCATGGCTATTGTGTTTTGGTCTAACATATTTTACAGCCATAGCAAATATTTTTCTGCGTGTGTTTGTTGTTGTGCCGGTGCACCAAGAGGAAATGCGAGTTTATGCAATTCATGCACCATGCAAGGGTTTTGCAAGAGCAATAGAATGCCCCTATTATTTCTTCAAGTAATTTTGACAGCTCGTTAAGCATTGTGAATGAACCACATTAGAAGGGCAAGAGAGAATATACAAGGAAAATATACTTTTTGTGTAATATGTATATATGTGTGTAGCAACATAAATATTTTCATTGCGATTAAAGGAATGTGGTTGATAAGTTTCATTTCGAAATGAACTATACTTCATAATAATAATTTTAACTCATTTAGGATGAATTTAACAATTACTTTAAAATTCCTTTAAGAAACAATTGTTGATGAATTGTTTCTTCACAAAACCAAAATTGCCAAATACGCATTTCATTGAAAACATGTATTAAAACTTAGTAGTACATTTCTTCAGAGCTACATACTAGCAAAATAGAATTTACCGCAGGAAATTTCTTCGCCCATTTCTTAAGAGTTTTTTAATATGAAATTTTTACATTCTTTGAGAGCTGAATACTAAGTTTAAGTGTGATACTCCTCGGAGCTAGGTTTGATAACATTACTTTCTCCATTTAAGAAAGCTACTGAATAAATTAGCGGGGATCAGTACGTGACTGCTAGTTTACCAATTCCCATTGCAAACTTACTTCAGAAAGGACTTGAACAAACAAAACTTTTCACCGAAGTTTGCTAAATTTAGAAACTAGAACTATTAGAGCAACATTTGCTTCTTGATAAAACAACAATCATAGGTTTAGGATTAAGACCATTCATTTTTATTTCTCCCTAACTGCTTCCACGGCAATAAATGCATTGTCAAAAGAAATACGCCTAGAACGACGACGAGAACAACTTTCACCTGAACTCTGATCTACTATAACAATTCTCTCAAACTCAAAAAGTTCTCCTTCGTCGTTGTGGTCTGGACATGAAAAAATTATAGTACTAGTTACAAACTCCAGTTTAATTGAAGCCAATGTTGGTATGTCTAGCGAACTGAAGCAATAACTAGACCAGCCTGTTATACCTAGAAAAGAGGATCCAGAAAAATTCTGATATGATTGTCGCCATTTTTCCTCAGTTCTTTCCGGCAAAACTCTAAAGTATTTGATATCGCTTACATACTTTGTTTTCTCAGAGAGAGTGGCATCTGCTCTAAGTCTCGCAGTATCCAACAACAGAAGTCGGCTTACAGCAGATCACTTTTGTAGATCTTTATCGGTAGTCCGTGATTTATTAAAAATGATGTTTATTGATTAGTAATCTTCTAGCGCTATGAGATGTTTGAAGTGGATTACCTTTTAGCGCTTGAATATATATATTGTTAAATCATACAGATATATCGATATTCTTACACATAAAACTGGCATATAACAGTTGGTTGTTGTTACCGTTTGGCTTCCAAAAATAACATAGAAACGTTAATTCATTGATATTATTGGACAATCGGAATCTCACGTTAATTTCCTAAAAGCTTTCGCATATCCATGATTCATCCATAAACGGTATGCCCAACACTCTCTCCTGGTATCTTTAGATTGCCACTTATCTGGATCAACTCTAATTCACTACGTCGAAAGATCTTTCGTGGACAGTATTTTTCGAGGATGCCTGGTTTATATCACAACAAATATGTTATATGTCAAAATAATATATGTACATACACATGTATATGTATGTATATACAGACGGTTATTTGTACAGTAAGCATTTATACTAATTCATTAAATTAACTTTTATGATGAAGCTATGTGTATGAAATTATGTTTGAATTTTTAAGGTACACGACTCGGCAATTAAATTATGGAAATATACCTCCATAGAAACTTTCAAGTTCAAAAGCATAAGTTTTTTTTACCGGGTTTCGCTTGAAGTGCGCTCCAAATATTCGTAACTCTCGCTTCGCAGCTTGACGTCAAATTTTTCTCTGCCACTTGTGCTTGTGTATGTGTGCATACGTGTACACAAAGCATAGCATTGTAAAACAACAAAAGAAAAGTTTAAAACATTTTTAATATTTAGAGAATTCATAAAGGAATGCTTGGCGGATTGGGCAATGGGGCGTGTATGTCACCGCCATAAGGCACGAAATGTCAAAAAGTTGTCAAATGCTTAAGAATATGTGGGCATACAGTAGTGTTCGTATTAATAGCAGTGCATACCTACAAATGAGAATATATAATCGCTTTTTTTTTTATATTACTTTTGAGGTCTTCTTAAAGTGGGCTGTAAAACTTGGAATTTTAAAAATTTCCCATTTCCTATGCTCATGCTAAAATAAAATATTTGACTCGCACATCTTATATGATTAAGCTTAGTTTCCCCCCTCAATAAATGTGAGAACCCCGCCCACTCTACATGCACTATTAGAAGTGTGTTGCACTAATTAAATATTCATGTGTCTGTTTCACATTTCAGTATACAAACCGGATTAGACATTACTATGAAATATAACTAGTTCACTTTAAAATTTTGTATAAAATTTACCAATAAGAAACAGAGACGAATTAAGAAATTTGGAAACATTTATTTTTTTTGAATTCTCAACATAAAAATATTTCAATATTTATTCCAGGAAGTCACTACTCCCATACAATGAGAGAATTAGCGTGAAAACTAACACATACACGCCTTGCAGCTAATAAGGCCTTGGCCTAAGAAAGGGATGAATGATCACTCGTGTATAAGAATTTTGGTTAGAATTGCCAATTGGGCCTTAAAAATTTTTGACAAACTTCAACAGAAATCTAAGGTAGCGCTGTTAGGTTTTTAGCCGGTGATATAATCGTTAGATGGCTTGTAGGGATTTCTCTTTCCACTTACTCTTCTAACGTGAATCATTCGCAATGTGTAACGAGCTGTCCAAATTACTGGACTTCAGCACAAGAAACTCCGGTTTTGTACCAATTACTTAAGAGCTCGATACGAAATTTTACTCCTAACCGGCAAATGGTTTCTAATCGCAAATTATGTGAGCTGCTAGCTTTTAGTTTGGCATGTAACAATTCAATCGTTCTTTGTTTATTTCTCAAGTTTCAGGGAATAAATAATTAGCTCCGTATGCCTTATTATGTTTTAGAAATCTGTGTATTTAAGTATTTTGGTTCATTCAGTAAAGGTTTTAAAATCTTCCATTTTATTTACTCTGTTTTATTTATTAGCTTTTTCAATATTTTGAACGCAATTGTATGCTGCATAAAAGGAAATGGTTTAGAAGTTAAAAATGTTGATTATTTTCAAGTGCTTTTACTGCGCTCCAACACTTGACATCCTTCAAGTCAATTGTCGGCGATATTGCGACTCCAAACCAAAAAAACATTTAAATTCAAATTATACTTAAATTATTTTAGCTCTTGAAAACTTCTAATTTCTCTATAAAGTCGGGGCGCTCAGAATTCTCCAAACGAAGAAAGCGCTGTAATTTGCATTGAACGACCGGACAATTCGCGCAGGAAAGGTACTAGGCACTAGAGATCATAACACTTGAAATCCGGATAAGAAAAGGCAGGAAGTTATTCACAAAAATATGTATCATAAACTGCAACTCCGCCTTCAAACTAAAGCTCGATTTTTGAATGAGAAATGACTCTTTGCCCGGCCGATTAATGAACTCATACACACGAAAAAAAGTAAATTTTCTTTTAGCTGGGTCTTTTGACCGCTTATAGACGGATGAAACGTCAACGTCCAAGGTCGCTGCCTAGTGATACGAGTAAAGTCAAGTTAATATGAAATTTCCAGTTGAAACAGTACGTCTTTAATGCGAATAGAGTGAAGCTCTTCAACTAAAATGCGATGACTGCTGCAAGAAAATTACAATCACATGTGAAAATATTAATATTTGAGCAAACATGTCGAGTTCGCGATGTCTTGCGGAAACAATGAGAAGGTCGCTTCTTAAGTATTTTTTGCTACAGTTAGGTATTAAAATTCTTTGCTTTTTTGCCGAATCTGATTAACAAGAGTACGAGTATATTCTCCTTAAAGCAAGCATTCATTCGACATTGGTTGTATTTGTTGTTGCATTTCACTCTTAATAACTAACTTTCTTATGAATTCCAGAATATTCTTTTTCTTTTTTATTTCGTTTTTTCTTCTACAATTTCTTGACATTTCCATCAATCTGTTTTGTAAAGCTTTTCGAATAAACTGTATATCCGCGGAAGGGGAAAGCCATGGGTATGTACATATGTATAGTATATGTTGCAAGTAAACTAAAGTGTCGTTTGAAGTTGTGCTAGACTATTTTATTTGCCGTCGAGAATGAAAGAATGGCAAAAACTTTTATCTCCCACAACACATTAAACTTCAGTTGTTGTTTATTATTCAGTGGGAACGTTTGTGGATGGATTAAAGCGGCAAAGCGGCAAATAAGAACTTTTGTAAATAACTTCATGTTAGTAAAGATTGACTTAAGCCACTGTGAATATTTAAACTACAGGCTGGAGAAAGCTTTAGATAAGCGGCGAGTTCTTTTGTAATATGTACCCTTAAATATGATGTGAATCAGAGAGCTGAAACCATCACAATTTTTTCAATCATACCCGATCATTGGTCGTACCGTATTGGTCGTTGGTGGTTCGATTCAATCCGATCTACTTATTTCGTCATAAGTCGAAACTCGTGTGCACTTGCTGAAAGTTGAGTTGCAGTTTGATCTCAATAATCGGTAGCGTAAATATTAATAATAATAATTATTATACTGTGTCCAAAGAATAATATAGAATAATATAGAATAAATATTCATTAGTGTTTGAGACACGTGTCGTTTTGTGAGCTGCTAAATGTGAGTTTTTCGTTTTTTGCGATGTTAAAATTTGTTAAAAAAGAATTTGCATTAAATTTTGTTTACAGAATCAATTTTCTGCTGCGGCTATGTTGAGGATGGTGCAGAAAGCCTTTTGGCCTTGAGGCCATATCTAAAAAAAATGTTTACAAGTGGGATAGTGAGTTCCAAGCCGGCCGTGAACGTGTGGAAGACGAAGAGCGTCCAAGGCGACCATCAACCTCAACCGACGAAGCTCACGTTCAACAAATCATAGATTTGGTGTTGAAAAATCATCGATTAACAATTAGAGACCTTGCTGATGAAGTTGGCATATCGAAAGGCTCAGCCAATACCATTTTGAAGGATGTTTTGGGCCTCAAGCGCGATAAATCTCGACTGGTACCGAAAACATTGAATTTTTTGGAAAAAAAAGGCGTCGCGTTGAAGTGTGTGAAACGATGCTTTCCGACTACCAGTTTGTCATGAAATGCATTATAACTGGCGATGAGACTTGGATCTATGCTTACGACCCCGAAACAACCGATCAATCGAGCGAATATCATGCCAAAAGAGAGTCCAGCAAAAAAAATCGCGCCAAAGTCGCTCACAAATCAAGGTCATGTTGACTGTTTTCTTCGATTATCGTGGGGTTGTGCATTATGAATTCCTACCAACCGGTCAAACAGTCAACAAGGAATATTATTTGAACGTTATGCGTCGTTTGCGTAACGCCATCCTCCTAAAAAGGCCGGAATTGTGGAAAGACAATTCTTGGTCTTTACACCAGGATAATGGACCATCCCATCGAAATATCTCCTGTCATCAAACAGCAGTCGTCGCACTCGCGACTTGGCTCCCACGTCACTGTTGACAGACATAACTTTGAAGTTGTAGATATGTAATTTCGTCCATTTAGGAACCAGCATTAACACCGCCAACAATGTCAGCCCGGAAATCCAAAGCAGCATTACTCTTGCCAACAGGTGCTACTTCGGACTGAGTAGGCAATTGAAAAGTAAAGTCCTCTCTCGATGAACAAAAGCCAAACTCTATAAGTCGCTCATAATTCTTGTCCTGCTATACGGTGCAGAGGCTTGGACGATGACAACAACCGATGAGTCGACCTTAATAGAGAGAAAGGTTCTGCGAACCCTTGCACATTGGCCACGGCGAATATCACATTCGATGGAACGATGAGCTGTATGAGATATACGACGGCATTGACATAGTTCAGCGAATTAAACGACAGCGGCTACGCTGGCTAGGTCATGTTGTCCGGATGGATGAAAACACTCCAGCTCTGAAAGTATTCGACGCAGTACCCGCCGGGGAAGCAGAGGAAGAGGAAGACCTCCACTCCGTTGGAAGGACCAAGTGGAGAAGGACCTGGCTTCTCTTGGAATATCCAATTGGCGCCACGTAGCGAAGAGAAGAAACGACTGGCGCGCTGTTGTTGACTCGGCTATAATCGCGTAAGCGGCGTCTACGCCAGTAAAGAAAAAGAAGAATGCACCATCCCATACTGCCCTCGTAATTCGTGATCATTTCGCCAAAAACTCAACCCATCTGGCGCCTTGCGACTTCTAGCTGTTCACCAAACTCAAAAGACCGCTCCGGGTACACCGTTTTTATACGATAGAGGAAATTCAAGCCGCAGCGAAGACGGAACTGAAGGCCATCCCGGAAAGTGACTACGACCAGTGTTTCGAAGATTAGAAAATCCGTTGGCATAAGTGCATTGAATCCGGAGGGGATAACTTTGAAGGGGATGAAATTGATTTGGAAGAATGAATAAAAACATTTAAAATAATTGTCACCTTATTTTTTGGGCACATGGTTTTTCCCCAAGAAGCTATTTTGTTGGAAAGTCGGTATTGGATCACACTATAGCATATAGCCTGATGTATCTGCTCGGAGGTCTTGTTTGGAAACGATTTTATTTGAGAAGTTAACGTTTTTTCCTGTTTTTTGCTTAATTAAAGAGAATTTCATAAGTTAATATAATTGAATAAGTTCAACAGCTGCAACCTATTTCAAATCTGTTATACAATTAATTTACATATTTTGATAAAATAAATTTTAAATAATTTTAATAAGGATTATTTTTCTTTTTATAGAAAATCTACTAATTTTCTTTTTGTCAAACTGAAATCCGCCTACATTTCAAAGGTTTTAAAGATACTAAAATTAGTCGGCGATTCCCAGCCCAGCTCTCTTTGCCATGCCACTGTATGTACATAACTGCCTGTTTCTAGCTAATACAATCGAATACAAATGTTTTGGGACAAAATTAATGCCACGCACATGTCCCAGTGGCATGATATCACTGCGTACATTAGCTCTATAACAGAGTTACATAGTCAGTGCAACCCGTGCGATTAATATGTGTAATACGTTTTTGTTCAGAAATAATCTCCTGAAGTAATAATCGAACTAATTGGCTAATTTAGCGCGCCATTCAGCTGCTTAGCTTACACACATTGGCACTTGCAACAACAATGCTGTGGTCGCCCTCAAAAAACTGCTAATAATATATGAGTTGCTCGCACTTTCCTGATTGTGACCGATTAAACTTAGGTCACGCGGATATTTAACGCTTTAAAAGTTGGCTATTCATGCATACGTATACATATTTAATATTGCATACTGCATAAATAATATAATGTAAAGAGTGGTAATGGAATATACGTATTTTTGGTGGAAGGATTTGAATATTTAACACATGGACCAAGAGCACATCTACAACGGTTTTGCAACGTTTGCATGTTCGTGGAGAAGCCACTGCATTCTCAGAGAGTAACAGTTGGATATAAAGTTTTAAAATAATTGGTGATGAGAAAGACGACTGTGACTTTAGTCAAGAATTGATCTGTTCATAAAGATAGTCGACTTTTTGAATTGAGTGGAACCGTCCCGATTCCATTAAAATCGATTCTATCCAGAAGACTTCGACCACTTAACATAATATATTATGATATTAGCATAGTTTGTACCGTTTTCATGGGTCAACTCTTTCATATTGTCAATACTATGGTTAACCTAATCAGCCCAACTTTTTGAAACTGTAAATATTATATTCATAATCACTGTAATAACAAAAACAACAAGTAAGGAATGACTAAGTTCGGGTGTCACCGAACATTTTATACTCTCGCATGATAAAGTGATAATCGAGATTTCATTATGCGTCATTTACATATTTTTTTTTATTTTGCTGTAAGATTAATTAGATTTGATCAATTTGTGTACTTTGAGTATTGAATTGTATTTTCAATTATATGCATGTATTATATAGAGAAGGCATCAGATGGAATTCAAAATAGCGTTATATTGGAAGAAGGCGTGGTTGTGAACCGATTTCACCCATATTTCGTACATGTCATCAGGGTGTTAAGAAAATATTATGTACCGAATTTCAGTGAAATTGGTCGATTTCCCGAGATATGGTTTTTGGTCCATAAGTGGGCGACGTCACGCCCATTTTCAATTTTTAAAAAAAGCCTGGGTGCAGCTTCCTTCCGCCGTTTCTTCCGTAAAATTTAGTATATGGAAATGCCTGAAGGAAACGACTCTGTAGAGTTTGGTTGACATAGCTATAGTAGTTTCCGAGATATGTACAAACAACTTATTAGGGGGCGGGGCCACGCCCACTTTTCCCAAAAAAAATTACGTCCAAGTATGCCCCTCCCTAATGCGATCCTTTGTGCCAAATTTCATTTTAATATTTTTATTAATGGCTTAGTTATGACACTTTATAGGTTTTCGGTTTTCGCAATTTGTGGGCGTGACAGTGGGCCGATTTTGCCCATCTTCGGACTTAACCTTCTTATGGAGCCGAGAAATACGTGTAACAAATTTCATCATGATATCTCAGTTTTTACTCAAGTTACAGTTTGCACGGACGGACTGTAAATTAGTAATTAGAAATTCGATTTAACAATTTTAGAGAATTTTTATTGTAATATAATATATACTATCCGATAATGAAACAAAAACATCGATTTTTCCAAAATTTTAACTGATACGACCCCTTAAGAGCCCACGTTTGGCCAAACGATAATAAATGATATATGTACATATGTATTCGACGCAGTACCCGCCGCGGGAAGCAGAGGAAGAGGAAGACCTCCACTCCGTTGGAAGGACCAAGTGGAGAAGGACCTGGCCTCGCTTGGAATATCCAATTGGCGCCACGTAGCGAAGAGAAGAAACGACTGGCGTGCTGTTGTTGACTCGGCTATAATCGCGTAAGCGGTGTCTACGCCAGTAAAGAAGAAGAAGATGTACATAACTACTCGTGAAAACTCGAACGTCCGGAAACTTGAATATTTTTTCTTCTCCATTAGCCACTTTAAAACAAAACATATGATATTCTTCTTCTTTATTGACGTATGCTCCAAAAGCTAATAGAAGACATGTTTTGTCACATCGTCCTTCGTTTCGATTGAAGAACTTTGCTCCCACCACGAATCCTCTATATGGCCATTGAAGGAAATGTCACAAGGACCTCCTTGTCTCAGTCGGTTTCTCGTCCAACGCACTTCTTGGACGGCGATGATGTCAGCCTTTACTCTTACGAGGACAGCAACCAGCTGGGCAGCGGCCCTTTCCCAATTAAGGGAGCTCACATTTAAGGCGTATGCTCTTTAATCGTAATCTTAAACACGTTTGCAGTGGTCATCATCGAAAGGAGGGTCTCTCAGCCAAGGCTATTTTAGTCCTTTCATTGGGGGTGTTTTTATGGTGCGGGTCTCAAACCCAGTGCATAATTCTGGGGACGGATGATTGACTTCTAACTTTTGCTCGTTCTATCCAAAATTCAATATTGCAAAGTCCACAAATTGTGGAATTGTAAAAAAGAAAAATAAATTTCAGAACTTCTAACAATGAAAAAGTTAGTTCGAGAAAAATGAATGCGCGAAAAGTCCGTATTGCATTTGGTCGAAAATAAGAAACGTAAAATAAAAATCAATGTTTTTTGTCTAACATTTACAGAAAAACTATCATCTTCCTTCTATACTTTACGAGAATAATAAGTACAAATGCTGAAATACATAACCTGGTTGTGAATCATAAAACAGCAAAGTAACGAATTTTAATATTTTGAATTAAGCAAGACAATTTAACAGTTGCAATATGAAAACGGATAAAATGAAGAAATAAATTAAAATACAAAACATTCGAAGACTCGGCCAAATATGGTTTTCATTACTTCGAGTATTCAGGAGTGCACTTACTATCTTATCTGAATCAAGTTATCAAATACAGGCATCCTCAAGCAGATTATCGATTCAGTTGCGTCAGTATTTAACTCACTCAGCAGCTCAATGGCGACTAAACGACTACAATTTTTCAATAGAATATTCTCTTGTAAAAATGTTAATGCAAACGATAAATAGATCACTTATTATAAATATAGAAAACTGTTTAAATAAAACTTATTATGTATAGGTATAGGCAACCTTGCTGTATTTCGGGCTCAATTAGCACTGTCTGTGGCATTTTGATGCACTACTCGTAAACCTTTTTATATTTGCTATCACGTTTCCCCTTCTTTTTCAAACCATTTTGTGGTTTCGATGAAGCTACTTATGTATGTCCGCTATGCTTTCAAGCTTTGAGGCTTGATGGATATCAAGTGTCCTGTGTCGGATCTGTGATAGTTGGGCATTCATAGAGAAAGTGGAAAATTGTTTCCTTGTTCGCAGCCTCGGAAGATGTTGTTGTAGGGGATATCCATTTTGGATAACTATTTAATAAGTCATTAGTTCTTTCCTGGCCATATGTTGGCCATAACTGTTTAGTTATATTGCATTTTTTTTTATATTTTTCCTTCTGTTAATTGCAACTTGTTGAAATTGTATATTGATATATCTTCTGATCGATGCTAGCGGACCTGGATTTGCTCTGCCTCGTATTCGGTAGCTCACTGGTTTCTTGCAATTAAGACTATACCGGAATTTGTCATGGGCGACGACAAGATCAGGAGCTCCGCCTGGCTATCTGTGTATATTCCTGCTTTATATAGTATATCCTCTCGTAGTTTTACTTCCTTTTGGAAGATGCTAGCCGAGTTTGGTAGACGGATAGAAAGAGAAATGTCCAGATCATCGGAAAATACTCCCGTGCCTACTCCGCTGTCCATTTGAGATCTTCCGGTATAGACTGAGGCGGTATCTTCCTCCCCTATTATGCCTCTTCTCCATTCTGTTAAGTAAAATATAGTTATTATGATTTTATTTGTAAACTTGTAGAAGAAAAATTTCCAAGTCGAAGGTCGACTTTTTTTCGCGCTGTTTCCGTCGCCAGGAGCAATACTACTGGAAAAAAATAAAATAACGGCAACACAGAGAGACTTAAGACATACATCAGCATTTCATATTTAAGTCTTTAAAGTGGATACAAAGCAAGTGTCTCCTAAAATAAAGCCAAGTACCGTCAATAACTCCCAGAGACTCGTCAGCAGATTGTACTGACTGGAAGCCAGCCGCGCGAATGAAATTGTATGCAGTAAATAATTGATATAAAAGCATGTCACTTACCTCTTTGAATTATTTATATAATTACAGTAATTTTGGAAATTAGCTTAAGCCTGAACAACAAAATTGCCGAGGCCCGTGAATATCCGCCCGCAGGTATTGTGTTTCAAAGTTAAGTTCCCGCCTACATTGCAGCATTATTTGTCCGCTTGCAAAAAATTCCCGAATTTTAACTCTCCTTATATATGTATGAAGAATTTCGTGTATCTTATTACCATGGAAAATGCCCAAAGTATTTAAGAAGCACTTCAGCTGCAAGCACTCTTTTTTAACGCATTTACGTTCTTTCATAAACGGTAATTAAAATTATGTGCGCTTGGTTGCGAGTCTCAGCCGAAGTTGAGAAGTTTCCCATGGCGATGTGAAGATGATACTTGTCTTATTACGTGTAGACGACTGTAATGCTGACTTATTAGAAGCATAACGGGCATTTATGCAAATGTTTGCTTGTAGAATAAGTAAGATTAAATCGGTTTAATAAGCATGGAATTAAGCAGATTTTAGAATGATTACAGCGAAAATGCAAAGCTCGCCAAGCAAAGATTTTTGATATTAAGCTGTGCATGTGTGAAGACATGTTGTGTGGCTTAATTGAATATTTAGGCATGAGAGGTATAAAGTAGATGAGCTAGGACTGTCACTATCACTTAAATTACTTTTGCAGGAAGAATGAATGGTTGTTGGGTCTTTTTGAAATGTGGGCGCATTATGTGTCTCATATCTCCATGGGAATTGTAGTTGTTGAAGCAAAGTTTGCTTAATGGCAAATATACATTGATATACATACATATAAATCTGATGTCTAAATATAAATATAAATCTTATTAAGTTTTAATAAAGTTCCATAATAAGTGCCAAGTAAACCATAATACTACTAAACCGAAGCCGCAATGTGTTAAAAATTGGAGAAAAATTCGTGTTACAAGCATTGAAGTTGACTTAATTAATTAGAAGCTTATCTCCTATACATATATATGCGAGCTCTTAAACGAGGATACATACATACATATTTACATGTGTTTATGATAGAGATCCACTATTGACGCACTACGAGAAGTCGTTGATACTGCGAAATGTGCAGTAAGTGGCAAAAGATGGAAAGGTGGCACAAAAAAGTACTGCGCACTGATTACCCTGGATGTCAAGAACGCGTTCAACTCGGCAAAATGGGCACACATAATCGAAGCACTGGATGAAATACACGCCCCTGAATACCTCATAAACATTACGTTGAGCTATTTTAAAAACAGAAGGCTACTTTTTGATACAAACGAAGGTACCAAGAGCTACTCTATCGCGAGTGGAGTACCCCAAGGGTCAGTGTTAGGCCCACTATTATGGAACCTTACGTATGACGGGATGCTAAAAAGACAGCAACCAACAGACGTGAAACTAATAGCGTATGCGGACGATCTCATGGTGGTAGCAGTGGCCAAACAATTAGCCGACCTAAGAAACAAATGCAATGGGTGCTTAAATGGTCTACGCCATTGGTTCTCATCTGTGAGTCTGGAACTGGCGGAGCAAAAAACTGAAGTCTTACTCATTAGCACCAGGAAGGTAGAAGAACAAATACAGATTACTTCGCAGCCGCAACTGAAGTATCTGGGAGTAATATTAGATTCTAAATTAAAATTTAAAGAACACCTGGAGTATTCATCCAGTAAAGCAAACAAAATTTACAATGCACTATCGAGAATGATGACCAATACAGGCTGTGTGCGTTCCAGCCGGCGATTCCTGATAGCGAAAGTAATGAGCTCGGTAATACTGTATGCAGCACCAGTATGGATACAGGCAATGGATATAAAAGCATATGCTAAACAAATGATTGCAGTGCATAGGCTTTCTGCAATCCGGGTAATAAGTGCTTTCCGGACTACATCTACCGACGCTGCTGAAGTATTAGCCAGCAAGCCGCCCATTGACCCACCGGCTGATACCGGACATCCACTCGTGGATAGATAGACGACATGGGGACCTAGACTTTTATCTGACCCCAATACTTAGTGGACATGGGTGCTTTAGAAGTTACCTTTTCAGATTCCACAATGACATTAGTCCGAACTGTCCGACATGTACAGAGCATATAGAAACACACTGAGCATGTATTATTTAATTTCCCTCGATTATCAAATACAAGGGAAAAACTAAAAACCACACTCGGTGGTAGTTTTACAGTCGATAATTTAACGACACTCATGTGTCAGTCGGCTGATAATTGGAAAGCTGTCAGCGAAGCGTCAGCATCCATAATGACAAAATTGAGACTTTTTGAACAAGTTAGGCGTCCGTCAGTCCGCACAATAGAGGAGACTTAAATGTCCTGTCCCTCCCACAAAGTAATACTTAATAGGTGGTTCCGTGGGGGTTACGTTTTTAGGTTTAGCGGATTAAAGTTCCGCACTCCGGCCTTCGATGTTTCCCCCTACTATAAAAAAAAAAAAAACAAAAAAAAAAAAAACAAAAAAAAACATGTGTTTATGATACACTACAATTCATATTATTACTATTGCACTAAATCACTCACTCAAATATAGCTAGTGTGACACGAAAACCTCACATTTCGAGAAATGGGTCCTGCTTCAAGAAGTTTGTGTACAACTTCAAGGTAATGAATGGACATAAAGCGTGATATACTTTTAAATATCATTTATGCGTGTGCAATTAATTATAGATAAACAATTTCCATACACTCTACCATAGCTCTGGAATTTCAAGTCAATAATATCCATATATATTTCCTTCCATCTCACTACCTCAATTGCCACCACCATATTTTAGTCAATTCTTGTTTTTCATCTACTTATATAAGCACTTTTCGCTTATGATTTAAAAAGCCATTAAGTAAAAATATATTATAAATTATATCTTCTTTTTCTTAATTGGCGTAGACAACGTTTACGCGATTATAGTCGAGTTAACAACCGCGCGCCAGTCGTTTCTTCTTTTCGTTACGTGGCGCTAATTGGATATTCCAAGCGAAGCCAGGTCCTTCTCCACTCGGTCCTTCCAATGGAGTTTAGGTCTTCCTCTTCCTCTGCTTCCCTCGGCGGGTTCTGCGTCGAATACTTTCAGAGCTGGAGTGTTTTCGTCCATCCAGACAACATGACCTAGCCAGCGTAGCCGCTGTCTTTTAATTCGCTGAACTATGTCAATGTCGTCGTATATCTCGTACAGCTCATCGTTCCATCGGATGCAATATACGCCGTGGCCAACGCGCAAAGGACCATAAATCTTTCGCAGAACTTTTCTCTCGAAAGCTCGCCACGTCGACTCATCGGTTGTTGTCATCGTCCAAGCCTCTGCACCATATAGCAGGACCGGAATTATGAGTGACTTATAGAGTTTGGTTTTTGTTTGTCGAGAAAGGACTTTGCCTCTCAATTGCCTACTCAGTCCGAAGTAGCACCTATTGGCAAGAGTTATCCTGCGTTGGATTTCTAGGCTGACATTGTTGGTGATGTTTACGCTGGTTCCAAGATAGACGAAATTATCTACAACTTCAAAGTTATGACTGTCAACAGTGACGTGAGTGCCAAGTGCCCTTGAATAACTTTTAAAAAAGTGAGTATATCGAAAAATTGTCAAAACTTTTTTTGTAGAACATTCAATTCTGTACAAGAATATGACTTTCTTATTCCTACAAACGAGAAACTTCCAGAGAAAAAAAAAATATTCGTAAAAAGTGGCAAAATCCCATGTTATTTAAATGGGAAATGTAGCGTGTTTGGGGCAAGGTTTATTATGAAAATTAAGGGCTTTTTATGGTCTGATATTTTTTTTAGATGGAAAACTAAAAGTTTACGTCTCTCCAAAAATAATCAATTTGGTAAATAACGGACACCCTAATGTATATTGTTGAGCTACCTCACTTATTGCTCTCACAACATAAAATACATCCACTGATTTCATACACATTTTTGTGAGAATTGTCATAAGTTGAAACACTATTTGTTTTAAGTTATATTTCGGTTCATTGCCGCTTGAATTATCTATTTTAAGATCGTAAATACATTTTATAGATAGTAGGTGTTGCTACGGTCACCATAAACATAATATAGCTGAAATTGGTGGAGTAATTTTGGACGTTTGAATTCCAATTAATTTAAACTTAATTTTAGAAATTAATTTCATGTTTATTTACTGGCATTTTGAAATTATTTGCATACCCTCTTTTATGGACATTTGTGGCATGGATATGATACATAGATAAATAAGCCTCCGTTTTATCAAATGTAGCCGGCAAACCAACATTTCTCATATCATTTTATTATTCCTTAACTAAATAATTTCCTGCTTTGTAATAATTTCATAAGTGCTTCATAAATATTCAACAATCAAGGAGAAGATTTATATCTTGGAATCAAATTCTGAATCTTTGTTACTTCCGATGTACTAAATTCCAAGGTCTACAATATTTAAACATCCCACGTGAACAAAGCGAAGCGAAAAGGAGAGTGTCATTTGTCAAATGCTATAAATAATCTCACTCGACCGAGTTATTTGCTTTGGCTTCGATTTAGTTTTCTGTTTTAGTTGATCCACTTTACATCTAGGCAACGAACAATGGCGAAACTTTTGTTACAAAGTTGAAACGTAAAGCTAATAATGTTCATAAAGTTGCTTGGCTTTTGATAATTTTGAATAATGTTGCACTTCTCAGTAAATTCATAATGCAAATAGATGGAATAGAAAGTATTATGAAGCTGCAAAATATGAAATTATGTACTAAAGTGATACTGCGGCACAGGGCACCACAGAGTTTTAAAAAATTATTAATTTAAAAGGTTATTAGAAGCTAAAAAGTTTATATATGTCTAGGAGATTGTATTATCCATTTAAATTATCCGCCAGGTACAAACAACTAATACCTTAAAAATATATTTATACTGTTATTTCCTCAGCCGTAGTGTCTAATTTTGTACACACAAAGTACAATTCAATATGTTCGAAGTCCTTTAATGTTTTGTAATTAAGTTAAGCTTCACTAAGATATATCTTAGTGAGTTTATCTAGGAAGATGGAGCCATGTGTAGAAGTTCACGCAAGTGAGGAAAGTTCTCTGATCGCCATTCACTTGGGAGTGGCCAGAAATGATTCCTTTACATATGGCTCAACCAGCTCACGACTTCCGATCTTTGACCAAGTATCCTCTGCGTAGCCTAAGAACATCCGTTTGAAGGCGAGCTAAAGTGAGAAGGCAAAATATCCCCTACATAGGGTTGTGCGCTGGGTTTGGGACCCGCCTCGTAAAAAAACACCCCCAATGAAAAAGCGTAAACAGCCTCGGATGAGAGACCGCCCTTTTGATGACGACCATGGCTAACGAAATCAGAACTACGAATTCAGGCATGCACCTGGAATGTCCGGTCTCTTATTCGGGAAGGTGCCGCTGCCCATCTGGTTGTTGTCCTCAAGAAAATAAAGGCTGAAAGAAATGCGATGGACGGGACAAGGCCAGAGACGAGTAGGCATTTACTACAGTGGTCATATAAACGAGCGCAAGTTTGGTGTGGAATTCGTGGTGGGAGAAAGACTCCGTCGCCGAGAACTATCCTTCACTGCCGTGGATGAACGTCTAGCCACAATCCGCATCAAAGCGAGGTTCTTCAACATATCGCTGATGTGCGCCCACGCCCCGCCGGAAGAGAAGGACGATGTGACCAAAGATGCCTTTTATGAGTGCTTGGAACGCACTTATGAGAGATGCTCCCGCCACGATGTCAAAATCGCGCTTGGCGACATCAATGCCAGGGTGGGCAAAAAAAGTACGTCTCCGGTGTTCTAGATGTGCGTACGCTCCGAGATCCTAACGTCGACTCGGAACATTATCTTGTTGCAGCTAAGATTCGCACCCGGCTCCGTGCAGCAACAAACGCACGTCAACAAACACAATTAAGGTTCGACGTCGAAAAGCTACAATCATAACGATTTTCTACTCGGCTTGCACTCCTGAAAAGAGGGAAGCGAGACGCATTTGTAGAAAGAAAAAGAAGGAGGCCGAAATGTGTAAGTATGAAGAGCTTGATAAGCTGGGCTATAGAGGTAATACTCGAAAATTCTACGAAGAATTGCGGCGGCTTACAAAAGGTTTAAGATCGGAGCATACTCTTGTAGAACCCCAAAAGTGATCTAGTCACCGATGCCCAGAGCTTACTTAAATTATGGACGGAACACTTCTCCAGCCTGCTGAATGACAGTGAACGTACAATGCCAGGAGAAGGTGAACCCGATTTCCCAATCGATGACGATAGAGCAGACGTTTCATTGCCCCCCCATAAAGAAGTTCGAATAGCAATTGTCTGTCTGAAGAACAACAAAGCGGCAGGGGCCGATGGATTGCCGGCCGAGCTATTCAAACACGACGGCGAAGAACTGATAAGGAGCATGCATCAGCTTCTTTGTAAAATATGGTCGGACGAAAGCATGCCCAACGATAGGAATTTAAGTGTGCTATGCCCAATCCATAAAAACCTTACCAGTGTGGCTTTAGACCTGGCAAATCAACAACCGACCAGATATTCACCACGCGCAAAATCTTGGAAAAGACCAATGAAAAGAGAATCGACACACACCACCTCTTCGTCGATTTTAAAGGTGCTTTCGACAGCTCGAAAAGGTGCTGCCTCTATGCCGCGATGTCTGAATTTGGTATCCCCGAAAAACTAACACGGCTGTGTAAACGGACGTTGAGCAGCATCAAAAGCTCCGTCAGGATCGGGAATGACCTCTCCGTGAACAAGGAAGCAACGCAAATGGGTCTGGCAGTGAACGAAGGCAAGACGAAATATCTCCTCTCATCAAACAAACAATCGTCGCACTCGCGACTTGGCACTCACGTCACTGTTGACAGTCATAACTTTGAAGTTGTAGATAATTTCGTCTATCTTGGAACCAGTGTAAACATCACCAACAATGTCAGCCTGGAATTCCAACACAGGATAACTCCTGTCAACAGGTGCTACTTCGGACTGAGTAGGCAGTTGAGAAGTAGAGTCCTCTCCAGAGGCATGGACGATGACAACAACTGATGAGTCGACGTTGCGAGGTTTTGAGAGAAAAGTTCTACGAAAGAAAGAAAAGTATGGTCCTTTGCGCTTTGGCCACGGCGAATATCGCATTCGATGGAACGATGAGCTGTACGAGATATATGACGACATTGACATAGTTCGGCGAATCAAAAGACAGCGGCTACGCTGGCTAGATCATGTTGCCCGAATGGACGAAAACTCTCCAGCTCTGAAAGGGTTCGACGCAGTACCCTAACGCAGTGTTGTTAACTGGACTATAATTGCGAGAGCGGTGTCTACGCCAGTGAACAAGAAGAAGAAGACATATCTTGATAATATACACACATACATACATTGACTAAAAGTTTATTTGACTAATCTTATATTTTCAAAAATAAATGAGATAACTTTTTAACTAAAAAAGATAGCAAAGAAAAAAAGATATTGATAATAAAGAGCTTAAATTTTATTTAATGAAAAAAAGGTTTCTTAAGTATTCAACTCAAGTGAATAATACTAATTTTTTCAATGTCACTGCTTGTTTGACAGTGCATTTAATGTACAGCGTCTCTTCCAAGATGCTTAGCCTAACGGTGCGTTTTTTGTTTACACTTCGCTTCTTATATTCGCAAATAGAATTTTCACTTTTGATTTGATTTTGTCAAGAAAGCACGTGTTACAACCATGGGAAAACGAACAACGAGGATTAGTCCTTAAACACCATAAAATCGGACTTTCCCGACGAGAAATCGCAAAAATTGTGCATATACCAGATGGTACCGTAAGAGCCATCATCCACAGATTCGTTTTCGAAAACCGCATAGAAAACAAAGCGCCAAAACAAAATGTTTAGTAAAACTGATGAACGCTAATTTTGCAAAAAATTAAAAAAAAACCCAAGGATTTCAGCCCCAAACTAGCCAGTGAGATGCAGGACATAACCGGCAAAACATTTTGTACGGAAACCGTCCGACGTGTTTTAAGAGAACATGATTTTCACGTCCGAGTTGCTCGCAAGAAGCCGTTTATTAATAAAAAAAATAGAGCCAACCGCTTGAAGTTCGCAGAGGAACACATATAAAAGGATCCATGATTCTGGAATGATGTAAGTTTTACTGATGAGGCCAAATTTAATATTTTTGTGTGTGGAGGAAGCCCAATACAGAGCTTCAAGATAAGCACCTAAAACCAACTATAAAGCGGTGGGCATGTAATGGTGTGGGCCTGTAAGTCGGCTGCAGGTGTTGGAAGGCTTCAGTTCACAGAGTCAACAATGGACAAAACGCTTTATCTCAATATCCTGAAGGATAATTTGATTCAAAGCGGCGAGGATCTACGAGTAAAGGATGGTTTTCGATTTTACTAAGACAACGAACCAAAACCTACTTCGGAGATCGTTCAAACTTGGCTAATTTACAATTGCCCACATGTGATGAAACCACAGGCACAATCACCCGATCTAAACGTGATTGAAAACCTGTGGTCTATTTTGGATACCAGTATCCGCGAACGACAGGTCTCCAATTAAAACGATCTAAAAGTTGCGTTGATGGAAGAGTGGGCAAAAATACCTCAATCTATGCCAAAGTGCTTAATAGTGTGAAAATGGATGAAATCGGATAAATACCCCGCTCACTCCCCATATAACGGTACTGTTAAAAGCTACTAAAAGCGCAATAAATTAATAACGAAGTACTCCAGAGACATTCAATTTTACTCGCGAAACAGTATGCGAGGGTTTTGTAGGAGCCGGGGTAAAATTGGACAATGGGCGTGGTACCGGCCACTTTTAAGTAGAATCACATATCTCAGGACCCACTCTACCGATTTCCACTAAACTTAGTATGTGGCATTCATCTAATATTTCCACGTTGCAGTGAGGAAATGGGCGAAATCGGTCTACAACCACCCCAATCAATTGATAATTACTCACATCCCACAGAAGCCCTTCAAACCCCTAGTTACCGAATATGTGGACCCCAGTATCAATGGTTGAGTTTTGATGGAAAATATCGGTCAATGTATGGGATACACATGCAACAATCGATTTATTGAGAGAAAAGTTTGGAGATTGGATTATTTCAAGAAATTGTGACATTGAATGACCTCCAAGAATCCAAACGGAAAAACTCCATTAGACTACTTCATATGGGGTTATTTGAAGCCATTTGTCTTTAGCAATAAACCAGACTTTCTTTAAGCTTTAGAACGTGCTATTCACGACTTATGACTTGACTAAGTGGGAAAAGTACTCGAAAATTGGGTTCATCGAAATCGTTGAATGATGTTATATTCAGAACTTAATTGTATCGATTGTACTTATAAAAAATTAATGAAAAATATTTGAACTTCCTTAACGAAGAGTGTGCTATTTTATGGAATTATATCACTCTTATTGGAAAACCCTCAACATAAGCCAATTAAACCAAATTACTGGAATGCTTTAATCTATAGCTTACATCCCCTCGTGCATCTCTATGTACTATGTATGTGGGATTGCACTCGACATAAATATCAACTAATCGCAAATGAGCGGTAAAACGCTAATGAGACCGAGAGAGTGCGGTCGTGTGTGCTCATATGTAATAAAAATCTGATGGCGGCAACTGTCAGCAGGCTCGATTATTCGATGAATTGCAACCGAATTTAATTAATTAGCGGCATTAGTGGATAACAGTTTGTAGGCATAAATTTATTGCAACAAAATTGCCATTAAAATTGTTAAAAGCACCAAATAAGCGTGATTCGAAGCATAATGAATAGGCTCAAGGTTGTTAAGGATTAGTGAATAAATATGTTTGTACATATGTACATATGTGAAATATATTAAAAGCTCACATTTGCGTGCTTGAAAATTCGTTCGTGTCACAATTACGTAAAATATTTTATTCCCCTTTTAATGAAATATACATATATATATATGTATGTGCCTCGCACGTCTGAGTGCAAAGTGAAATTTTGGCATTAAGAAACAATGCACCAAAAATCTGTCAAAAAGTGGCCAACTCCGAGTAAAAGTTACTTGAGTTATGAAGAGCAAGTTTCCTTAATAGACTAATCAAAACATTCGAATTAAGAAAATGTGAGCAGCAGTAGCAGCAGCGCACTTCATAAGTACATGTACTGAGGGATTACTGGCTAAAAAATCAAGGTTAATAAAAATTGTGCCTAAATCCTTATATAATATTGGGCAGTCGAAAAAGTATATTCGTATTTTGTCAATAGATGTTGTTGCAGTCGTATATTTCAAGTGCTTTCAGTCACATTGTGTCCATTTAATCAAAAAAAATTAAATTCGGGGAGTTTGAAGAAAGTTACAGCTATTGAAAAATGAGTGAAAATAATGAAGAAATTCGCTATATTTTTTTATAAATTTTTGTACATATAAAAAAGGGAAGAATGCCACGTACGCCACCAATGAAGTTCGTGTAGCACAACAATGATCCCTTTGCTTCCGTTCTGGAAAATGGTAAATATTTGTTTTTTTTATTTATTATTATAAATATAAAAAAAAATAATTAAAATTTTATTAGAAATACGAAAAGACTTTTTCGACTACCAGTATATGAGTGATCATATATTTTATTCGGCACTCTACCCAAAACTCAGAAATGTTGAAATGAATATGGCTCAATAAAAGTTAAAAACATTTGGCCAATAAAAGCCAATCGAACTGTAGTTGCTGTCATGGAGTATTTTTCTGTATAACTTACCATAAACCTTTGCTTTTGATTAACACTTTCAAGGTGGCCAGAACCTCAAAAATAGCATTAGTTAGTTTGATAATCAATTCGGTTACAACGACTCTCTTAAAAAACGGAAAATTTTAACATTAAGGGGGTATTCTACTCTAGAATTTTGAAAATTTAGATTTTTTCACATTTTTAAAGTTTAGACTTTAAGAATTTCTTTTGATTTTTTTTTTTTTTCAGACTACCAAGAGGGTCAGGATCAATGTCACCAGGATTCGCCATTTTTTTTACACCTGTCTCTCAAACTAATTGTTTTAATTTTTAATATTTTTTTGTAAATTTTTTTTTCCTGTATTCTTAAGATATCAATAAAAACACCATAAAAAATGAATCGTAAAAATATTTTTGGTTTTTTTTTTTTAAATAAAATTCAAAAAACTGCCCTAAATTTGATTTCTTGAATAGAATACCCCCTTAATATGTAGAGAACGTAAAATACATTCTCGATAATAACTCCATTGCGTCTTAGCTCAGAAAGCACTGTTAACAGGCGATTTCGGATTTGAATGTTGAATTACTTTTGTCAGTGTGTTAAACTTCTAACTTGGCTCAGGTGTGGCACCCTCGATGAACACTTTTAAAAGTTCCCATCACAGTTTTTCTTGTGTGTAAAAATAAAGTTATAAGCTTTTTTTTAATTTTTACATTTCTTGAGGGCTGTAGTATCCCGTATCCCAAATGTAAAAAATTCATATAAAAATCGCTTAAGAAATGGTCAAGAAAATTTCCTGCGGTAAATTTCCCGCGGTAAATTTTCTTCAGCTTGTACGCAGCTCTGAAGAAATCTAGCACTAATTTTCAATAAATTGTGTCAATAAAATGCGAATATAGCAATGCTGGTTTTGCGAAGGATCAACAATTGTTTCTTGAAGGAAATTCAAAGTAACCCTTAAATGCATCCAACAATTAGTTAAAACCATTGTCATGAAATATAGTTAATTTTGAAATTTTGTATAAAACCCACTAATCTTCATCCACATTGCTTAAATCGCAATGAAAATAATTATATACTTACACAGTTTATTTCTCTTGCTCTTCTAATGCGGATCATTCACAATGCGTAAACAGCTGTCAATATTACTTGACTACAGCGCAAGAAATAAGGAAATGGTTTTCTTGAGCAATTACTTAAGGCCTGGATACGGACCTATAGGTACAGACGGCTAGTATTTGGAGAAAGATTCAATCTAAAACCCTAATGGAAAGCTCTGAAGCAAAATGAAAAATTGCTTTTGAATGGACTCTGACTTTTCAGAATGGATTCATAATCACTTTCCGAAAAGTTCCTAATCTTAATACTTCAAATTAAAATATACCATAGAATGTATGCGGCACATATAAAGTACTTTCAAAAGAGAAGAATAATGAACATTTCTAAATCAATGAAAATAAAATTAAAAACCTCAAGTTTCTAAATTGTTTATTTTTCACAGTTAAAGTCGCCTTTTCTTTTAAATTTAACACAAACTATCTCAATGAGCCACGGCACTGCACAAAGCGCCATAAAGATGTTCAGGCAGTGAAAGGTCACGATGTAGTCTTGTGTTAGGTCGCGCAAATAGCCCACCAGAGGACCTACGGCAAACATTATATTGCCTTGCAGAAACATGAACAGGCCATAACCAGTAGCGAATCTGCGAGAGAGTGGAAAATTTGTAAAACTCATTGCGATTATTTACTCTTCTATGGTGGCCTTACCTTTCCTTTGGCAAGTACTCGGCGAAGACAAGAGGCAGCGGCACATGGATCCAAGTACGTAAGAAGCCCATTGCAGCGGTAGTACAGGCCATATCCACATAGCTAAATACATTCAAAAATGCTGAAATCAAAAACAAAACGAAAGCAAAACTTTATTCAACTCAATTTGTGGAGCACAAATAAAAGCACACAAAAACAAATACGTGGGAACGTTTATCTGTAACTCCACCCACATAACGGCAACTGACTACGGTGTCATATTTCATACCCCTTTATCTCAGCCAAAGTAAATATCGATTACGCTCGGGAAACGCAGTGTACGCCAATCGGTATGCCCACAAACCACTTACTTCTCCGGACCGCACAACGGATTCAACGTACACTGGTTTAGACGGTATAATGTAGCGGTCATAAACATGAAAGCGGATGTAACTATATCACTATCGCACTATCTGGGTGATATACTGATAAACCTTAGAACATCATAACTCATTGGAGAAATCTTACAAATAGTTTAGTTTGTGTGCGTTTATTGCTTCCCCTTTTCGTCAACACATTTTGGTATGCAAATTCTAACCGAATCGTTGACAATGAGCTTGTCAAGGCCGTCGGTACTTACCAAAGCGCGCTATGACTGTAAAGAAGGAGCCGGCCAGATAAATGTAACGGGATCGCATTTGAATGAATATGGCCGAGAATGCTAAGAATATACGTGAAGCTAAATCAGCAGCGGCTCCGATGGCGATAATGCTGGCAGTATCCGGCTAGGATTATTCAGGCTATGTAGGTTCAACAACAACGAATACAGATAATGGAATTACGTACCTTTGTGAAACCCAACTCAAAGAGGTAGAGCGGCTGCAGCGTGAAGAACGCAATATCAGAGTAGAGCGCAAATGAGATACCCAATACAATGTTAAGGTAAATAGGTTTCTGTAGCAATTTTAGATCCAAAAAGTCCACTAAAATATGCCAGCAGCTGGTCTTCTCTTCAGCCGCATTGACTGCAAGCATCGAATGAAACGGCGTCATTTCCGGTGAAGCGTCACGCACAACAATTGGACCGGCCCAATTACCAAGGCTTTTTATGCTTGACGTGCGGCTTGAGATATTTGAAATATTTTTCACATTTTCCCTCGATATAGTTACTGCACGCGACTTGCCATGCATTAGGGGCGACAAATTGTTGGATTCCATAGCGGGCGTATCTTGTTCATTATATTTCATATATTCATTATTATTTTTGGTTTTGCTTAGAATCAGAGTGATATCTTCATTCTCCAACTTCTTTACGTCCCCATTGTAGGTACTTGATGTTAAAGTCGGTTCTACTTGAATGGTCACCTTACGCATATGCCATTCCACTGGCTGCATCAGCAACATTCCCAGAATGGCGTGGGAGTTGATTGCTGCCAAAACAAGCAAGCAACCACGAAATCCGTAGAGCTCCATTAACTTTTGCATGCCGACTGGATAGAACATAGTGCCAACGCCGATAAGCGACTGTGCAAAACTCATCCACATAACCCGCTTCTCTACAAAGTAGTTGTTGAAGGTCGTATACGATGTGGGCACAATGAGGCCGAACCCAGTGCCCTGAATAACGCTGAAAGCAAACAATAGCTCCCATGTCGTGCGCACGAATATCTGTAAGAGAGAGCCAGAAAAGTACAAACAACCGCCCAGCAAACCGACAGCACGTAGACCGTATCGGTTGAACAGCGACCCAGAGAAGAGACCCGCAAAGCTGAAGGCACAAAAGAAGGCACTGGTTATGAAGGCCACAGCGCTGGTTTCAGCCCCGATGCTATGCAGAAAGTCGCCAAAGATCAGTCCAAATGAAGGCAATGCAGCCAATCCACTGATCTATAAGATAATTCATCGTCGTTTGTTTAAAAAGTGAAAGTAAAAATTTTAGCTTGTTTTGACCTACAAATGGTAGCGCCATGCCGATGCACACGAAAACTCCCCAGCCGCCATCTGGCGCCACTAGTCGCGTTTGCGTCTTCATTTCACAACCTCACACTCTAATTGCGAAGTCTTGACTGATCTTCGGTGGCAATCTCAGTATCTTCATTTACTCAATCTACCACAGTTTTATCACGTAAATAGAATTCTACCAAGTGATAAGATAAGTGTCTGTTGTAATGTGCGTAACGGAAGCAGAACTCCCATATTTTACGACCTATGTACACATGTGCTGTTTTCTGACAAATGCAGTGGCACTTTTATTTAAATTACACAATATTGCATTTGATAAAATTTTATGCCTCACACCTTGGGACATAAAACCATAAATTTGCAGTTGGTAGATGTTTTTCAGTAGCTGAAACAAAGGGGTTAAATCATTTTCTAGTTGTAAATAATACAAAATATGCTTCATATATAGTATATACATATATATTATTTTCAAATTAAAGAACGAGTTTATTACTCTACGCTTGGTCCATCGATTTCTCACCACCTGACTTCGTCAACTAACACAACCATAGTAACATTTCGTACGAACGCAACAACTTATCGGATTTACACAACTTAATATTATTTACTCTAGTGGTTAGAGGGGTCTTTTAACTGATAACTCTCTTTTCCGCAGCAATGAAGACACTAGAAGCCTTATTAATCCCGACGTTACTAACCACCTGAGTCTAACATGGCTTCCAGAAATTGCACAGCACTACCACAGCACACAGTAGTTCGCGACCTAAATCAAAAACTATACTATCGTTGACATTGTCAAAAGCCTTACGCCCTTGAGCCACATCACGTAACTCTACCAAAGGATATCGAACAATCTACGCTCCCTCCAGGGCTGAATCAGAGGACTATGAAAGATTTGAGTAGCCGGCAATCATCTGTACTATTTCGAGAAGGAAAATCTATGTTAAGAATAATTAAACGGGGTGTTCTGCAGGGTGGTGTCCTCTCCTCGCTGCTGTTTCACTTCTATATTTCGAAGCTCCTTCAACCACCATAGAGATTTTTCATCACCTTATACCCTGCTATCTTTTCAAACTTTCGCACTTCTCTGCAAGGGTAGTGACACTCTTCTCCACTAAATCCACAGTGTCCATATTCTCAAACTGGACGAAGATTTTAGATGTTACACTTGACAGCCTGTGGTCCTTCTCTCATAAAATTATTATTATTGCTAAAGTAAGTAACTATAACCATCGTTTACACGCCCAGTAAACCCTACTCTTCTAACACCTCTCTCTCTATGGTCCGACCCGACGAAATATCACATTACGTGCGCCTTCTTTTGGGTGACTTAAACGACAACCAACAACGGGGATTAGGTGACCAAAATTATTAAGGTATGCGCCATACAGAATCTAAGGGAAACGGGAATTTTTGACAGTAATTTGCCGCTACCGCTTTTAGTTACTTAGGGACGGCAGCAAGGATACCAAGAGAGTGGATGCTTAAGAGTTGATTTCAAACTGAAACTTTTCCCGATCATTTTAAGAGTAAAAATATCAAGAGCTCAATTTCGCAGTGTCAGCTATAATCTTTTCTGTCCCGAATTATTTTACTTGTGAAAGAGATTATGAAAAACAAAAAATGGTGAATGCCGAGCAACGTCGTTGCCTAGAAGTGCAAGTCAACAAGCCGCCCTGTTACAACATTCTCATTGGCAGCATTTTAAACTAAAATAATTTGGGTTCATACGAACCAACCTAGCTTCAACATCGATGTGATTTTAGACAATGTTACGGCTTTTTGAAATAGATTATAGTTGGAATTCTACGCTGAGTCCGTTTCCGCAATAGAATATGTTATGACCAAAATTTACTTTCGATTGAACAAGCCTAGTTTTGCTTTTGAAGCGATCTTCCTTATCTTTTAAATAACAATATATTGATTAGTCTCAATGGAGAACAATCAATCCTGTCACAATTAATGTATTTAAAAAATTTACTGATTGTCAATTGATAGATTGCAAATAAACATATATATAAAAAAACTGGTACGTGGAGTCCAGTGAAGTTATACTTCTTAATGATATTCCAAGAAATGCATATCATTTTGTATGAAAGAAAACAGGCGAAAGGGGAAGGATAAGAATATGGTGGAATGACCAACAATTTCTTGAATTCACATTTTATAAATTTATCATGCACATTTTAAAAAGCAAAGTCTAATTCAATTTTCATTTCTGGGTTCTGACGGATTGATATCTATAATATTTACAATTGGATTATGATAACTAAAATACGATATGAAATGTCTTACGGCTATTTTATCTATATTTCTCACGAATACCGAATCAATAGTCGTACCTTTTTTTGCGTAGGATCATTTCTAATGAAAATTTCTCTCTGAGGAATGCCAGGAATGGTTCAGCTTCTGGCAATGAGAAATTTACATTGAAATCTCCCGCAAGGAGTAGCGGTTGTTCGCTATACTCTACTAGTTCTCCGATAATATCTGCAAAAGCTTGCGAATCTGTAGCTGACAGCGGTAATAAAGCTTTACCAATGAACAATTTTATATCTCTCATCGATGAATTTGGTGATATATAAATGGCAATTAAATTCAATTTTTTACTATTATGATTATCGCTAGGGTTTATTTTGCATTCCATCGCACACAAATCGCCAATTCTTCTTTATATTGATATCGTCACATCAGCATCACTCGCGTACGGAGCCTTTATATCTAAATGAGGAGTGAGAATATGACATTTGTCTTGCTCACTGTGATATATAGCAACGCCTTACACTGTGAGATTTAATCAATTTGGCATCTCGAAATTCAAAAAAAAAAAAAATGTTTTCGTAACGCGCTCATATTTTTTTTTACGTGAGAAGAGACCCCAATTGTTACGAAACCAAACACAAAAGAGAATAAAAAAATGTTATTGGCGTGATAACAGCTATCAAACACGTGCAATTGCATAGCATGCTACAATTGATTTGCAAGCTTGCATTGATCACAAAAGTTTGAGGGATCTGGTCAGGATCAGAAGTTGTGAGTGGTTTTTTGGCCTAAAATATTTTTTGTAATGAAGGTTATTACTTAAACTTAAAATTTTTGTTTTACACAATATTTATTTTTGCACTCAAGTGTTTTGAAAAAATTGTTTTATAACCACCTGAAAGGTAAGACAAATTTTAAATTCTTCAAATATTTGATAGACAAGAACTTCCAAGTCCCACGGAGTTCCGCGATGGGAATGCCAGCAGAATCTTTGTTAATGTGCCCAAAACAAATTTAAAAAATAAAATCCTGCCCATTTTTTGCCTTTTTTAGTATGAGTGAAATATCGCGAGAGGAGCTATTTTGGATTTGGTTGAGCAAGGCGAAAAGCAAAAAAACAGAAGCGGTCGAAAAGCACGTTATATCAATTTTTGGACCAGATGTTGACGATACCAAAATTAAAGATCGTATAAAAAAGCTTTGCTAACAATTTCAATCGCGATGGAGCAAATCTCACCGTGATAAAGCAAGATTTATGCATGACAATGCTATTTGGCTAAGTTCAAAAATTTCTGCTGTTGATTTTGCTCTTGATCACGCACCATCAGCTTCAAAACAAACACCTCAACGCGGAAGGCGAGAAAAAGAGTTTGCTGAAAGTGGTTCGAATACACAAAAACGGAAATGCAAAGAGTTAATATCAAATGGAAAAAGAGACTCAGCAAACATTGTCAAAGAGTTGTCGGCTTCATCCCCTTCGAGAGGTACAGCTATAAAAAGAGTAAGGGTAAGCATTACTGAAAAGAAAAGTCTTACACCAGATGAAGCACTGTCCATGATCGTAGACGAAAATTTATCAACTGAGCAATACCGTAGAATACGATTGCATACGATACCATACAGTCCGAAATTGTATGCTATGACCTCCTTAAGCAATCAAAACTATTGTGCTACCCAAGCCTTGTTACTGTTACTGAAACATATGCCGAAATCAATTTGCAATCTTTAATAGACCACACGGTGAAAAGATTAATAGATGCACAATATGAGGTTTTTAAGTCGTTCCCTGCCATTCAGGATGAATTAAGCATAATAATAAAATGGGGATGCGATGGAGCTGAAGAGAATCGTTACAAACAAAAATTTTCGGATGACAACATGTCAGGCGAAAGCATGTTTTCTCTTTCGATGGTGCTTCTTCAACTTAACTCTGGTACTGAAGGAAGGAAACATATTTTTTGCCAAAATCCAGCTGCGTCTTCGACAAGATATTGTAGACCGATCAAATTTATTTTCACGAAAGAGACGCGTGAGGTCATTAAAGCGGAAGTGGAGCATATTCGGCAGCAAATTTCTGTTTTGAAACTAACTAGCTTTGAGCTTCACGGTTATAGTTTCACGGTTAAAGCCAATTTAATTCTATGTATGATTGACGGCAAAGACTGCACCGCTCTTTCAAATTACACGTCATCGCAAAACTAAAGTTCGAAACTTGAAGAATTTTATAGAAATTTTATAGAATGTGGGTGCTTATATCAATATATTGACAAGTTTTAGTTAGAAGAGAAAAAAGAAGAAGTTTTGAATATAAATGTGTAAAAAAAATTGTGCCCAACTAGTGTTTTTCAGGATAGTTCGGAACTAGTCCCCTTTGACACTAGTTGAAACTAGTTGTCTTTCACCATATTGAAACTTATAATCTCCTTAACGATCGTGCCAAATTTCTAGTTCATATCTCTACAACTTCATATAAAAATTAATTTTGAGATTCTAGATTGACTAAATCTCACACTGTGTGCCTGAATTTCTTTTTTCATTTCGTTGAAATCGTTGAAAAAGCAAAATTTTTTACGGATACAGGAGGCTCGTTGCCGTTCATAAATGTTTCTGATAACATCAAGATGTTTGACTGTTTAAGCACTCTATCTGAGATATCATCAACATGAGCACGAAGACTTTGACAATTGAATGATATTATTGATAAACATTTTCTTGTGCTAAGAAACTCGAATAATTCTTTTTCTAAGGTGATAATTGGATTTTGACGTAATTTTATAATTTCATCTCGCAAAGTGCGACATGACCGTTATTGCTTCCAATGCCATGATAAAATTTTTTCTGTTTGCTCACTGGGATAATGTAAACTCCATTAATGCCAACAGCTCTTGACACAGTGCGACATAAACTAACTGTTGAGATAATATTAATAGTAAACAATTTCATTGAAAGTTCCTCTTTGCGACTTGTAAATTGTCAACCCACAAAACTGACTACAGAAATGATCCTGTGAAGTATAGTCTTAACTTTTCAACGGCCAACGCAGAGTTTTTCAACCAAAAGTCACAAAAAAAAAGGTTAAGAGAAATGAAACAGAAACGAAAGAAAAATAATGTGCAAGCATGCAAACATACATATGCGCACAGATGTGAATGCGTCAACAACCAAAAATTGAAACATTGTTCTACAAAGACAACAACAGCATAAGCATGGCAACATTGTGTTGTTGGTAAAAAATCCGAGCTGTGCCGAAAGAAACGATCGCCCATTGTCACCGCTTCCTTGCTACTCGAACATCTTCGCAGACAAGGTTGCGCAATATGAATCTATCGCAACCTTTTCCGAACTCGTATAAGAGGTATAACTTCAAAAACAACAATTCATCAAAATGTCAAAGCTAAATTGATTACACTTCCATGATATCGAATTCGATCATGCATAAATAGATGACGTTGGCTGCAGGTGCCGACCCTTTGAAGGGATTCTGTTACCACACTATTGCCATATATGTGACTCATTAATTCTTTTTTCTAGTTACGTAAATAAAAGTATTTGTAAATAATGGAATTTCAAAGTATTCAACGAACGGTCTTAAAGATTGCTCACCAATTTCGAGTAGTCGCAAAGTTCGCTTTGCCTTATACCGAATGAATAATTGTTCCACATGGGATTAAGATATGGGCCTTAAGGAGGATGTGGTAACTTCTTATTCTTTGAGCAACATATTGCTAGATAACCATGACTAACTGCTTAGGATTGCCATCATGCACCAGACCAAACCTTCATAGCTGATCCTACTTCGATGCGGTTCCAGGTATTTGTCGCTTTAAATTTTCCAAAAAACCTAATTTGGTCAATATTGCGAGCCGAGTCCATTAACTGCTACCACTCCACATACACCGACCATCCCACATAATATACTATAATACCTTCCGACTTGAAGGCCAGGCATAATGTGCCAAACTCGAGCTTCAAATGAACTGTTGGTTTAAATGCATAGATGTAATAAAATTAATTAAAATTCCATTACTTACGCAACATATAAAGTAGTAAGTTTCAAGTTCGCTTTTCTTAATTATGTGGAAAATAATTGCTTGCTCCCAGCAAATTTAAACAAGGCTAATTTGAAAGGATGTTTGAGTGTCACACACACGTAGTGTCTCCAAAAGTTAATTTTCTGCAAATGACACGATTTAATACCGTAAATGTCTTTGTCCTTCTGTAGAGTGGCTTCTAGTAAAAATGCCCAATTATAAATGAGTAGACGCTTGATGACACTTGAATCCTACTCAAATTGTATTTCATTTAATTTTGTCACTTTTACGTGTTATCAGCAACTACAAAAGGTCACTTGGACACTAAGTTGCCATTCACATACCGTTACTGGAATGTTAAATAGCAAAAATAAAAAACAAAAACAAATAAAACCTTTTCATTTAAATATCTGACATTGTGTTTACTTTCGCTTAAAGAAGGTTACGTACCACATTTACAAAGAGTCGGTACTCAAATGGAAATTTATTCATTGCGACAGGGTTATATTAAATATCGTTTGGCAAACAAATTACAATCATTTAAAAATAATAATATGATGTTTTCATTGTCGGGTAACGTTTTACATTCGGCAAGAGGGACGCCCAACCATCATTTAAATTGCCTGAGAAAAAGGAAGGAATATGTTTTACAGCCTAAGGCTGCTTACTTGTAAGAAGGCCAGCAATGACGTTTAGAACGTAAGGTTTTGTAATACTAATTAATAGTTTTTCGACTTGATATGTGATACCTCATCCAGTCCTTTGAACTGCGAACTGGTGGGAAATAAAGAGAAAAGTAGTTGTAGCGTCTTTCTCATAACTACTTCCCAGCACTTTAACATGTGTCATCGTTAATAATGTCCACACAGTTTTCATGTGATGCCAGTAATTTGTCACCTGTTACTAGACGGGCCAACACCTGCAGTCTTTTCGAAACCGTGTGGGAAAGAAATTAGTGTTTCCCTTCCGCGCCAGTGCACATGATCTTGGCGATCCTCCATGCGCTTAAGGCATCCCAACTTGCACTGAACACTTTCGGCGATTATTTTTCACAACTTCGACGTGGATTATCTCAGCAACAGTGTATCGGTGAACTTAATTCAACTTTTGACGATGAATATTCATCAAAAACTAGTGTTTATCGATAGTATGGATATTTCAATCAAGATCGCAGATTACTCCAAGAGTGATTTCGTTAAGGTCGTCCAAAATCAGTTGTTGTTCCGGAAACTACTGATGCTGTGCGTAAACTAATATTTCCGTCATGTGACCTATCGTGAGAAAAATAAAACTATACTTGTAGGTATTAGTGGGAACACCAAGCATTCAATATAACATGGAAATTTGAGTGTAAAAATATTTGTTCACGATGGGACTCACACAATTTTTCAGTAGCTCAAAAAAAGGCTCGTCTCGATTGGTCGAGAGAAATCTTAAAAAATACAATGGCGGTAATTCGTAACACATCTATGACATCTTTACAGGTGATAAATCACACCTCGACTGAAAGAACTACATTTTGAGCACTCAAAACATCGATTTGATGAGTCATCTTCCGCATTGTCCTGACTTGGCACCGATTATCTTCTCTTTATTCCCGTTTGTGAAAAATAAACTTAGAGTTCAACGTTTTTCGACACCAGAAGAGACGTGTGATGCATTCAGAAACGTGTTTTGGAGATACCTCAATCTGAGTTGCAAAGTTGCTTCGACAATTGGTTCAAACGCATGCAAAATTACATACATACAAAGGTTCTCCATTAAGATCTTTTGCATGTTGCATATTTTAAAAAACAATAAAGCGATTTGCGATGATTAAAATTTGGTTTTGTTCTCCAATCTCGAAACATAAACGGCAAATGTATATTTTGAATATCTTTTTGTCGTTTCCTCCCTTATTAGCTATCTCAGCAGCTTTTTGACCGCCGATGGCGCAATTAGCCAGCCGATTGTTTTTTTACATTTAATCAACTGAAATATTTTGTGAGATTTGTCGGTAAAAATTTCGGTTCGAAAATGACATATGTATGTATGTATTTTTGGTTGAATATATACTCTCGGGAAAAACTGTTTTTATTTTGTTCAAGTCCACGGTGTTTTTATTGAAAAAATTGTGATTCATTGCTGAACCAACTTTCCAAACCTTCGAGTGTTTTTCTGACTAGTTCAATTTTTATCCGGAAATTCTAGCCTTAAACTGTTTACTTATTAGATGGACGTTTCAATGGAGGGTAGATATCTTTTGTAATATATTAAACGGTACAACTATGTTGCTGCTGAGATGTGATTTTTGACAGGAGAGCAATGTTCGAATATTAAGGGCAAAGAAGAAGCTTACCAAATTTTTCTACAATTTAGTTCGTGCCTTCCAAATTAAAGAATAAATACATTGTTTCTCATACGTCTTCGGACTGAATTTAAATACAAATCACGGGAACCCAATTATTTTACAAATTGCTTTCTTCATTTTTAACATTATTAGCTGGAATTCTGTGGCGTAAGAGACAACGGCCATGTTTCACTAGTCCGCCAAAAGAAAATTTGTTCTCATTAAACTATTGCAAATTGCTTATTCAATGGCGAATTTGTGTTCAATTAATGTCGAAACACGAGTAGTTCCAGTTACGTTGATCGGATGTGGGAGGGGTTTGCAATTAACTGCAAATTAAGTTAGATTGTTCGAAGTTGAAGAAAGGGAAGCAGGGAGGCCAGCTTCTATAGCTACACGAATTCGTAGAATCTGCTGCAGCTCTCAAAAGTTGTCCTTTGATGTAGCAAAGTTTTCGAATTTCAAAATGCTATCAATATCATAGTATCAGCCACCGCTTGCAACCAATTAACTTGCCTCAGGAGGCTTTCTTGCATTAAATGCATTGAGCGCACGATACTTCGATGTAGACTCTATTGGAAATATGTGAGTGTGTTTTTTTATTTACGCGCAACTGTTGCTCGGCAAAACTTTTTGACTTAATTCTGGTGAACAGACCGGGAGAGAGTCGCCACGAAGTGCACGCCGCAACTGCTGCCAGAGACGCCGCTGTTGCCGCTTTGCTGTTGTTGCCTGTAGCGTGCGGTTCGAAGCAAATTTTCGCGCTATTAATGCCAACTGCAGACGAATAAAAATTGATTATACTCGAACCAAATGACCTGGGAATTGCTATTATTTGATTTGAAAGTTGTTGTTATTGTCGCCGCGTGTCCGTTTTGTTGTTATTTAGAACTTGTCGGCATCGAAGTATGTAATTTCGACTGACATTCCTAAATTCGCATTCATTATCAAATACATGTGGCAACTCTGAAGAGAATATCGGTGACTGTCAAACAAATAAAATCACAAGTTATTATTAAAACAACCGCAGCTGGGCACAAGCAGCACGTAATTGCAGACACATGTATGTATGTATAGTATGTGTGTGTGAGTATTAGTGTGGTTCTTTAAAATAGGAAAATTTCAATAATTTTGGTTTACACACGGAACTATTGGCTCATTAAATTAAATATTTACATAAGAAGACTAAGGTAAAAATAATATTCTGAAATGAGAGATAAAATGACCAAAAATAAATGAAAAACAAGTAAGGAAGGACTAAGTTGCAACCAAACATTTTATATTCTTGCAACTTGCAAGAATCAAAGCCAGGGAAACACCTTCAGATGTAAAGCGTCAACCAGAGGATCGAAAACCAAACAATTTTATCTTTTTTCCCAACACCACCTACTATTAATATTCCCCATATTAAAAACACATCATATAGAGTAAAGTCAGCCGGATGCTCGAAAATACTGATATTAGTTATATAGGGGCTAGGACAAGTTTTCGCTCAAATTTGCCTATTTTTGGCACAAAGATACATTATTGTGAGTAAAACACGCTCTCTTATTTTCAATGGAAGAAGTCACATATTGACCGATATATGCGGTACAAAGCCACCACGAAGTTCGAAAATCTTTATATTAGGTATACGGGAACGAAGGGAAGTATTGGTCCGATTCAACACTTTTTTGACATTCAGTCATACCATTATAGTAGAAGCACTATCCCTTAGTTTTGCACAATTTGATTGTTGTAGCTTAAGTGGTTGAGGAGATATGTACATTAAACTTGTTAGAGGGCGGAGCCATGCCCACTTTTTCAAAAACTTTTGCCCACAGGTTCCCTTTGCTACTGCGATCAGACAGACCGTCAATCGGATTTCAACTTTTCTCGTCACCCTGATCATATATAATCCTATATCCATCTCGATTAGTTTTAGGTGATACGTACAACCGTTAGGCTAACAAACTATAATACTCTTTTGCAACTGGTTGCCATAGTATAATACGTTACAGACTATCTGAGGGAAGAAAGAGGAAACGAAGGGGCGTAGTTAAATTGTAAGAGGTTAAAACAGTTTATCTCGTTTTTCGGCAAAACTTCGAGTCTCATAGAAAAGAGTTCATTGACAAACGCTAATTTACTATTGTGATGTATGGTATATATTTTTTATATCACCAGAAAATATAGATTTCAACAAACATTAAGCGTTATTATATAGGGTGATTTTTTAAGAGCTTGATAACTTTTTTAAAAAAAAAAACGCATAAAATTTGCAAAATCTCATCGGTTCTTTATTTGAAACGTTAGATTGGTTCATGACATTTACTTTTTGAAGATAATTTCATTTAAATGTTGACCGCGGCTGCGTCTTAGGTGGTCCATTCGGAAAGTCCAATTTTGGGCAACTTTTTCGAGCATTTCGGCCGGAATAGCCCGAATTTCTTCGGAAATGTTGTCTTCCAAAGCTGGAATAGTTGCTGGCTTATTTCTGTAGACTTTAGACTTGACGTAGCCCCACAAAAAATAGTCTAAAGGCGTTAAATCGCATGATCTTGGTGGCCAACTTACGGGTCCATTTCTTGAGATGAATTGTTGTCCGAAGTTTTCCCTCAAAATGGCCATAGAATCGCGAGCTGTGTGGCATGTAGCGCCATCTTGTTGAAACCACATGTCAACCAAGTTCAGTTCTTCCATTTTTGGCAACAAAAAGTTTGTTAGCATCGAACGATAGCGATCGCCATTCACCGTAACGTTGCGTCCAACAGCATCTTTGAAAAAATACGGTCCAATGATTCCACCAGCGTACAAACCACACCAAACAGTGCATTTTTCGGGATGCATGGGCAGTTCTTGAACGGCTTCTGGTTGCTCTTCACCCCAAATGCGGCAATTTTGCTTATTTACGTAGCCATTCAACCAGAAATGAGCCTCATCGCTCATCGGACACGGACGCGAAACACATTTCGAACCGAACACTGATTTTGGTAATAAAATTCAATGATTTGCAAGCGTTGCTCGTTAGTAAGTCTATTCATGATGAAATGTCAAAGCATACTGAGCATCTTTCTCTTTGACACCATGTCTGACATCCCACGTGATCTGTCAAATACTACTGCATGAAAATTCTAACCTCAAAAAAATCACCCTATATAATAAACTTATATTTTGATGTGAGAGATTTTGATTAAAAAAAACATGCAGTCGGTTTTGGACATAAGAAGGTAAGTTTAAACCAAATTTCGTAAAGATTTCTTTTGTAGAAAATAAAATTAAAAACTCAAAAACTTGGATATTTGTATTTTCACAAAAGTTTTGATGAGATAAATGGTTTTTAACCCTTAAAAACTCAACCACGCCCCTACCTTCCTTTTCCCGACCTCAGATCGTCTATTTTATCTTTCGTGTCCAAAGGGTTTCAATCTTCCATGCATTTTTTTACTTTTTAACTTTTTCAAATGCTTCTGCTTTGGACTATTTTGGTAGTTATGAGCCAAAGACCTAACTTTTGTAGTTGACGTTGTTTTTTAGTTATACGAAGTGGCTAATTAAGAACGGTCCCATGAACAGCATGGATTAAGTAGACACTTTGATGGAGATACCAGATGAGAATTTAACATGCATTTATTTACAGCAACTATTTTGCTCTCTCACTCTCATAAATTAATAGTTTAATATTTTCTATCTAAGTCTCGGCTTAGTCTCTTCGGAATCAAGCTTTCCAAAAGGACTTCAATAGGAAACCCGAGATCTTAATCTAATACACTTACATATTACTACAAATGGAGAAATTTTGAGAAGAAGTTTAATTTTCGGATAACATAAATGTCATTACGTCATAGTTGAGTTCTGTACAAGAGGAAAAGTACCGTACTAAACTAATGATACTTTGACAAATAGATCGGTGTTACTTTGCGGTAAAGGATAAGCATCCTCAGCCATGACTTCGCCTGAATGCTGACCCAATTATAGTGAAATATCAAACTTAAAATACTAGAATAAAGATCGGCTAGGAAATATTAAAAATGCCTCCACTCTAGTACACTTGCGCACATATTTTTCGTGGGCGCTGGTGTGCAAGGTTTTTCGCCTTTTGTCGGAAGCAAATAAAAGTTGCATCGTCTAACTGCAAGTTGCAAGTGCTAGTCTCCAGGCTGGTATGTGTAAGTATGTGTATATGTGTGAGCATGTGCTGTGTACAGTGATTGTGGCGTATAAATCCTTGTCTTCTGCTACAAGTGCCATCCATTGTCTGCCGCAATCTGCTTATGTTGTTGTTGTAGGGATTGTAGTGGCCAGTCGCTTTTGGGTCAGTTGTTATAACCAAGAAAGTTTTGTGTAAAACTTTTTATAGCTTCTGGATACAACTTCTGCTAGACCAAGTTTAATGGTGCATCTGCTTGTACTTTGTGGCTAGCTTTGGTAAATGAAAAACTTTTTTCCCGAAAAGTTTAGTCGAAGAAACACAAACCTTAGCTATTTAGCAGCACAGCGGGTGTGTCTGGCTTCATACATTCGAAATCAAATATGAAAAGTGCATATGTTACATAATTTATTTCCTGTTATGTGCCGCATTTCATGATATTTACTTCACAAGCAATATTTCTGTCTCTGAAGCTGCATTTTAATCTCTGTTCTGCGAGAAAAAGCGAAAGTGACAGCAGGTAAGGAAGAGCTCTATCTGTGCGGAATCAATGAGTGCAAATCTCGAATTTAGCAAATCTTCAAATCTGTGCTTTTTGATTTTATACACCTATATGTATTTTATTTTGAAAGGTTTTATTTTTTTGAAATGACTTGTGATATCCTATGCTAAACTATAAAGTTAAGTTGCGAGGATTAAGTTCCTACCCCACAAGTTATTTATCTGTTTAATTTAAACTGATTTCGAGCTTGGCTCTTCTACTTAGAAACTGAAACGGATGTAGGTACATAACAGAGGAGTGCAATCTCAGCATTCTTGAGCATAACTGAGATGGAGAAATTGAAATCGAAAAGGAAGAATATTCAACATTGCTCTTTTTACACCCTGAACAATGTATATTAATTTTGTAACGATGTTGGTAACACACAAAAGAAAGCATCAGAGACCATATAAATTTTATGTATAAATGATCAACGTGACCAGCTAAGTCGATTTAGGCATACTCGTCCGTTCGTCTCTCTGTATATACGAACTAGTTATTCAGTTTTCCATCTGAAATTTGGCATCCGTTCTCTTGTCCTTAAGACTTTACTCATTTGTAGGAACGCCAGGTATCAGACCACTGTCGCATATTGACGCAATCATTTGACGGCATATCTTCAAGAAATTTGGCAGGAATTATTGTCCAAGGCAACGGTGCTATCTCCGAAGAGATTGTTCAGATCTAGTGACTATAGCATACTACTGTGCCCAAAAATTAAGGCATAGAATTTGAATTTAAGCTGCGCGCGTCGAAGGATTTTGAGAATTATTGTTTTTTTTTAGATTGGTAGTACTGTCAGTCACATTTTTGTCAAATTTCATGTCAAAATATTCATTAGTGTTTGAGATACGTGTCGCTTTGTGAGCTGCTAAAAGTGAGTTTTTTGTTTTTTGCGATGTCGTAATTTGTTGAGCAAAGAATTTGCATTAAATTTTGTTTACGGAATCAATTTTCTGCAGCGGATACGTTGAGGATGGTGCAGAAAGCCTTTGGTGATGAGGCTATGTCTAAAAAAAATGTTTACAAGTGGTATAGTGAGTTCCAAGCCGGCCGGGAACGTGTCGAAGACGAAGAGCGTCCTCAATCGACGAAGCTCACGTACAACAAATCAAAGATTTGGTGTTAAAAAACCGTCGATTAACAATAAGAGACCTTGCTGATGAAGTTGGCATATAGAAAGGCTCAGCTAATACCATTTTGAAAGATGTTTTGGGCCCCAAGCGCGTCAAATCTCGACTGGTACCGAAAACATTGAATTTTTTGGAAAAAAGGCGTCGCGTTAAAGTGTGTGAAACGATGCTTTCCGACTACCAGGGTGTCATGAAATGCATTATAACTGGCGACGAGACTTGGATCTATGCTTACGACCCCGAAACAACCGATCAATCGAGCGAATATCGTGCCAAAAGAGAGACGAGACCAAAGAAATCGCGTCAAAGTCGTTCAAAAATCAAGGTCATGTTGACAGTTTTCTTCGATTATCGTGGTGTTGTGCATTTTGAATTCCTTCCAACCGGTCAAACAGTCAACAAGGAATCCGCTTAAAAAGGTCGGAATTATGGAAAGAGGATTCTTGGTTTTTACACCACGATAATGCACCAGCCCGTACTGCCCTCGTAATTCGTGATCATTTTGCCAAAAACACAACCCATATCGTTCCGTAACCACCGTATTCACCTGAACTGGCGCCGTGCAACTTCTGGCTGTTTACCAAGCTCAAAAGACCGGTCCGGGCACAATAGAGGAGATTCAAGCCGCAGCGAAGACGGAACTGAAGGCCATCCCGGAAAGTGACTACAACCAGTGTTTCGAAGATTGGAAAATCCGTTGGCATAAGTGCATTGCATCGGGAGGGGATTAGTTTGAAGGGGATGAAATTGATTTGGAAGAATAAATAAAGAATTTTCAAAATAAATACAATGTCACCTTAGTGTACAGTACAGGGCACAATAGTATATCTGTCGTACAAACTGAGCGATTAAAGTTCTTGTAAATAATCTCTTGTGTTGCTTTTTGTATTTGGGCATTAGTTAACGTTTTCCTTGTTTCCTATTCGAAATTTCACGCTTTTACATGGAAACGTGTCGCTGATACGATCGGATATTGAAAATTAGTTTATAAATATATTTATATTCAAACTTACTATATATATACCAGAAATTTATATTCTCTTTTTGCTTTCTTCAATTAAAAATAAATGTACGTACAAATGATTACATTTCATATTTGATCTTATGATTTACAGAATCGTAGAAAAACCTTGTTGTACATGCTCACCTAACTATAAGTAGCCAGGATAACCAGACGAATTTAATTCTAAATAAATTTCTTTCCGTTCGTAGGCTTCTTCCTCATATACCCAATACATATTTAACTGAATTTACAGTTTTTTGAAGCGGAATATACCTGTAATGTATTCAAAAGCTAATTTTTCAGCCGAAGATTTGTGCGATTAATTTAAGCGCCTTATCTCGCTGGCATATGTTCGAGCACTTCTCCACAGGTTGTGAGTGTGAGTGAGCAGTCAACTTCGGGCGCGCATTGTTCAACGAATTAAATCACTGTGCATGTGGCATGGGTGGATCAGAGATTAACGGGAATATTCTTTGCGTGTTCATCCGCTAGAAGTGACTAGGTAATTAAACTGATTAAAATGTGCACCTTCACTTTCAATTTACAAGTTGCCAGCTTCTGCTGTTGCTTTGGAGTAATTGCTTTGCAATGTACCAGAAATTACTGAACACAACCGTAGAATTTATTTCTTTAAGAATTTAGTGCGATTTATATCTGTATGTACATATGTATGTGCAAATAAATGCACGTACTGATAGAGCTCTTTTTCTCGGGAGGTGTATGACTCGGACTGAATTTTAAATTTTTTTGTTATTTTAGGAGGAGCTACGATCTCTTGCTAAAGCCCACTTATCCAACCGCTGTCACCTATCTCAAAAGTCACTCGGTTCTCCAATGGTTGTACAAAAACTGGCGAAGAACTCAAGCAGGCACTACTTTGGCTAGAGACACACAAGTCCTTACAATATTTCAATCCGTCATTAATTCTATTAAAGTTCACTATTCACTCACTCTGGAAATTACATCAGTTGGTCATCAGTAAAATGAAAGTGATATAATGTGCAAACCGAGCCTTCGTCAGTTTGTGGCGTTTTAAATAATTGGCCGGAAATATGTTTAAATTCAATACAACGGCGAAACCATCCGACATTTCTGATTGACATTTAATATCCAATTTGGTGTGATGTTAAGATTTACATACAACCATACTCGTGTTTACGTTTAAGAACGTTTCATGAGCAATTTGTAAAAGCAATTAATCGGCGGTCAATTTGTCGTGGGGACTGATATTATTTTCACAGCAACGCCCAAAACACCTACACAATTATACATAACCTTGTTTTTTCAATAAGAGCGCTACAAAATTAAAAAAGAAAAAACAAAAGCAAAAATAGTTTGAGATATCAATCAAATTCTTTATTCTTGTGAAAGTACATTCGATGACATTATGTATGGAACTCGCTTTCTTTAGCATGGCCACCCGGGGCACGCTTGCAGAAGTCCAAACGTTTCGACAGTTTTCAAGCGTAAATCGGCCGATACTGCTGTAATTTCACGTTCAATATTCGTACGAAGTACATCAATCGTGGCTGGCGTGTTGGCATAGACCATAGACCTGACGTAGCTCAACAGGAAATATTTTTTTTTTTTACCGAAGGGGAATTCTTCTAAAAGATGCTGCAGCTTGCGGCAGCATGCATGATTCATACCGCACGCTTAGTGCACCTCTTTCGAGACAACGCTCGATCCCTATCTTTCAATACGTCGGACTCCGTAAGCGTCGTATTTACCTTGCGGGTCTGCCGTTAAGTACTTCTTCGCAAGGGAAGCTTAGCCTCTTGGCTCTTGCATTTAATTTTATGCACTCTCTGTTTGCTGATGACGTTTCGCTTTTGCGCAGCCGTTCTGACATTCTCAGTTCTTTTACAACTTTCGCGGTCAGGCCTTTTACCATAAGCCACACCTGCTCACATCGTACATAGTAACATATGAGGTACTATATTATCCGGAGATATGCGCTCTGCTGTTCTAGTAGAGTTCTTTCTTAACTAAATTTTGGGTAAAAGAAGAAAATGTGCCGAGAGTAATCATAACTATTTCCACAAAAGGAGCACGTCACTCCGTTATCGTGGTCACACTTGTGTAGTACTCTCTAAAGCACCCACAGCCAGTTAAAAATTGCATCATACAAAAATCCGTATGGCCATGATTTCTATGCACCCAGCTTTTGCCATTCATAATAAGCCGGTGCATCTACCGCCATATGTTTGTTGCATCCCAATGGGTTTGCCACTCGTTTAGACTCTTTTGTCTTTCCTCCTTTCGTTTTTCTATAGTTAACGACCTTCCGAGGATTTTGCTGATATCGTATATACTTTAAAACTCAAACGGCTATTATATCGGGTGACATTATACCTGATAAAACGCTAACAGCTTTGTGCCATATTGTCCGGTATGCACTGGCCACTCTGATGGCGCTTAGTCTGAACGGAGAGAACACCATTTTGATATATATTTTATAGGTTAACGCCTGCGCTCATACCGGTGCCGCATACAAAATAACTGATTGGCTGGCTTTTGCTTAAAGTAACCGTCTGACTTGATATGACTCGTGCATCTTTTTCACAAGGTTTTTCAATGTGCATCTTATAGTTGAGTCTCGCATTAATTACCACGCCTATATATGTCTATTAGTGAGGGTTGTGTTGGAATAATATACCCATAAATATTTAGATTAATGGTCTCTAGTTTTTTCCAGCTCGTGATCAGAACTGCTTCTTTTTTCTGCTCCGATAGCTGAAGTTACGATGCAGTTAGCCAGTTTTTAATTTCCTGAGATGTAGATACACATACACTTTGGATTTGGTGCCACTTCTTGAAACACAAATGTCGTCAGCGTCTCCGATTTTTTTATTCTCTTTCGGTAGAGTAAGCCGCAATACTCCGTCGTACAATATATTCTATAACATTGGTCCCAAAACGGATCCACCAGTTACGGTACGTCTTTTGATCCCCTCGTCAGTGTAGTATAACAGCAGCGTGTCGGACAAATAGCTTTTTATAATCCGCAATAAATATGTCGGAGTTTAACTCAATCTTTAGAGCACGAGTTGGGATGCCATCCATCCCAGTTACTATTGGCACAGCTATAGACCCTGGTTTTTCTGGGAAAACCGGTGTTCTTCATGCATGTCCTGCGTCGGAAAAAGTGTTTCTGCAACAATTTTTAAAAGGACTGGACAAATCGGCGCTTGCCCACAGGAAATAGTCTTAGGGTCTCAAATCGCACGACCGAGGCGACTGGGCCATTTCGTGAGTTAACACGTTCATCAAACTTGGTTTTCAACAAATCGATCATGACATTCGCTGGTTGGCTTGCGGCGACGTCCTGTTGGAACCACCAAGTACGGTCCAATGACGCCGTTGGCCCCTAAACCGCACCAAACCGAAAAGAGCCTCATCGCTGAAGATGATTTTTTGATGAAAATCCGGATCATTTTCAAATTGTTGCTCGGCCAAATTCAAGAACATACGACGATTCTGGTGGTCAAGCGGGTTCAGTTCTTGCGTCAGTTCGATCTTGTAAAGATGAAGGACTCGATTTTTTTGGCAAAACTCGCTACAACGACACCACAATGATGCCCAACGCTTGAGAACGACGTGTGAGATACTGTCAAAATAAAGCAATGGGTTTGATTTGTATTCCGTGCACCTTGGCAGAGTAAAACACGAAGACAACAAACCGCAACACAACGGAGTTCTTAGCTTTTTATCACCAAATCCCCCTCAGCGATGAGACACATTTATAGCTTAACGGGTAGTCAATCCTAAACAAATTATCCATGCTTCTTAAACTAAAACACAATTATTTCTAAGTAAAGTTTTTTCTTCTGCTAAGCTGTTGGATGAGCTGGTCTCAATGATTTTCGTGTTATGGCCCTAATTTGACGCTTTACTGGTTTAAGTCTACACTAAACAATAAACAAATAATTTATACTTAGAGAAACTTTATTTTATCTCAAATGTTTGCGAATATTATTAATTTCATATCGAACCTTATCCTAACCATATCACTAAAAGTTCAATAAGAAAACTAAACTCTCCACCTCAAATTGGTCGAAGCTTCTACTCCATTACAACATAATAAGCTTAAGCTAAGTAACGTAATTATATGGACAAGTTAAGGTCGCTTAATATTATATTACACTATATTTTTTGAATTTAATAAACTTCATGTATGAAGACGACTATCAGACCATAAAGAAAGACCTGATATGCTCTGAAATCATAATTCGTATGTTTATTTTCCAGATACTAACTTTCTAGAGATGTAAAGCGAGAATGTCGAGAGTATAGGTATAAGAGTAAGGTCACAGACTGATACAGAATGGATATTGCCAGAGACTTTGAAGAGTTAAATTCATATGCTGTGGCGAATGGAAAATTTCTAAGGAAATAAGAAGTTTTAAATTTGTGATTTGTATTTAATAACTTTTTGATCGAAATGAAAGAATTTGGAAACTTAATATTTATATTTTGCTATATTTTAATCTTCTGTGAGATGTATTGGACCATAAAACATTTCAATTTAGAGGCTTCAAGAACAGCATTTGAACACACCGCTTCACAACAGATAGTCAAGTACTTGGCGCACAAAGCCATGTAATACTCGGGACAACTTCCAAAAAAATTGTACTTTTCGAAATGTATTTTTTCTAGCTTGCTAGAAATTACTAAAAACTGCCATTTCCATTAAAGGAAAAGGAACTCCTCAATCAATTCGCGAGCCCACCTCGAGGCAAATAACTGCATAGTACATACATATATATATAACTTGGTATGCATAAGGCCCCGTAAACATTTCTTATTCAGCAATGGAAAAGGCGTGTGAACTTAAGTAAAACTAAAATGCAATCGACCTTAAGCCTGCTTTTTATACGGTGAATGTTTGTGGCAGTCTGTATGTATGTATGTAGTGGCCCAAGTTGTGGTGCATCCAACAATTTACTTACATCTCTTATTTATTGCCCGTTTTGTCGGGGCGTCGACGCATTTGCGGCTACTTAACTGTGATGCATCGAGCAATAAAACATGAAGGACTACAGACACACATACAAGTATACCCGCATGTGCATACATAGCTACATATTAGGTATGCGAAAATACGATAAGCTCAGAAAGTTCTGTTGGTAGAACTAAATCAGCGAATTTAACGCACATACAAGCATTCATTTGCTTACTATACCAGCCAGTATAGTATACTATATAGTTATACGAGTATATATGTACTTAAGGCACAATCCTATATTTCATGTCGGCCGCAAATTCGCAAGAATAAGTATTAATAAGCTATCATGAATAAAGTGATTCGCCAACTCCTATGCGTTCCTTCAGCGGTTGGTGGTGTTTCCTTGGAGAGGATTCTAAGCGATGTAGGAAGAGAGAGCACATTCATATCCTAAACATATGCTGTTAAAAATATGTTATATATCTCACGAGAAGGGATTAAAATAATTGACCCTTTGACTAAGCAGATCAAGAGTAATGGCTCGGCATGCGATCAATTTTTGTTTTATACAGATGTTGGATATAGTCACACATTTCTGGGGTGTTTCCAGTTGTTCTAAGTAAATATCCAATTCTTTGTAAACTTCGTAAGAGTAATTGAAAAATCACATATATCAAAACTGAGAAAATTAAATTGAGACCCGTACATATTCTCTCACTATGCGACTTCATTCCTGATAACTTGGACCACTGCGTCGCGGAGTCGACTCCCAGCATCTTCTCCGCGAATATGTGGTTGGGGTGAAGTTGCTGGAGAAGAAGCGCAATGAACCTTTTTACGGATGAATAGGAGTTCAAGAGGGAGGTTAAGGTGGAACTGGTACCTCTTAATCTAATTTCGTTTCAGACGGCTAAACCACTGTAGTATCTTTCAAGAAAATTAAGGTAGCAACAGAAGTAAGTCGGCTTCTTTTAGGAAGGTATGCATCCATTCCGATATCATAAATGTTGTACATGCTTTAAGCTCGCTGAGAGTGAGCTCAGAACTTGTCAAGAAGTACAGGACTCACTAGCATTAAGAAGTAAGAAAAGTAGTAAAAAAACACCCTCCCCCAAATCTCATCAGTATGGTAAAGAGCAGCTGTTCGCCTGGCTTTGTGTTTTGAATTTTGAAGGATACAATTTGTATATATTTTCGCGTCCACTCTCCTGCTTTCGACAAACTTAACTTGAAGCATCTCAGTTGCTTTACTTTCTACGAATCTGACGAATCGGGTGGAGTAGATATTAACCAGTTCAATAAGTGTGTGACTGGCTTTAGGCGCTTTTTAGATATGCGACGCTCTTTTTGATCCCACGTAATTTTGGGTATAGTAACGGACACCCACCTTTAGCTGCCTAACTGGGATTATTAGTAGGCTCACAAAAGATCAGCCTTTTACATAACCTAACCTAAATTGAGACATTTGCAGCTAACTTTATAAGCAAATATAAAATCATATAAAACTGGTCTCAAAAAGCTGAAGTATATAGTTTTGTATACCATTATCCAGCCATTCAATATTCAAATAATTAAATTAAAGAGAAAGTAGGATTATTCAAAACGTTTTGGCCTCGTACGCCTTCAACTTTTTACTAACTACTGGGGCTTCTGCAGACGATATTTCAATTGACCTGAGCATTCATCAAGCGGTTTATATGTGCATTGAATGTTGCTCATACAACATGGCGTGCTGTATGGATACAAAACATTTATTGCATAATTTCAATTGTAACTTTTAAATAAAAGTTTTTATTAAAAAAGATACCGGGACTTTTTTGTAGAGCGAGAAAATCTGTATGATAATACAATTAATTTAAAGTTGTAGGTGAGCTTGCTTTGGAGATAAGAACTTTATTGCAAAATATAACAAATTTCGTGTAAAACGTATGGGAAAAGAAATTGAAAATTAAGAAATGTATCGTACTCTAAATAAACAAAGAAATATCGTAGAGTGAGTTTTATTTAAAATTTTTTCCAACAGAAGAATCGTGACTAGAAAAACTTCCTTGGCGACCTCTGAGGAGTGCGACAGGTCCGTCACTTGCATGTACCTATGTGAATACATATTTTCATATGTGCTTTATCACAGCCAAAGCAGAAACTGACGACTAAAGATTTATGTATATCGATCTATATGCATACATATATTCGATTTATTTGCTGCTGATTCATTCGTATTCTGTTTGAGAATTTCGGCTTTGATATGCTGTTTTCGATCCATTTAATGTTGAAGGTAATTTCTTTCTTTTTACACCATTTTCCATTGAAATAAAAGCCAACGTCGAGCACAAATAAATGCTGCAATATTTCAGTTGCATCGCCAATACATATATATGTACTATGTGTGTTTGCATGTGTGTACATGTATGTGTGTTATAACAACATGCATGGAAAGTATATTGGTCTGTGCAATGTAATGGCGATGAAGTTGAAGAAAAATGCATTACATTAGTGCCACTGTTTGAACTACAATGTTTTCTTATGCGAAAGATGGAAAAACAGAAGAAAATCAAACAGTTAAAGTTTATTTTGCAGAAAATTGTCAAGAAAATACATTTGTCTTTGAGTGTCAAAGCCCAAAGCCGCACCGGTGGAGTTTAAGGTATTTTAAGAATTTTTAGAGAAATTCCACAATTTATGTATGTATATGTATTCGAATATACAGTGAGCTCAAAAAATGTTTACGTAATGCACCTTTTGTTTTCTCATTGAATTTAAGCCAAATTTGGCAACACTTCAAGAAATTTTTTTTGCTGTTATATGGCATCGACATTCTAGTTTTCAAAGCCCACTTAGATGGATTTCCATGTTTATTTAAATTTGAATAAATACCGTTTAAATGCGTTAGCGCACGTTTTCGGAATTTTTTTATTAATTTTATTTCGCGAAGGATTTCACATTTTTTAAAAATAAAAATTACAGATCGAAAAATTGGTCTTATATCAAAACTGTTAAATTTTCAGACATGACTAAAAAACTGAACCTCATTTTGCGAAAAGCTGTATGTTCGGACTTGCTGGAAGGGGTCTTCAGTTAAAGCGATTGCAGATAAACATACAATTCCAATTGGTGTCATCAGTAAAATAAAAAAAACAAAAACAAGACAATATTAGAACACCAAAAAGAACACCAGGCCTGAAAAGCTCATTCCTGAAACAGAAAGAACTTTACCTCGCCTTATGACTGATGACTGATGCTGCTAAAGCGCAGTGAAGGCTAACAAAATGTTATTCTCGTGTTTAGGCACTATTTGAAATTTGCTGAACAAGCGAACAGTTCAAACTAGTAATTTCGTCTGAGAAAACGAAAATTAATCGTATTAATTCAGATAGACGCATTTGGACTTGGTATGATAAGCTATGCGGTCCCACGGATAGGAATATGCTGCGCACACTTAAATTCGGTGGTGGTTCACTTATGGTGTGGGGTTGTTTCTGTGACCGACGGACTATATTAGCATTCTAGAGGATTCACTTATCCCTAGTTTTGAGATTTTCGGATGTGAATCCGGTGATTTGTTATACATGCAAGACAATGACCCTAAACATACCGCCCGCATAACAAAATCTTAGTTGGAAAATAACGGAATTCGGGTGATGGAGTGACCAGCTCAGTTACCCGATAAAAATTCTATTAAAAATTTAAGGGCGATCGTTAAAAAACGGTTCATTGCTCAGAAGGAAACACCAAAAACCATAGATGAACTTTGTACTCAAGTTGAACAAGTTTGGAACAGCTGTTCTCCGGAAATTTTAGATAATTTAAATAACTCTATGCCTGACCCTACTAAAGCAGTGATAAGAGCTAAAGGCCGCCCACAAATTATTAGTTATTTAACTTTAATTGCCACTTTATGTCTGGGCTCAAATAATGTTCATATGAATTGTATTACTTTATATGTACTATAGCCACTAGAGATTATTAAATGAAGGGCTTGTTTACCAGCCTAAGTTAACATTTGTTCTTGTTTTTACTATACGAGAGCACTTTTTGAACTCACTGTACATATAGGTTAATTTGAATTTGGGCATTAAAGGTTGCGACAAATTTTCTTCAGCTGCTCGCTACGCATTCCGCAAAACCCTGTTTTGACTCTACTTTGTACCCTATATGAATGCTTACGTTCACAGTAAAAAACTGAATCCGTCTTAAAACACACACTCATGAACAAAGATCCTTGAAAAGAAGATATAAGTATACATGTAAAACAACAAAGACAGTCTATTTAAAAAATCTTAATTTAGCAGACACATTTTTCATCTTGAGTTACACACCGGTGTGTTTATAATACTCCTCGTGTAAATCAAATTACTTAAATGTTAAAGCTGGACATTTTAATGAGAATAAATAAGCATAATGTTAATAAAAATACTAACCATGCAGGGTTTTTTGCGCCAAAGCTGTTAAAACACTGTTGAAAAATAATACTGTTAAAAAATTGTGGACAACAGCAGCTGTTAGAAGCTTTCAGCGCTCTGAAAACATTTCCAGTGTCCTAACATTATAACAAAGAATTCATTTTTAACATTTTGGAAGCGTTTATTTCCAAGCATTTGCATGCAAAAAGCCGACAGAATGTAAATAACCAAAGCATTATGCTAATGTCGAACTAATTTATTCTTTCCTATTTGAAAATCTTGGTTATGTAAAAGAGAAAACGGCGAATATAAAATAAATACTAAGGGTATTTAGACCGAAGCCTGTTAATTTGGCAATTCGTTCGTTGATACTTCGTTAAAAGGCTTAACTGTGAACATACTTTTTGTTCTACCTCTGTAATATGATAAATTTTATTCCGAAGCAGCTGATTCAATTTTATTAAAGAGTAAAAATGTGTCAACAAACTGCAAAATCAAAAATTGTCAGCCTTTTAATTGAAAATTATGTGGAGCAGATCAAATTTATTACTGGTAAGTACTTTAAATTGATGTACAGTGGAACAGAAGAACAGCTGATGTGATATTACCGAGTAACGAAACAATTATCAAGCTTGCCAGATGGATAGTTCGTTACTCGGTAGAACGATAGTCTGTTAATTTTACAAAAACAAAATACATGTGAAAAACTATCGAATAACGACTAACAAGGCTAGTCTGAATGCCCCTACTGTAATTTCATGGCAAAGTAGGGACAAATCAAGACAGATTATACCAAGGGCGCAAATTATTTTGAGGCATTTGATGGTTTAGGGAGAACTGAATCGATTTAATTTATGTTAGGCACTCACCCGATATCTTGAAAATAACTCACAGAGCAAATGACTTTAAATTATAATCAGTAAGAGTTGCTCATCTAATATATTGAAAGATATACGAGGTGTGTTCAAAAAGTATCGCGAATCGTAACTGACAGTTTTCTTCGATTGCAGGGGCGTGGTGCATCATGAGTTCTTGCCACAGGGAAGAACGGTCAATAAGGAATATTACCTGCAAGTTATGCGCAATTTCCGCGAAGCAATCCGCCAGAAACGCCCGTATTTGTGGAAGAACAAAAATTGACTTTTGCACCACGATAACGCCCCTGCTCACACACATCGTTGCTTGTGCGCGACTTTTTGGCCAAAAACAACACACTAATGATGCCGCAGCCACCGTATTCCCCAGATCTGGCCCCCTGTGACTTTTTTTTTGTTCCCTAAACTGAAGAGGCCCATGAAAGGATGACGTTACGTTTCTCTTGACGAGATAAAGACGGCATCGAAGGAGGATCTGAAGGAGATAAAAAAATGATTTTTTGAAGTGCTTCGAAGATTGGAAAAACCGTTGGCACAAGTGTATAATATCTCATGGGAATTACTTTGGAGGGGACAAAATAGATATTCATGAATAAATAAATAATTTTTGAAAAGACACAAAATTCGCGATACTTTTTGAACACACCTCGTACTATATACGGAAGCACAGGGATCTTATTCACCGTCTGGTTTCTTGGCTCGATCTGTAGATGAGTGTTGTCAATTGTAAGGTCACTCGAGTTAAGTTTTCTCCCGTTTTCTTCGTTGAGCTTAGAGTGATGGCATTCGAAATAGCGCATAAGGACAAGAGAGTGGGGTTATTTTATTTGTTTTTTTTTTTTCTTCAGCTAATCTCCAGTCAGTCCTCACACTATTATGGGTTTCAAAATAGATGTCAAGGTTCATACATTTCTTATTAATTTATTTCAACACGTTTGTTAATTATATAATCAGAAGTCACAACATTAATCGATACTTTAAATTAATTACATTAACATTATATACATACATACATACATCGAAATAATACTACAGGAAAGTCCCTTCACGTCTGCTTTTTTTTCTGCTGCAAATACTGCAACGATATCGAAAAAATTTATTTCAAGCAGTAATCTACTTCTGAACTTAAAATAATTAAGTTAGATTTTTTATCAATTTCTTGGAATGGGATCTTTCATCATTTCTTTACGAACATAGACAGGTATTATCGTTGAATACACTTAATTTACAAACGAAAACTGTAAACTGTTTTCTTTTATGCTATTTCAGCATATACTATATATCATCTCGTGGTTGAAGAATGGAATAACTTTCAAGAACCCTTTCTTCGCATTGATGTATTTTAGTCGACCCTTGCCTAATCCAAAAATCTTACATTACTTCAGTAAGTGTATTTTTTTCTCTTCACATTCCGAAACACTGTAGTTGCTGTATCGACTTCATTTCCGCTCCCGTTGTTCTGCTGTGAATTTGTGTTTAATAGTAATTTATGTGTATCTGATCACATGAAGTCCTGGCATGGAAAAACTTACAAAATTTGGAATCTTTACGCAGACTTTTGAGTGATCCTTTCTCTTTATTCCAAAGTTTTTCGTTTTTTAACTCCTCTATTTAAATCAGCCCAGTAACAAAATTGAATTGAATTAAAGTAAGCAGAATCTTTTGTATTGATAGATACCTTCTTCCCTCATTTTGTGGACCAGAATGTGAGGCCCCGATTCGCCGCCTTGCCCTTGATCTAGCACTCGCTTTAAGATGCTAATAAATATCACATTTTCTACTCAAGTTGTCGCTCGCACGGAAAGACGAATGCAGAACATACAGACATCGTCTACCATTCGGCTTTGTCTGAGACAAATAAGTCTACATCTAGTATATGTTAACAAAATTATTCTAATGTACGCAACTTCTTGCGAAGTAAAAAAAGTGTTGATGCGCCAGATATCTTTTTTCATCTGAAATTAGAGACATAAAGAACCAAAAAATCTATAGGGGTATTCAGACCAGCTTTGTTAATTCGTTAGTCGTTACTCGGCAGTGAATCAGCTGTTTTGGAACAAAATTTACACCCTCCACTGAGGTAGAACAAAAAGTATGTTCAGTTAAGTGTTTTAACGAACTACCAACTAACGAATTACTAGATTAACAAGTCTGATCTAAACACCTCTAAGATTTAATTGGTTCATTCACTACAACACCAAAGCACAGCTTCAATATTCTAGTTATTGGGTTCTCAAGGAAATCAATATTATAAACGCGAATGCAAACTTCATCCATATTCTGTGAGTTTGTATGTGACAGGTTTGTATTCAGATGCATCCCTGCATTAACGAATCTTTATTTGATTTTACCTTTTGCAAAAATATCGCAGAGTAATCGGGTCCATTTGTGGAGGTATTGGCATTCACATAGTCACCACCCGGTTGCCACTTTGTTTTAAACCGTTAAAACAATACGAATCACGCCTTTATTTGCCGTTGGCTAAAATCCGCATAAAGATTGGCTCCAATCCATTCACAGGCCTTAGGCATGACGGGGACAGGGGCTATATTAAAAACTGCACAATATCGCTGGACCCGCACCTTTTTCTTTTTCGAGTGCTCAGTAGGCAGAAAAATTGAATTTTTATTATGAAGAGAACAAAAGCTGGTAAAAGGCTGAGTAATTTGAATGCGTGCGGCATGAAATTGAATTGTGTGAGTGATCGGAGAATGCAACATACAATAACAACTTCATATATGCCTGTGGGTATATAAAAAGGTGCCAACGCATGAATTTTGTGTGTGTGTATGAGTTCATATCAAGGCTATGCTGAAAAAAAAATACAGTCGGAAAGCAAATTTAAAATCCACGACAAAGTTAATCAACTGTGCAGTATTTCCATGTTTCCAATTAGTTACATACGTACATCCAAACACACAGATATTTAATATATGTAAGTTTATTAAAGATTTTCGGAATGTGCTTAACAACAACATATGTATCTCAAGAAAGCAGCGTCAATGGCACGTCGAAAAACAATTTAGATTGAAAGATGCTGCTCGTCTAAAGATTAACTGCATCAATCAAAGTGCGTGTCACTTTGAGCGGCCAATTTGAGCTCGTTAATCTCATTGAGCCGACGATTTCGCCGACTCTGCCATTGAGTGGCCAATAGAAAAGTGTGCACAAAAAGGTTTCCTGTTATTCGCCCGAGGATTGAAAACAAGTAACTCAATAAGTAAGTGGTCAGCCTTTCAGCTCGTTCGGGTAAACACAATGCAGAGACTTACTCATGCACTTGCATAAATATATATATACATATGCTTACTTATATACTATATACACATGTAAAATGCTAAAAATAAATGAAATGAAAATAATGAAGGGGGAAAGGGAATTGCACAAAACACGAATAATATACGTCAATAAGTGTTAACAGCGGCAGCGCGTCAATCCGGATTATTAGGAATTTTCAGCGTTTTCGGCATTGTGTTGGGGACTCGCTATAACAATTTGTAAGAACTTTATTCTTGGCGAATAGTTCGCTCATTGTTCTGTTTATTGACACGGATTTTCTTTTTCTTTTTTCGAATAATCAGATGACTGTAACTGACGGCAACTGATAGAAACTGATTGCATAATATTAACTGGCTGATGAAAGAGATGTGTTATTGTAATTCTTCTAGCGGTGTGATAACGGTCCAGCATCATATTCTATACCAATGTCGGCGTTCGCGTATACACAGACAGAGGGGAATGGCTAAATCGTCTCAGTTCGACATGCCATGGATCTTCGATTTCCGAATAATGTGCTCTTGTGTAAAAAATGGGTAAAATCGGATCAATAGGCCTAGCCCTATATAGCTAATTTACAAATTTTTGAACTTCTGGTTGGCTTTGTACCGTATATGCACATATATCGGTCAATATTTAAAATATCTCAGCAAAAATGAGGGAGCGTCTTTCTACGATAATTGTCTGTTCCTGTGCGGAAAATGATAATAGTTGAGGTAATACTTCCATTACATACTTCAAATAGTGGTTTCCGTCTTTCCGGTTAACTTTATACAGTATATTAATGTCAATATGTGGAGTATTTTATTGCAACTAAGTGCTTTTTATAACCACGAGATGAATAACAATGAGATCGGGGGAAACCCAAAATCTCATATAAAGGTATCAGGAATAAAACAACATACCCTCACATTTTATTTGGGAGAGAAGGTTTTAAATCACACTTGAAGAGGGATGCCGCAAGAGTTTTGGGCTCATTAGCGGAACTTTCAACATGTACACATACGGATCAAAAATGGATAATGGAGTGGGCGCCATAATCAATTGCTCGAAGCTCAGTCTCCCGGAATACTGCAGTATCTTCCAGACGATAGTCAGGCGGCGATTCAGGTAATAATCTCACAACGCATTACGTGAGAGAATGTCCTTAGAAGCAGGGTGACAGTAGTTGTTACGACTGATGGAAAGCAGATGCATATATTCTGGGTTCCAGGCAGCAAAAAAAATTCAGGACAAGAAATGGCTGATAAGATTGCCAGAAGTGCTATCTCTCTTGCTACCGAACCAGTACAGAAAATATGTTAGTCCTTAAAGACATGGTCTTGAAAGGAGTGCAGGACGATTGAAATTTCATTATTAAATATCAAGTAACTCCCAAAGTTTGCAAACATCACTGACGTCTTGTGTGACAAATACTTCAACTAGATCGCAAATTCTTCTTTCAGATTTATTGAGTTATTAATGTGTTATTAATCAGATTCTATCCTCTTATTGTTTCGGACAAACTATTTCTTTTAATTTTCACGCCGCTATAATTTACTGCGCTGCGTTCTCAGTTGTTGGAGTACAAGATTAATAAAACCTACTATCAATCTAAAATTTAATATTACAAAGGAACCATGAAAAAAGATATGGTTCTGAATATATTTTGTTTTGGCCTAGAGTTCTTTTTCTTCCTTGTTGGGGTAGAAACCGCTTACGAGGTTACAGCGGAGTTAACAACAGGTGGTGCCAATTGTAGATTTCATGCGAAGCCAAGTCCGTCTACACCTGGTCTTTCCAATGGAGTGAAGGTCTTCCTCTTTCTCTGCTTCTCCCGGCGAGTACTGCGTTGAATACTTTCAGAGCTGGAGTGTTTTCGTCCATTTGGACAACATGGCCTAGCCAGCGTAGCCGCTGTCTTTTAATTCGCGGAACTACGTCAATAACGTCGTATATCTCATACAGCACATCGTTCCATCGAATGGGATATTCACCGCGGCCAATGCACAAAGGATCAAAAGTCTTTCGCAGAACTTTTCTCGAAGCTGTCTACGACTTCAAAGTTATGACTGTTCAAAGTGACGTTGGAGCTTAGTCCCGAGTGCGACGACTGGTTGTTTGATGACCGGAATTTCGTCTTGCCCTCGTTCACCACCAGACCAATTTGCTTCGCTTGCTTATCAATTCTGAAGAAAGCAGAACTAACGGCACGGGTGTTGAGGCCAATGATATCAATATCATCGGCAGCAGCTGTATACTCTTATAAAAGATTGTACCTGCTCGATTAAGTTCTGCAGCTTGAATTATTTTCTCCAAGAGCAGAATGAAGGAGTCGCCTGAAAGGGTTCCCGATTTTGACGGAGCTTTTTGTATTTCTCAATGTCAGTTAACACAGCCGTGTTAGTTTTGCGAGTATACCAAATTCAAACCTCGCGGCATAAAGGCAGCTTCTTTTCATGCTGTCGATTCTCTTCTCACGGGTCTATTCCATGATTTTTCGGATGGTGAATGTCTGATCGATTTTTCAGGTCTCTAAACCACACCGATCAGGTCAAATCAGTTTGTTGACGGTGAGCTTTAATCTTTCACACAATCCGTTCAATAGAACCTTATACGCGGTGTAGAGGGGGCTTATCCCACGATAGTTGTCACAGATTGTGGGCTCTCCCTCTTTGTGGATTGGGCAAACCACACTTAAATTCTAATCGTTGGGCATGCTTTCGTCCGACCATATTTTGCAAATAAGCTGATGCATGCTCCTCATCAGTTCTTCGCAACGTGTTTGAATAGCTCGGCCGGCAATCCGTCGGCCCCTGCCGCTTTGTTGTTCTTCAGACGGGTAATTGCAATTCGAACTCATCGATTGGGGATTCGGGTTCGCCTTCTCCTTGCGTTATATTTTCACTACCATTCAGCAGGCTGGAGAAGTGTTCCCTCCATAATTTTAGTATGGTCTGAGAATCGGTTACCAAATCACATTTTAGAGATCTAAAAGAATATGCTCCGGACTTGAAACCTTTTGTTAGGCGCCGCATCTTTTCGCAGAATTTTCGAGCATTACCCCTGTCGGCCAGCTTATCAAGCTCTTCGTACTCACGCATTTCGGCGTCTTTGTTTTTCTGTCTACAAATGCGTCTCGCTTCCCTTTTCAACTCTCGGTATCTATCCGATCTCCTACCTGTTAAGGCAGTCCGTTTTCTCTCCGCTGCAACACGGCACTCCTCATCTATTATATCCGTGTTCTTTTGCGTATTCCGAAAACCAATGGTATCTGTTACAGCTGTACGAAAAGAGCTTGAAATGCCGTCCCACAGTTCCCTTACACCGAGTTGTTGACGAGTGCTCTCGGAGAGCAGGAATCGTTTGACTGTTTGTTGTGATTGCAGCTTCTCAACGTCGAAACTTTCTTGTGTTTTTCAGTCAGAGGCAGCGTGTATCTTGGCTGCAACAAGATAGTAGTCCGAGTCGATGTTAGGATCTCGGAGTTTATGCGCGTTTAAAACACTGTAGACGTGCTTTCCGTCTATCGCAAAATGATCGATCTAGTTGGCGGTGTTTCGATCCGAAGACAGCCAGATTGTTTGGTGAATTTTTCCGTACTGGAATCTAGTACTACAGATAATTTTATTTCGAACCTCGGCGAAGTCGATCAGCCCTAACCCATTTGGAGATGTTTCTTCTGTTGTGCCAAAGATACCTTGCTTACCCTGACGCCTTCACTCTCACGAGGACATCACCCAGCTGGGCAGCAGCACCTTCCCAACTCGAGAGAGTATAAAAATTCCCTTAAGGAGAATACACAACTTACCATAATTTTCACTTACGAGTATAATCATGGTATGAAATTTTGAATGGTGCAAAAGAATCCGTATTATCTTGAAGATAAACCAACTTAATTGACATATGAAGAGATTAAAATGACACAGCAAACAAGTCGATCAAAATGGTTAACAAATGAATGAATTTGTATGAAAAAGTTGGTAAATTAATCAAATTTAAAATAGAGGTCAATGTTGAGGAGGATGAAACTTCACCATATTTGTGTACAATAAAATCTCCCTATTAAGTTAAACGGAAATTTTAAAGTAAAAACAAACTGCGATGCTTCAACGACCACCCAGCAACCGGAATCTCAAGTCAGCAATGCCAATATTTGTAGAGGACGAGATCGAGCGTGTGCGCCTCTAACACAGATATGTGCAACCGCATGACAATACCAGAATGTGTGGTCAGAGCTTCAAAAACCTCGACAAAAAACAACAACAAGAAAGTTTCGGTTGTGCGTGTGTATGCGAAGATAGTTGAAGCAAAGAAGTGTTGGGCGAGTGCACCGTATCAAATCTGGTCATGTGGCTACAAGCGCAGTTTATGGATTTCTTCAATTCTTCTTTATGTTATGCAAATAAATATCAAATTCGTATTTTTCTCATACACAAGATTAAATTTTCTCAAATTTGATCAGGTCTTATTGCAATTTTAAGTCAATATTTTATTTGTTATATTTATTTTCATGGAAAAGTGAATAATTATTTCTCAGAATTTGAAGAGTGTGTCCTTTTTGTGTGCGTTCATCTTTATTTATCTTCTGTGCGATTCAGAAAACAATCTCCAAAGCAAATTTTCCCAAAGAATTCAGTTAAATAAATTGCTTGTATGGTGGCTTCCCTTGACCATTTAATCTAATTTTGTTATTCACTTTGATTTCGTTCGCATGTGTCTTTTTCTTTTTTGCATATGCCATAGTCATACATACAAACACACATATATGCACTCACATGATAAAGCTCATATCACTGCGGTTTCTTCTAGTTAATACGCTTTTATTAGCTTCACTTGTATGTATGTATGTATGTATGTATGTAAGTATTTATGTATGTATGTATGTATGTATGTATGTATGTATGTATGTTTGTAACTTTTTTAAGTGGTACTGAAACGTAGAATATTTGAGCGACACTGTAGGAAGGCGTATGTATGTATGTATGTATGTATGTTTGTAACTTTTTTAAGTGGTACTGAAACGTAGAATATTTGAGAGACACTGTAGGAAGGCGACAGTAAGTTTAAGCAGCTCACCAAAAATATGCAACATCTATGTATATAAAACTAGTTTTGGCGACATTTGAGTAGCATATGTATATACTGAAATATACATATGTATATCCTTAAAGAAAGTATACTTTATATAGATACATATACTTACATATGCACATATATAAGTATAACCGCGCACCAGAAGAAATAATATCAAATAATGCAAAACACGCGACTTTTAGGTAATAAAAAAATTAATACTTATAATAAAATTTTTGTAGTAAAAAAAATTTCAGATACTAGTTTTCAAAATGCCTCCGAGAAGCAACTGTAGTAGAAAACTCCTTTTTTTAATTTTGGCTGTCACGTCGATGTGAGCTTTTTAAAAATTGTCACCGAATCTAATGGCGGAGAATACGATTTAAGTTATATTCGTTTATATTTCACAATATTGGCAAATATCATAGAAGAAAAAATAGATTCTTTCAATATAAAATAAGAATTCCTAAAAATTTTAAATACACAAAGAAATATTCTACCTACCCCTTATTTGAATCCCTCTACCTGAAAAAATGGAGCTTACCTACTTTCCGGGTCGACCAGTTGAATTATAAGTGCTAGTCAAGGACAATAGAAATGGATAAACCCAAGTTTGTACCGTTACTTTTTTGGTTCCCGCGGGACATCATAAATATCAGGAATATATTAGGTATACAATCAATCGAAAAAAAACAGTCGAAGTGTACGGTTGTGACAATTTAAAATTATAAGCGAAATATATTTACATAGATTTTCAAAAAGTCTGTGCGTCGTATAGTTTGATTTGATTAAAATCTTTTCATTATAAACTAATAAATTAATTTTATTTAACGAATTGTTTATAAAAAAAACAACAAATCTCAGCGAAAGAATGGAAAGATCGTCAGAACACTTAAGCGAATTACAGAAAATAAAGGAGAAAAGAAGGCTCTATATGAGAAGTTATAGAGCCAAGCAGTCGAAGGAAGGCAGGGAGACTCGCTTGAAGCAAGTGCGTCAGCGTGCATCAGAAAGCCGAGCCTCAGAAACAGAGGACGTCAGAAAGGATCGTTTGCAGCAAATGCGTCAGCATGCAGCGGAAAGCCGAGCCTCAGAACCAAAGCAAGTCAGAAAGGATCGTTTGCAACAAATGCGTCAGCATGCAGCGGAAAGCCGAGCCTCAGAACCAGAGGAAGTCAGAAAGGATCGTTTGCAGCAAATGCGTCAGCATGCAGCGGAAAGACGAGCTTCAGAACCAGAAAAAGCCAGAGAGGCTCGTTTGCAGCAAATGTGTCAGAATGCAGCGGAAAGCCGAGCCTCAGAACCAGAGAAAGCCAGAGAGGCTCGTTTGCAGCAAATGCGTCAGCATGCAGCGGAAAGCCGAGCCTCAGAACCAGAGAAAGCCAGAGAGGCTCGTTTGCAGCAAATGCGTCAGCATGCAGCGGAAAGCCGAGCCTCAGAACCACAGCAAGGCAGAGAGGCTCGTTTGCAACAAATGCGTAAGCATGCAGCGGAAAGACGAGCTTCAGAACCAGAAAAAGCCAGAGAGGATCGTTTGCAGCAAATGTGTCAGAATGCAGCGGAAAGCCGAGCCTCAGAACCAGAGAAAGCCAGAGAGGCTCGTTTGCAGCAAATGCGTCAGCATGCAGCGGAAAGCCGAGCCTCAGAACCACAACAAGGCAGAGAGACTCGTTTGCAGCAAATGCGTAAGCATGCAGCGGAAAGACGAGCTTCAGAACCAGAAAAAGCCAGAGAGGATCGTTTGCAGCAAATGTGTCAGAATGCAGCGGAAAGCCGAGCCTCAGAACCAGAGAAAGCCAGAGAGGCTCGTTTGCAGCAAATGCGTCAGCATGCAGCGGAAAGCCGAGCCTCAGAACCACAGCAAGGCAGAGAGGCTCGTTTGCAGCAAATGCGTAAGCATTCAGCGGAAAGACGAGCCCTAGAACCAAAGCAAGCCAGAGAGGCTCGTTTGCAGCAAATGCGTCAGCATGCAGCGGAAAGACGAGCTTCAGAACCAGAAAAAGCCAGAGAGGATCGTTTGCAGCAAATGTGTCAGAATGCAGCGGAAAGCCGAGCCTCAGAACCAGAGAAAGCCAGAGAGGCTCGTTTGCAGCAAATGCGTAAGCATGCAGCGGAAAGCCGAGCCTCAGAACCAGAGAAAGTCAGAGAGGCCCGTTTGCAGCAAATGCGCCAGCATGCAGCGGAAAATCGAGCCTCAGAATCAGAACAAGCCAGAGAGGCTCGTTTGCAGCAAATGCAGAAACAAAACGAAGAGGTCCGAAGGTTGCGTAAAGCCAGTATAACGACCTTTAGGCAGGCAATTAACTCGTTTTGCGATGCGATATGTGAAGTTTGCACTAAACGATGCTATAAACATCAAATTTTTAAGTGGATTGTAGATGCTATAGCAAACACATATTTGCCTAATGAATTAAAGCAAAAAAAATGTTTGGTTGTTTGCAATCGTTGCAAAACCCATTTGAATTCAAAGAAAAATATTCCACCATCCAAATCTTATTGGAACAATCTAGATCCAGGCTTTATTCCAGACGTGATTTCGGATTTATCTCAAGCCGAGCAAAGGCTGATTTCACGTATTATTCCATTTGTCAAAATTATAAAATTAAGCGGTGTATTTGGGCAATATAGTTTTCGAGGTCAAGCAGTATTGTTTGCTCAGGATGTTTTCGAAGTTACTGAAAAACTTCCGAATATGTTACCAAGAACCACTAATAATGCTGGAATAGTTGTCATTACTGAATTTTTGGAAAATATTAATGTAACGCGACAGTTTTCAGTATCTAGGCAAAAGGTATATGATGCACTACATTGGTTGGTCGCTAACAATCCCCTTTATAAAGACGTCACTATCGATCAAAACGTCATAATGAATGAAGAAGATATTATTAGAGTAGAAAAAGCTCCACTAGAGGTTATGAATGAAATCAATGATGAACTTAACAATAACCCTAGTGCTTACACAAGAATATGTGAATTTTCGAGAATTGTGCGTGCTTCATGGCACCAAGGAAACGAGCTCATATTCACATCAGGATTTGCAGGTGTACAATGCTGTGCGATGGCATTGTCTAACATCCTTAGAGCTAGTATTCTTGCACCAAAACAGTGGTTTACAAACACCCTCAACCTGAATATGATAACGGGTGACCAAATCTACAGCAATATAAGATTTCAAACGGAGCGAAATTTAATGGCCTATCGTATTGAAGACGATGGATACCTACTGGTGCGAAATTTCCACGCAATAAAAGATGTTTTAGTCGCATTCGGCAAACGGTTTCAGATCACTTTCGCCGATGAACCAAGCATATATGGAAGCTTGAGCGACAAGAATAATGAAACAAACTTCGGACGCACCCTTCGTCAAGGGTTGGAAGATCTTTTCATGGAACATAGCGCCGGCATAATAATAACAGAAGGACAATCATTCGGAGTGATGTGCTATGATAACAAATATTACTTCACTAATTCACATTCTTGTGGTCAAAAAGGATCTAGAGCAAAGGATAACAATGGAAAAGCCTGCATTATCGAATGCGACAATTTAGACGAGTTTGTGAGGATTTGTAAACGTACAACAGGCAGCAAAAATGTGCAGTATACTCTTGATTACGTTGATGTTGTATATGAAACAGACGAGCTTGATGAGATAGAAATACAGCAGAGTATTGAGATAGTAACGGCAGCGCCTGAAATGATTACTTCTCAACATGAACTACCTAATCATTTAATTCCACTGCAGACATCTTTGATGGCGCCGATTGATGTAATGCAACCCAATGTGGAAGATGAACTACAGGTTTCACGAAACCTTAACGAAATTACCCGCAAAACGAAAGACAACATCGTTAATATCGGACATGAACTGAAAGCAGAAGAATTTGCCTGGTACTTCTTGTTTCCTTACGGAAAAAAAAGGGTTCAAAGAACAAAGGCCTGTAAATATTACAGCGTTAGACTACTTTCAGTTTAGAATTTTGGGAAGTGACACAAGATTTCAACGTAACGACTATCTATTTTATGCCTTATCCTTCTTTGAATATTATAGAATCAAAAGCACTATATCTGCATGCGGCAAAAAAATTGTTAATCAAGAAGGAGCAATAGAAGATGTCCATATTTATGTAAAAAATTTAAGAGGTTCGGCAGCTTATTGGAGATCAGCTCTGAATGAACTATTAGCTCAAATCAGATGTTTAGGACCTCCAACATACTTCGTAACATTTAGCTCAAATGATCTCAACTGGCTAGACCAACGAAAGGCTTTGTTAATAGCCGATGGTAGGGCTGATGTTGATCCCAGTACTCTCGATATTTATGAGACTCAAAGACTTATCGAGAAGTATCCAGTAATTTTGAGTCGACATTTCATGTTAAGAGTAAATGCTCTAATGAAATTTATAAAAAATAATGATTATGTGTTTGGCGGAAAAGTGAAGGATCATTGGTGGCGCATTGAATTCCAGAATCGGGGCAGTCCTCACCTTCATATGGTGATTTGGATCGAAAATCATCCCGAGTTTGACTCAGAAGAAGGGAAACTTCTTATGGATCGTAATTGTTGCTGTAGAATCCCTTCAGAAGAAGTAGACCCAGAGCTTCATGAATTTGTTAAAAAATGTCAAATTCATCGGCATACACAAACTTGTTCAAAAAATAATACTTCTATAAGATGCCGATTCAACTTTCCACGCCAAGAATGTGACGAGACACGAATTGTGTCACATTCTTCAGATGATTTTCTTCGTAACGGAGGTAGAATTTGTTTACTTAAGCGTCGAAAGGAAGATGCTTGGGTAAATAATTACCACCCAGAGTTGCTAAGACTGTGGGCAGGCAACATGGATATTCAGCCATGCGGATCAAACGAAGCGATAGCGTACTATATAGCAAAGTACCTATCGAAAGCAGAACCTGCAGGTATAGATTCTGGAATTGCGCAGGCAATACAGCAAATTCAACGCGAAGAAACTGATATTTCACGCAAACTGTTCAGCATATGTATGAAGATTCTTCATGAACGACAAGTATCAGCTGCAGAATGTGCATATAGACTTTGTCATATCCCATTACGGGACAGTTCTCGAAGCTGCATTTTTCTGAACACAAGAAAGGCAGAACAGCGTTACAGAGTATTGCAATTCGACAGAAACGGGCACGCAACTGGTTATTATAGTAATATCTTTGAAAGATATCAAAAACGTCCATTACAATCTCCCGATTACGATTTTGAAAACATGAGCCTTACAGAGTTTGCAATGTTATTTGAACCATTCTATCCGAAAAAAGTAAGCGAAACTGAGGAAAGTGTTGATCACGACGCGTATGAAGAATTTCGTAACACACATCGTCCACTCATTACGCTATTAGATAAGAGCAAAATGGTTGTGAGAAAGGTTCCCGCAGTTGTTAGGGTGCCATATTTTATAGCAACATCAGATCCCGACAACTTTTTCTATAGCTTACTTCTTCAATATATGCCTTATCGTTTGGAAACTGAATTACTTGAAGGTTTCGATAATGCAAAAGAGGCGTTTTTACATCGAGAGAATCGTTTGAAGGAAATAAGCAGGTATATGCGCCAATTTCGAGAGCGTGACCAACAGCTTGAAAATGCATTCAATCAGATACATGCATTTGAAATTTTAGAACAGCCAGAGATTATAAATCCTGAAGTTATAGAAGAAGAATTACCGGACACAGAAATGAGCAATGATCAATTTCAAAGAGCACAGCACGCTATGAATATTGATCAAAAACAATTGTTTACTGTCATTACAGAGAGTATTAAAAATCAACTTAATGGTGATATTAAACGAGAAAAAATTTTCGTCACAGGTGGAGCGGGCACCGGAAAAACTTTTCTCTTTAATGTATTGAAAAACCAAGTTAACCGATGTTATGGAAAATTAGTCGTGAAAGTTGGTGCTCTTACTGGAGTTGCAGCACGGTTGGTCGGAGGTTCTACACTACACAGCCTGTTGAAACTACCAGTACAAAAAGATGGTGTCATCATTAACATGCCACTTCTTACAGGAAATTATTTAAGAGGGATGCGCCAGTTATGGCAAAACGTTGAGTTTCTGTTCATAGACGAAATTTCTATGGTGCCTTATGAAATGCTTTGCATGATCGACTCTCGTTTGCGCCAACTAAAGAGACAGGACGCTTGTTTTGGAGGTATAAATGTCTTACTCTTTGGTGATTTAATGCAGCTACCACCTGTCCGAGGACATCAGGTATTTCAACAGCCAGAACATATGAAACCCGCTACACATTTGTGGCGACAATTCCGCCTGGTTGAACTCCAACAAAACATGCGTCAACAAGAAGATACGACATTTATAGATGTGCTTAATGCTTTAAGAGTTGGAAAGTTGACGTCGAAGCATCTTGAAGTTCTTCTTGAAAAAGTGTCAACAGATACCACTGAAGAATTCTCGATTGAGAAAGCTTTAAGGATTTACCCTACTAACGACCAAGTTGTTATACATAACGAAAAAGTTCTGAAGAGCTTTCAAGATAAAGGGACTGTTATTTATACGATTAAAGCACAAGACCAACTCATTGACGCTACACGAAATTTAGGTAATAAGGACTTAAATACTGTAATACCGAATGATATCAATAAAACAGGAGGTCTTCCTAATGTATTAAAAATATTCGTTGGAGCAAAAGTGATGTTAAGGTCGAATATTGACGTGTCAAAAGGTTTAGTAAATGGTAATATGGGGTTTATTACAGAAATTATCTGGCCAAATTTTCGCAGGGACCAAGTATATGCAGAAGACATCCCGTCAGTACGTATTAATTTTGGCTCAGATGGTGAACACGTAATTAAGCCAATAACGATACAATTTCCAGCAAAATACAGCTATGGAGTCGCTGAGAGACGAATGTTGCCAATAATACTGAGTTGGGCGTCGACCGTTCATAAGATGCAAGGTTGTACAGTAGATCATGCAGTAATTTATCTGGGCTCTCGACTGTTTGCTGCTGGACAAGCTTATGTAGCACTTAGTCGTTGTAGATCTTTGGACGGAATTCGAATTGAAGAACTAGACTGTTCAAAGTTGACAGGTAAAACCCCATGTAACAGTGAAGCTTTAGAAGAAATGATTCGATTAAGAAATAATAATTCGTAAAGTCGTAAATAGAACTTGGTCGCAAATAATATAATATAACAATTAGTCAATGAAAGGTTATGAGTAGATATTAAATGCTGTCTAATTATCGATTAACTTAACCAATACTACATGTCATAGTTCATATTTTAACAAATTTGGGGTTTCTAACATCAAACTAAAAAATTAAAAATAAATATAGTTTAAAAAAACTAAAAAACACGCTTTTAAAGCATATCAAACTAAAAAGTGAAAAATAATTCTTTGTATAAAAATAACAATAATAATGAAGGAAAAATTCCTGCATTATTGTGAGAAAAGCGTGGGGTGCTTTGTGACATATTTTTCATATATCGAGCATTCCACGCTATTTTCACAATAATGCAGGAATTTTTCCTTCATTATTATTGTTAGTTTATACAAAGAATTATTTTTCACTTTTTAGTTTGATATGCTTTAAAAGCGTGTTTTTTAGTTTTTTTAAACTATATTTATTTTTAATACGCTTTTATTAGCTTCACTTGTATGTATGTATGTATGTATGTATGTAAGTATTTATGTATGTATGTATGTATGTATGTATGTATGTATGTATGTTTGTAACTTTTTTAAGTGGTACTGAAACGTAGAATATTTGAGCGACACTGTAGGAAGGCGTATGTATGTATGTATGTATGTATGTTTGTAACTTTTTTAAGTGGTACTGAAACGTAGAATATTTGAGAGACACTGTAGGAAGGCGACAGTAAGTTTAAGCAGCTCACCAAAAATATGCAACATCTATGTATATAAAACTAGTTTTGGCGACATTTGAGTAGCATATGTATATACTGAAATATACATATGTATATCCTTAAAGAAAGTATACTTTATATAGATACATATACTTACATATGTACATATATAAGTATAACCGCGCACCAGAAGAAATAATATCAAATAATGCAAAACACGCGACTTTTAGGTAATAAAAAAATTAATACTTATAATAAAATTTTTGTAGTAAAAAAAATTTCAGATACTAGTTTTCAAAATGCCTCCGAGAAGCAACTGTAGTAGAAAACTCCTTTTTTTAATTTTGGCTGTCACGTCGATGTGAGCTTTTTAAAAATTGTCACCGAATCTAATGGCGGAGAATACGATTTAAGTTATATTCGTTTATATTTCACAATATTGGCAAATATCATAGAAGAAAAAATAGATTCTTTCAATATAAAATAAGAATTCCTAAAAATTTTAAATACACAAAGAAATATTCTACCTACCCCTTATTTGAATCCCTCTACCTGAAAAAATGGAGCTTACCTACTTTCCGGGTCGACCAGTTGAATTATAAGTGCTAGTCAAGGACAATAGAAATGGATAAACCCAAGTTTGTACCGTTACTTTTTTGGTTCCCGCGGGACATCATAAATATCAGGAATATATTAGGTATACAATCAATCGAAAAAAAACAGTCGAAGTGTACGGTTGTGACAATTTAAAATTATAAGCGAAATATATTTACATAGATTTTCAAAAAGTCTGTGCGTCGTATAGTTTGATTTGATTAAAATCTTTTCATTATAAACTAATAAATTAATTTTATTTAACGAATTGTTTATAAAAAAAACAACAAATCTCAGCGAAAGAATGGAAAGATCGTCAGAACACTTAAGCGAATTACAGAAAATAAAGGAGAAAAGAAGGCTCTATATGAGAAGTTATAGAGCCAAGCAGTCGAAGGAAGGCAGGGAGACTCGCTTGAAGCAAGTGCGTCAGCGTGCATCAGAAAGCCGAGCCTCAGAAACAGAGGACGTCAGAAAGGATCGTTTGCAGCAAATGCGTCAGCATGCAGCGGAAAGCCGAGCCTCAGAACCAAAGCAAGTCAGAAAGGATCGTTTGCAACAAATGCGTCAGCATGCAGCGGAAAGCCGAGCCTCAGAACCAGAGGAAGTCAGAAAGGATCGTTTGCAGCAAATGCGTCAGCATGCAGCGGAAAGACGAGCTTCAGAACCAGAAAAAGCCAGAGAGGCTCGTTTGCAGCAAATGTGTCAGAATGCAGCGGAAAGCCGAGCCTCAGAACCAGAGAAAGCCAGAGAGGCTCGTTTGCAGCAAATGCGTCAGCATGCAGCGGAAAGCCGAGCCTCAGAACCAGAGAAAGCCAGAGAGGCTCGTTTGCAGCAAATGCGTCAGCATGCAGCGGAAAGCCGAGCCTCAGAACCACAGCAAGGCAGAGAGGCTCGTTTGCAACAAATGCGTAAGCATGCAGCGGAAAGACGAGCTTCAGAACCAGAAAAAGCCAGAGAGGATCGTTTGCAGCAAATGTGTCAGAATGCAGCGGAAAGCCGAGCCTCAGAACCAGAGAAAGCCAGAGAGGCTCGTTTGCAGCAAATGCGTCAGCATGCAGCGGAAAGCCGAGCCTCAGAACCACAACAAGGCAGAGAGACTCGTTTGCAGCAAATGCGTAAGCATGCAGCGGAAAGACGAGCTTCAGAACCAGAAAAAGCCAGAGAGGATCGTTTGCAGCAAATGTGTCAGAATGCAGCGGAAAGCCGAGCCTCAGAACCAGAGAAAGCCAGAGAGGCTCGTTTGCAGCAAATGCGTCAGCATGCAGCGGAAAGCCGAGCCTCAGAACCACAGCAAGGCAGAGAGGCTCGTTTGCAGCAAATGCGTAAGCATTCAGCGGAAAGACGAGCCCTAGAACCAAAGCAAGCCAGAGAGGCTCGTTTGCAGCAAATGCGTCAGCATGCAGCGGAAAGACGAGCTTCAGAACCAGAAAAAGCCAGAGAGGATCGTTTGCAGCAAATGTGTCAGAATGCAGCGGAAAGCCGAGCCTCAGAACCAGAGAAAGCCAGAGAGGCTCGTTTGCAGCAAATGCGTCAGCATGCAGCGGAAAGCCGAGCCTCAGAACCACAGCAAGGCAGAGAGGCTCGTTTGCAGCAAATGCGTAAGCATTCAGCGGAAAGACGAGCCCTAGAACCAAAGCAAGCCAGAGAGGCTCGTTTGCAGCAAATGCGTCAGCATGCAGCGGAAAGACGAGCTTCAGAACCAGAAAAAGCCAGAGAGGATCGTTTGCAGCAAATGTGTCAGAATGCAGCGGAAAGCCGAGCCTCAGAACCAGAGAAAGCCAGAGAGGCTCGTTTGCAGCAAATGCGTAAGCATGCAGCGGAAAGCCGAGCCTCAGAACCAGAGAAAGTCAGAGAGGCCCGTTTGCAGCAAATGCGCCAGCATGCAGCGGAAAATCGAGCCTCAGAATCAGAACAAGCCAGAGAGGCTCGTTTGCAGCAAATGCAGAAACAAAACGAAGAGGTCCGAAGGTTGCGTAAAGCCAGTATAACGACCTTTAGGCAGGCAATTAACTCGTTTTGCGATGCGATATGTGAAGTTTGCACTAAACGATGCTATAAACATCAAATTTTTAAGTGGATTGTAGATGCTATAGCAAACACATATTTGCCTAATGAATTAAAGCAAAAAAAATGTTTGGTTGTTTGCAATCGTTGCAAAACCCATTTGAATTCAAAGAAAAATATTCCACCATCCAAATCTTATTGGAACAATCTAGATCCAGGCTTTATTCCAGACGTGATTTCGGATTTATCTCAAGCCGAGCAAAGGCTGATTTCACGTATTATTCCATTTGTCAAAATTATAAAATTAAGCGGTGTATTTGGGCAATATAGTTTTCGAGGTCAAGCAGTATTGTTTGCTCAGGATGTTTTCGAAGTTACTGAAAAACTTCCGAATATGTTACCAAGAACCACTAATAATGCTGGAATAGTTGTCATTACTGAATTTTTGGAAAATATTAATGTAACGCGACAGTTTTCAGTATCTAGGCAAAAGGTATATGATGCACTACATTGGTTGGTCGCTAACAATCCCCTTTATAAAGACGTCACTATCGATCAAAACGTCATAATGAATGAAGAAGATATTATTAGAGTAGAAAAAGCTCCACTAGAGGTTATGAATGAAATCAATGATGAACTTAACAATAACCCTAGTGCTTACACAAGAATATGTGAATTTTCGAGAATTGTGCGTGCTTCATGGCACCAAGGAAACGAGCTCATATTCACATCAGGATTTGCAGGTGTACAATGCTGTGCGATGGCATTGTCTAACATCCTTAGAGCTAGTATTCTTGCACCAAAACAGTGGTTTACAAACACCCTCAACCTGAATATGATAACGGGTGACCAAATCTACAGCAATATAAGATTTCAAACGGAGCGAAATTTAATGGCCTATCGTATTGAAGACGATGGATACCTACTGGTGCGAAATTTCCACGCAATAAAAGATGTTTTAGTCGCATTCGGCAAACGGTTTCAGATCACTTTCGCCGATGAACCAAGCATATATGGAAGCTTGAGCGACAAGAATAATGAAACAAACTTCGGACGCACCCTTCGTCAAGGGTTGGAAGATCTTTTCATGGAACATAGCGCCGGCATAATAATAACAGAAGGACAATCATTCGGAGTGATGTGCTATGATAACAAATATTACTTCACTAATTCACATTCTTGTGGTCAAAAAGGATCTAGAGCAAAGGATAACAATGGAAAAGCCTGCATTATCGAATGCGACAATTTAGACGAGTTTGTGAGGATTTGTAAACGTACAACAGGCAGCAAAAATGTGCAGTATACTCTTGATTACGTTGATGTTGTATATGAAACAGACGAGCTTGATGAGATAGAAATACAGCAGAGTATTGAGATAGTAACGGCAGCGCCTGAAATGATTACTTCTCAACATGAACTACCTAATCATTTAATTCCACTGCAGACATCTTTGATGGCGCCGATTGATGTAATGCAACCCAATGTGGAAGATGAACTACAGGTTTCACGAAACCTTAACGAAATTACCCGCAAAACGAAAGACAACATCGTTAATATCGGACATGAACTGAAAGCAGAAGAATTTGCCTGGTACTTCTTGTTTCCTTACGGAAAAAACGGGTTCAAAGAACAAAGGCCTGTAAATATTACAGCGTTAGACTACTTTCAGTTTAGAATTTTGGGAAGTGACACAAGATTTCAACGTAACGACTATCTATTTTATGCCTTATCCTTCTTTGAATATTATAGAATCAAAAGCACTATATCTGCATGCGGCAAAAAAATTGTTAATCAAGAAGGAGCAATAGAAGATGTCCATATTTATGTAAAAAATTTAAGAGGTTCGGCAGCTTATTGGAGATCAGCTCTGAATGAACTATTAGCTCAAATCAGATGTTTAGGACCTCCAACATACTTCGTAACATTTAGCTCAAATGATCTCAACTGGCTAGACCAACGAAAGGCTTTGTTAATAGCCGATGGTAGGGCTGATGTTGATCCCAGTACTCTCGATATTTATGAGACTCAAAGACTTATCGAGAAGTATCCAGTAATTTTGAGTCGACATTTCATGTTAAGAGTAAATGCTCTAATGAAATTTATAAAAAATAATGATTATGTGTTTGGCGGAAAAGTGAAGGATCATTGGTGGCGCATTGAATTCCAGAATCGGGGCAGTCCTCACCTTCATATGGTGATTTGGATCGAAAATCATCCCCAGTTTGACTCAGAAGAAGGGAAACTTCTTATGGATCGTAATTGTTGCTGTAGAATCCCTTCAGAAGAAGTAGACCCAGAGCTTCATGAATTTGTTAAAAAATGTCAAATTCATCGGCATACACAAACTTGTTCAAAAAATAATACTTCTATAAGATGCCGATTCAACTTTCCACGCCAAGAATGTGACGAGACACGAATTGTGTCACATTCTTCAGATGATTTTCTTCGTAACGGAGGTAGAATTTGTTTACTTAAGCGTCGAAAGGAAGATGCTTGGGTAAATAATTACCACCCAGAGTTGCTAAGACTGTGGGCAGGCAACATGGATATTCAGCCATGCGGATCAAACGAAGCGATAGCGTACTATATAGCAAAGTACCTATCGAAAGCAGAACCTGCAGGTATAGATTCTGGAATTGCGCAGGCAATACAGCAAATTCAACGCGAAGAAACTGATATTTCACGCAAACTGTTCAGCATATGTATGAAGATTCTTCATGAACGACAAGTATCAGCTGCAGAATGTGCATATAGACTTTGTCATATCCCATTACGGGACAGTTCTCGAAGCTGCATTTTTCTGAACACAAGAAAGGCAGAACAGCGTTACAGAGTATTGCAATTCGACAGAAACGGGCACGCAACTGGTTATTATAGTAATATCTTTGAAAGATATCAAAAACGTCCATTACAATCTCCCGATTACGATTTTGAAAACATGAGCCTTACAGAGTTTGCAATGTTATTTGAACCATTCTATCCGAAAAAAGTAAGCGAAACTGAGGAAAGTGTTGATCACGACGCGTATGAAGAATTTCGTAACACACATCGTCCACTCATTACGCTATTAGATAAGAGCAAAATGGTTGTGAGAAAGGTTCCCGCAGTTGTTAGGGTGCCATATTTTATAGCAACATCAGATCCCGACAACTTTTTCTATAGCTTACTTCTTCAATATATGCCTTATCGTTTGGAAACTGAATTACTTGAAGGGTTTTGATAATGCAAAAGAGGCGTTTTTACATCGAGAGAATCGTTTGAAGGAAATAAGCAGGTATATGCGCCAATTTCGAGAGCGTGACCAACAGCTTGAAAATGCATTCAATCAGATACATGCATTTGAAATTTTAGAACAGCCAGAGATTATAAATCCTGAAGTTATAGAAGAAGAATTACCGGACACAGAAATGAGCAATGATCAATTTCAAAGAGCACAGCACGCTATGAATATTGATCAAAAACAATTGTTTACTGTCATTACAGAGAGTATTAAAAATCAACTTAATGGTGATATTAAACGAGAAAAAATTTTCGTCACAGGTGGAGCGGGCACCGGAAAAACGTTTCTCTTTAATGTATTGAAAAACCAAGTTAACCGATGTTATGGAAAATTAGTCGTGAAAGTTGGTGCTCTTACTGGAGTTGCAGCACGGTTGGTCGGAGGTTCTACACTACACAGCCTGTTGAAACTACCAGTACAAAAAGATGGTGTCATCATTAACATGCCACTTCTTACAGGAAATTATTTAAGAGGGATGCGCCAGTTATGGCAAAACGTTGAGTTTCTGTTCATAGACGAAATTTCTATGGTGCCTTATGAAATGCTTTGCATGATCGACTCTCGTTTGCGCCAACTAAAGAGACAGGACGCTTGTTTTGGAGGTATAAATGTCTTACTCTTTGGTGATTTAATGCAGCTACCACCTGTCCGAGGACATCAGGTATTTCAACAGCCAGAACATATGAAACCCGCTACACATTTGTGGCGACAATTCCGCCTGGTTGAACTCCAACAAAACATGCGTCAACAAGAAGATACGACATTTATAGATGTGCTTAATGCTTTAAGAGTTGGAAAGTTGACGTCGAAGCATCTTGAAGTTCTTCTTGAAAAAGTGTCAACAGATACCACTGAAGAATTCTCGATTGAGAAAGCTTTAAGGATTTACCCTACTAACGACCAAGTTGTTATACATAACGAAAAAGTTCTGAAGAGCTTTCAAGATAAAGGGACTGTTATTTATACGATTAAAGCACAAGACCAACTCATTGACGCTACACGAAATTTAGGTAATAAGGACTTAAATACTGTAATACCGAATGATATCAATAAAACAGGAGGTCTTCCTAATGTATTAAAAATATTCGTTGGAGCAAAAGTGATGTTAAGGTCGAATATTGACGTGTCAAAAGGTTTAGTAAATGGTAATATGGGGTTTATTACAGAAATTATCTGGCCAAATTTTCGCAGGGACCAAGTATATGCAGAAGACATCCCGTCAGTACGTATTAATTTTGGCTCAGATGGTGAACACGTAATTAAGCCAATAACGATACAATTTCCAGCAAAATACAGCTATGGAGTCGCTGAGAGACGAATGTTGCCAATAATACTGAGTTGGGCGTCGACCGTTCATAAGATGCAAGGTTGTACAGTAGATCATGCAGTAATTTATCTGGGCTCTCGACTGTTTGCTGCTGGACAAGCTTATGTAGCACTTAGTCGTTGTAGATCTTTGGACGGAATTCGAATTGAAGAACTAGACTGTTCAAAGTTGACAGGTAAAACCCCATGTAACAGTGAAGCTTTAGAAGAAATGATTCGATTAAGAAATAATAATTCGTAAAGTCGTAAATAGAACTTGGTCGCAAATAATATAATATAACAATTAGTCAATGAAAGGTTATGAGTAGATATTAAATGCTGTCTAATTATCGATTAACTTAACCAATACTACATGTCATAGTTCATATTTTAACAAATTTGGGGTTTCTAACATCAAACTAAAAAATTAAAAATAAATATAGTTTAAAAAAACTAAAAAACACGCTTTTAAAGCATATCAAACTAAAAAGTGAAAAATAATTCTTTGTATAAACTAACAATAATAATGAAGGAAAAATTCCTGCATTATTGTGAGAAAAGCGTGGGGTGCTTTGTGACATATTTTTCATATATCGAGCATTCCACGCTATTTTCACAATAATGCAGGAATTTTTCCTTCATTATTATTGTTAGTTTATACAAAGAATTATTTTTCACTTTTTAGTTTGATATGCTTTAAAAGCGTGTTTTTTAGTTTTTTTAAACTATATTTATTCATTTGCAAGCAAAGTAGTCGCCGCAGCAGTTGCACAGAGGGGGCGGGGGCAAAAAATTTCGTGGTTATTCGGTTTTATACAAACCGTTAGCAAACTTTAAACGGAAATAAAGGATTTTACTTGTGAAAGCACAATTGAACGGATGCTTATTGAAGCTAGAAGAATACAATAGAAGAAAAACATTGCTAAAATAACAACAATTGGTGTTCTCATTATATTCGAGCGTTTTATTGCCGACCAGCGCTTTCGGATGTTGAAGTAAACAAATTTGTAACAAAATAAAGCGAATTATAACTGTAAGAAATGTTTATGTATGTGTGTGAGCATTAAACTTTACCAAAAGCTATGAAAAGCCATGAAAAGCCGTCCGACCAGTCTTGCAAAGAAAAATGGCAAAAACAGAAAGGTTTTGCCTATAGACTCGTGCCACTTTCGCTCGTACTTTTTCAACGACATTCTTCGGTTGAAAACACTTGGCAATATCACATTCCCTCCCAGCTAAATCCAATTTAAGGAACCAACTCAATTGCCTACATAGACGAAATACCCAAACAAAAATCGGATAATTGAAAAATTAAATATTAGAGAGAAGGGTCTTTTTTGCATTGTCTGGGAAAATTAACCACATTTATGCGTATATTTCTATACCACTAGAAATTTGAGATTTCAGCAAATAAAAGAATTAGACATAAGACGGTAAATTTCCACCGAATTTCGTGAAAGAAAATTTTATTTTAAGCAAAATAAAATAAAAAAGCGATAACGAGAAAAAAACGTTAACACAAAAGGTGTGGATATTTTTATTACCTACAACTTTGTAATATTACTCTTTTTATAGCACTGTAATTTTATCTAAACTCGAGCAAAACTTTCTTTAGCCCTTAAAAATTCAGACGCATCCCTCCCCTTTCCCACCACAGATCACCAGTAAATTGTTTTTTCATTAATTTTTTATATTTTTTTCTTTAATTTTCAATGGGTTTAATCTACACAATATATTTACGAGTATTTTTAAAAATTCTCTACCCTGTTTAATAAGGAGATATTTGAGTCAATATATGTGACCTAGTCTACGGAAAGGGGGCTTAGGTGTCAAAAAATCAATTTTATTGATTTATTTATTTTTTCAATTTTTTTTTTTTAACTTTTTTTTTATTTTTTTGACACCTTTTCGTAGACCAGATCACATATTAGAAAAATATCGAAATTAAATTTAGTTTCAAAGTTATAGCCTTTTTATAATCTTGGCAGAACGCTGCACAGTGAGACAACGCCGGCATAAAATGAAATTTTGCACAGATTATTTTTGAGACAATTCCAGTTTAAAAAAAAAAAAACATTAAGAAAAATCGCCCACTTTTACGCCCACCTGCCAAACAATCGAAATTTGTAAAATGCCGTATTGTCCGTAATACTTTAGGTATAACTTTCAATTTTGGTATACTTGAATGTTATATAGTTACAAACATTATTTGAAATAAAAATTGAACTTTGGCCCACTTTTAACCCCATCACCCATACTACCTCAACATAAAAATTGCACTATAAGAAATTCTTGAATTATCCATGACCTTGTTGAATTTCTGGTTTAGCTCAGCGGATGGAAAAAATGCCCAAAAACCAACAACAACCAAAACCAAAATTATGCTCACTATATTAGGCTGCTTATGAGCTTTGGACAACAAAAATAATTATAATGCAAGAGACTATTTTCTATTTTCCTGCCAGGCGACAAGCGGCACTACAATATAACAATTAAACTAACCACATTAGTAAGCGATCATAACATAACTTAGATAAGAACAATCAGGGTTGTTGTGGAATCTGATAGTTGTCGGAATCAGAATTGAAACCGATCAAAAAAAGCAGTAGGTGTCATGAATTCAGATATTATTGGTTTGATATTCGAAACAGAATTTGTATCGGTTTTGGGCGTCACAGAAACCAATTTTATCGGTTTTGCTGTCAGAAACAAATCAAGAAGATAGTCGTACACAGATTTGAATTGTAAGTTAAGAAATCAAGTTATTTTATTGTTACGAATTAATTTATCTTTATTTCTATAGGAGACAACACAAGAATAAAACACGAAATGTCTTAATTATTGAGTTTTTGAAAAAAAAAATGAGGATATATAAGATATATATATTTTATAGGCTTAAAAAAATCGTTTTTTTTTTTTTTGAGAGAGAAAGAAATAATTGATTAAAGCGAAATTTCTTGGCTTTATAGTTATATGTATATTTAAATATCATCCGCAAATTTTTTGGATACGAAATCTTTAATATTCTGCCTTTGAAAAGCAATTGCCAGATGCTTCTTGCATGTGTATATGCCAGACGGCGGGCAGTATGCAAGGTCGCGATTTCCATCAAACACAATAAAGGTTTCAAAGAGTTTCTTTTATTTTTTAATTTTTTATTTTTTTTTAATTTTTTTAATTTTTTTTTTGAAAATTTTTAAAGATAAATTTAAAGAAAAAAAAAAATTAAATTTTTTAAACCCTTTCTAAATTTCCAAAGGCCCCTCCCCCTTAAAGGGATTTTAACCAAAACGTTTTTTTAAAACCTTTAATTAAACACCAAATTTGCGCCCCTTTTATTCCATTCAAAATTTAAAATGCCTTTTTCCTTTTTTAAAACTTTCTTTGGTAATTGGAATATTAAAACTTAAAATAAAGTTTCCCCTTTTCCCCAAATACTACCTAAAATTTCCCGAATTTTGAATTATAACAGTTTTGTTGAATTTTGGTTTTGCTTAACATTCGAAAAGAAAACCGAAAACACCAAACCCAAAAATTCTGTGAAAAACCATTTTGGAAAAAAATAAATTGGTTTTTCTTTTTTCCTGCCGGGCAAAGGGGCAAAATTCTAAATCCCTTAGAAATTCCCATAACACCCTTTAAAAAAATATCTTGCACTATCAATTTAAATTAAAAATTATGCAACTATCTAACCCAAAGTCAACGACCTTCAACAAAATTATCTTCAAATTAATAACGTAAATAAAATTTATGTAAACAAGAATATTTTTATTAAAACATAAATGATCTTTGAAGCATAATTCTGAATAACTAACAAAAAACAAATGTAATTTATTACTATTCTCTTGCAAAAGTAAGTGAATAGTAAAAAATTTAAAAAAAAAAATAAAAGTAAAAAGTTGTAAACATGGTTTGCATGCTAACATACGTATAGCGACAGAATGTGCGCGTTACGTACTTTTTGTAGTTTTTTGTATGTTTAATGTGCTTTTGCAAACTTTTGCTATTAATTTGTCCTCTACTTTAAATTGAAGCTGAGATTTCAAAGTTTCATTTGGTATAACCCCTGCACCTAGGGCGAGGGGCTGCTCTATATTTCCTAGGCCATTGAAAATGCAAAATGTTCAATTTTTGCACCACAATTCTGTTGTTAAGAAAAAAAATTGTTTTTTTTTTTTTTAATTTTTTTTTTTCATTTACTCATTCTACAATAACAAAATTTAAATTTAAAAATAAATACTTTAAAGTTACATTTATTATGTATTTTTATAATAATAAGCTTTTGTTTATTACATATTGAACTAACATATTTCAAGCGCGTTGGCATACCCCCTTTGACTTGCTCTAGACCAAAAAGTAATGAAGTTAGGGCTGAAATTTCAGGGAGTTGTTACTCATATATCTGTTAATATCCTGTAACCCAAATTGGACGACACGTCAAAAACCATTTTTGCCGCGGTTGCTATTGTGCTGTCTCACTGTGCGCTGCTGAAACTTCAATCCCAAATACTGAAATTGCCAATACGATTTCTATCTACTTTATATACCAACAAAACCGAAAATTTCTACTTTGTAATATTTTTACAAAATTGTAAAATAGATGAAAACTTATGAAGAAATTACCTCTATTATGGAGTAGCAGCCATTTTATGGACTTTTTATACCCGGAACAGAGTACATATATTAAGTTTGTCACGAAGTTTTTAACACCCAGAAGTAAGTGTCGGAGCCCCATAGGATAAAATATTTTAAATTATCAGTATGTTGAGCTGAGTCGATTTACCCGATGTCCGTCTGTCTTTTTTTTTTATACGAACTAGCCCTCTTAGCTTTTAAGATATCGTTTTGAAATTTTGTAAACGTCTTTTTCTCTTTAAAAGTTTGCATTGTCGGAACGGCCGATATCGGACCACTATAACATATAGCTGCCATACAAACTGAACGATCGCAATCAAGTTCTTATATGGAAAACTTTCACATTTAAACGTGGTATTTTCACGAAATTTTACATGGATGCTTAAGGAAATAATATAATCTTCAAAAAAATTTGGGTTCAGATTGGATTACTAAAAGCATATAGCTTCCATACAAACTGTACACATAGTAACAAAAAAGAAATGCACCTGTAAATGGGTATATTAGCTTCGGTACAGCGGAAGTTAGCGCTTTTTTCTTGTTTTCAGATTTGTTAGTTCGTACGATAAGGACATGTGTAGCAATATTGAATCTGTCGTTGTTGCGGAATCGGGCTTTATTGCCCTCTTCTTCAAGGAAAGGGGAAAAAAAAAATGGAAAAATTTAAATTAAAATTTTTTTAATTCCCCTTCGTCTTAGCCCTAGAATATCCATTTAATGACTGAAATATTCAAATGTTGAATTCCAAAACCAAGTTTCCAATGTGGATTGTTTTGAATGCACTATCGATCGATGAATTTTAAGAATTAAAATATTTATCATTTCGTGGAATGAAAAATTCAACCCCTTAACTATTGCGGACTCTCACATCCAATTTCTTCGTCGCCATCTGTAGGAATACGATTCGAAGGAAAATGTTCATTCCTTTTAAGAATGATATTGTGACATACGAGGTGTGTTCAAAAAGTATTGCGAATCGTAACTGACAGTTTTCTTCAAATTGCAGGGGCGTGGTGTTCTTGTCATAGGGAAGAACAGTGAATAAGGAATATTACCTGCAAGTTATGCGCAATTTGCGCGATGCAATCCGCCAGAAACCCCTCGGATTTGTGGAAGAACAAAAATTGGCTTTTGCACCACGATAACGCCCCTGTTCATACACGTCGTTGCTTGTGCGCGACTTTTTGGCCAAAAACAATACACAAATGATGCCGCAGCCACCGTATTCCCCAGATCTGGCCCCCTGTGACTTTTTTTTGTTCCCTAAACTGAAGAGGCCCATGAAAGGATGACGTTACGTTTCTCTTGACAAAGATAAAGACGGTATCGAAGGAGGATCTGAAGGAGATAAAAAAATGTTTTTTTGGGTGCTTCGGAGATTGGAAAAACCGTTGGCACAAGTGTATAATATCTCATGGGGATTACTTTTAAGGGGACAAAATAGATATTCATGAATAAATAAATAATTTTTGAAAAAACACAAAATTCGCGATACTTTTTGAACACACCTCGTACAGTGAAATTCCCCTTTAAGGACAGTCCTTGAAACCCGGGAAACACCTCCCATAACTGGACAAATTTCATGAAAAGAATGTTTTCATTATTATTTTCATACAAAAACAATTCCTATGCCCGGGGTCATCAGTAGGTTTCAATGACCCTTTAAAAAGGAAGAAACATGTGTACTTGATTACATACCTGAGTGCAATCGTTAGTGCGCTGAATGTTAAACACCGTTCAAAGTGACCGAAAAATAAAAAAAAAAAATATTTATCGGGTTTTTTTTTGCAAATCTATCGGTCTTTTTCTTCGTCTGTATCGAATATGATGATAAACAATCACTAAACAATCATACAGCCCCGTTTTTATTTAGATCGTTTAAAGGGGAAAGGGCCCAAAACAACTTTTTAGCCAATGCGGTAATATCTAAAGCTAATATCTAGAAAAACATCATTTTATTAAGAGTGGACTTGTGTGATATGCATACCATTTTAATGTTTTATAGTTAATGATTTCAAAATATGAATGCTGGAAACTCGTACAGTGGGAGTATAAGAATGTGATTCGCTTGTATAGTAAGTACATATGACAAAACCAATGAGCTCCGAGTGAACGAAAATAAAGTACAGAAATGTATATTCATTTGCATGGTACTCTTATAACACTGATGGAATGCCATCTGCAGAAGCTTTATGGAAGAAAAAACTGTGGAAATATCACAACACCCTTTTTAAATTTGGGTCCATCGAACCTAACCTAATTTTAACCTTATACGTTGAGACGCTCCGCCATTTTAAAGCGGCCACTTTACTCAAAACTTACGCAGAGAATCTGAAGCATTCGCTAAAATGTATTTCAATTGGAGGAGCTTTGAAATTACATTTTTACCACTTGGTGATTTAATTTAATGCTCAATTGAATGATTTGATTTTACAATTTTAACCACGAATTGCCAGCCGATTACCGATCCAGCAATCGCAATAACGATGAAATCTTAGCTGTACCGCGACAAAAGTCCACAATGAACCTAAGTATCTGCCAAGTTCTTTTGTTGTGCAAATTTTATTGAGACATAAAGAAGTTTAGAGTGCGAACGTGCGAATAGCGCCGAAGTGCCAGCAATTGAACAAGTATTTTTATGACTGCAAACGCCAAGTCTAATGTCAATGAGCACAATATACTCTCAGCCTTTATTATATCGCTCTTGCATTGTGGGAAATGAGGCTCATAAACTTAGCCAAAGCTTGTGCAAATACTCCTACACTCGCCATTATTAAGTCCTGCAGAATGACAAATAGTGTCGTTAATTGTTGGATTTTATTATTGGTACGATGCAGCCGGAAATAAGAGTACTTTGAAAGGGATGAAAGTTAATTAAGGAACGTCAAATTGCTGTTCATTCGTCTTAGCGAACGAATTTTCTTATGCGTTAAATAGCTGGAAATAGTATCGAAGAGTCTTCGGAAACCCTTATACAGTGCAGGAAGCTTTGAGAAACTCCCTGGGCTTGTAGCTTTAACTTTTGGCATTGCTCACTCAAGGACATATTTGCAAGGAATTAAAATAAATAACTCAATCTCTGACCGACAAATTCAGAATAAGGTTTATTAGATTAATAATCATTAAAATTTTATGTGTATGGGAGCTGGAGTAATTGGTAAAATGATTCAGTATTAAACACTCAGTTAATTTTGCTATGAAATCTTACATTTTGACAGATTTATACGGCATAAACTCAAACGGAAAATTTAAAATTTTATATTAAGTACATATGTATATGGGAGATAAGAATAGTACGGACCCGATTTCATCTATTTTGGGCATTAGGTAAATGTGCATGTTTTATGTCCTCAAATAGAAAATATGAATTGTGATACATCTCAAAGTAACTCAGCAAGGAGAAGAAAAAAGTTTGGAACAGATTTAAGGCAATAATTCCAATCCAAAACCAAATGGTAGACAATTATGACGAGCTGATTAGTGACATGATTACGAATTTCTCCATTCTCGAATGTTGAATATCTCCAAAGATGGAGACGTTACATTTTCATTTAGATATATTTAAAGATAGTACGAGAACTTTAAGCGGTAGATAGAAAATCTTGACATAGGTTATGTGGGACTAGAAAAACATACTCACTAACTCTTACTAGATACTCGAAAATATTTCTATATTTATAAGGTTACTATGGAAGTTCTTACCCGATGCAACCCAATTTTTACATACAGACTTACTATTATCAAGGAAAGAAAAAATGATAGATCCTACCAATACCATCGGTATTAAGTCAACCATAGGCACTAGAGCCTACGCATTCGGTATATGTGGGCTTCAGCAGTTATGGTCCGACTTATACTTGAGATGGAACAAAGGCACTATTTGTGCAAAATTTTGTCGCCATGTACATATTCATTAGTTCTTGAATTACATACTGGAAAGTGAAAGAATCAGATGGAATTTAAAATTGTATTACATGAGAAGAAGGTGTGGTTGAAGTCCGATTTTGCTATTACACCCAACTCTTTTTTTACATGGCAAATAAGTTCCTCAGAAATCCGTGTAAAAAATCGTGTAAAAAAGAAGCGTTTCCTATAGTAAAATGGCGGATACGTTTCATGTCATCTGGAAACCGTGTAAGATGAAATAAAGAATTATATAAAGGGTGGGCCATCTAACGTTTTAAATTTGAATTATCTACATTTCGACATTGGAAACGTCAAATACCATTCGGAAAATGACAGATATTCAGTAAAAAGTCCAAAATTTACACTATTCACCTGAAGAAAACTGGGAAATATTGAAAAAAAAAACGAGGATGGTCAATTTTACCGAAAAATCATCTTTTCGGACGAGGCTCATTTCCACCTCGATGGTTACGTTAACAATCAGAATTGTCGCATTTGGGGCACAGGACGGCGCTACGTGCCATACAGCAAACGCTATACTCAATCTTTTACGCCCTTTCTTCGAAAATCGCATAACCAGCAAAAGAGGTGATGTGAATTGGCCTCCCAGAAGCTGCGATTTAACTTCGTTGGACTATTTTCTGTAGGGAGCTGTTAAAGATAAATGTTACGCCAACCATCCAGAAACAATTCAAGATCCAAAGTACGAGATTCAAGCTTCTGTAGCTGCTATAAGGCCTGAAACCATCGAGAAAGTACTCCAAAATTGGGTGGATCGGATAAGCTATTGTAAACCCACAATTAAATTTCATAAAACAGCCTTTTAAATAAATTTTAGACCTTTGAAAAATATCAAGCCGTTTTTTTTATTGACTTTTAAAATTTAAAATTTTATATGGTCCATCTTTTACTTCGAAAAACCGTATAAAAAATGTTGAAAACTATAAAGTTTCAGATATGCATAAAAATTGTATGTTCATATGGATTTTATTGAGCATTAAAACTTAAAATACATAATTCATACAGGAGAAAAATTAGTAGATTAAGCAAAATCAAAAGAAATCTTTTAATCCAGAATTAAGAACAGAAAAATTAGAATAGAAATAAGTAAAAAATATTTACATATTTACATAATTATTCGTCGCTACTTGATAACAAGCGCAACTGCTTGCGACGAACTGGTCTTAGGTCGGTGTCATCGCTGGAGATATCCAATTCAGCAATGGAAATATCATGCGAACAAAATGTGTAGGTAAGAGTTATAGAATAAGGGGATTTCCAAGTTACTACTATGTGGTTCATTTTAGCAATGCTGCTAAGTGTGGTAAAGATAACCATAATTACAAGACAGTGATTTTAAAACCGTACTAGATTAAAAGCTTTTTACAATTTTTTTTATTCAAAGTTTGCAGTTTAATTTGGTAATAAATTCAATCAGATCAGTAACTAAAATTGAAATTGATACGGAACTTGTAATAGATGCTGCATTCAGCTCCACAGCGGTGTATCCTAAAACTTTTCCAACATTATAGGCATCAAATGTGATAGATACGCTGCTTGTAACGTTCCGCAATCAAAGACAAAAAACTGAGGAACATTTTCTATCACTTTATTCAGACACGAAAAAAAATGGCGGCAGAAGTGAAAGCTGATGAAGAAAAACCAAAAACCAAGAATCTGCGGCCGGTAAACAAAACGCCAAAATTTCTGCCTCAGAACTTGCGAAGAATACTACAGGGTCTTAGTGTACATTCCTCTGTTGAATACAATCGGACAAGATTTGAAGACGCGCTTATCTAAAGAAGTATTAGATGGATTTCAACTGAATCAAAGAAATGGAAAATCCTATTGACTGCTTAATAGATAGATTCAAAGCCCTTTTGAATAACGTCAACTTCGTGCGACAATTGAAGCTCAAATGGGATCTTGATCACTGGCAGTGCCATTGGTTGCAGTAGCAAAAGTTAAAAGACAACGTTGCAGAACTCTGATGTAGTTCTATACCCCATAATTCATAGTTTTATTCGCATATTCCGCACATTTCCTGTGACGAATGCGAACTCTGAACGCTGTTTTTCGACACTTTGCCGCATGAAAACGTGGGTGGGGTAGTTATCCGTTGTCACCTATTTTTGCGCTTTCGTGTTGACGTGAAAATGATGGCAAGAAACCTGTATTTTTACTCAATTTACAGTTGGCACGGACAGACGGACAGCAAGACGATCACTCGAATTTCAACTTGTCTCGTCGTCCTTGACCTAGCCCTCTTATAACCATTACCAGGATTTCCGAACACCCAGCTGACTTTGGTGATTGCATGTGATCCCTCACAACCTTAATGATAATAGTTAATGAATAATATCCGGTTGATACTAACCCAATTCTTATATCCTACATATAATGTCGTACGTCTTTAATACGAAAATTTCAAATTTATCTGGACCGTTTTGATGAAAAGTACTATTAAAAAGTTATTACAATTTCTAACCTCATTACATTTATCACAATTCAACCAATCCATAGCTTGTGACTATGTGTATACTGTAGGAGTGAAAGAAATCTGGAAGCTCTGTTCAGTAAAAATTTTAAGTCGTTTAAATTAAAGGTGAAAAAACTTACACTCAACCTATTTTATTTTATAACATGTAGTTTTTGTAATTTACTTAAAATTAGTTTATCGTAATGCCATTGGATGTACGGTATTTTTGGTTAATCCTTGAGGCGTTAAACAGACAAATTCAATGGTTTTCCAACTCCGGAACATGCAACATGTAGTGGACCGGGAAAGCAACACGGATTTTCTATATTTAAGCAACAAATTGACATGGTTTTGGAAAACGTTTTGTACATTTTCCATTGTCCATATATGGTGACATCACTTTTAGAGTGGACCATGGACAATGAATAATATAAGTAGTAACAAAGTCAAACAAATCTTGATCAATATTCGGATCAGAAATTTCCGCCGAAATTATATTGGGTCGAAAATTAAGTTTTCGATACAGTTGAACTTACCTGCAACTCGATAAAATACATTCCGTGGCTAATAGGTGGCGCTAATTTCGAAATCATTGAAACCGCAATATCGAAAATATTTGTCGAAATCTATCCGTTGATCAGTGAACCAGTAGAAAATACCTGAGAACGCATTAAATTATGTTTTAAATGTGTAATTTAGAGAGAAGAAGCAAAAACAGACCAACAAAAATCAATTTGAAGTACTGGAGGATGTTATGAAGTTGCCCCCAGACATAGCGAATGGATTTTCTCAAAGAGCACTCGCAGATACAAATGTATTTTGGGAAGACACTTCAGAAAACTTAAACACCATGGGTCCTCCAGTCAAGGACAGGACTGGATGGAAAAAGTTTAAAAAAATATCACACCTTTATATTATCGGTTAATATTGGTTCATTTATAGGTTTGGACTGATTTTAAATTTGCAGTTAAAAGGAAAATGATTACAAATGAGAAGCAAGTATCTGGAACAGGAGGTGGGCCCTTCATACAAGTAAATTGAAGTTCCCTCGAAGAAGAGGTCAGCGCTATACTTTCCCTTAATAAATCGGTAGAGGGATTGAAAGGTATTCAAAGTTTTCTAACATTAACAAACGTTTCAGATGACATCTCTAGTACAAGTAGGAAGAGACCAATTGACGACATTTCTCCCCAGCTCCAAATGCAAAATGAAATAGCATTTTTATAGTTTGACCAGCAAATGGAAGCAAATCGGGATAGTGATCACTTGACCCAAGAAACAGAAATTAAAATGGGTCTACTGCAGGAGCAAATAAATATCCAAAAAAAGATGGAGGACAATGTTCCAAAAGTTTTAAATGCGCTTATGAAGCAACAGAACGAATATGCACAAGAACAGTCTGAATCAAACATATTGATATAAATCTTTATTTTTAATGTCTAATAATTAGTTTCCCGAATTTTTTATTTAAATAATTTTGATATAAATACATAATAGGAACTTATATTAAAAGAATCTAAAGAACTATCTCTAATTCCATTTGCGATAAGAATTGGAAATGTTTACATTCCGATCGCTCTGACAATGAAGACGAAGCTGTGAATTATCCATTGCATCACTTGCGTCTCAAAGTTGGATCTGTCATTAATACCGACTGATTGTAACACAGCTATCGAATACAAGGGAGCCGAATGATTGATTCTACGAATTCCTTTCAGTTCCAACCTATTCAGTTTCCAGGGAAAATTGCATTTGAGATGAATAATCAACAGGACACAAGGGTAGTCGCTAGAAATGTGTGGCATGAATCTGGAATCATGTTTTCCCCACGGCCAGCTATACGTGGCGTGTTTACGAGTTGGAAACCATCTTCTCTGTGGATTTACGCATCGGAACGGAAACCAAAAAAAAAATTTTTTAAGGACAATACCAAATGTGATCACAGCCGGCAAGCTAACGTGTGTTGGCGTCGTCTGGCTAGCGGTGGCTCACACGAAAATAACGGTGACCTGAGTTATTGCGCGATTTGTAGATAAGTACTTGTACATACACTCACCGTCAATAGATTAGACGCAACCGTACTTGCGTAATTATTTAGCTCACAAATTGGACCAAATTATGAATCTAAACCATCCTTGAATCACATAAAAAATTTCATCACAATCGGTCCAGTCGTTTAAAAGGAGTTTATTGACACACACGCACACAAGAAATATATATAATAGTATTATATAAGATGTTATGCCGAATTTGTCGGCCAGAGTAAAAGTTATATAGAGTATAGGTTTCAATAAAATTTCTTAGTTTACGTTCCTCTAGTTAACGCACTGACCTTAATTCTTGCAAGTTGCAAGAGCATAAAATTTTCAGTTCCACCCAAACGTAGCCCTTCATTACTTGCTAAATTCTTAATTTATTCTTCAAAATCTATGTTTATGCCCTCCATGTAAAACCCCTTGGGCCAACGATTTCACGTTTAATTTACCAATTCACTCAAAATGGTTCCCCCGGAACAGTTTTTTGATTTCGCTTAATAGCCAGATGTCACACGGAGCTAATTCAGGTGAATACGGTGGTTGCGGTACGACATTGATTTTTGACCTACTTTGAAGTGTTTTTTCGGCTTCGGGTCACTTTTGCCACAGATCCAAGACTCATCGTAATAACACACTTCATGATATCCCGGTAGTCGGAAAGCATTTTTTCAAAGACGTTAATGCGACGCTGCTTTTAGAAAAATTTAGTTATTCTGAAACAAATCGTGCAAAATACAAAATGAAGAGGTATACAAGGACTTGGTTTAATTGATCAGTTTATATAGCAGCTATATCCTGATCTGACTTGGCGCTTTCGTCAAATGACTAGCTCCTTGGCAGAAAAGAGACGTGTATGCAGAATATTCGAACAGTAACTTAAAAGCTGAGACATTATTTTACGTACATATATATGGGGTATTCCATACCAAATCGACCACTTTTAAGCCCGACCCTTTTAGATTTTGCTGAAACTTATCCGTCCTTTTCTACCCTTTGAAAAACATTTTTTTAATTTTTTTCCAACTTCAAAAAAGTTATGAATTTTTCGAGAAAAAGGCTTTTTTATTTTCAAATAGCCATAACTTTTGTAGAAATTGACTTTTGGGGATTTTTTTTTTAATTTTTGTTTTTGAATGAACTTTTCGCAAAAAGTACGCGAAAAAAATTTAACACGTTCAGTTATATAAAATAATCGGTTTTTTTGTTCTTTTAAGTTCGCCTGCTAATCCTGGAGGGGTCCGATTTTTTTTTATAATTTTTTTATTTATTTAAAAAAAAATTGTCAAATTTTCAAAAATTAAAAAAAATTATTTCGTAATCTTTATTTCTATCATATAAAAAATATTATTTGACAATTTTATGATATAATATTCTCAACTTATAGACTTAATTTACGAATATTTTTTATAATATTTATTTTAAATAAATAAAAAAAAAATAAAAAAATAAATAATTGGCCCACTCCGGGATTAGTGAAAGTGGAAGATTTTATTTGTTGCAATAAAAACTGCTGGCAGTCCATTTAAAAACTTTTCACACCGTCTTTGTTTAACAAATTTTTCTGATTTACCAATTAACATTCACATAAACGAAAATCAGTGTCTCCATTGAGTTTTCAGTTTTGTTTTTCATGTAATGCATTCTACTTTAGCTGTTAGGTTCGATAGAAATCCAGAATAAAATTAGCAAACTTTATCTTTATATAAGGATTATATATTTACAGAAGAACCACACTCTCATCTCTTTGCCAACTAATTTGATGAAAGGATTAAGGCTTCGAAGGTTTCCTACACCTATGCGTATTTGAGTTACACTTGAACGGTTTAGGGTTTCTCTATTGCATTAGACTAAACTATTTCTAAATTTGTATAACTCGTGCGTGCAGAAGTCATTACCACCGCAGGTAATTTATATTAATTTTCTACAAAGAAGGTGACTCCGCCCAAGAAATAGTTACAACAACCTCAGTCCATTAACTTCAAATATCGCTGGTCTCGGAAGGAAGTTTTACCAGTAAATGAAAGAAAGACTGCATATTCCCGTGCCACTTTCAATTGTCACCGCCTCGAGTACATTATAGCATTAAACATGCAAAGCTGCTCTCAAATGAAAACTAGAAGCGCTTCATGGGAAAAATCAACTACCATTAAACATCCTGACACCATACTGTCCGACATCCACACAACTGAATATATGTGTCGGACTTCAAAGGCAACGAACCCACATTCCGCACATAGTCCAATCTCTACAACAACCATCATTTTTTCGCTCATTTGATGGGCCGCAAAAAGTTTGCGTGCTTGGGCGTGTTGCCGCCTCTGCCGTTTACTAAGCTGAAAAGCACTTACCTCGGCGGAAGCGGAAGCACTCGCCCAAAGTAGGTACCAACTGAGCTCGCGAACTGCCATTACGTCGCGTCTCATCGAGCCACAACACATTTCGATCGCCGTCGAATTTCCCAATCCAAAAGAAGGTTTTACAATCACGCAGAGCCAGCGCAATGATACCGATATTTTTGGCCACTAGTAGAAGTATATATGCCACTGCCGCACTGAGGACGAGTAAAACTAAATTACTTACGATATTTTCAGAACTAAAACAATTGTGAGTAAAATGTGTGCAAAAATTTAAATGGAAGCTCTCCCATTCTCTTAATTTGTTTTACAATGCTGAGAGTGTGGCCCTAAAGTGAGGCTTGCACCCTCAACGCAAATGTTAACGACCTCTTAGCCTAGAATTCATGCATTGTGTTGCAAACAAAGTTGGCATCAAGTGCTTTTGCATGAGCAAAGTTGAGTGAGCTTGCGGATTGTCCATGGGCTGCATTATTCGGGCGATGAGACCCAGTCAGTTGTGACCGCGCGCATCTCGCCTGTGCGAAGCATTATCAACGGTGCAAATATTACGATTTTACATTTTAATCTGTGGCCATTAATGTATGAACGACAACCGCCAGCGCTTGTCCAAAGAGAGCAATAAGTTGGAGCAAACAGTGATGCACCGGAACATACATACACGCTACCCAGCAAGACAGTGCAGCAATTGTGCTTTTGCAGTTTTTATATCCAGACCAGGATTTATTAAGTTTATCACGAAATCAATAAGAGCCGGAGAGAAACGTCAAAGATTTTGCCTGTTTTATTTGTAAAGGGTCTTCCAGCTTCGATCACAACACCCCATTCGAAAATTGGAAAGAAAGAGGTTTTTGAGATATAGATGTATCTTATCACAGACCAAATAATATATCAAATGCCTGACAAAGGTAGAATAAATGGCAAGGATGTTACAGTGGGTCCTGTAGTAGTCAAAGTCGACTCACACACATTTATACATATCAGTCATACCAAAGCAATCACAGCAAGTGAGTTAACATTGGGATAGAAGAAAGTAGAAAACGAGTATGTAGTCTTCCTCACTGACCGCTCGAGTGTGTGGATGGTTTTTCATGCGTCGGCTAGTGGTGTAGCCGAGTCATAACGTGCGTCCTGCGGTCGATCTTAATATCCCGTTGCAATTTTGGTTAACTGCAGATTATGGACATAGTATGAAGTGCATTGCTTCTGGGCATAATGTTGTGGCTCCTATTTATGCACGTCGTTGCAAGGATAAGAACTTTTAGTTGAACGTTCAGGAAAATGTTTGCCAACTATGAACTATATAAGTGTGTCGTCTACTAAGGACCGAATGTCGTAAAAGTTGGTTGCAATAACCTATATATGTACCACATAGTAACTAAGCAAAATGTTGATCATAAAGCTACACTTGCTCATGGCCACGGTGTGCAGCTTTGTAATATAAAGACATCTCAAAAAACTGAAATTTTGTAGTTGAAGTTAAGTTGCGTTAAGAGCCATAGAGATAAAAGGTTCATCACGATCAATCATTTGAATGAAACCAGCACCGATCCTTTTTAATACGCTTTTATTAGCTTCACTTGTATGTATGTATGTATGTATGTATGTAAGTATTTATGTATGTATGTATGTATGTATGTATGTATGTATGTATGTTTGTAACTTTTTTAAGTGGTACTGAAACGTAGAATATTTGAGCGACACTGTAGGAAGGCGTATGTATGTATGTATGTATGTATGTTTGTAACTTTTTTAAGTGGTACTGAAACGTAGAATATTTGAGAGACACTGTAGGAAGGCGACAGTAAGTTTAAGCAGCTCACCAAAAATATGCAACATCTATGTATATAAAACTAGTTTTGGCGACATTTGAGTAGCATATGTATATACTGAAATATACATATGTATATCCTTAAAGAAAGTATACTTTATATAGATACATATACTTACATATGTACATATATAAGTATAACCGCGCACCAGAAGAAATAATATCAAATAATGCAAAACACGCGACTTTTAGGTAATAAAAAAATTAATACTTATAATAAAATTTTTGTAGTAAAAAAAATTTCAGATACTAGTTTTCAAAATGCCTCCGAGAAGCAACTGTAGTAGAAAACTCCTTTTTTTAATTTTGGCTGTCACGTCGATGTGAGCTTTTTAAAAATTGTCACCGAATCTAATGGCGGAGAATACGATTTAAGTTATATTCGTTTATATTTCACAATATTGGCAAATATCATAGAAGAAAAAATAGATTCTTTCAATATAAAATAAGAATTCCTAAAAATTTTAAATACACAAAGAAATATTCTACCTACCCCTTATTTGAATCCCTCTACCTGAAAAAATGGAGCTTACCTACTTTCCGGGTCGACCAGTTGAATTATAAGTGCTAGTCAAGGACAATAGAAATGGATAAACCCAAGTTTGTACCGTTACTTTTTTGGTTCCCGCGGGACATCATAAATATCAGGAATATATTAGGTATACAATCAATCGAAAAAAAACAGTCGAAGTGTACGGTTGTGACAATTTAAAATTATAAGCGAAATATATTTACATAGATTTTCAAAAAGTCTGTGCGTCGTATAGTTTGATTTGATTAAAATCTTTTCATTATAAACTAATAAATTAATTTTATTTAACGAATTGTTTATAAAAAAAACAACAAATCTCAGCGAAAGAATGGAAAGATCGTCAGAACACTTAAGCGAATTACAGAAAATAAAGGAGAAAAGAAGGCTCTATATGAGAAGTTATAGAGCCAAGCAGTCGAAGGAAGGCAGGGAGACTCGCTTGAAGCAAGTGCGTCAGCGTGCATCAGAAAGCCGAGCCTCAGAAACAGAGGACGTCAGAAAGGATCGTTTGCAGCAAATGCGTCAGCATGCAGCGGAAAGCCGAGCCTCAGAACCAAAGCAAGTCAGAAAGGATCGTTTGCAACAAATGCGTCAGCATGCAGCGGAAAGCCGAGCCTCAGAACCAGAGGAAGTCAGAAAGGATCGTTTGCAGCAAATGCGTCAGCATGCAGCGGAAAGACGAGCTTCAGAACCAGAAAAAGCCAGAGAGGCTCGTTTGCAGCAAATGTGTCAGAATGCAGCGGAAAGCCGAGCCTCAGAACCAGAGAAAGCCAGAGAGGCTCGTTTGCAGCAAATGCGTCAGCATGCAGCGGAAAGCCGAGCCTCAGAACCAGAGAAAGCCAGAGAGGCTCGTTTGCAGCAAATGCGTCAGCATGCAGCGGAAAGCCGAGCCTCAGAACCACAGCAAGGCAGAGAGGCTCGTTTGCAACAAATGCGTAAGCATGCAGCGGAAAGACGAGCTTCAGAACCAGAAAAAGCCAGAGAGGATCGTTTGCAGCAAATGTGTCAGAATGCAGCGGAAAGCCGAGCCTCAGAACCAGAGAAAGCCAGAGAGGCTCGTTTGCAGCAAATGCGTCAGCATGCAGCGGAAAGCCGAGCCTCAGAACCACAACAAGGCAGAGAGACTCGTTTGCAGCAAATGCGTAAGCATGCAGCGGAAAGACGAGCTTCAGAACCAGAAAAAGCCAGAGAGGATCGTTTGCAGCAAATGTGTCAGAATGCAGCGGAAAGCCGAGCCTCAGAACCAGAGAAAGCCAGAGAGGCTCGTTTGCAGCAAATGCGTCAGCATGCAGCGGAAAGCCGAGCCTCAGAACCACAGCAAGGCAGAGAGGCTCGTTTGCAGCAAATGCGTAAGCATTCAGCGGAAAGACGAGCCCTAGAACCAAAGCAAGCCAGAGAGGCTCGTTTGCAGCAAATGCGTCAGCATGCAGCGGAAAGACGAGCTTCAGAACCAGAAAAAGCCAGAGAGGATCGTTTGCAGCAAATGTGTCAGAATGCAGCGGAAAGCCGAGCCTCAGAACCAGAGAAAGCCAGAGAGGCTCGTTTGCAGCAAATGCGTCAGCATGCAGCGGAAAGCCGAGCCTCAGAACCACAGCAAGGCAGAGAGGCTCGTTTGCAGCAAATGCGTAAGCATTCAGCGGAAAGACGAGCCCTAGAACCAAAGCAAGCCAGAGAGGCTCGTTTGCAGCAAATGCGTCAGCATGCAGCGGAAAGACGAGCTTCAGAACCAGAAAAAGCCAGAGAGGATCGTTTGCAGCAAATGTGTCAGAATGCAGCGGAAAGCCGAGCCTCAGAACCAGAGAAAGCCAGAGAGGCTCGTTTGCAGCAAATGCGTAAGCATGCAGCGGAAAGCCGAGCCTCAGAACCAGAGAAAGTCAGAGAGGCCCGTTTGCAGCAAATGCGCCAGCATGCAGCGGAAAATCGAGCCTCAGAATCAGAACAAGCCAGAGAGGCTCGTTTGCAGCAAATGCAGAAACAAAACGAAGAGGTCCGAAGGTTGCGTAAAGCCAGTATAACGACCTTTAGGCAGGCAATTAACTCGTTTTGCGATGCGATATGTGAAGTTTGCACTAAACGATGCTATAAACATCAAATTTTTAAGTGGATTGTAGATGCTATAGCAAACACATATTTGCCTAATGAATTAAAGCAAAAAAAATGTTTGGTTGTTTGCAATCGTTGCAAAACCCATTTGAATTCAAAGAAAAATATTCCACCATCCAAATCTTATTGGAACAATCTAGATCCAGGCTTTATTCCAGACGTGATTTCGGATTTATCTCAAGCCGAGCAAAGGCTGATTTCACGTATTATTCCATTTGTCAAAATTATAAAATTAAGCGGTGTATTTGGGCAATATAGTTTTCGAGGTCAAGCAGTATTGTTTGCTCAGGATGTTTTCGAAGTTACTGAAAAACTTCCGAATATGTTACCAAGAACCACTAATAATGCTGGAATAGTTGTCATTACTGAATTTTTGGAAAATATTAATGTAACGCGACAGTTTTCAGTATCTAGGCAAAAGGTATATGATGCACTACATTGGTTGGTCGCTAACAATCCCCTTTATAAAGACGTCACTATCGATCAAAACGTCATAATGAATGAAGAAGATATTATTAGAGTAGAAAAAGCTCCACTAGAGGTTATGAATGAAATCAATGATGAACTTAACAATAACCCTAGTGCTTACACAAGAATATGTGAATTTTCGAGAATTGTGCGTGCTTCATGGCACCAAGGAAACGAGCTCATATTCACATCAGGATTTGCAGGTGTACAATGCTGTGCGATGGCATTGTCTAACATCCTTAGAGCTAGTATTCTTGCACCAAAACAGTGGTTTACAAACACCCTCAACCTGAATATGATAACGGGTGACCAAATCTACAGCAATATAAGATTTCAAACGGAGCGAAATTTAATGGCCTATCGTATTGAAGACGATGGATACCTACTGGTGCGAAATTTCCACGCAATAAAAGATGTTTTAGTCGCATTCGGCAAACGGTTTCAGATCACTTTCGCCGATGAACCAAGCATATATGGAAGCTTGAGCGACAAGAATAATGAAACAAACTTCGGACGCACCCTTCGTCAAGGGTTGGAAGATCTTTTCATGGAACATAGCGCCGGCATAATAATAACAGAAGGACAATCATTCGGAGTGATGTGCTATGATAACAAATATTACTTCACTAATTCACATTCTTGTGGTCAAAAAGGATCTAGAGCAAAGGATAACAATGGAAAAGCCTGCATTATCGAATGCGACAATTTAGACGAGTTTGTGAGGATTTGTAAACGTACAACAGGCAGCAAAAATGTGCAGTATACTCTTGATTACGTTGATGTTGTATATGAAACAGACGAGCTTGATGAGATAGAAATACAGCAGAGTATTGAGATAGTAACGGCAGCGCCTGAAATGATTACTTCTCAACATGAACTACCTAATCATTTAATTCCACTGCAGACATCTTTGATGGCGCCGATTGATGTAATGCAACCCAATGTGGAAGATGAACTACAGGTTTCACGAAACCTTAACGAAATTACCCGCAAAACGAAAGACAACATCGTTAATATCGGACATGAACTGAAAGCAGAAGAATTTGCCTGGTACTTCTTGTTTCCTTACGGAAAAAAACGGGTTCAAAGAACAAAGGCCTGTAAATATTACAGCGTTAGACTACTTTCAGTTTAGAATTTTGGGAAGTGACACAAGATTTCAACGTAACGACTATCTATTTTATGCCTTATCCTTCTTTGAATATTATAGAATCAAAAGCACTATATCTGCATGCGGCAAAAAAATTGTTAATCAAGAAGGAGCAATAGAAGATGTCCATATTTATGTAAAAAATTTAAGAGGTTCGGCAGCTTATTGGAGATCAGCTCTGAATGAACTATTAGCTCAAATCAGATGTTTAGGACCTCCAACATACTTCGTAACATTTAGCTCAAATGATCTCAACTGGCTAGACCAACGAAAGGCTTTGTTAATAGCCGATGGTAGGGCTGATGTTGATCCCAGTACTCTCGATATTTATGAGACTCAAAGACTTATCGAGAAGTATCCAGTAATTTTGAGTCGACATTTCATGTTAAGAGTAAATGCTCTAATGAAATTTATAAAAAATAATGATTATGTGTTTGGCGGAAAAGTGAAGGATCATTGGTGGCGCATTGAATTCCAGAATCGGGGCAGTCCTCACCTTCATATGGTGATTTGGATCGAAAATCATCCCGAGTTTGACTCAGAAGAAGGGAAACTTCTTATGGATCGTAATTGTTGCTGTAGAATCCCTTCAGAAGAAGTAGACCCAGAGCTTCATGAATTTGTTAAAAAATGTCAAATTCATCGGCATACACAAACTTGTTCAAAAAATAATACTTCTATAAGATGCCGATTCAACTTTCCACGCCAAGAATGTGACGAGACACGAATTGTGTCACATTCTTCAGATGATTTTCTTCGTAACGGAGGTAGAATTTGTTTACTTAAGCGTCGAAAGGAAGATGCTTGGGTAAATAATTACCACCCAGAGTTGCTAAGACTGTGGGCAGGCAACATGGATATTCAGCCATGCGGATCAAACGAAGCGATAGCGTACTATATAGCAAAGTACCTATCGAAAGCAGAACCTGCAGGTATAGATTCTGGAATTGCGCAGGCAATACAGCAAATTCAACGCGAAGAAACTGATATTTCACGCAAACTGTTCAGCATATGTATGAAGATTCTTCATGAACGACAAGTATCAGCTGCAGAATGTGCATATAGACTTTGTCATATCCCATTACGGGACAGTTCTCGAAGCTGCATTTTTCTGAACACAAGAAAGGCAGAACAGCGTTACAGAGTATTGCAATTCGACAGAAACGGGCACGCAACTGGTTATTATAGTAATATCTTTGAAAGATATCAAAAACGTCCATTACAATCTCCCGATTACGATTTTGAAAACATGAGCCTTACAGAGTTTGCAATGTTATTTGAACCATTCTATCCGAAAAAAGTAAGCGAAACTGAGGAAAGTGTTGATCACGACGCGTATGAAGAATTTCGTAACACACATCGTCCACTCATTACGCTATTAGATAAGAGCAAAATGGTTGTGAGAAAGGTTCCCGCAGTTGTTAGGGTGCCATATTTTATAGCAACATCAGATCCCGACAACTTTTTCTATAGCTTACTTCTTCAATATATGCCTTATCGTTTGGAAACTGAATTACTTGAAGGTTTCGATAATGCAAAAGAGGCGTTTTTACATCGAGAGAATCGTTTGAAGGAAATAAGCAGGTATATGCGCCAATTTCGAGAGCGTGACCAACAGCTTGAAAATGCATTCAATCAGATACATGCATTTGAAATTTTAGAACAGCCAGAGATTATAAATCCTGAAGTTATAGAAGAAGAATTACCGGACACAGAAATGAGCAATGATCAATTTCAAAGAGCACAGCACGCTATGAATATTGATCAAAAACAATTGTTTACTGTCATTACAGAGAGTATTAAAAATCAACTTAATGGTGATATTAAACGAGAAAAAATTTTCGTCACAGGTGGAGCGGGCACCGGAAAAACGTTTCTCTTTAATGTATTGAAAAACCAAGTTAACCGATGTTATGGAAAATTAGTCGTGAAAGTTGGTGCTCTTACTGGAGTTGCAGCACGGTTGGTCGGAGGTTCTACACTACACAGCCTGTTGAAACTACCAGTACAAAAAGATGGTGTCATCATTAACATGCCACTTCTTACAGGAAATTATTTAAGAGGGATGCGCCAGTTATGGCAAAACGTTGAGTTTCTGTTCATAGACGAAATTTCTATGGTGCCTTATGAAATGCTTTGCATGATCGACTCTCGTTTGCGCCAACTAAAGAGACAGGACGCTTGTTTTGGAGGTATAAATGTCTTACTCTTTGGTGATTTAATGCAGCTACCACCTGTCCGAGGACATCAGGTATTTCAACAGCCAGAACATATGAAACCCGCTACACATTTGTGGCGACAATTCCGCCTGGTTGAACTCCAACAAAACATGCGTCAACAAGAAGATACGACATTTATAGATGTGCTTAATGCTTTAAGAGTTGGAAAGTTGACGTCGAAGCATCTTGAAGTTCTTCTTGAAAAAGTGTCAACAGATACCACTGAAGAATTCTCGATTGAGAAAGCTTTAAGGATTTACCCTACTAACGACCAAGTTGTTATACATAACGAAAAAGTTCTGAAGAGCTTTCAAGATAAAGGGACTGTTATTTATACGATTAAAGCACAAGACCAACTCATTGACGCTACACGAAATTTAGGTAATAAGGACTTAAATACTGTAATACCGAATGATATCAATAAAACAGGAGGTCTTCCTAATGTATTAAAAATATTCGTTGGAGCAAAAGTGATGTTAAGGTCGAATATTGACGTGTCAAAAGGTTTAGTAAATGGTAATATGGGGTTTATTACAGAAATTATCTGGCCAAATTTTCGCAGGGACCAAGTATATGCAGAAGACATCCCGTCAGTACGTATTAATTTTGGCTCAGATGGTGAACACGTAATTAAGCCAATAACGATACAATTTCCAGCAAAATACAGCTATGGAGTCGCTGAGAGACGAATGTTGCCAATAATACTGAGTTGGGCGTCGACCGTTCATAAGATGCAAGGTTGTACAGTAGATCATGCAGTAATTTATCTGGGCTCTCGACTGTTTGCTGCTGGACAAGCTTATGTAGCACTTAGTCGTTGTAGATCTTTGGACGGAATTCGAATTGAAGAACTAGACTGTTCAAAGTTGACAGGTAAAACCCCATGTAACAGTGAAGCTTTAGAAGAAATGATTCGATTAAGAAATAATAATTCGTAAAGTCGTAAATAGAACTTGGTCGCAAATAATATAATATAACAATTAGTCAATGAAAGGTTATGAGTAGATATTAAATGCTGTCTAATTATCGATTAACTTAACCAATACTACATGTCATAGTTCATATTTTAACAAATTTGGGGTTTCTAACATCAAACTAAAAAATTAAAAATAAATATAGTTTAAAAAAACTAAAAAACACGCTTTTAAAGCATATCAAACTAAAAAGTGAAAAATAATTCTTTGTATAAACTAACAATAATAATGAAGGAAAAATTCCTGCATTATTGTGAGAAAAGCGTGGGGTGCTTTGTGACATATTTTTCATATATCGAGCATTCCACGCTATTTTCACAATAATGCAGGAATTTTTCCTTCATTATTATTGTTAGTTTATACAAAGAATTATTTTTCACTTTTTAGTTTGATATGCTTTAAAAGCGTGTTTTTTAGTTTTTTTAAACTATATTTATTAGGAAAAGAGCTTCGTTCACTTCGTTTCGATTAGGATTGATTAGAAATATTGATTCCTCGCATTAAGTTGCAACCACAAGGTATGCAACTTGCCGTAGTGCAGATAATTATACTAGAAAGAACTCCTAGCGGGCATCCTGGCAGCAGAACCAACTTTTCAAATTTTGCCTGCGCAGTCGTTTCACCGAACTAGCAGTGGTAAGGACAAGGTATAGTAATCAAACCGGTCGCTCGGTTTGAGGGAATTAAAATAAGGAAGTATAAACGGAACTGCTCCCTAGCCAACATCTGAGAGCTTAGTTGACTGACTGCGAACAGGGATAAACGGAGTCAGATTTAAGTGGATTTGAGGCATATTAGGATAGGAAAGTTTCTATTAAAGCCATGACTTGCGAATAATAAATATAGTGCTGTACCGATTACACCCTATAAGCTTAGGGAAAAGCGACGTATCAGAAGGCGTTGGTTAATGTAACACAAATTAGGCTTCCTTCCATGTTGGACAATTTGAACAGAGAAGCATAACATACTATTACCAGAAAAGTTTTTTTTTAGCAATATATTTCCAGATTGACCAATATTTTCGCAAAAATATTACCTTTATTTCTTTTAATCGAAAAATATATAAAATAAAACAAGTGAGGAAAGACTAAGTTAACCTGTAATCGAACACTTTATATTCTTGTGTCTTGCAAGGATCAAAACCAGCTAAATACTTTCAGGTGCTGGCAATATTGAAAAAGGATGTAACTATAAATAATATTCTAAATAATCCACAATCGATTTTATATACTTTTACCAATACTACATACAATTAATATGCCACAGAGTAATAAAATGCTGCCAGTGTTTCATCAAGGTACCTCAGATACATTTATCAGTAAAGTTAGCCGGATGTTCGAAAATCATGATATTAGTTATATGGGGTCCAGATCAAATTTTCACCCAGTTTTATCCAGTTTAGGCACAAAGTTATACTATTATGGGTAAATCATGCTCTCTGATTTTCATTGAGACAACCTCATTCAACCCATTTTTGATATACAGATATATAATGTCAGTAAAGGACTCTCTGGTCAATTATATATGTCACACATTGACCGATATTTTTGGTCAACTATAAGTGCTGGGGTCAAAATTTTCGGTACCTAGGGTCTGGTAAAATCTAGATTTGATTTGGACAAATTTTGGTCTTAATAAGGCATATTTCAAAGTCACTATTCATGCAAAGTTTTATCCCCTTATATAAATAACTGCTTAATTTGTACACTGGAATGTGGAAGATTCAGATGGAAATTCAAATTGCGTAATATACGAAGTAGGCTGTGACATAGGCGTATGAGAAAAATGATATACCCCCAAAGGTCCCCTTTGGTCCCAATACACTTGTGTCAACGTTTTTTCCAATTCTCGAAACAGTTGTTTAAATAAATTTCCGGAAGAGGTAAACAACTTGGCGCAAAATTCACGAAGGATCAAAGCAGTATGCGATGGTACATTAACACTTTCGAAAAACCAAGAGTTGTCTGCCAATAACTCCGGCCTCTTTTTACGAATAGCTTCGGGCAAACGACACATAACACTTAAATAGTATTCCTTGTTGCCAGTTCGGCCAGTCGAGTTCGGAGTGCAACACGATATTCGGCCGATCGGTCGTATGTTTCCGGGTCGTAAACATATATCCAAAACTCATCGCCAGTAATAAAACGTTTCATGGCATCCTGGTAGTCGGAAAGCATTCTTTCACAGACGTTATCGCGACTCTGTTTTTCGAAAAAATTTAGTGATTTTAGAACCAATCGTGTTTTCACTATTTTTAGGAAATAGTCATTAGAAAATGATCTTTCAAAATGATTTTCAATGATTCTTCCGATGTCAAACAATGCCAGTGAGATCTCCGATTGTTAATTGTTGATTCTCAAGCACGAATTCCTTTACTTTATTGACTTTTTGATCATCAGTCGATGGCCGTCCTGGACGAGATCAACGCGTCCGCGACCCTCTTTGAATAATTTGTTCCAATCAAAAATCCTTGCTCGCGACAAACAATTAATCGAAGGCCTTTTCCTACTTTCTGAACGTTTTGGCACCAGAGGTTTGATTCTGCACACAAAATTTAATGGAACGAACTATTCTATTGAAAAATTTTTCTCATCGAGAAAGACAAGCGTATACTAAACCCTAACGATTATTTTGAAATATCATTTAGCACAGATGCCACTGACAGTCATATCAACCTTGGAAAAAAAATTTCGAAAAATTTATTCAAGAAATCTTACCATTTTTTTCCTACAGTGAAATCAGCTCTGAAAGTATTCGACGCAGTACCCGCCGCGGGAAGCAGAGGAAGAGGAAGACCTCCACTCCGTTGGAAGGACCAAGTAGAGAAGGACCTGGCCTCGCTTTGAATATCCAATTGGCGCCACGTAGCGAAAAGAAGAAAGGACTGGCGCGGTTGTTAACTCGGCTATAATCGCGTAAGCGGTGTCTACGCCAGTAAAGAAGAAGAAGAAGAAGAAATCAGTCTCGAGATATCTTATTTAACCATAAAGCCCTCTCATACCATTTCATCAGTAAAATATTTAATGTCTCTGGCACATTTAGTTATTGATTTAACAAGTTTTTATCAGTTTTTTTAACAAATCCGTTATATAGAAAGCTACCGGGTTATCATGCAATTTCCTTAGTACAAAAAAAGTTTAGAGGTCGTAGAAGGGCAATCGGACATCTTCCACGCCCACGCCGTTAACCGAAAACATATAAAGTGCCATTACTAAGCTCTAAATTAAGATATAAAACTGTAATTTGGCACAGGGAATCGCAGTAGCAAGGAGCATAAGTATGTGAGCAAAAAATTTTTAAAAAGTGGGCGTGGGCCCGCTTTCTCATAACTTTAATTTATATATCTCTTAAACCACTAAAGGTATAACAACCAAATTCACCCAGCACAAATAGTACAAGAACTCCTACCGATAGTTTGAAAATGGTTGAAATCAGAAGATTACCCGGCTAACTTTTATATAACGGTAATAGCGGCATAAAAAATGCTAAAAGCGCAGCAAATAAATAAATAAATACGTCAGAGACATTGCATTTTATCCCCGAGAGGATATGAAAGGACTTTATTGGAGCCGGTGCGAAAATTGGATAATTGGGTATACACCGCCCACTTTTTGGTTCAAGTCTCTAGGTGCCGAATAAGTCGACCTCAGTATGTATAGTTGCCTTTTAATCGAAAATATCGGTCAATGTATAAGGAATAGAATTAAAATTCATAGAGAATCCTGTCTTAATAATAATAACACTGTTATCAAATATCAAGATTTCCGAACATCCGGCTCACTTTACTCCATATGTTTTTTAGTATGTGACATGTTAATAGTATATGGTATACGAGGTATGAAAATTAAGTAATGAGACTGATTCCATAAAAACCGTATATTTGAAAATTATTCTACAACTCTGTCATCCCCTTCCAAGTAGTCCCCATGGGCAGCTATACAGTGATGCCAGTCCGTTTCCATGCTTCGTAACATTTCTGGAATGCTTCGACTGGAATGTCCGCGAATACCCTCGTCACGGCCGCCTGGATGTCCGTAATCGACTCAAAATTGGTCGATTTTGTTTTAAGAAACAAAAAAAGTCACAGGGTGATATGACAGGCGAATAAGGCGGCTGTTGCAACACGGCGATCCCTTTAGAGGCCAAATACTGGGACACGCTGAGGGCGGTGTGACACAGCGCGTTGTCGCGATGAAGGATCCAGTTACGAGCGATATCTGGGCACACCCTGTTGACTCCTTTTCGCAATCTTTCGAGTACTGGCAACAGTAGACTTGATTCACAGTTTTCCCCGGTGAAACGAATTCTTTGTGGACGATTCTACGGCTATCAAAATATAATCATGGTTTTCACCTTCGACTTGCTCATGCGAGCTTTTTTCGGGCGAGGGGTGTGCGGAGACAACATCGAAAGACCTGGGCACGCGAATTTTAAGGTCACAGGTTTACCACGAGCGCGGCAATAAAATTAGTCTCATTACTTAATTGTCAAACCTCGTACCCCAACTCTATTATAAAATTGCTTGGATTTCGATCCTATGTTTGACCGACACTGTTAAAATGAATAAAATCACATCACCCACTCTCCATATAACGGTACTTTCTCGACCAAATTTGGTACATAAGATAAGCCACGTTGCGAAAACGGGCGCCGCCGGACTACAACAACGCCTTTTCCATATTGCACAATTTTAAATTTCATCTGATTTTTTCACATTCGGAAAATAAAATATATTCGGATAAAACTATGCACAAATAGTGCCTTTCGATTTAGCAATTGAGGTCTATAAGTTATCAATATTGGACCGTAACTCTTCTAGCAACACACACCAATAAGCGGATAAGTGAGTGGCTTAACTTTTTGCCGAAAATTATATACATATGTTTATATTTATCAAGTATATCTCAACAATGGCAGAAACCAATGCAATTAGAGCTTTCATTTCTCTGTCCCCAATGATTTCAGTAAAATTTTCACTGACGCGAAGTAATAAAACTAAGTGAACCCTTTCGCTATCGCAATCATATATTCTTTTCCTAAAACGCTTCCACTGAAATATCTGACCAGAAACTTTGTTATGATAAGAATGTTGGTCAAAGTAGGCACCTCAAAGCATTTTTCTGAAATGTGCCTGTTAATGCGAAAATGGCGACGATTCCTCGGCAGCCTCTTGAGCTTACCTTTTGTTTAAATTTAGCGCACTTATTTGTTTAACTGCAGCCATTCGCAAATCCACCCATCAACCGCTGCTTCCATTGCAAGGTGAACTTAAATCCACTCGAACAGAAGCTTTCTTTGTTTTTTTCTTAGAGAAGAACCCCTTTATCGCTTATGGTTCGCATGCTTGACTTCCCCAAAACTTGGTATCTTGGAATCGCAAAGTGAACTTCCTAACAAAGTAAAATAAAAGCTTCTTAAGTGTTTTCGCCAAAGAACGTGAAAAAGAGATTTTAAAGTTTTCAACTTATGGTAAATATTCAACTGGCATGCAAAGTGAAAAAAGTTCGAAATTTTTTATTGAAGTGCCGCTTACTTCCTTTCAGCGTCACACATACCGCTTTCGAGTTTTTATTTTGCATCCGAATTCGCATTCAAGTATGAAATTACAGACACTAACTTACACACATTGGTATTAAAATATTTATGCATATGAACTTTTGCTTCGCTTCTTGCTGAATATTTTTCGGGCTCGATGAGCACACGCTCATCGGTGTACTCATGCAAACGTATAACGGTACAGATTAACCCGAATCAAAAGTTTGGCTCTTGGTATCTTGCTTAATGAAACATTTTGGATAAATACGAGTGCGATGACAAGTGATTTGGAAATCTAGGAAGCAAACCAAGGAGCTTTTCAAGAATTGGAGTCTGTTTCTAACGGAATTATAAGCTCCATTTGAGCGCCTACAGATGTTTATGCTGGAAGAATGTGTATGAAGGTGATACCAAAATTAAATTAAAGTGTTTTACTATATATATGAACTAGCAGCCCGTCCCAACATCGCACGGGGCAGACAATTATTTATTTTTGGAAATTTGGATATAAAACACTTTTTTTCACAAATATTTTTATTTGTATTAAAAAAATTCCCACAGCTATATTTGTATGTAAGTCTATTTATGTTCAATTTCTTTGATGGTTTAAATAAAAAATAATAATAATCAAAAAATTAAAATAACAGTAATAAATAATGAATTCAGTCGTTTTACATATATTTTTGCCACTGCACGGCTCAATTCTGCTAAATAGCAGCGACAACGTCGAATTCCTTACTTTGATTCTATCGGCTCTGTTAGCCGCCAAATCGAACATCATACAGAATTCAATTTGCACCTTCTCTATACTTTGCATCCTCTGGCCCAGCGCGCTTTTCAGAATGCATCGCAAACAACGGCCACGGCGCTATGGCGGTTTTGTTTACTGTTTGAATTTTTTAATTCATAATATCTTTTGAATGGAAAGTCCAATTTAAATAATTTAAAAACTACTTTATAGGTAGTTAAATGGTCTTGACCATAAAATAATTTATTTGGATAAGGATTAATATAAACACATAAATAGCATGGTTTGAATTTGGTAAGCATTTAATGTTTAAAATAAAAAAGTTGTTGTAGTGACATAACTACAATAGTTGGACATATGCTACCGCGGAGTTTTTTGTAGACATTATGATGTTCTTCAATATTGTTATACATTATTTTGTTCTATCTATCTATTATAGATCTATATAGTGTTCCTCCAGAAATATTAATGTTAATAAAATGAAATTGACGTGCATTTCTTGTGTTTATACTAACCACTTTCGTCCAAGCTATTAGTATCCGAAGTTTGATGAGGCTTCAGTTTTTTCCGAACATCAAAGTTAATGTAAAAACTAAATTAGTTTGTTATGGTTCACCCTTAAAATGTGGTTGAATTGCCTCAGTAAGGGTTTGGATTTTATGACACGAATTGTCCAACTTTTGCAAACCTGAGTTTGAATCATTTCGGTAGTCATACTTTGGTGCTGCTATACTCTTTTTTTTTAAATCTCAAAACGATTTGTCGAATTAATAAAGCTTTCATGATCAATACTTAAGAGTTTTAAGTCTCACGTTGGACCGGCGTTTGTCGCAATTCAAGCGGAATTCTTTATGGCCTTTGTTGCAAGAATCGAGCTTTTAACCTAACCTACGGAATCTGGAGCGAAAAAATTTAACATATATTTTTTAATAAAAAAATAACCATCCTAATGTACATACAAACTGACTCATTATGTATTTAAAACAAAACATATGCAAAACAGTTTAGACCTATCAAAAGCTGGCAGAAATCCGTTTCCAATCCATCATATCATTTTGTAGAACTTCAAATGGCATACGAATCACCACCAAAACAAATCAAAGCAATCTTCTGAATAGTTGATACGCGCTCTTTGCATGAGTGATTTTTGAGAGACATAATGCCACTACAGTGGGTTATTTGTGTTCAAAAGTGTCTTAGTAGGATACAAATACAAGTTTAATAGAAAATTCAAAATATATACTCGTATGTGTATATAGAGGATCTGACTATACCATTTAGTGTGTTCCTCGTTAAACAAACAACCGCACTTTCGATCCTTAGAATATTTGTATCAACAAGACCTTATGGACAGTTTTTTATTAAAATACCCTGAAAATCCTAACTAATCTACAGTGACTGACTTTTTATCAGATCCAATTCATAAAGATTATTTTCATTTGGAGAAAGTTTTGTGTTGAATAGAAGTGGCTTGAGTCAAAACAAAATACCCAACATAAAAATCCAAAGTAATGTCACTCTGTTCATATACATAACTAAAATGTGGAATCTTAGCCGTCTATCAATAAAATGTGATATTTCCTTTTGGAAAAAAAATCGAATGCGATACAGCGCTAGAAATCCAGGGATAACTTGCCTAACCGGAAACCATACAATAGACACACTGCCGGTGAGAATCAGCTCGACAAAGTACTAATCATTTTTCGGAGGCAACTACAGGACCCTTCAATTTTAGCTCAAGGCCCTTTCAAACAAGAAAAATCAATAAAAGAGAGATTATTTATCATTTGCTCGACTGCTTAAAAACGGCGTTTACCTGAAATTCCTTTTGAAACAATATAAAAAACAACATTTACTGTGCAAAAGAAAAAAATTATACACACGTCAATGCACATAATTGTATACACTTACAACTCCTGGCACCTATGAATAAAAAAAGCAAACAATTGCTGTACTCAACCGCTCACGATTCACTGCACTTTAAATATATGCATATATGCAAATGAAAATACCATATTGTATATGAATGTGTATGTGTATGTGAGAGTACATTCATGTATGTATATGAAGACATTTATTTGCTTGTGCACAGTTTTTTATTTAAATGGAAACTTTAAGATGTAACTATGTATGTATGTATGCCGTTTATATTTCCAGCCTTGCAAATCCTCGTGTATGCTTCGGCAATTCTTACATCTGCCACCTAATATTGTAAGCTTAAGTGGTCCTTGAAAGCTTTGACGTGGCAGTCAAATTTGTTTTACATATTTTTATTTGTATACCCTGAACGGCTTATATCAAGTTTGCCACGGAGTTTGTGACAGCCGGAATGAAACGTCTAAGGCCCTATAAACGGTAAAGTGACATTAAAAGTCGGGCAAGCACTAAAAAATATTTTGTCGTACCAACATTCTGTTTTTCTACTGCTTGCGGTCTTTTCGGCATTGATTCAGACTATTTTCTTTCTTCAGTGAGCATAATTCGGATACGTTTTCAGATTTAGTTAAATGGTATGTACCTGTTAAAAGTTATGCCACTGTAACGAGTATTATAGCTCGTGTGAAGCCGAAGAGAAAAATAGTTAACTGTCCAAGGAAGCCCGTAATTCCTGAGAAAAATACAAAACTTTTGAAAAAAAAATTGGTAAATTACCCATTGTAGATAGAAAATAGATGAGAAGTATATCATGATGGTGGAATACACAAAGCTTTCTAATAACTCATTTCCGGTTACGAGAGTAGTGGTGATCCACTAATGGTATAAGTAGACTAAATATACAATTAGTGGAGCGCCGTAAGGCATAAGAATAGTCAAATCTCGGAACCCAGGGACAGTCAATGAATCCGTACAGCAAGTGTTTGACTGCATTATTAAAACCTCAAATAAAAAAGTTAAAAAGAAAATTGACCGATTTCGATTACAACAATCTTTAACAACAATTTACTAAAAAATGAGAGGCGAAAGGGAAGAAAATGTTTACAGTAAAGTTTATAATTTTATAAGTATGTTATGAATTAAGTTTGCAAAGTAACTTTAATGTTAATTTATTGTATTTTTGCAAAAAATAATGATTTACAAAAATTTATCTTTAACTATATATAGCACATTATTGTTCATTATTGTCGTCGTCGATCTCGACTATAACAGCATCCTTACTGATTAAGAATTTCTTTTGATTTTTTTTTTCAGACTACCAGGAAAGTCAGGATCAATGTCACCAGGATGCGCCATTTTTTTTTACACCCGTCTCTCCCGACAGTCATCGTTTTCTTCAATGTATTTGAAAATCTGCTCCATTGCTGCATCTACTTGTACTGTGACTGGATGTTTTTTTTTTCTCTCTCTGGGTCTGTTTTAATCGAACACACCTACAATTATTTTATGGATATTGCGGCAATATTCACTTCTCTCTTCACTTATAAAATTTAATATCGTTTTCTTGAAATCAGAAGTAGTTACGTAACAGATTTGTTGTCTTGACGACTTGGATTTTCGTTTTTTTCATTTTATCCGCTTCTTTTCACATAAAAAGCACCTACTTTTCCAATCAAAATCCATTGAAGTAGCCGCTCGAAGTTTTTTTTAGGTGGAGAGCATGCTGGTGTGGTGTATTTTTTTTTTAATAAGAATTAATACACCCTTTATTGATATAATTTTGTCTGCATACTGAATGCACGTAGACAAATTGGCGAGTATTTAAGTACTGAGGAAGTCCATCCGCTCTTTCTGCAGAAGCAGCTTTCAGTGTTGATATTCCTCTAGTGACTTTTATAATATCTCCTAGTTCAGAGATTAATTCAGAACTATGTACATCCGATTTCGTCACAAATGAGGCAATCATTACTTATGTTGTCATATTATTACTAATATTAAAAACTAACCTTTATATCATAATGAATGATTTATACTATATTATTACATTTTACTATTGCATTCTAACTTTCAAAATCGATCTATTATAAAATATACGATTGAGTATTCACAATTGTTTTGAAAAGCATGTAATATAAATAAAAAACAAATACTTACTATCTATGCCACTATTTTCAAACTTTGTAAAACTCAGTAATGTTCAGATATTCATTTTTGTCACGCTCACTGCACAATAATATATATATTAATTGTAAATAAACAATAATTAGAAATTATTTTTTTTCGGAGCGAACACCAACAGCTACGTATTAAGCCTAGCACGATGTGACGTGTACTATTATGTTAGGGCCCGCATTAACAACACTCAACAGCTGCTGTTGTCTCCTCTATTCCCCTCCCCGACCATAATTTTTATACCTGCAGTTCCTTAAGAACTAAGATCAAGTTTGCAATAGCTATATAATATAATTTTAAAATATTATAAATCAAAGAAAACTCCAAAAATTTAATAGTCTATATAAATAAAAATGAATTGTTGTTCGTTAATCTGATTAAAACTCGAGAACGGCTGGGCCGATTGAGCTGATTTTGGTTTTAAAATGTTTGTCGTAGTCCAGGGTAGGTCTAAAAGTTGACAAATAATCGAATAATTGCCGGGAAAACTCTAAAAACAGCCCTTTTCTATTTCCCACACAAAAGTGACGTGATGTCACATCACATGGCATGATATCACATCACATTGCATAAATACCCATCATATACAGGGTGGCGCAAAAATAGTTTCACCACAGAAGGTGCTATAAATTTTGCAATTGACCTCTAATGTCAGTTCTGTTTTGACAATTGTGTAGTAAACACATGCGAAATACACGTAAATAAACAATGATATGCTACACTGTTTCAGAACGCGGGTTATTGGTTGCTATTTATTTGACCAATAATCGGTCGGTTACTTTGGCACAACGCGAATTTAGTCGCAGATTTCCTGGCAGTCCGACGGCTACTGATGAAACACTGCGACGTTGAGCCACTCATATTGCTGCTGTTGCCGAGGATGTCATGGAAGCGCCGTCGACATCGACCAGACGACGTGCCACGCAAATGGGTATCAGTCGACTGTGTTTACACCGAATTTTTGTACAAGATCTGAAAATTTTTCCGTACAAAGTCCAGGCGGTGCATCAGCTGTTAGCTGCTGACCGCCAATCGCGTCCAACATACGCTCAATCCATCTTTAATCACCATCAAGAAGAAGATGATTTTTCATCAAAAATAATCATGAGTGATGAGGCCCATTTCCATCGTAACGGATACATTAATAAGCAATTAATTGTTGTTGTTATACCCTGATGTTTCTCACGAAGGTTATAAGACCAAGAAGGAAGCGTCAGAGGCCCTATAAAATTCATATATATATGATCACTATGTTGAGCTGAGTCGATTTAGCCATGCCCATCTGTCTGTCTGTCCATCTGTATATATACGAACAAGTCCCTCAGTTTTTAAGAAAAAAATTTGAAAATTGAAATTTTGCAAACGTCATTTTCTCTTCAAGAAGCTGCTCATTTGTCGGAACTGCCGATATCGGACCACTATAACATGTAGCTGCCATATAAACTGAACGAACACATTTGTCGTGGTATCTTCACGAAATTTGACATTAGCTTACAGCTTCCATACAAACTGAACATATAGTTACTAAAAGAAATGCATCTGTGAAGGGTCTTGTTTTTATTTCTTCTCATAGCAACCCTACGGTATATGCGGAGGCATTCGAACCTTGACAGCCGACTTTTACTTTACCCCTAGATCCCGTTCTATATCAAAAATACCAAGATGTGAGAAAAGTAAGTTATTTTCTATAATCAATCAACTGGCCGGTGGAGTGAATAGCATAGGTGTCGCAAACACCTCCCACCTTAGCGACTGCTCCAGACAAAGTTAGCAATGAATACGACTGAACATTTTATCGTACTTCAGAATGTAATGCGATATGATACCAAATAAATCTTTGAAATTGCGACACTTGCAGTACTAAACTGTGGGGAGCGCAAGGTCAGCGGATTCCATCTCCGTTGTAGCGGCAAACTTAGTGTTTGGAGTTAAGTATAATTGATTTTATCTTTTTGTTTACATTCTGAATTCGATAAAAAAATTACAGCACACGTTTTTTTATAAAAACCATAACAAAAGTTTTCAACATAAATTATGTAATATTTTCAAATAAAACGATAGCAATTGGACTCTCCAAACCCAAAGCATTAATAATGTTGAAATTTTTGTTACCATATTTATTATTTAAAATTACAAATGTTTTATAGAAGTTATGTCCGTGGTATTAATGGATGTGAGTCATACTGTTATACATACCTCAATATCCCATCCTTCACGCGAAACATATTTTATTCCAATGGCTGTGATCTGGGTTGGCCATGAAATTGATTACATTTATTAAGGAATTCGCATGTCCTGGCAGAACATCAGCAATACAGCCATCCATTAATTGACGTGGACCACGGTGAGTTCGTGCTGCACAAAAATGTGATGCAACGAAAATTAGCAAAATCACAATGACGCAGCTTCGCACACCTTTCAATCACCATCAACGATTTCTACAGCACCATGCATCTATATACATACACTAGCCTCATAATTTATATTCATTTCGTGACACTTTGCGATAGGCACCATGATGGAATGTCTGCGTGTCTTTAAGCCACACTTTGATAATTAACAAAAATACTGGAATGGCGATATTAAAACCAATTTGGCATCATATGTGTGGGACTTATCGTTAGTCCTAGATCCGTCTGTTGACTTGGTTGACTTTTCGGTGGGTGTTAGAAAGGAAGGTCCGTTAGTGCCTCTTAGCTCTTTAACATGTTGTATTTTAGTTTTAAAGAACTCATTGAAAATTCCTACAAAAGTACTCGTATTAAAAACTTCATTTTATTATTATTCTAGTTTTTGAACCAAAAAAAAAAGCATTTCTCAGTCAATCTCAAAGAAACGAAGAAATTTAGATCTCAAGTTGACTTGTAATGCATTCTATGTTGAGATATTTAATATCTATATATATAAAAATGAATCGTCAAAATGAAATGAACATACGACTGAACCAAATTTGATAATTCTTTTTTTAAAATGTTCGCTGAGGTTCAAGGATGGTTTCTGCGGAGATAAAAACTCGAATAATTACCGAAAACCCCCTAAAAGCAGCCCTTTTCTTTTTCTCATACAAACGAATGAATGTTTGTTCGTTAGTAACGCTAAGAGAACGGCTGAACCAATATTGATGAAATTTTAAGAGGTTGTTCGTTGTGGATCGAGGAAGGTTTAGAAATAAAAGACTGTATGCTTTTCGTGAGGAAAAGTTGGAAAATTAGAAAATTCCAAAAAGTTAAGTTTTTCCATACCAATATTTTTTTTTTAATTTTTTTGTTTTGTTTTTCAATTACTTGAATCGTTCAAATTTGTAGTTTGCGTCAAAAATTTTTGAAAGTTATTCAGTGCACACAAGGTTATCAATTAAAGATTGAAATTTGTTACGATGCCACGAAGAGGTCGCGCTAATATCGGTCAGCGTTCTTTTTGGCATCAACATACATTAGCAGCCCAAGGCACATGACCGAGTTCTCCAGGGATGCGATGACATACATGCGGTATTATGGATCTCGGTCAATCAGCAAGCGATCGTCCCGATGTCACAGCAAGACTTTTCAAGCAACAGCTTCGATGGACTTTATCTTGAACCAACGTATATATGGCGCTGTTAGATGATAGATGTACTCTGTTGTGTGGCAAAAGAGAAGTTTGCCGCACGCCCACATTCTTCTTTGGATAGTGGATGGTGGTTACACCAGATCAAATTGATGAAATCATTCAGTCACGCGGGAATTCCTGATGCAGAGAAAGGCGCAGTATTATAGAAGTGATGAAAACCAATATGGTTCGTGGACCTTGCGGACACCACAATCCCACTTCAGTTTGTATGTCTGACAATAAATGCACGAAACAGTATCCACATTTCTTTCGGAAACATAAACTAGAAATGAGGGATATCCACTCTATCGGCGTCACTCACCAGACGACAATGGCGGAACATTCAGCATTCAATTTATAAGAGTGAATATCGAAGTTGACAACACATGGATCATACTATATTCACCATTATTGTCTAATTCATATCAAAAACTCAAATAAGTGTTTAGTATTGCAGTTTGGTGTAATCGATAAAATACGTTTGAAAGTACGTCACCATAGGAAGCAACATGGGGGTTATTGGACTTGAATGATACGGTTGATACATAAACATTTACTTCTGCAATTCATGAACGTTTTCCGGCTGTTGTGCGTCTCACTGTTAATTTGGAGAAGGCCAAAGTGTGTACTTCAACCCAGAGAATATAGTACAGCCTGTGGAAACACCGCCAGCAACAAAATTAACATTTACGAGTTTTTGCTCAACTTTCGTGAGAGATCCGTTTGCGAGGACATTTGGAAATACCTTGATATTATACATGGAATGCATCGTTGAAGAAATAATTACGCAGAAAGCAAGGCCAACCAGTATTATCAACTAATGCATTGGGAAGAATTTACACAATCCACGCGCAAAACGACGATTGTTTCTACCTTCGATTGCTATTGATAAATGTTCGCAGTTCAACTTCATTTGAGTCATTGCGTACTGTGAATGGTACGGCGTGTGCAACTTTTTGAGAAGCAAGCCGGCAATTACAATAAATTATAATCACTGGAACGCAAATGAGGTTCGCATACTTTTCGCGATAATCATTTCGACATATCAGCCGCGTCTATTATGCGATACGAACAGAAATGAAATTGCCGAAGACATTTTACATCGTCTTCGCTAAAAATTGGAAATGGATCAATTCCGATTGATACTTCCGGTGGTTTGATATCAATTCCATCTGCCGTTTATCAGTTCACGAAATATGAACTCATCACCAATGTTCGGAGATTGGCCAAATTATCGTAACTACGATTCCTTAAGTGTACGCGCAATGTTAACAGCCAAAAATACCGACATTGTTGACTTAAACTGGAAAATTCAAAGTCAAATTTCGGGAGACTTGCGCTCATACAAATCGATGATTCGTCTTGACAATGAATAGATTATCCAGTGGAATTTCTGAATTTTTTGGAGAGGCTTGGTATGTCACCGCACCATTTGCGCCTCAAAGTTGGATCTGTCGTTATTACGTTTCGTAATCTTCATGCGCCGAAACTGTGTAATGGAACCTGCCTGATTGTGACGCACCTATCGAATACAAGGAGCAGAATGCTTGATTCTACGAATTCCTTTGAGTTCTATCGATTTGCCATTTCAGTTTAAACGTATTCCGTTTCCAGTGAAAATTGCATTTGAGATGACAGGACACTAGGACATTCGCATAGTGTGTGGCATAAATTTGGAAATGCTATGTTTTTCACACGGTCAGATATACGTGGCGTGCTCACGAGTTGGAAAACCATCTTTTCTGTACCCCGAAACAGAAACAAAAAATGTTGTTTATCAAGCTGTGTTGCATTAAAAAAAAATGGAATGATAAATTTATTTTTCTTTTCATTTTAAAACACATGTTTTCACGCAGGACAACGGCTGCGGGGTCAGCTAGTATGTATATAAAATCTACAATCAAAACATATTGTGCTAAGTGCAGCTCTTCAAAGTTCTATGTGAAATGTCGGGGTTGAGCTTGGGATGCAAATAAATTCAAATCGATTGATTCAATGTTGGTATTTTAACTTTACCACTAAGCAATATACTTGGACTTTTAGTAGTTTCAAAAATAACTGTGGGCATAAATGCAATTAACCCACTTTATATAACCCTCATACTTATGTTGTCTAACTCTTCCAGTCTTCGCCCAATCCACTGTTTCGATTGCTCCTTAGATTGTGTTGAAACATTACTGTAAAATGGTCTCTATGTCGTGAAAAGTGCGGTACTCGCGACGGTACTATACCAATACGAGATCGTGGAGTTTCGTCATATTCTAAAACAGCCCAAGTCAACTGAAATTTACATTAGACAAAAGTATACTACATGATAGTTAAATCATATATTTTACATGGCATTTTTCGTTCTGTGCAAAAAAATTTTTATCTTTAAAGCACATTAACCTACAACTTTGAAAAAGAGATTCTGAAAGACAACAAAATGGTTATGATTTTTTTCATAAAAGTATTTCTTTAGAAGTTATATTAAGTGTTACTATATTCTTACGCCGTGTCGTTTGAACATTCACGAAATGTAGAAATCTTTTTACCTGAATGTTTTTAATGAAAAAATTAAGAAGACCGTTTTTGTAGAGCGATACCTTTCGTATTGGAATACTATGTTTCAAAGTTGCCTTTTATATTGCAAAATTGGGGACATATACAGTGGGCGATGACACATGAAATCATTATTTTAAGTGCTCAAAAATTCGGTTGTTTCAGTCTTTGTTTGAGAGCTTCCATTGTCGTACGGAAAGAAGGATCCGTCTTCGTCGGTTGATTTGTGGTTTCTTGCCAGACAATTAGCAAACTAATGGTCGTGTTTCACTCAGAATTTACTGTTCTGCGTTGTTCTAGTAGTATGTCGGGCCACCCTTTGCTTGTATAATAATAACGAATAACTTTTGTTAGATTCGGCTCAATTTGAAATACATACTCAAACAGTGGACTGCTATTACTTTCGGGCACATTCGTGAATCCGTGATTTACAATCTGTCACGTTGTTTAGACATGTTTCGAAGCACCTTTATCTTATTTTCTTAATATTTTTCTCGACCTGTCGAAACGATCCTTTTTTGACAGAGTGTGTAATATCCAATATATTAAGTAATATTGAATGTATGCTAGTTCTACTAATGTCTATAGTTGTCCCAATCCCACGATAGGTTACATGACGATCTTTCAATATCAGTTTGGGCACAGCCTCAATATTTTCCGGAACAGGAACTGGTTTTGGATGACCTTCACGAAATCGAATCGGAGTGATCTGTGCTTTATCGCTAAAAATTAAAGCAAGTTCATCAATGTAAAGCTGCTGAAAGAAATAATTCATTTTTTTTTTTTTTGCTGAAATGAATACTTTAAGTTGCCATTATCGATATGTAAGAAATATGTAACATACATTATCCAAAATGTCAGACTTTCTCGTAAGATTGTGAGTTGCCATATTACGAAACTAGGCTTGCCAAATCCTGAAATATAAAAGAGAACTTCTACATATACTACTGTGCCCAAAAAATAAAGATTTAAACTGCACGCGTCGAAGGATTTGGAGAATTATTTTTTTTTTACGTTGGTAGTACTGTCAGTCACATTTATGTCAAATTTCATGTCAAAATATTCATTAGTGTTTGAGATACGTGTCGTTTTGTGAGCTGATAAAAGTGAGTTTTTCGTTTTTTTGCGATGTTGAAATTTTTTGAGCAAAGAATTTGCATTAAATTTTGTTTACGGAATCAATTTTCTGCTACGGATGCTACGACCATCAACCTCAACTGGCGAAGCTCACGTTCAACAAATCAAGGATTTGGTGTTGAAAAACCGTCGATTACACTGGTATACAGTGGTTTTGTTGCCCTGGATATGAGACTAATTTTAGATATATCTATGCTCACAATTCACGAAACTATTAATGATTTTGTAAGAATTGCTCTAAGTTTTTTTAAAATCTTTATTTTCATTTTAATTCAAAAAAATCGGAAAACAAGAAATAAAATGACATAAATGTTGAAAATATTAGTTTTATTTTGAAAGATTAACAAACATTGAAGTAAATAGAGAAAAAAATGTTAAAAACTTATAATATATTCCCTCAAAATGCCTTTTATTAGCTTTTGTTTTATAATTCTTCTTTGGACAATCTCTTTTTAAACACCAGCAGTAATCTGCCATCATGTGACAATCCCAGCGACCCTGATACCATTCTTCCATCACTTTTAGAATTATACGGGAATTTATCTAGATGATTGCGAAGATAGTGTAACTTTATACTCATATTTGCTCCTAGAGTCTGAAAATTTGTCAGCATATTTTGCACAATTGTTTCATAATTTGGTGCTTTATGATTATCTAGGAAATTTTCGACTACCAATACAAAACTTTCCCAAGCTTTACTTTCCGGAAAAGTCATGACTTTGATAAAATCTGAGTCTTTCATCATTAGCCGCAATTGAGGACCATCAAATATTCCACCTTTTAACTTTTCTATACTAAGCTTAGGAAATTTTCTACAAATGTAATTAAAACAGTATCCGTCTTTGTCTAATGCTTTTACAAATTGCTTGATCATTCCTAACTTAATATGTTATGGTGGGAGTATGATTTTGTCTCTGCTTACCAATGGCTCTCTGATTACATTGGCTTTACCGACATTTAAGGAATCTCTCACAGGTCAAACATCTTGATTCCAAAGATGTTGCTTGGCTCTACTGTCCCACATACAAATAAAGCACGGGTATTTCGTGTATCCACTCTGTTGACCGAGTAAAAAATTAACCATTTTCAAATCTACACAGATCGGCCACTAATATTCCGAGTATTTAATTTTTTCTAAAACTAATTTTACATTTTCATACTCCTCTTTGAGTTTTGTTGAATGGTCGATTGGAATAGATGCAAATTTATTACCATTGTGCAGTAAAACGCATTTCAAACTTCTTTTAGAACTGTCAATGAAAAGTCGCCACTCAGTAGGTTAATATTCTGTTAAACCCATGTCTAAAAGTAATTTCGCGATATCATTACAGTACACCAGACTTTCATCTTCACTAAAAAATTGAAATAGCTCTTTTTCTCGTGTCCTGGATATCGTAATTGTCACTGTTGGGGCCAATAAATTTTTTTCTTTCAATCTTGAGGCTAACAATTCCGATCCTTGTTTTGAGAAATAGAGATCACGTATTAAGTCACTGAGTTCATTTTGAGAAAATAACTTGGGCATAGATGTTTCACCTTCCCATTCACTTCCACTTGTAGACTGTCCCGATTTCTGTGAATTTGGTAACATCATTGTTTCTGAGGATATTCGAATTACTTTTGGAACGTAAATAGGCCGAGGAAGATTTTCACTGTGTAGTATAGGACATTTTGTAGATTGAAAATCTGGATATGTCCAGGTTTGATTGCGATTAAAACCTTTAGCATCAACAACGCAAAAGTAACAATCATCGAAATGATTTGTAGGCTTCATCCAGAATATCGGAATACCAAAGTCTAATCCAGAACGTTCTCCTTTTTTCCATAACCGTAAAGACTCAACGCATAACTTACAAACTTTATCAGGAACCCATGGTTTTTCTAGTTTGTCCATTTTAAACCGAAGTATTCAGTGTAAGCCTCCTTAACAAAGTCTGTGATGTTTCGTCGTTGTTTTTTTGTTAAATAAACACCGCAAATATAACAAAACAAATCAGTACTATATTTACACTTTCTTCTTGACGAACTCACATTTTAAAAGACAAAACAAATAGATATTTAAATATGTGCATTGATTGAAACGAAATATTAACTTATCAGAACTTATTTAGATTCACGTAGAGGTACTTCGTATTGTCGAATAATTGCGATCTCAGCTCTTCTGCGCAGCAAGTCTAATCATGACTGATAAAATCGATCTTTATAAATAAAAAGCTGATTGTAGTTCAAATTATAAAATTTGTGAAAATCATAAAAATAAGAGCACATTCAGTACTTTCATATAAATATTCGTGATCTGGACACTTAAAAACATAAAAATTTTCACAGGTATTCAGGGCAACAAAAAAAATCTTTTTTTGTTTAGCTGTGTTAACAATTAGAGACCTTGCTGATGAATTTAGCATATCGAAAGGCTCAGCCAATACCATTTCGACTGGTACCGAAAACATTGATTTTTTTTGGAAAAAAGGCGTCGCATTGAAGTGTGTGAAACGATGCTTTCCGACTACCAGGGTGTCATGAAACAAATTATAACTGGCGATGAGACTTGGATCTATGCTTACGACCCCGAAACAACCGATCAATCGAGCGAATATCGTGCCAAAAGAGAGCCGAGACCAAAAAAATCGCGCCAAAGTCACTCATAAATCAAGGTCATGTTGACTGTTTTCTTGGATTATCGTGGTGTTGTGCATTATGAATTCCTGCCAACCGGTCAAACAGTCAACGTTGCGTAACGCTATCCACCTAAAAAGGCCGGAATTGTGGAAAGATTTTACACCACGATAATCCACCATCCCATACTGCCCTCGTAATTCGTGATCATTTCGTCAAAAACTCAACCCATCTCGTTCCGCAACCACCGTTTTCACCTGATCTGGCTGTTCACCAAGCTCAAAAGACCGCTCCGGGGACACCGTTTTTTTACGATAGAGGAGATTCAAGCCGCAGCGAAGACGGAACTAAAGGCCATCCCTGAAAGTGACCAGTCAAGCAGTGTTTCGAAGATTGAAAAATCCGTTGGCATAAGTGCATTGCATCGGGAGGGAATTACTTTGAAGGGGATGAAATTGATTTGGATTGGAAGAATAAATAAAGAATTTTCAAAATAAATACAATGTAACCTTATTGGGCACAGTACTATACGACTGGAAAGAAACACTATTCAGGGACGATTTATGAATAAAGAGCTTGTGGAAACTTGGGAAATAACTTACTCCTTAATGTCTTATCATAATTGAGATATAATTTATATATATATTTTTTTAATTGAGTCAAATTGAACACAATGTGTTAAATTTTACTAAAATGGGTTCGATATTTTAGTAGTTTAAGCGAGAGTTCAAGGGAGTACAATCTCATTCTCGCTATAGATGTTTCTCACTAAACCGAGTACGCTGAAATAACAACCATATTTAGTTCCACGCAATAGAATAGGCACAATATTGACAAGAAAACAATACAAAAACAATGTCAGGAAGTTTCCCGAAAATTAAGAATGAGTCATAAACTAGCAGATATTAAATTTGTAATTTGATTTGTAATTTGTATACTGTATGTGTGTAACTTTTATGTATGTTGGTATTTTTATTGTAAGTACAGTTCCTCCTAAATAATATACATAAATAAATAAAACTCGACTGTCGCTTATAGAGGTATACATAAGTACCAGTCGCACTTACGGAGGTCCATGTGGAAAAAACGACTCTATCTTACAGAGGTTTCCGATTCTCCCTGATAGAGGTTTTGGGAGCTTAAAATGACGGGTCCTGGCTTTAACTCTCACTTATAGAGTTTTCTCACTTATCCAGTTCTCATTTAATCAGGTTTGACTGTATATTGATTTGTGTCACTAACTTGTTGACTCTTATTTATTTATTCTCTCATTTTCTTAAATAATATACGAGTACATATATCTTAAATTGCTGAACCATTTTCATGCAAATAATTTATTCCGAGCTTTGCCAAAATTTAAATATATACTTGTGTGATTCTTATGAATTCGAACGCATTGCAATTTGCTCATAAAAAGTAATCACTACGCTGGAGTGTAATCCCATCGCATTTCTCCTTCGCTCTTACTTTATTTCGCGTCTGTTATTCTCAAATTGATAGTATCCAAGTATTACCTACGAGTGGCAGCTGTCTGTTTTTTAAAACTTATGTGAGTATACTTGTGCCCATGATTTTGAAAGTGGTATAAGTCATATTTTTTTGTTTCGAGATAGAGTTTTGCATTTTAAAGGATTAAAAAATATTCTTGCATTATGGATTATGATTATGATTTTTCGACTGTAAAGTAGTCCCAACAAAGAAGTATTTATCATGATTGTGAAATTCATAGCCATTTTTAAAAGAAAATGTGATTTTGAAAGGTTTAAATGACTTGTACCACTTTCAAAATTAACTGCATGACTTTATAAATGACTTCTACCACCAATGAAACAATTTTATTAGTAATCAACATTTTATTCAAACTCATTTCATTGTGACTAAGTAAATTATTCATTAGTATTTAGGGAAATAAAGTGTTTGTGAAAAATTGGTGGAATATGGGGTAGTAGATCCATCATATCTTTACCTTTTTCTTGTGTTATTGGTCCACTTGTAATGGTAGTTGATAATGGAAGTAAATCAATATTTCTGTATATTCTAGGTCTTCCTTTTTTAGATGAGAGGTATAAAACTTTGAATTCGGAGTTGTCATCCAAGGAAGTTTTATAAAACAACTTATATGCGACATTTTTTAGAAATCTGATCCATTGAATTTTTAACCAAGGCACTGCTTCTCCATTGATGCTTTACTTTCTATTATTCGTTGATTCTTTTAGTTGTCTTGTAGAAATCAAATCTTTTTGATCCATTTGTACTACCGAAAATGGGTTTCTCATCTTACAAGATTTTATTAAACTATAATAATGCTCGCGATCATTTGGCAAAAAAGAATGACCGGATACCATAAATTTATAATACATTGTTTCAACATTATTATTAGATGACTGAACAATTTTTAACCATATTAAAGCTAAGGTTATGTTTCGATTTTGTCCTGAGCAGGCATCACCGTAAGCTATTATATGCTTTTGAGTGGTAATGTCCCGAATGTGCTTTAAGATGCAGGACGCAACTTCCTGTGATCCTCTTGAGACGATTGTTTTATCCCATGCATACATTTTAGCATTTCCATTGTGGAAATTACGAAACCCTAAATTGTATACATACATGTTGAGCTTATAGTAAACTACCAAAACAGAAAGTTTTGGATAAGGAAGCGCTTTCTGTAGGACAAATGTGAATCCGTAATTTTCACTCGGGTTATCTTTTGTTTTTTGTATGTCATCTGTTAAACTTTTTCTAGCCTGTTCGGCACTTTTAAGATGTAAATCATGAATTTCCATAAGATGTAACTTTTCGTCTTCATTACTGGATGCTTCAATTTTTAGTTTTATCAAATCACACTTTTGGCACGTGTCTTTACGAGGAGTATGAAAATTTAGGTTGAAATCAGTATTAAACATTTTTCTATAAGTCCACTCCTTTACACATGATGTATTATTTTCATCACATTTTTCCACATATAGGCCATACATTTTTCGAATATCTAAGTCAGCACTTAGATACTTTCGACCTGAAGTGTGATGTGATCGCGTGTAATGGCTCTCACATGCTGGAAAACTCAGAATATGATCTCGAACTACTTTAATTTTTTCTTCATCTGTTTTTCTAGATGAACTAGCCATTTTGCCACGAACATCCATTCCAGTTGTTTCAAAATTTAAGGCACGGCATAATCTTCCGTTAGATATATTGAAAGTATCCAAAAAAAAGTTTTGCAAACAGAAACTTCCGAAGTCGTACATACAAATAGATGAAATTTAAGACTCCATTTTCTCATATATGCTTTGTGATTTCTGGGGCATTTTTGTTTTATTGATTGTTTTCACATTCTGTTTTTCGAAACTTGCTAAATTCCAAAAATAATCAAAATTAGCTTTCCTGTCTTCATATCCGATTCCATTTAAACACTTTTTAAACAAAGACAATCTATATTTTCGAAGAGTTTAGCACTCACGGGCTTAGAGTTTTTTGTTTCATATTCCTCTCTACGATTTCTCTTCATTTTTCTTATATTTTGTGCATAATTCTGTTGATTGCGTGTCCTCTTTCTTGATTTCATTTTGCTTTCTTCCATTTGTAAGGGTTCCGAATTCACTTTTGAACTATATGCTGATTCATCAGAAGACGATATCATTCTTATTCGTTTTCATTTCTTGGGAGCATTACTTATATTTATTCGCCGTAAAATGTCTACAATTAACTTTAAATAGTAGGTTTTTAAATTAAAGTCTTACTTCATCATACCTGAACCACTATCTGAAGACATGACAAAATTACTTGGTGAACACACAGACTTATGCCACTATCAAAACGAACAATATCTGTATTTCAGTTAACAACAAAAAAATAAACACATTTTAAACAGTTAATTTGCATGGCATGCTGCTAATCTCTTCAGATTATGTTATCTTATAAAGATTTGATAAGTAATAGCTGATAAAGTAGATTTTTAAAATTTTTGACTTATACCACTTTCAAAATCAAGGGCTTACTTATCAAATTCCTTATTTCATATCAAACCAATTGTTATTTTCGGCAGAAATACGTCTGCTCCCGCTTCTCCTCTTCTACAAGTGAATCCTTTTTGCGCGATAATTATGAAGGCAGACATGGTTATTTCTGTGCACGTGCCTCCATAATTCCTTGCTATGATATGATTATAATAATAATAGCGTGTAGTACATTCGCCAATGGCTAATCAGCGCATCTAATGTCACTGTCTACTGTCAAAGTTCGTAAAAGCGAGACAGAGTTGAAATTTTTGACCTCTCATTGGTAAATTGCTGACTTAAGCTCGCAAATTTATTTGTCTGACTTTTTTACCAATGTTCACGAAATACATTTATAAATACATATGTACTTGAAATACTCAAATATTGTGCTCTTTTAAAGCATAAGTATAAAGTCGTTTTCCTGTTCGTGAACAAATACTCAATGTTCTTCCAAGACAGGTAAATTCTGAATAAATGCAAATTTAAAAAAAAAATTAAAGGAAATATTTTTTCTCAAAAATTTTATTCGAATTAAACCAAATTAATATAATACCTAAGTGATTTATACGAATTTTAACAGTGCGAAACATTTCGAAATCTCTTAATTAGTTCTGGTGCTGAAAGCAAAAATAATAAATTATTATTTTTATTCCAAATATTCCTCATATTTGCCGATTTAAATCATTTAAAGTTAAATGGTGAGAGTGAGGATAATCAGTAATATTGTGTACGATGTGTATTCAAATTAATTTTCGCTTTTTGTAGAAAATATTTTTGCATTCGTCTACATTAATGTTGTCTCTTTTAAAATTGTCCCCATTCGATATTATGGCCGTATGCCAAATCTTGTTCCAATCGTCGAAAAAATCACAAGGAGCCGCACAAGCAATGAGCAGTAAGCAGACCATGAATTATTTTTCCCATATTCCGGGAGTTTTTTCGGACGCCAACGACGTTAAAAATTTAACGGTAGTTGTCTTTCATGACGTTTTCATTTGTATTCATCATGAGCTATGCCATTAAAAACGAAGAACACCGTAAGCATTATCTTAACGTTCGAAACCATTTTTCGAACCTTTTTCAGTCTTGGAGGAGACGATTGTGCCTTGATTTCACATCATATGCGAAAACCCATGTTTCGTCACCTGTTCTAACATGTTTTAGTAATTCTGCAATTCTGCATCGTCGTTGACTTCATTTGGTGATTTCTGAGCAGCTTCCATTCGCCGGGGGTTTTGTTCAAAATTCACCAATTTTTGAACAAATTTTGCTGCCACGCCTTTCATATTCAAAACTCTAAAAAATATTAATGGCATGAGCCATTACCATCACTTTCAACAAACGAGATTGGCCAAACTCATAAAACACTTCTAACATTGGTGGCTGCTACTTTCAAAGTAAACTTTAAGGTTGAAAAATGCTTTGAAACGATTCTTTGTTACTGTAGAGTTAGTCCTTTGTAGACAAAATGTATGTATTACCTCATTTGTTTCTATCAAAGTGAAGCGGATGAGGTCTCTCCGGTCTCTAAGTTAAAAATAAACTCTAGTATTTTATGAAAGGCGTAAACCCTTAACTGACCGAAAAAGATTAACCCTTTCGGTGATTCTATGTCATGGCATAGCCGCTTTTTGAAGCCCATTTTAGGTCATAATGCGTATGGGTACACTTTTTTATTAATTTTGTATTTTTCTTTGAAGTGTTGTCTACAAATAAATTACAAAAAAAATGGTTGATGGACCCTACACATTGTTATGTTTCAGAGAGCAAGCCTTCCTAGTGAGATTCAAAATTTGCCAAAAAAGAACATGTTATAATTTTATATATTTTGTTAAATAAAATTGTGAATTTGTTAGATTTTTGTAATTGATTTAGTAAGTAAACACTGCCTTAGTAATTTAGGAAAAAATTAGATCCGAAATATAGTTCAATAGAGCCGCCCGATTTTTTTTATTTCATACAATGCCATAGGCATAGATTTTTCCCAAAGGAAATTTTTTACTTTGTTGTATAAGTTCATATTGACTAGGTGTGTTGACAATGCCTAATAAACTAAACACCGAAGAAATTGAAAATATTCAGATATATCTGATTTTGATGATGAGGAAGAAGAAGAAAATAGTGCTTTGGAGTCACTATTGCAAACTTTAAATGATAGAAATAACAATGCCTTCTTGTTCGAAGAGTTAACTAATCCGGATGGGAATACTGATCAATTTGAGAAAAATTTGGAAGTAGGAGATGACTTGATAGATTTGGAAGATGCCTCGGATCCACAATTCAAAAAAATTATATCATATAGATGGGCAAAGACAGAATGGAATACTCCAATCTCAGAATTTTCAGAAAGTTATGCAAAGCAAGATGTAAAAACTCCTGCTTCATATTTTCTAAAGTACTTTCCATATGATTTTATTGACACTATTGTTTAGGTAAGAAATCAAGCCTCACTTATGAAGAGTGGAACCGCTGTTAATATTGAAAAAGAAGAGATTCTGACATTAATGGGATTGGAAATTATTATTGGAACAATCGGATATCTTCGATTACAAATGTACTGGGCTGGTGCTACTAAAATACCAGCCTTTCGTAAACAAATGACAAAAAAAAAACGGTTTCATATAACACGTACTCGTCTAAAGTTTTGCATAGAGGGGAACTCAACCGACAAACTTTTTAAAGTTCGTCCACTTATAAATACATTCCTGAAAAAATCTTATGATATTCCAAAAGATGAAAACTGCTGCTGTAATGAAATGATGATTCCATGCAAATCGAAAACTGGATTGAAGCAGTATATGCCTAAAAGGCCTATTAAATGGAGAATAAAAATATTGTGTCTATGTACATAGATCAAATGGAACTGTTTATGATCTGGAAATATACCAGGGAAAACACAATTGTTGGAGACTCAAAGTTAGGTTTTTGTTCGGATATTGTTATTCGTTTATGAAAACTATTCCGGAAAATAAAAACCACAAGATATTTTTGATAACTATTTTACTACTATAAGCTTATTAATATATTTGCGAGGAAAGCGTATATGGGAAACAGGCACCATACGAGGAAACATAATTGGAAAAGCTCCCCTAAAACCAGAAAAGGATTTAAGAAAGTTAGGAAGAGGTAGATATGACTATTGAACCAAAACATTATCGTTTTGAAATGGCTTGATGGGGACACAAAAGAGGTCACCAGATTTTGTCCTGAGCAAAAGAAAAAGGTCGTTGTATCACATCCTAACGTTATAGCTGTGTATAATAACTATATGGGAGGAGATGGACTTTTTGCTATCTTTGTATCGAATTTCTATTCGGACAAAAAAGTGGACCCTTAGAGTTTTCGACCATTTTCTGGACTTAGCAGTATCCAACTCCTGGTTAGAATATCGCAACGATTGCGAAAGTAATAACATAATAAAAAAATAACAAATGGATTCATTAGCGTTCTGGAATGATGTAACTGATGGATTGCTTCAAAGTGTTACACAAAAAAGAGGAAGACCCAAGCAACTTAGACCTTTCTAGCACTCCCCCAACTTCGAAATGAAGACCTTCATATGAAAGGGCCCCTTCAGGTTCGATTGGTTTCGATGCTATTCAACATTGTCCTGAGTATACACCTGTAAAACGTATATGTAAAGTACCAATATGCAAAGGATATTCCAGATACTTGTGTGCAAAATGTAACGTTCATCTCTGCATTCCAAACGAGACCAGAAATTGCTTTAGATTATACCATGAAAAGTGAGCTAAGTTATAGATTTATTTCTATATTTGAATTAGTTTTATATTATTTCTTTTTTTCTGAGAACTATACAGATGCAAGATGCAAACATACTCTTGAACCAGAAATTGACAATGAATTCCTATTTTTGATAGTTTTTCGTGTTTACATATGTTTAAGTTACAAAAAAATATAATAATTTAATCCAATAAAAACAACAATTTTAAAACTGAATTAAAACCTTACTATATATATTTTATTTTTTTCCTTTAAATAGATTCTATGCCACATGGCATAGTATCCAAAAACCACTTTTGCAAACAAAATGTTAAAAAATTATTTTCTATTATTTATAAAGTGGGCTTAAGTATATAAAAAAACTAAAAAATAGATTTTTAAAACCAAAAACAAAAAAGAAGCCCCGAAAGGGTTAACTTAAATATAGCTTTACAATGTGCACCCCAAGAGCATGTTTCAAGTACAACTTTTTCTAAAAATTTTCACCGATAGCCACACGAACTTACAGATATCAGTATTTCGCGATAATTGTATTATAAGCCAGCGTTGTGCGTGTGGTATTGCGGTTGAAATAAATTCAAAATATTATTGGTTTCTCTTTCAACAATTATCGCCCTTTGAGCTTCTTTAAATTGTTTATCACCGTATTTTACTGAAATTTCCAACCACTGTTCTAATACCGCAAAAAGGTGGGTGTGTCCATAAGCCTATTGTAATAAAATTACGGTTAGATTTAGGCCGAGCTTTACAAATAGATACTTACATACTTACATGCATTTATTTATAGAAACACTATAGCAATAACAATAAAGTTTTATTTATTGTCCAGCCTTGCATGAACAATGGTCGCTTTGGGGAGAGCGGGTGTCTAATTTTCCATTTAATTATCACTTTGCTGAAGCTGCGCTCGTTTTATTTCATTTAATGCTGCCATTTGTAAATTTGGCAATATTTTGCAACACATGCGTTCAATATGCGCATTGATTATTCAATATCTACATAAGTGTACTTAGGTGCCATAATTTCGAATTCACAATTTGGTTTTATTTATGTTAATGTACACTTATTTATATACATACATATGTAAAGATTATCTGTTTTTAGAAATTTTTTATTTTTATCTACTTTCAGAGCTGGAGTACAGCAGTCCACTGTATGGGTGCTTCAAATTGAGACAAGTGTAACAAAAACTGTTCGACTACGAAGCACTTTCAAGCTAAAGTTGCTTATTTTTCTTTGAAAAAACTGAAAATGCCGCAACCATACCACCACATCAACTACCGAAAACAACTGTATTTTTGAGCACTTAAAACATGGATTCAACACAAACTCTTTACTTGGAAACGAATGACTTCTTTTTATTCCCATATGTGAAATATAAGCAAAGAGGCCAACGTTGTTCAACCACTGGTGAGGCGGTTGATGCATTCAGAACGCATGTTTTGAAGAAACCACATTTAGAGTGGCAAAGATGCTTCGAAAATTAGATCAAACGCTTGCAAAAATATGTAGCTCTTAATGGAGAATATTTTGAAAAACAGTAACGCAGTCTTGGACACGTAATGGTATGTCCGTAAGTCAAAAATGGGTTGAATCCGCTCAATCCTTTAGCCTCCATATTCCATATGATGATTTTCGAACTTCCGACCTGTCGTTATACCACAGTATTGACCGGTATGTCAGTTATTACAATGAAAATGAATAATCGTTTGTTACTCATAACGGTGTACCTCTGTGCCTCAAATGAATAAAACCGGGTCTAAATTATCATAGTCTTATCTAACTAATATCAGGATTTTCGAACATCCTGTTGACTTTACTCCATATGATTGGTGATTATTTGCGAGATACCTTAATGAAACGCTGTGGGCATTTTATTAGTATATGGTATGTGGATTGGATGTAATATTGAAAAAAATATATGCTGAATATGTTGGGTAGTAAGTGCTATTATACCCTGAACAGGGTATATTAAGTTTGTCACGAAGTTTGTAACACTCAGAAGGAAGTGTCGGATACCCTATAAAGTATATATATGAATGATCAGTATGTTAAACTGAGTCGATTTAGCCATGTCCGTCTGTCTGTCTGTATATATACGAACTAGTCCCTCAGTTTTTAAGATATCGTTACGAAATTATGTGAACGTCATTTTCTCTTCGAAAAGCCGCTCATTTGTCGGAACTGCCGATATCGGACCACCATAATATATAACTGCCATACAAACTGAACGATCGGAATCAAGTTCTTGTATGGAAAACTTTCGTATTTGACGTGGTATCTTCACGAAATTTGACATGCATGCTTAAGGTAATTCTGTAATATCCGAAAAAAATTGTTCAGATCAGATTTCTATAGCATATAGCTTCCATACAAACTGAACACATAGTTACTAAAAGAAATGCGCCTGTGAAGGGTATTTTAGCTTCGGTGCAGCCGAAATTACCTCTTTTTCTTGTTTATATATAAAATTGTTTCAAAATATGTTCACGAACTTGCCCGAGCAATGTCAAAATTAATGCAATCAGTCCTCCCCTTTCTTTGCCGCCGTTATACCACATAAAATTATTTCTGTCTTTCATCTTCCACGATTTCATCGAATAATAAATGTATCAGAGCAACATATTTTTATTTTAACATAACAGTCATCGATTAGCCGACAAGTCGTGTTTTTGCAATTCGAGTGTTTTTTCAAGTGTTTCTTTCGACATTTTCTGTTTCTTCTTTTTCGACCTTTTATATACGTTTAATCCGTTCTTACTTTTTCTTTTACTGTTCGCGCGCAGAATCGTATTAAAAAGTGCGCATCGGTGTTTCTCGTGCAAAATGGCCCCTGGGCCTCAAATTATCGAGGCGTTTCGTTTCGGCGTATTCGATACAGGACCTGGTAAAAAAAACGGAAAGCTGGTAAAAGTGTTTCGGTTATGGATGGAAGCTACTGACTCGACCAAACCCCTTTCCTACTATTCCTGCTTTGCCATTTATCGTGCCATTAAGCAAATTAGTGATTATTTTCACTCCATAAACTCCAGAATAACGATATTGCAAAAAAATTCCTGGAAGTAAAAGAACTGGCCAACATATGTTCAACACCAGCCACTCTACACGAGTCTCTTAACCAAGTAAAAGGAACGATATATGCTCCATTTCTAAACAACGTTTCAGAGAAGGAGAAAGTAAACGAGCTCAGCTCTCAAGGCGTCGTATCAGTATTTAAATTCAATAAGTTTACTGACGGTAAACCGCACCCCTCGGGGGTGTTGTAACCGCCTTCTCTACAAGCTACCAAATAAAATTGACGTTGCCTGGTGTAAACTTTTGGTCCGTCAATATATTCCTTCGCCAATGCGCTGCAAAAATTGCCAACTTCTCGGCCATACAGCAAAGCGCTGTAATCGTTCCCCTCTTTGTGTTAATTGTTCACTCCCTCCCCATGCCCCATCTGACTGCGAACGCATTTTTTGCATCAACTGCTACCAACAACACGCATCATCCTCTAAAGACTGTACCAAATTCTTACAAGCAAAAGAGATAATAAAAATTAAAACAATAAACAAATGTTCAATGCGCGAAGCAATAAAAATGCATAAGGAACAAACAACACCAGCATTTCTATCCAATAACACATATGCTTCAATAGCGTCCAATTCCAACGAAAATATCGAAACAACAAACACTAACGTTGACTCTTCCACTACCATAAACAATAACTACATCAGTTCTCCCAGCAACATTCAAAAATCAAATATCACCAAAAATAGCACTCAATCTAAAAACATTTCTCCTTTACAGCAAACCAATATTTCCAAATCGCCCATAGTGGAATTCACTCAAAAATTAGAAAGAAACATCTCAACGACTCTACGGACAAACGGAACTAACCTCTCTCGCCGCTCCATAAAATCTGATAGGCCACCAAGACTCTCTGCCTGTAATGATTTCACCACTGACCTCACCACTAATAATAGCCCACCTCGTTCACTATACAAGCCATCCACTCAAATGACTTCACCATACCAAACAAACCCCCCATTCTCTCCGTCTTCTCAATTCCAATCCCTACCGAACCCCTTCGTTCCCTTTCTCAAGTACTTTCCAACACCCAAGAATTAATTACATCCGATGATAAAATTTAATACAAACGATATCTGAACATACTACTTATATACAGATAAACAAAATATTTTTTTCTCTCTGTCTTATTACCGACGCTTAAAATCATCCAGTGGAACATAAACGGGTACAATTACGATGAACTCTTATTACTTATAAAAGAGCAAAACCCAGACGTTATTTGTATTCAAGACACCATACATATCTCAGTTACTCTCAGTAACAACGTTTCCTGTCCTAAGCAATACAACGGTTATTTTTCGAATTTACATAACATTCAAAGCAATAAACAAGATGTTTGCATTTTAATAAAAAAAAAAAAATCATACCACATGAAATTATCGATTTAAATTCCACACCATCAACGATAGTTCTTAAAATCAACTTAAATTTTAGCTTTACTATCATTAATACGTATATACACCCCAGCAAGTTTTTAACGAAACTGATTTGAAAGATTTACTTTCCCAACTACCCCCACCGGTTTTGTGGACTGGGGGCTTCAACGCGTGGGCTCCCGAAAATCAAACACAAGGGGTGCAATCATAGAGAATTTCTTATTGGACAGCAACCTAATTCTTCTTAACAATGGCGCCCCCACACATTTTTCTACCCACTCTTCCCTAACGAGCGTCGACCTTTCCCTATCCTCTTCCCAGCTCTCCCCCAGAATCAGTTGGGAAGCTTCCTCTATTCTCAGAGGTAGTGACTACTTTCCTATATCGATCTCACTTCAAACAAACTTCCACTTTCAAAAATATAAGCATCTCCCAAAATTTTTTATTTCACGCGCAAATTAGAATATATTTCAAAGTGAAATTTTAAAAAGTTTACCCACCACTCCAATCGACAACATCAACCAACCCGCATCTGTTTTGAAGTATTCACTGCCAAAATCTCTCCTGCATCAACTACCAAAAAGGTATGGTCAGACGTTAAACTCTTAACCGGAATCTCTCACAACCGTATTAATTTCATTAATACAAATTAAAGTATTCTGACGAACTCAGCAGATACTCGTATTACGGCAACCTTTGCCAATATTTGGTCTACATATTCGCAAGATAGCAATTTTTCTGCAGAATATATCGCAGATAAACAACATCCGATATCTGCCACCTACACACCAACGAATCTCTCTGCATCAGCAAGAATCCTAGAGTGCGATATTACGTTCCGCGAACTGGAGTCTGCGTTACAAGATGCTAAAAGCAAAACACCAGGCATTGATAGAGCATCCTACCCAATGCTTTCAAACTTACCTACATCCAAAGAAAAACTACTCTGCCTGTACAACATAATTTTCCACAGAGGTTCATACCAACAAAACTGGCGGATAGCCACCATTATCCCAATATTTAAACCAAATAAACCATCGGACCTAACTACTTCCTACAGACCAATTTCTTTGCTATCCTGCCTAAGTAATATTTTCGAAAAAATTATTGCTAGGCGACTCTCATGGTTTGCTACAAAAAATAATTTTATAAATCACAACCAACCATATTTAACTAATAAACGATCTTTTATTCATCCCAACTCTCTAATAAACGCTACGAGAGCTTTAATACTCGCTAAAATTGACTACGGTTTACCTATTTTCGGATGGTGCGCAAACTCTAATTTGAAACTTTTGGAACCTTCTTATCACGAAGCGAGCCGTCGGAGTATAAACGCTTTCCCTACATCACCTATTAAGTGTATCTTGGCGGAATGTGGCCTATCAACAATAAAAGAAAGGGTATACGAACGAACAATGTAACTAATTCCAAAACTGATATACTCTCCAAATACCAGCTTCCATAAAACCATAATTTACACATCACGATATAAACGGAACATCAGGCTAAAATCCACATTACGCCGTTGTATCAAATACGGAAAAGACTTAAACATATATCCGCTCTCAAAGTACAAGAGAGTCAACAAACAGCCGGAGTGGTTGTTAAAAAAATAAACTATTAACATGTTCCTGCTCACCTTCAAAAAGAGCAACACCAGTAATTTAGTATTTCAGAAACTCTTCTTAGAGTTAATGAATACCTATGAAGAAAACAATTGGACGGCAATTTACACAGACGGGTCCAAAGCGATAAACACAGCTTATGCTCTCACCAAACCAAATGGAAAAAGTTATTACAGGCGGGATTTTTCCCTGTTACTCGTCGATATTTACAGCCGAAGCTTTTGCTGTTTTTAAAGCATTCAAATATGCGATACATAGCAAAGGCAAATTTGTTATTTTCTCGGACAGCTTTCCTTGTTTATCTGCTGTTTGTAACATTCGCAACACTGCCTCACTTATCTCGAACATTCGTCACCTGTGCGTTAAATACAGTCATAATGTTGCACTACTCTGGGTACCAGGACATGTTGGTATTATGGGAAATGAACATGCAGAGCACGCAGCTCGGTTTTTTGAATCAGCGCCAACCCTACAATACGAGCCACATAACAGAAACGACCTTTGTAATATGCTGGACCGCTACGTTCACGAAATTAAACACACAGAATAGAAACGTTTCGACCAAAGACAAAAGTTGTATAGCCTAGGAATATATCTCGCCTACAAGCCACCATTTTCACACGCCTAAGGATTGGCCACACACAACTTACACATCAGCACCTCCTTATTGGCAAAGTAAAACCATCTTGCCCTCTCTGCGCAAGCACGCTATCATTTCATCACATCTTTAACGAATGCTCGGCTTTAGTGAGTACTAGGCAAAGGCACAATTTTTTTCCAAACTATCAAGAATTGTTAAAACTTCCTTCGTTTGCAAATATTATAAGTATTTATAATTTTATTACTGTTTCTTACTTACAAAATAAAATATAACTTTATATTTAGCTGGTAACCTAAGATATTCGTTTGTTCAGAGCCGATGGCTCGTACTCTTTTATTTTTAATATTAGGTTTAATATTACTTTGTATATTTCTCCTAATAAATAAAAAAAAAAATATTTTAACATAAATTTTTGCCAGTACCCGAAGTAATTTTGCCGAATTTTGATTTCTGCAAGTTGCAAATATACAATTTTCGGTTATACCTGATCTTAGCTCTTCCTTGCTTGTGTTTTATATAAAACAAGTAAGGAAGGGCTAAGTTCGGGTGTCACCGAACATTTTATACTCTCGCATGATAAAGTGATAATCGAGATTTCATTATCCGTCATATACATATTTTTTTATTTTGCCATAAAATTAATTACATTAGATCAATTTGTGTACTTTGAGTATTGAATTGTATTTTAATTAATTTTAACTTTATTGAGGACAATGTAACAAAACAAAAACAATCGTTTTTCGAAGTTAATGCACATTTTATTTCTTACATGAATAAGATTAAACAGGTTTGACTTAGAAGTAATAAGTATTATATATTTTAATAATTAAATGTTATATTTTTAAATTGTGAAGATATGTTTTTACAAATAGCAAAACGTATCCTACGAGAGTATAAAAATGATGCCCTCTGAATTACATGAAAATATCTGAGAGATTTACCGATATTTTCGGTGAAAAATTAGGTTAGGTTAGGTTAGGTACTGAGTTCTTTGTGTTCGATATCAGGGACCTTGAAAAGTTATATCCGATCACGACAATTTTTCCACAAGGGATACCTCAGCTCAAATACCGTATTTGTGTAAAGTTTTTTTTTTTATTCCGCTATCATCATTGGTTCCTAGTGTATACTTATATTATACAGAGGAGGCATCAGATGGAATTCAAAAGAGCGTTATATTGGGAGAAGGCGTGGTTATAAACCGATTCCACCCATATTTCGTACATGTCATTTGGGTGCTAAAAAAATATTATATATCGAATTTCATTGAAATTGGTTGAGTAGTTCTTGAGATATGGTTTTTGGTCCATAAGTGGGTGACGCCACGCCCATTTTTAATTTTTAAAAAAATCCTGGGTGCAGCTTTCTTCTGCCATTTTTTCCGTAAAATTTAGTGTTTTTGACGTTTTTTGTTAGTCGATTAACGCACTTTTAGTGATTTTCAACACAACCTTTGTATGGGAGGTGGGCGTGGTTATTATCCGATTTCTTCCATTTTTAAACTGGAAATGCTTGGAGGAAACGACTCTATAGAGTTTGGTTGGCATAGCTATAGTAGTTTCCGAGATATGTACAAAAAACTTAGTAGGGGGCAGAGCCACGCCCACTTTACAAAAAAAATTAAGTCCAAATATGATCCTTTGTGCCAAATTTTACTTTAATATCTTTATTTATGGCTTAGTTATGACACTTTATAGGTTTTCGGTTTTCGCCATTTTGTGGGCGTGGCAGTGGCCCGATTTTGCCCATCTTCGAACTTATCCTTCTTATGGAGCCAAGAAATACGTGTACCAAGTTTCATCATGATATCTCAATTTTTACTCAAGTTACAGCTTGCACGGACGGACTGACGGGCGAACAGAGAGGCATCCGGATTTCAACTCTACTCGTCGCCCTGATCACTTTGGTATACATAACCCTATATCTGACGCTTTGAGTTTTAGGAACCCGGATGGGTAAAATTTTGAGTAAACGAATGAATTAATAACTTTTTAAAAACGGTTGACATTTGCCTCACAGGTATACCCAATATATTAAATCTTTGGTTAAAGTGGTATCACAGAACTATATTTCAATTGAATGAATTCAGTTGATTCTAATAATAGTGCTGTGAAATTCCAAATAACCATCGCCGCAATATTTTGTCCGGCTAAGTAAACTACGCAAAACAATTTCTTTGATTATTAATTTACGCAATGTTCCTTAAAAAACTGTCTCAAAGGAACACAAAAATTAGTAAGAATTCAAGAAAATTTGCTTAACAACTTTTATGAAATCTTGCCCGTTTATCAGAGACAATATTACCAAAATATTTACAAATAATACCAAAAAATTATCAAAACAGTGTCCGTGTCTGGTCATTGGAACGTAACTGTTCGGTTACACGAATTCTTTATGTATGAAAATTACAATGAAAACGTTTAGTTCATGAAATTTGTCTGGTTATGGGAGATTTCCGGCTATGAAAACTATCCGTAACGGGAATATATACCATCGTATAGGTCAATAAGATACCAAACATGGCTGTAAGACATTTACGGTTTCAGTTTTGGAAACTTCTACAAACATTTTACGGCCTTTGAGTCTCGCAAACTGCGAGAGTATAAAATGTTCGATTACACCCGAACCTAACCCTTCCTTACCTTTTAGAGCTTAAAAAACACCAATTTCGGCCTCTACTTTGTTACTGATTAAAATACAGTTATTAGAAAAATATATTTTCCGTAACTAATTATTATGTTTAATTAAATAAACAATATTGCTTTATTTTTTTGCTGCTGATTTGCTGCATTTTCAACCCTAACCTCATTTATGCTAATTTGACTTGTGTAAATTTGAAATTTCATTGCGTAAACATTGCAACTCAAAATGTGCATCGTGGCAAAAAACCATTAATGTATACATTCAAAACAAATTAATATAAAATCATGTTGAATAAAACGCCTCTAACGGTCATGAATAAATTAGGCCATTTAAGGGGAATAGGGATGTTTGAAAAACAAGCAACCCAATGAATATTTGAGTGGTGAGCACCATCTCCCAATTGCCAAGCGGTGATTTCATGAATGTGTGATTTAGTAGGATGGCTAAGGGCGGTGCTCATTTCGAGTGATTTCAACATTGCCGCAACTATCATTCGGCTTGGGTTGAAGGTTTACAATAGATTCACTTATTAAGTTTTATTCCCTCGAGCATGTGTACTTATGTAAGCATGATCGAGCTGTAACCGAGTTCGTATTCAGTAATTCGCTTCCGACATCCGTTTTATGGCCTGAGTTAAATTAAACAAAAGGTCACGTGCTTCTCGTTCTTTAAAATACTTTTTGGCATTTGGCTTTTAGCTAGAGGTTTTATTGATGGCTGAGTGGCTTTTAATAAGTTTCATTTTCTAAAATTCCGTATTACATACACACATTTATTTACGATTTTTATATATGAAACTTGTGTGACTTTGACAATTTATTTGCTAAAACTTGTGCGTAGACTTTCTACTCGGAAGTGCAGCTCTTTTCAGTGAGGTGAGCATTCAGCGCAACAGCAGAGCTACAATGCTGGAGTTGAACGCAAACTATGCGCTCAAAGTGAACCAGTTGGCTAAATATTCAAAGTCACACACGGGTCATTTATAAATATCGCTGTCTGGCCTCACTCACTTCATAGTAGGCACGAATTGGATACCGGTCATCTTCCGTTCTTTCACTTAACCTATGAACATTGCGTCTGCTTAGCAGGCGTTGCTTGACGTCCAGTTAGAAGATATCTATCAATAGGCTTTCATGCTGTTAAGCTAAAAACTGGACGCAAACTGCCGAAATTCTTTAGAAGAAAATGAGTTGGAAACATCCAGGTACTTTCTCTTCCATTGTCCAGCTTTTGCAAGACTGACGTTGAAATATCCCGGCAGTCATACCTCCGGCGAATCAGGAGACATTGACGAATCTGACATTAGCCATCTCAACAAATTCGTGATCGGTATGGTGTGTTTCGTTGCTGTATTAACCACAATGGACCGGCTATGAATTGTTCAAGTAAGATTCTTGTTAGGATCGACCTTTTAACCCAAAATAAAACCACATACATACTATATGAATAACGGCTACTGGAGTCGCGAAAATGCGTTGGTATCACTCGGTAAGGCTTCGGCTTGTACTATGTACAGAAAGTTGTATTAATGTTTTAAGAATGATTTTTGAAAATTAAATTTTTAAACTCTCTTTCAATTTGAGCTGGTAGACACCGCACTAAACTTTTTGCTACAGCGAGCTTTATAACCAATAATCGATCAATTTGTAAGACACCATGGGGTGCCATGTTTCATGGACATTATTTTCATTTGTTTAAAATATAATTTTTAGAAAGGCATGATAGCCCGGAGGGCCAAACATTATTATCGGTTACGGAATGACGGAGTTACTTCAAAAGTAAAAAGTATATAAATATTTAGAAACATCTTTATTTGTCAGTTTTTCTTCTTGTTTTCTGTCCGATTTGAACAATTTCTTCAGAGATTGTAGCAATGCCTTGAATAATAATCTCTGCCAAATTTCGTGAAGATGCCTCTTCAAATAAGAGCAGTCGGTGCTTACACAGGTTAATTTAATTTCATGCTTGTTTACCATCTTTTAAAGAGATGCGATGTGACCGATTCTCTAACCAGAATTATATTTACTTTTAAACTTAATTTAAAGCTTAAAACAATGCCTAGTAGCCGCACAAAAAACACTCACATCCATGCATACTTACATATGTATGTATACATGCGAATATTTGCCTGAATATGTGTGTTTAAATGTGCACTGAGCTTCATGCGTCGAAAGTAATTATTTCTTCTAACGTCAATGTTGCTGTTTCAGCTTTTGATCCAATATCCGAGTCTAACAGAATAAATTAATTATTGTCTGAACATCCTTTTTAAAGTGAAATATAGCAAACACAAACAGTTACAAGCCTCTGCTGCGTCATACGCGGTACTTTTACAGGGCGTGCACTTTGCCGTTGTGCGGTCGACGTGGTTGGTTTTGTCTGCCGCAGCACAACACACTCTCTCTAATACTTTCTGTATTCTTTGCCTTGGAATTGCGTTCATTATTCACAGTTATTCATTAAAGTAATCAAACATCAAAGTGCAGCTACTTCATTTCGAGAATTAAACACCAAGGAAGTAACAATGGTTTTCAAGGGTATCATGCTGAGAGTAAATCTTCTCATCGTTTTATTCTTGTATGTTTAAAAATATCTCTTAGTTAAAATCTCTCTTCCTAAGAATATGTGATATCATCAGGTTAAACGGTCTTCATTCCGGATCAGTGACGTAACCGGAAAAAAGTAATAAAAGGTTAACGAAGAATTTATATCAGGGTAGGTATCAATGTTTCCACATCTCATCCTCTATGATAAAATTTCCTCTACAGAGCAAATCATGAAGATATACTTCTTCTTCTGTACTAGCGTGGAAACCGATTATGCGGTTATATCCGAGTTAACAACAGCACGCCATTCGTTGCCTCTTTTCGAAAGGTCCTTCTCCACCTGGTTTTGAAGAAACCACACGAAAGAGAGCCGGTTTGTTGTTCTTCAGACGGGTGATTGCTATTCGAACATGGTTATCAAGCTCTTCAGACTCACGCATTTCGGCCTCTTTATTTTTCTGTCTGCAAATGCGTCTCGCTTCTCTCGTCAACTCTCGGTATCTATCCGATCCCGCACTGGTTGTGGTCGATCACAACGTTGCGAATTGGCAGTCTGTTTTCTCTCCGGTGCGACACACCACTCCTCGTCGTACCAGCAATGGTTTCGGTTGCAGTTGTACGTAAGGAGTTTGAAATGCCGTCCCACAGTTCCCTTGTATCGAGTAGATAAATCGTTCGGTTCTATTGTGATTACAGTTTCTCGACCACGAACCTTCCCTGGGTTCGAACTGGTTAGTGGATTTTCGATCCGGAGACAGCCAGGTAGCTTGATGTATTTTCTTGTGCTGGAATCTAGTACCACAGATAACCATATTTCGGGCACCGGCGAAGTCGATCAGCCTCAACCCATTTGGGGATGTTTCCTCGTGGAGGCTGAATTTACCGACCCAATTAAGGGATCGAACATTCCAGGTGCATGCCCTCAAGTCATAATCCTTTTTTCGTTTGTAGTAGTCGACATCAAAAGGAGGGTCTCTCATCCGAGGCTGATTGCTAATTTTCATTGGTGCGTTTTTTACGTGGCGGGTCCCAAGTCCTGCGCACAACCCTGTGTAGGGGATGTTTCGCCTTCTCACTTTAGCTCGCCTTCAAACGGGTGTTCTTAGGCTACCCAGAGGATACTTGGTCAAAGACCGGAAGTCGTGAGCTGCTTGAGTCATATGTAAAAGAATCGTTTGTGGCCACTCCCAAGTGAATGGCGATCAGAGAACTTTCCTCACCCGCGTGAACTTCTACACATGACTCCATCCTCCGTTCTTAAGTATATATGTACAGCGTAGAAGACAGTTTAAATTGCGTAATTACGTACGTACTGTGAGCTTTTGCTATCAAAAGTATAATAAATAAAATAAAATCGATTTATTTTTCGATACTTTAACACTGACTTAACCTGGAGTGTAAGTTTTCAAGAATTGATTAAAATCTTTTTCGTGGGAAGGACTGAGTTCTTCGTGACTATCTTCCTTTAACTTTTAAAGTACATCCTAACAAAGAGGTTCATCACAGATACCTCGAACCTTTGATCTACTATGAGATTGGGTTTAGGAAGCCTTATCGATAATGACAGAGGTAAAAATTAGGATAGTTTCATAGGAATGTATGTTTTATAGAAAAATGTGTATGTTAAATCATGACGTCACGAACTAGAGAAGCAAAAGTCTTTAGTAAAACAATTATTTCTTCTGTAGGCATTAGATTGAAAGATTCCTGGGCTTCTTCAAGTCTAAAGTCGCCCACATTGCAGTTAATTCATTACTGCACCTGTCGATGTCCAGGGTATATTAAATTTGCTACGATATTTCTAATGCCCAAAATGAAACGTCGGAGACTCTAAAAGAGTTGATCTCCTTCGGGATAGCTCCTAATTTTTTAAATATCGATTTGAAATTATGCACACCTACTTTCATCCTCAATAAGCTGCTAATTTGTCGTACTGTTGATGTCAGATCGGTGCTGCATACAAACTGAACGGTCGGTATCAAGTGCTTGTATGGAAGCCTTTTCATTCCAGGAAACATTTTCAAGAAATTTAGCATGAGTCATCGTTCAAGGCAACAGTGCAATGTTCGAAAAAATTGTTCAGCTGCCGTACAAACTCTACGATAAAAATCGAGTTCTCATAAGGAATATTTTGTATTTGTAAAGGGTACTATAGCTTCGGTGCAATCGAAGTTAACGTTTTTCGTTTTTAAAATGTTATGAGACAAGGTTTTTTTGAATGCGGCTTAACTTTCTTGGTGGAGTAGAAGAGTACGGCACGCTGCGCCATTACCGAAATTAACTGTCAAACTTTGACAGTAATTATAAGTATGGCCTTCTGTCAAAAGCCATGTCAGAAAAATCTCCGTTTTTCGTGGGATAATCGCATACTATAGAGTCTGACTGTATATTTTTGTGCTGAAATATGGCTATGTGGGTATCTAAATACAATGTACACACGAACGTAGCAAGCAGCCAACAATTTGCATGAATATACTATATTTGCAAGCGGACACCGCAACGTGTTGCCACATTGTTTGTAAAGAGAGGGCTGATGGCAGGCTGTCTGCCTCATTGGAACTTTATGACGTGGTGTTGTCCCTGGCGCTGTGCGTCTGTCTACATGCGAGCCCACACACAAACGATGAGCCACTGAACTGCTGAAACTGTAAGTGCACAGCCATAAATATTGTTGTAACAAATTTTCTTGTGTTTTTTGTTGCGCTGCAATGCACTCGAGTCTTGGCTTGCGGGTTGCCATTCTGGCTGGCTGCCGACCCGGTTACGCTTGGCATTTAGTAACTTAATAGAATTAATTACTTTAATAAATTGAGTTTGACTTGTTGACATCACAGCGCCGTCATCTCCAAGGAATAACCATAAACGATAGCCATCACACAAATGCCTTTGTTATTGTTTCTGGAAGCTGGTCAGGTAAATGACATTGATTTCACTTTAACGTCGATATTTCACATGAACCCTGCTCAAACTACGGAAAAATTCCGGCCTGCCTCAGCTATCAGCTCAAGTTGTGGATATTTTCGCATAAATTAAGTTAGACAATTTTTGAGTGGAGATTCCAGCAGCGCTTACGCTTTCATTCTTTAAAAATTGAAAACAATTCTTAGAAATAAAAAAAAAAATCTTGGATATTAAAATAATTAGTTTCGAACTATGTTTTTATACGTACATATGTATACATTAAGCTATTGAGATCTCTATATTGGCTATACGAATATAAGTATAACTGCTGTAACTCTCCCAACGCTCATTTTGATAAATTTCTGGATCCTACTTTAGAATATTCAAGCGCTATGGTTCCAATTAGAATTATAGATCCGAAGTGGGCAGTACCCCGGCCTAAGGGCATCTTTTCCCCTACTGTTCTTAACTATCCTAGAGTGCAATGCAGTTTACATTTCTTTTCATACTGCAGGAAACACATTTCTATTTTCTAGGTTTTTTTCTTAATAGCGTGAGATGGACCTTCGATGTCTACTCGTAACAAGGCGCATTTCGCTACCTCTTTATTGTCCAGTGAACTTTGGATTTCCACCGTCAGCAGGTACAGAACAGTATTAATAGACTTACCTGCTCTGTAAGCTGATTTGGATTTAGATTTGCGATCTCCAGGGTCAACCTTGTCGAATATATATTTCTATGAAATTTAGCATGAAAGAAGTGAGGCTAATTGACCTAAAATATAACAATATGTCTTTGAACCCTAAGGTATGAAGATTACCATTATTTGTAGCGAATAAATGTCTTGGAACTGCCAGCCGTATATCCCTGAGCGCCTGAAAGTATTTGCGTTGGCTTACAACTATCACCTATCAGGGGTAGATTTGAAGCAGAGCCTTGCTCTCCAATCGCATGTTTTTGTTGTTCGACCTTCGGCAAAGTGAGCTTTCAGACCTCTAATACAGCTACAGTTATTTCCCAAGGTGGCTCGATGTGGTCGGAGGACTCCGTTTGAAAAGAGTCTGCCTGCAGATCATTTATGTATGTATACATATATGTACCTTAGGCCTATCATACAAGGTGCTTTCCAAAGTAAAAAGGACATTTTGAATCTAGCGCCCCCTTGTGGCGCCATCTATAAGTCAACTGGTCTGTTAGAATCTGCTACTTTATCGATTGTCCAGTGAGAATTTCATGACATTTCATAGATTGGAAGTGAAGTTATTGCGTTTTAAGTGTCAGTATGTTTGTGTAATAAGCTTCGAACAAAGAGCCAACATTAAGTTTTGTTTAACAATTGGTAAAACTTTTAACGAAACGTTTCAATTGATGAAACAAGTTTGCTTATTCCGTAGCAGAGTGCACAAGTGGATTCAACGTTTTTAAAGTGGTCGCGAAGACATAAATGACGATCAACATGTGGACCAATCAAAATCCGTGGTCACCGGAAATTCCATCGAAACTGTGCATGAATTCATCAAAAATCAGCCGAAATCATCACTGAAATTCATGGAAATTGAATTTAACATCTCCAAAATATCGATTAATCGCATTTTGACCGAACATTTGGGCTTACGAAGGGTGTGTGCACGGTTAGTTCCGCACAAATTCACTGACGACCAAAAGTTGCTCAGAATCCAACATTCGAAGGACATCATTAAAGAAGTCAAAAAGGACAAAAACTTCCTTTACAATATTGTGACCGGTAACGAAACGTAGTTTTCCCGAAATTAAACGCCAGAGCGCTGAATGGAAGGCACCAGACGAGTCGAAACCCAAAAAATCACGCATGGAGAAGTCAAGACCCAGCCCAAAACGTTAATGCGGTATTCTACCTTTGAGTTTTGAGTCGTTTGGTGTGCCGTGTTCGACGTGTTTGGCCCGAATATAGCGAAGATCACGCTTGTGACTGATTATTTGATCAAAAATCACATTTTAACCATTAACCACTCCCCGTATTCACCTGATATGGCACCGTGCGACTTTTTCCTTTAATTAATTTTCCCCTGGAAGGAATGCGTTATGCAGATGTAGGGACCATTCAGATGTCTTGCACCGGTCTACTGGCGGCCAACGATCTTAAACACTCGTTCGACATGCTTTTGGACCGTGCTGTATTGAACGAGAAGGAGACTATTTTGAATAAAATAAATTTATTTTGCCGAAAAAACCATTCGTTCGTTTCTTTTAAGTCCTGTTTACTTTGGAACACACCTTGTATTACCCAACTCATCTGACTATAAACGACTAGGTGCCATTCACAGACAAAAATTTCCCCATTTATCCTTCATATTAAATTTCACTAGCTAACTTATTGCATGCTAAAAAAATTGTTTTTGAGTTTTTACAAATCCTAAACTGTCTTAATACCTTAACACATGAAATTCCTTTTTATTTTAGTTCTTTTAATACCAAAGATATCATCACTTGTATTGCTTGAGCAGATGTCAGATATAACAACGATACGCCATTGGACACCACTCAACGCCTTTTAACTAAACGCCTCTAATACATATGTACATATATATACTATAATATATACTTTACAGGTGCTCTTCGTCACACAGTACAATAATGGCGCAGGCTCAGAATTTAAGGTAGTATTTGCCACTGCCTCATGTTTCCCTGTAGAGTGGAACCTCTCTAAACAAAAGAAAAATGACAGTATGTATAATTGTGACGATAACATCTATTTCTAGCCTTGTACTCGCATAATGTAAAAATGATTCGAGTTGAAAGAAAAATGATGTTTAAAGCGAGTGTAATGTTGATTTAACCCGCGAAAATGGCGCATCCGTTGTAGCTCACACGGTCTAGATGCGGTCATATGTATGTACGAGTATGTACGTAAAAAGATGCATACGTGCGAGTATATGCCGAGCATATTCCGTATACGCGAACCTGTACCTGTATAATGATGTGCTATGTCGTTGCTGACACACTTAGGAGGTGTGCTGAAAAGTTCGTAGACTGATAAGTATATGGCTGGTACTATTAATATCAAATCCATATGATTTTTAGTCAACCTCTGCCTTTCAAAGATATATGTACAAATTTGAAAACTATCGAACTATTTCTTATGTAGTTAGTTTATAAAATATAGCATTTTGGGTCCTTCACCTATGTATTAATTTACAAAAATGGATCAAAAGGAAATCCTTGTGTTAAGAAAGCATTGCTTTATGAGAGCAAAAATACTGATGAAGTCAAGGTTTGAATTGATTTGAACTCTGTACCAGGGAAATCAGCCGTTGACCGAGGCAAAAAGGTCCCTTAATTAATTTCAGATACCTGACTATTTCCTTTTCTCAGAGTTCAAAAGAA
>CM050323.1:44201402-44241250 GCA_027475135.1 Bactrocera correcta
CGTTGCGAGTTTTCGAGAGATCGCATTCGTTGAAACGATGAGCTGTATGAATTATTCGACAACAATGACATAGTTCAGCAAATTAAAGACCGCGGCTACACTGGCTAAGTCATGTCGTTCGAATGGACGAAAACACTCCAGGTCTGAAAGTTTTCGACGCAGTACCCGCTGGGGGTTAAGTAGAGGAAGGGAAGACCTCCATTCCGTTGGAAGAACCAGGTGGAGAAGGACCTGGCGCCACCTTTCGAAAAGAAGCAACGACTGGCGTGCTGTTGTTAACTCGGCTATAACCGCATCAAAAGTATATCTTCATGATTTGCTCTGTAGAAGAAATTTTCTCATAGAAGTTAAGATGTGGAAACATTGATACCTACCCGGATATAAATTCTTCGTTAACCTTTTATTAATTTTTTCCGAACTGTTTGAGTGTCAAAACACACCGAGGTTACGTCGCTGATCCGGCATGATACCTTTGAAAACCATTGTTACTTCCTTGGTGTTTAATTCTCGAAATGAAGTAGCTGCACTTTGGTGTTTGATTACTTTAATGAATAACTGTGAATAATGAACGCAATGCCAAGGCAAAGAATACAGAAAGTATGTATTAGAGAGAGTGTGTTGTGCTGCGGCAGACAAAACCAACCACGTCGACCGCACAACGGCAAAGTGCACGCCCTGTAAAAGTACCGCATATGACGCAGCAGAGGCTTGTAACTGTTTGTGTTTGCTATATTTCACTTTAAAAAGGATGTTCAGACAATAATTAATTTATTCTGTTAGACTCGGATATTGGATCAAAAGCTGAAACAGCAACATTGACGTTAGAAGAAATAATTACTTTCGACGCATGAAGCTCAGTGCACATTTAAACACACATATTCAGGCAAATATTCACATGTATACATATGTAAGTATGCATGGATGTGAGTGTTTTTTTTGCGGCTAGTAGGCATTGTTTTAAGCTTTAAATTAAGTTTAAAAGTAAATATAATTCTGGTTAGAGAATCGGTCGCATCGCATCTCTTTAAAAGATGGTAAACAAGCATGAAATTAAATTAACCTGTGTAAGGACCGGCTGCTCTTATTTGAAGAGGCATCTTCACGAAATTTGGCAGAGATTATTATTAAAGGCATTGCTACAATCTCTGAAGAAATTGTTCAAATTGGACAGAAAAAAAAAAAGAAAAACTGATAACTTCGGTTGCACCGAAGCTACAATATTCTTCACAAATAAAGAAGTTTCTAAATATTTATATACATTTTACTTTTGAAGTAACTCCGTCATTCCGTAACCGATAATAATGTTTGGCACTCCAGGCTGTCATGCCTTTCAAAAAATTATATTTTAAATAAATGAAAATAATGTCCATGAAACATGGCGCCCCGTGGTGTTTTACAAATTGATCGACTATTGGTTATAAAGCCCGCTGTAGCAAAAAGTTTAGTGCGGTGTCTACCAGCTCAAATTGAAAGAGGGTTTAAAAATTTAATTTTCAAAAATCATTCTTAAAACATTAATACAACTTCCTATACATAGTACAAGCCGAAGCCTTACCGAGCGATACCAACGCATCCAATTCGTACCTACTATGAAGTGAGTGAGGCTAGTTAGCGATATTTATAAATGACCCTTGTGTGACTTTGAATATTTGGCCAACTGGTTCACTTTGAGCGCATAGTTTGCGTTCAACTGTGGCATTGTAGCTCTGCTGTTGCGCTGAATGCTCACCTCACTGAAAACAGCTACACTTCCGAGTAGAAAGTCTACGCACAAGTTTTAGCAAATAAATTGTCAAAGTCACAAAAGTGTCATATATAAAAATCGTAAATAAATGTCTGTATGTAATACGGATATTTTAGAAAATGAAACTTATTAAAAGCCACTCAGCCGTCAATTAAACCTCTAGCTAAAAGCCAAATGCCAAAAAGTATTTTAAAGAACGAGAAGCACGTGACCTTTTGTTCAATTTAACTCAGGCCATAAAACGGATGTCGGAAGCAATTACTGAATACGAACTCGGTTACAGCTCGATCATACTTACAAACGAGTAAGTACACATGCTCGAGGGAATAAAACTTAATAAGTGAATCTATTGTAAACCTTCAACCCAAGCCGAATGATAGTTGCGGCAATTCCGAAATCACTCGAAATGAGCACCGCCCTTAGCCATCCTACTCAATCACACATTCATGAAATCGCCGCTTGGCAATTGGGAGATGGTGCTCACCACTCAAATATTCATTGGGTTGCTTGTTTTTCAAACATCCTTATTTCCCTTAAATGGCCTAATTTATTCATGACCGTTAGAGGCGTTTTATTCAACATGATTTTATATTAATTTGTTTTGAATGTATACATTAAAGGTTTTTTGCCACGATGCACATTTTGAGTTGCAATGTTTACGCAATGAAATTTCAAATTTACACAAGTCAAATTAGCATAAATGAGGTTAGGGTTGAAAATGCAGCAAATCAGCAGAAAAAATAAAGCAATATTGTTTATTTAATTAAACATAATAATTAGTTACGGAAAATATATTTTTCTAATAACTGTATTTTAATCAATAACAAAGTGGAGGCCGAAATTGCTGTTTGTTTTAGCTCTAAAAGGTAAGGAAGGGTTAAGTTCGGGTGTAATCGAACATTTTATACTCTCGCAGTTTGCGAGACTCAAAGGCGGCAAAATATTTTTAGAAGTTTCCAAAACTTCAATTTAATACGTCTTTTTCGACGAAACCGAAAATGTTTTACAGTCATATTTGGTATCTTATTAACCTATACACTGGTATATACAATGAAATTCCCGTTATGGATAGTGCTCATAGCCGGAAATCTCCCATAACCAGACAAATTTCATGAACACAACGTTTTCATTATAATTTTCATACATAAAGAACTCGTATAACCGAATAGTTACGTTCCAATGACCAGACACGGACACTATTTTGGTAATTTTTTGGTATTATTTGGTAATATTTTCGTAATATTGTCTCTGATAAACGGGCAAGATTTCATAAAAATTGTTAAGAAATTTTTCTTGAATTCTTACTAATTTGTGTGTTCCTTTCAGACCGTTTTTTAAGGTACATTGCGTAAAATGATCACAGAAATTGTTTTGCGCAGTTCCTTAGCCGGACAAAATATTGCGGTGATGGTTATTAGGAATTTCACAGTACTATTATTAGAATCAACTGAATTCATTCTGTGATACCACTTTAACCAAAGGAGCTAGATTTAATATATTGGGTATACCTGTGAGGCAAATGTCAACCGTTTTTAAAAAGTTATTAATTCATTCGTCTTCTCAAAATTTTACGGAATTACGAATTATTGTCTAGACATGTTCGAATCGTCGTAACACATCTCAAACTGAAATTTTGGACAGGCTTTAGTTCCTGCAGCAATTTTTATCCATCTTTTAAAACGATGGCCTTTTAAGCTTATAAAGTCACGCCTAACCTTTACTAATTGTAATAACTCAATATTTGAAGTAAAATATATATTTTTTTATACATTATAAAGCACAAGCAAGGAAGAGCTAAGTTCAGGTATAACCGAAAATTGTACATTTGCAACTTGCAGAAATTAAAATTCGGCAGAATTACTTCAGGTACTGGCAAAAATTTATGTTAAAAAAATCCAAAAAATAAGGTGACATTTGAATTTAAACTGCGCGCGTCGAAGGATTTGGAGAATTTTTTTTTTCTGTCAGTCACATTTATGTCAAATTTCATGTCAAAATATTCATTAGTGTTTGAGATTCGTGCTGTTTTGTGAGCTGCTAAAAGTGAGTTTTTCGTTTTTTGCGATGTCGAAGTTTGTTGAGCAAAGAATTTGCATTAAATTTTGTTTACGGAATCAATTTTGTGCTGCGAACACGTTGCGGATGGTGCCCAAAGTCTTTGGTGATGAGGATATGTCTAAAAAAAATGTTTACAAGTGGTATAGTGAGTTCCATGCCGGCTGTGAACGTGTCAAAGACGAAAAGCGTCCAGGGCGACCATCAACCTCAACCGACGAAGCTCACGTTCAACAAATCAAAGATTTGGTGTTGAAAAACCATCGATTAACAATTATAGACCTTGCTGATGAAGTTGGCATATCGAAAGGCTCAGCAAATACTATTTGAGGGATGTTTTGGGCCTCAAGCGTATCAAATCTCGACTAGTACCGAAATTATTGAATTTTTTGGAAAAAAGGCGTCGCATTGAAGTGTGTGAAAGGATGCTTTCCGACTAGCAGGGTGTCATCAAATGCATTATAACTGGCGATGAGACTTGGATCTATGCTTACGACCTCGAAACAAGCGATAAATCGAGCGAATATCGTACCAAAAGAGAGCCGAGACCAAAAAAATCGCGCCAAAGTCGCTCAAAAATCAAGGCCATGTAGACTGTTTTCTTCGATTATCGTGGTGTTGTGCATTATGAATTCCTTCCAACCGGTCAAACAGTCAACAAGGAATATTATTTGAACGTTATGCGTCGTTTGCGTAACGCTATCCGCCAAAGTAGGTCGGAATTGTGTAAAGACAATTCTTGGTTTTTACACCACGATAATGCACCATCCCATACTGCCCTGTAATTCGTGATCATTTCGCCAAAAACTCAACCCATATCGTTCCGCAACCACCGTATTCACCTGATCTGGCGCCGTGCGACTTCTGGCTGTTCACCAATCTCAAAAGACCGCTCCGGGGACACCGTTTTTATACGATAGAGGATATTCAAGCCACAGCGAAAACGGAACTGAAGGCCTTCCCGGAAAGTGACTACAACCAGTGTTTCGAAGATTGGAAAATCCGTTGGCATAAGTGCATTGCATCGGGAGAGGATTACTTTGAAGGGGATGAAATTGATTTGGAAGAATAAATAAAGAATTTTCAAAATTAATACCATGTCACCTTATTTTTTGAGCACAGTAGTATTTATTTATTTATTTATTAGGAGAAATACACAAAGTAATATTAAACCTAATAATAAAAATAAAAAAATACGAGCTATTATAGTCATCGACTCTGAAGAAACAAATATCTTAGGTTACCAGCTAAATATAAAGTTATATTTTATTTTGTAAGTAACAAACAGTAATAATATTATAAATGCTTAAAATATTTGCAAACGAAGGAAGTTTTAACAATTCTTGATAGTTTGGAAAAAAATTATGCTTTTGCCCAGTACTCGCTAAAGCCGAACATTTGTTAAAGATGTGATGAAGTGATAGCGTGCTTGCGCAGAGAGGGCAAGATGGTTTTACTTTGCCAATAAGGAGGTGCTGATGTGTAAGTTGTGTGTGGCCAATCCTTAGGTGTGTGAAGATGGCAGCTTGTAGGCGAGATATATTCTTAGGCTATACAACTTTTGCTTTTTGGGATTGAAGGTAGAGTACCAATGGTCGAAACGTTTCCATTCTGTGTGTTTAATTTCGTGAACGTAGCGGTCCAGCACATTAAAAAGGTCGTTTCTGTCATGTGGCTCATATTGTAGGGTTGGCGCTAATTCAAAAAACCGAGCTGCGTGGTCTGCTTGTTCATTTCCCATAACACCAACATATCCTGGTACCCAGAGTAGTGCAACTTTTTGACTGTTTTTAACGCACAGTTCACGAATGTTCGAGATAAGTGAGGCAGTGTTACGAATGTTACAAACAGCAGATAGACAAGAAAAGCTGTCCGAGCAAAGAACAAATTTGCCTTTGCCAATGTATCGCATATTCTAATGCTTTGAAAACAGCAAAAACCTCGGCTGTAAATATCGACGAGTAACAAGGAAGAATGCCGCCTGTAATAACTTCTCCATTTGGTTTGGTGAGAGCAAAAGCTGTGTTTATAGCTTTATACCCGTCTGTGTAAATTGCGGTCCAATTGTTTTCTTCATGGGTATTCATTAGCTCTAAGAAGAGTTTCTGAAATACTAAATTACTTGTGTTGCTCTTTTTGAAGGTGAGCAGGAACATGTTAATAGTTTATTTTTTTAACAACCACTCCGGCTGTTTGTTGACTCTCTTGTACTTTGGGGGCGGATATATGTTTAAGTCTTTTCCGTATTTGATACAACGGCGTAAAGTGGATTTTAGTCTGAAGTTCCGTTTATGTCGTGACGTGTAAATTACGGTTTTATGTAAGCTGGTATTTGGAGAGTATATCAGTTTTGGAATTAGATGCATCGTTCGTTCGTATACCCTTTCTTGTATTGTTGGTAGGCCACATTCCGCCAAGATACACTTAATGGGTGATGTAGGGAAAGCGTTTTTACTCCGACGGCTCGCTTCGTCATAAGGAGGTTCCAAAAGTTTCAAATTAGAGTTTGCGCACAATCCGAAAATAGGTAAACCGTAGTCGTTTTTAGCGTGTATTAAAGCTCTTGTAGCGTTTATTACAGAGTTAGGATGAATAAAAGATCGTTTACTAAATAAATATTTAATTATGTGTAGCCTTTTTGTTAGGTTATTCTAAGGTTAAGACATTGATACCGAAAATTAAATCTTTTATCAAAATATACTCCTAAAATGTTTAAATTGCTTACGGATTCTATTACAATATTTTCAAAAACTAACTGAGGATATACGAGGTGTGTTCAAAAAGTAACGCGAATTTTGTGTTTTTTTTGTTCAAAAATTATTTATTTATTCATGAATATCTATTTTGTCCCCTTAAAAGTAATCCCCATGAGATATTATACACTTGTGCCAACGGTTTTTCCAATCTTCGAAGCACTTCAAAAAATCATTTTTTTTTTATCTTCTTCAGCTCCTCCTTCGATGCCGTCTTTATCTCGTCAAGAGAAGCGTAACGTCGTCCTTTCATGGGCCTCTTCAGCTTAGGGAAAGAAAAAGTCACAGGGGGCCAGATCTGGGGAATACGGTGGCTGCCAAAAAGTCGCGCACAAGCAACGATGTGTGTGAGCAGGGGCGTTATCGTGGTGCAAAAGCCAATTTTTGTTCTTCCACAAATCCTGGCGTTTCTGGCGGATTGCTTCGCGCAAATTGCACATAACTTGCAGGTAATATTCCTTATTGACCGTTCTTCCCTATGGCAAGAACTCATGATGCACCACGCCCCTGTAATCGAAGAAAACTGTCAGTTACGATTTGCGATACTTTTTGAACACACCTCGTACTTCAAAACTTTTCCTTTTAGCCGTCTTGACAGCTCTTTTAAAAGAGAGCGTTTGCTTTTTTATAGTTATTCAGATTATATTCAGACATTGATATCTTGAAAGTATTCCAGTATTTATTTATTTTTTTTTGCCACGCATATGACCAAGATCTTTGTTCCACCAAATCGGAAAAACTTTTGAAGATTTGCGTTTGGTTTGAGGAATCGACTTATCTGCCGCAGAAGGAATCAGTTTTGTGAATGCAGATGAGGCTTGGTTGATGTTGTCGATTGGAGTGGTGGGTAAACTTTTTAAAATTTCACTTTGAAATATATTCCAGTTTGCACGTGAAATAATAAATTTTGGAAGATGCATATATTTTTGAAAGTGGAAGTTTGTTTGAAGTGAGATCGATATAGGAAAGTGGTCACTACCTCTGAGAATAGAGGAAGCTTCCCAACTGATTCTGGGGGAGAGCTGGGGAGAGGATAGGGAAAGGTGGACGCTCTTTAGGGAAGAGTGGGTAGGAAAATGTGTGGGGGCGCTATTGTTAAGAAGAATTAGGTTGCTGTCCAATAAGAAATTCTCTATGATTGCACCCCTTGTGTTTGATTTTCGGGAGCTCCAAAGTGTATACTACACGTTGAAGTCCCCAGTCCACAAAACCGGAGGGGGTAGTTGGGATAAATCTTTCAAATCAGTTTCGTTAAAAACTTGCTGGGGTGGTATATAAGTATTAATGATAGAAAAGCTAAAATTTAAGTTGATTTTAAGAACTATCGTTGATAGTGTGGAATTTAAATCGATAATTTCATGTGGTAAGATTTTTTTTTTTATTAAAATGCAAACGCCTTGCTTATTGCTTTGAGAGAAAAAAATATTTTGTTTATCTGTATATAAGTAGTATATTCTTGGGTGTTGGAAAGTACTTGAGAAAGGGAAGGGAGGGTTTCAAAAGGTAGGGATTGGAATTGAGAAGACGGAGAGAATGGTGGGTTTGTTTGGTATGGTGAAGTCATTTGAGTGGATGGCTTGTATAGTGAAAGAGGTGGGCTATTATTAGTGGTGAAATCATTACAGGCAGAGAGTCTTGGCGGGCTATCAGAGCTTATGGAGCGGCGAGAGAGGTTAGTTCCGTTTGTCAGTAGAGTCGTTGAGGTGTTCCTTTCTAATGGATTCCACTATGGGCGATTTGGAAATATTGGTTTGCTTTAAAGGAGAAATGTTTTTAGATTGAGTGCTATTTTTGGTGATTTTTGGGGAATTTGATCTTTGAATGTTGCTGGGGGAACTAATGTTGTTATTGTTTATGGTGGTGGAGGAGTCAACGTTAGCGTTTGTTGTTTCGATATTTTCGTTGGAATTGAACGCAATTGAAGTATATGTGTTATTGATAGAAATGCTGGTGTTGTTTGTTCCTTATGCATTTTTATTGCTTCGCGCATTGAACATTGGTTTATTGTTTTAATATTTATTATATCTTTTGCTTGTCAGTTGATGCAAAAAATGCGTTCGCAGTCAGATGGGGCATGGGGAGGGAGTGAACAATTAACACAAAGAGGGGAACGATTACAGCGCTTTGCTGTATGGCCGAGAAGTTGGCAATTTTTGCAGCGCATTGGCGAAGGAATATATTGACGGACCAAAAGTTTACACCAGGCAACGTCAATTTTATTTGGTAGCTTGTAGAGGAGGTGGTAAGAAAACCCCCGAGGCCCGTGCGGTTTTCCGTCGGTAAACTTATTGAATTTAAGTACTGATACGACGCCTTGAGAGCTGAGCTCGTTTACTATCTCCTCCTCTGAAACGTTGTTTAGAAATGGAGCTTATATCGTTCCTTTTACTTGGTTAAGAGACTCGTGTAGAGTGGATGATATTGAACATATGTGTGTTGGGCAATTCTTTTACTTTCAGGAATTTTGTTGCAATATCGTTTTTCTTGACAAGCAGAAGTAGTTTACCATCTTGAAGGGTAGATATGGAGTGAAAGTAATCACTAATTTGCTTAATGGCACGATAAATGGCAAAGCAGGATTAGGAGGAAAGGGGTTTGGCCGAGTCAGTAGCTTCCATCACTACGAATTTGGGGTCGTCAGCTTTTATATCTGGGAGTTCTGGAAAATCCATAACCGAAACACTTTTACCAGCTTTACGTTTTTTTTTTGTCCTGTATCGAATACGGCGAAACGATTCGCCTCGATAATTTGAGCCCAGGGGCCATTTTGCATGAGAAACACCGATGCGTACCTTTTAATACGATTCTGCGCGCGAACAGTGAAAGAAAAAATAAGAAAGAACGGATTAAACGTCAAAAAAGAAGAAACAGAAAATGTCGAAAAAAAAAACACTTGAAAAAACACTCGAAATGCAAAAACACGACTTGTCGGCGCGAGAGCTAGTCGATGACTGTTGTGTTAAAATAAAAACATGTTGCTCTGGTACATTTATTATTCGATGAAATCGTGAAAGATGAAAGACGGAAATAATTTTTTGTGGTATAACGGGGGCAGAGGAAGGGGAGTACTGATTACATTAATTTTGACATTGCTCGGGCATTATTTTGAAACAATTTTATATATAAACAAGAAAAAAAGTTAATTTCGGCTGCACAGAAGCTAATATACCCTTCACAGACGCATTTCTTTTAGTAACTATGTGTTCAGTTTGTATGGAAGCTATATGCTATAGAAATCTGATCTGAACAATTTTTTCGGAGATTACATAATTACCTTAAGCATCCATGTCAAATTTCGTGAAGATACCACGTCAAATGCGAAAGTTTTCCATACAAGAACTTGATTTCGATCGTTCAGTTTGTATGGCAGTTATATAGTATAGTGGTCCGAAATCGGCAGTTCCGACAAATGAACAGCTTCTCGAAGAGAAAGTAACGTTTACATAATTTCATAACGATATCTTAAAAACTGAGGGACTAGTTCGTATATATACAGACAGACAGACGGACAGTCAGACGGACATGGCTAAATCGACTCAGCTCAACACACTGATTATTAATATATATACATTCAGGGTCTCCGACGCTTCCTTCTGGATGTTACAAACTTCGTGACAAACTTAATATACCCTGTTCAGGGTATAATAGCACTCACTACCCAACATATTCAGCATCTATTTTTTTCAATACTACATCCAATCGACATACTATATACTAATAACATGGCTACAACGTTTCATTAAGGTACTTCGCAAATAATTACCAATCATATGGAGTAAAGTCAGCAGGATGTTCGAAAATCCTTTTATTAGTTAGATAAGACTATGATAATTTAGACCCGGTTTTATTCATTTGAGGCACAGAGGTACACTATTATGAGTAAAAAACGCTCATTCATTTTCATTTTAATAACTCACATACCGGTCGATACTGTGGTATAACGTCAGGTCGGAAGTTTGAAAATCATCATATGGAATATGGAGGCTAAAGGAAATATTGAGCGGATTCAACCCATTTTTGACTTACGGACATACCATTACGTGTCCAAAACTGCGTTACTGTTTTTCAAAATATTCTCCATTAAGACCTACATATTTTTGTATGTGTTTGATCTAAATTTTGAAGCATTTTTGCTTTTTTCAAAGAAAAATAAGCAACTTTAGCTTGAAAGTGCTTCGTAGTCGAACAGTTCTTGTTAGATTGGGCTCAATTTGAAACAATCATACAGTCGACTGCTGTACTCCAGCTCTGAAAGTAGATAAAACTGCAAAATTTTTAAAAACAGATTATTTTTACATATGTACGAGTATGTATATAAATAAGTGTACATTAACATGTACATAAATAAAACCAAATTGTGAATTCGAAATTATGCCACCTAAGTACACTTATGTAGATATTGAATAATAAATGCGCACATTGAACGCATGTGTTGCAAAATATTGCCAAATTTACAAATGGCAGCATTAAATGAAATAAAACGAGCGCAGCTTCGGCAAAGTGATAATTAAATGGAAAATTAGACACCCGCTCTCCCCAAAGCGACCATTGTTCATGCAAGGCTGGACAATAAATAAAACTTTATTGTTATTGCTGTAGTGTTTCTATAATTTAATGCATGTAAGTATGTAAGTATCTATTTGTAAAGCTCGTCCTAAATCTAACCGTAATTATTATTACAACAGACTTATGGACACACCCACCTTTTTGCGGTGTTAGAACAGTGGTTGAAAATTTCAGTAAAATACGGTGATAAACAATTTAAAGAAGCTCAAAGGGCGATAATTGTTGAAAGAGAGACCAATAATATTTTGAATTTATTTCAACCGCAATACCACACGCACAACGCTGGCTTATAATACAATTAACGCGAAATACTGATATCTGTAAGTTCGTGTGGCTATCGGTGAAAATTTTTAGAAAAAATTGTTCTTGAAACATGCTCTTGGGGTACACATTGTAAAGCTATATTTAAGTTAACACTTTCGGGCTTCTTTTTTGTTTTTGGTTTTAAAAATCTTTTTTTTAGTTTTTTTATATACTTAAGCCCACTTTATGAATAATAAAAAAAAAATTTTAACATTTTGTTTGCAAAAGTGGTTTTTGGATACTATGACATATGGCATAGAATCTATTTAAAGGAAAAAAAATGAAATATATATAGTAAGGTTTTAATTCAGTTTTAAAATTGTTGTTTTTATTGGATTAAAATAATATTTTTTTTTTAACTTAAACATAAGCAAACGCGAAAAACTATAAAAAATAAGAATTTATTGTCAATTTCTGGTTCAAGAGTATGTTTGCATCATGCATCTGTATAGTTCTCAGAAAAAGAAAGGAATTATATAAAGCTAATTCAAATATAGAAATAAATCCATAACTTACCTCACTTTTCATGGTATAATCTAAAGCAATTTCTGGTGCCGTTTGGAATGCAGAGATGAACGTTAAATTTTGCACACAAGTATCTGGAATATCCTTTGCATCCTGGTACTTTACATATACGTTTTACAGGTGTATACTCAGGACAATGTTGAATAGCATCGAAACCAATCGAACCTGAAGGGGCCCTTTCATATAAAGGTCTTGATTTCGAAGTTGATGGAGTGCTAGAAAGGTCTAAGTTGCTTGAGTCTTCCTCTTTTTTGTGTAACACTTTGAAGCAATCCATCAGTTACATCATTCCGGAACGCTAATGAATCCATCTGTTATTTTTTTCTTATGTTATTATTTTCGCAATCGTTGCGATATTCTAACCAAGAGTTGCATACTGCTAAGTCCAGAAAATGGTCGAAAACTCTAAGGGTCCACTTTTTTGTCCGAATAGAAATTCGGTACAAAGATAGCAAAAAATCCATTTCCTCCCATATATTTATTATACACAGCTATAACGTAAGGATGTGATACAACGACCTTTTTCTTTTGCTCAGGACAAAATCTGGTGCCCTTTTTTTGGGTCCCCATCTAGCCATTTCAAAACGATAATGTTTTGGTTCCTTTCAATGCAATAGTCATATCTACCTCTTCCTAACTTTCTTAAATCCTTTTCTGGTTTTAGGGGAGCTTTTCCAATTATGTTTCCTCGTATGGTGCCTGTTTCCCATATACGCTTTCCTCGCAAATATATTAATAAGCTTATAGTAGTAAAATAGTTATCAAAAATATCTTGTGGTTTTTATTTCCCGGAATAGTTTTCATAAACGAATAACAATATCCGAACAAAAACCTAACTTTGAGTCTCCAACAATTGTGTTTTTTCCCTGGTATATTTCCAGATCATAAACAATTCCATTTGATCTATGTAGATAGACAAAATATTTTTATTCCCATTTAATAGGCCTTTTAGGCATATACTGCTTCAATCCAGTTTTCGATTTGCATGGAATCATCATTTTATTACAGCAGCAGTTTTCATCTTTTAGAATATCATAAGATTTTTTCAGGAATGTATTTATAAGTGGACGAACTTTAAAAAGTTTGTCGGTTGAGTTCTCCTCTATGCAAAACTTTAGACGAGTACGTATTATATGAAACCGTTTTTTTGTTATGTGTTTACGAAAGGCTGGTATTTTAGTAGCACCAGCTCAGTACATTTGTAATCGAGGACATCTGATTGTTCCAATAATGATTTCCAATCCCATTAATGTCAGAATCTCTTCTTTTTCAACATTAACAGCGGTTCCACTCTTCATAAGTGAGGCTTGATTTCTTGCCTGAACAATAGTGTCAATAAAATCATATGGAAAGTACTTTAGAAAAGATGAAACAGGAGTTTTTTCATCTTGCTTTGCATAACTTTCTGAAAATCCTGAGATTGGAGTATTCCATTCTGTCTTTGCCCATCTATATGAAATAATTTTTTTGAATGGTGGATCCGAGGCATCTTCCAAATCTATCAAATCATCTCGTACTTCCAAATTTTTCTCAAATTGATCAGTGTTCCCAACCGGATTAGTTAACTCTTCTATCAAGAAGGCATTGTTATTTCTATCATTTCAAGTTTGCAATAGTGACTCCAAAGCACTATTTTCTTCTTCTTCCTCATCATTAAAATCAGATATATCTGAGTTATCAAAACTAATTAAAATATTTTCAATTTCTTGGGTGTTTAGTTTATTAGGCATTGGCAACACGTCTAGTCATATGAACTTATACAACAAAGTAAAAAATTTCCTTTGGAAAAAATCTATGCCTATGGCATAGTATGAAATAAAAAAAAATCGGTCGGCTCGCCAGTCATCGACTAAACGCCGCCGTGTGCATACGTTTGCTCTCTTTCGCGGATCTCGTCTGACTTTCTCACCCGCTTCAGTGCAGTTATCTTTATTTATTCTTCTTTTGCGCGCTATCCCACGTGTTTCTTTTGTTTGTGCGAACAAAGGTATACTTTACCAAGTGACTAATAATCTAAAAGTGCAACATGCCCCCCGGGGCTACTAACCTAGGGGAAAACAGGTTTGCCCTGCTTTCCTCTAGTCCACAATCAAAAAGGAAAAAAGCCAACAAATCTGTTGAAGAGTTTCCTGATCTCCCTCGTGTAAACATTACAAAGAACGACGATCCTAAGTTCGTTGTATTAAAATCGTGCGACAACAACAAGCCCCTATCACGTTTTTCATGTTTTTTGGTACATAAAGCCCTTAACGCAATAAGTAAAGATGTGAAAATCACAGAGATGAGAGATGGAAATCTCTTGCTACTTGCAAAAAATAAAAAAATTGCCGAAAAGTTCATCAACATCAAAAATCTCTCAGGCATCTGCCAAATCGAAGCAAAATACCATGAGCAACTCAATAGTGTCAAAGGCACAATTTTCGCTCCGTTCCTCAATCACGTCCCAGACAACGAAATTGTGGAAGGCTTAGAAGCATATGGTGTAACATCCATTTACAGATTTCAGAGAAAAACTGAAGGAGTTCTAACACCAACAGGTGCGTTACTTTTAACCTTTGAAAGCTACAAACTTCCCGAAAAAATAGATGTTGCATGGAGGAAAATTTCTGTTCGCCCATATTTCCCCAACCCAATGCGTTGCAAATCTTGCCAAAAGCTTGGCCATACACTAAAGCATTGCAAAAATCTCCCATCATGCGTCAATTGCAATTTCCCTCCGCACAAAGAAGAAAAATGCTCAAGATTAATGTGCGCAAATTGTTCTGGTGAACATCCCGCGTCCTCAATTAGTTGCCCAAAATTCCAACAAGCGAAAGAAATATTAAAAATAAAAACGGAAGAAAAGTGCAGTATGCGCGAAGCAGCAAAGAAATACAGAGCGCAAGCTCCCACACCCTCTCCCCTTCAATCATTCTCTGAAATTACTAAGCGACCTGCTAACATAGCAACCAACAATATCAATATACCCACTGAAAAAACTACAACAACAAACAATAATGCAAACGTCATTCCTATATCTCCCACCAAACGATACACCATCCACCTCTTCATTAAAATCAAATGCAATAAGCCTTACCACTTTATCCCCATCCCCCCAAAGTACTAATAACAATCTTCCCACCTTTCTATACTCTCAGCTCAGCGAAGCAATGCATTCCAACTTAGCAAGCGCTAAGCTAAATGACATCGCGCAATTCGCTAATAGCTCAAGTCTTAAACATTCTTCTTCCCGCGACTAGACGCGCTATGCCAAAGCATAGTTTACTCATAGTTGCCAAGACTCATTTTTCTCTCCCCACTCTCTAGCTATTTATATTTCTCCCTCTTCTGTTTCTTGTCTTTACTTTTTCGGTATGCTGTCGATCATACAATGGAATATGAACGGTTATTCCAACAATTATCACGAACTAGAAACTCTCATCAATTCTTACACTCCATCCATGATCTTCCTTAATGAAACTCATATTCCACATAATCAACCTGCTCACACGCCAAAATCCTACGTAGGCTATTTTAACAATCTCCCGCACGTAACAACACAAAAACAAGGCACTGCTATTTTAATAAGAAGAAGCATACCCCACAAAGTACTACCTGTTCGGTCTAATCTCTCAGTAGTTGCCATTGAAATTAATGCACCAACAAAACTAGCAGCAGCTTGCATCTACATTCCACCCACACAAGATTTTGCTTCCTTTGATATTCTGCAATTGATAAACCAATTAGATAAACCACTAATTTTAGGAGGAGATATAAACGCCTGGAGTACAATATGGGGATCTACACACACAAACTCAAGAGGCGAAAAAGTTGAAGATGCGCTACTTGCATCCAATATTATCTGTCTTAACGATGGATCCGCCACACATTTTTCCACCCATAACACCTTCTCCAATATTGATGTCACGCTTTGCTCTACTAATATAGCGCCCCAATGCACATGGCAAGTGCTAAATTCTTTGTTTGGCAGCGACCACTTCCCAATATTCATAACGGGTGATTTTTTTGAGGTTAGGATTTTCATGCATTAGTATTTGACAGATTACGTGGGATTTCAGACATGGTGTCAAAGAGAAAGATGCTCAGTATGCTTTGACATTTCATCATGAATAGACTTACTAACGAGCAACGCTTGCAAATCATTGAATTTTATTACCAAAATCAGTGTTCGGTTCGAAATGTGTTTTATCGACAAATTTTGTTCAGCGATGAGGCTCATTTCTGGTTGAATGGCTACGTAAATAAGCAAAATTGCCGCATTTGGGGTGAAGAGCAACCAGAAGCCGTTCAAGAACTGCCCATGCATCCCGAAAAATGCACTGTTTGGTGTGGTTTGTACGCTGGTGGAATCATTGGACCGTATTTTTTCAAAGATGCTGTTGGACGCAACGTTACGGTGAATGGCGATCGCTATCGTTCGATGCTAACAAACTTTTTGTTGCCAAAATGGAAGAACTGAACTTGGTTGACATGTGGTTTCAACAAGATGGCGCTACATGCCACACAGCTCGCGATTCTATTGCCATTTTGAGGGAAAACTTCGGACAACAATTCATCTCAAGAAATGGACCCGTAAGTTGGCCACCAAGATCATGCGATTTAACGCCTTTAGACTATTTTTTGTGGGGCTACGTCAAGTCTAAAGTCTACAGAAATAAGCCAGCAACTATTCCAGCTTTGGAAGACAACATTTCCGAAGAAATTCGGGCTATTCCGGCCGAAATGCTCGAAAAAGTTGCCCAAAATTGGACTTTCCGAATGGACCACCTAAGACGCAGCCGCGGTCAACATTTAAATGAAATTATCTTCAAAAAGTAAATGTCATGAACCAATCTAACGTTTCAAATAAAGAACCGATGAGATTTTGCAAATTTTATGCGTTTTTTTTTTTAAAAAAAGTTATCAAGCTCTTAAAAAATCACCCTTTACAAACAAATCCGCGCAACAATCGAAATACGAGTACATTTAAATTTACATCTAAATTCAAAACTGATGAGGCTGATTGGAAAAAGTTCAGACAAATATGCAGCAATCTTTGTGAGACCACGCAAGTTTCCTCCAACCCGAACCAGGAGTCTGCTAAAATTTCGAGAATCATACGTACCGCTTCTCACTTTTCCATCCCTCGAACGCTTCCCAACAAAAGTAGAAAAAATATTCCTTGGTGGAACGCTGACTTGTCCAGACTACGGCTCACCAAGCAGAATTTATGGTATGAATACAAGCGAACACGCTCAGCTGAAAACCTGCTCCTTTACAAAAAGGCAAATGCGTCATTCCGACGTTCTGCCAAACATTATAAAAAGAAAAAGTTTGAAGATCTCACTGAGACCATAAACCCCCGCACTAGCCCAAAGAAAATATGGGATGATATCAAAATGCTAACCGGATCTCCTAAACAGCCTCTATTTTCCTACATTCAGACACAAAGCGGACCATTAACGGCTCCCGTAGATATTGCCAACCATTTTGCTTCTTTCCTGTCACTCTCTTCTTCCGATGCAAGCTTCTCAGACACGTTCCGCAACCTAAAATCTCAACGAATAAGTTTTGAACCACCTATTTTGTACCGTTTATCGCCTCCCGCTAAGCAACTAGAATCGGAAATCCTACTAACCGAACTCGAATTCGCCCTTTCGTCCGTTAAAGGCAAAACCCCTGGTCTTGACAAAATTACCTATCCAATCATTCAAAACTTGCCCATCCAAGCTAAGCATCGTTTACTCAACCTCTATAATAATATATTTGAAAGCGGATGCTATCCTCATGCCTGGAAAACTTCGTGTATAGTTCCTATCCTGAAGCCCAATAAGTCAGCGCTTGATGTCAACAACTATAGGCCGATATCGCTCTTACCCTGCTTGGGAAAACTTCTTGAAAAAGTTATAGTTAACCGACTGATGTGGTATGGCAACAAAAGAAAACTCATAAGCCCCAACCAAACTGCATACAGAAAGAATTATGGCACCATCGATGCTCTTTTGCACCTAGATCACTTTATATCAAGCGCTCTTTCCTCTAAAAACCATGTCTCAATTTTAGCAATTGATTTTCAGAAAGCATTCGACCGTGTTGGTGCCCATATCGTTCTGAGACAATTAGATAAATGGAAACTAGGCCCTAAAATCAAGAAATTTGTCAAGAACTTCCTCAGTCACAGGCAATGCAAAGTAAAAATAAATGGTTTCCTATCCTCCACTGCTTCACTTGACAACGGAACTCCGCAAGGGTCTCCATTATCCGCCTTCCTTTTTATAATAGCTTTCGATGAGATTACTCAACTCACTTACAACCACCGCGGCATCGAGTGCCAGCTTTATGCTGACGATGTAATTTTCTACACAAAGAATGCAAACCTCACCAATACAGCCCAACTGTTTGAGAATATCCTATCCGAAATTTCGACATGGTCCCTATCATCAGGAACTACTATCTCTTACGAAAAATCAAAAACATTACACATTTGTAAAAAACGAACATGCTCAGGTTTACTAACCTATTCTAACAATATTAATATTAGTATGGTAAATGAACTTAAAACCTTAGGGCTAGTACTAGACTCTAAATATAGCTTTAAGGCCCATTGTAAGCATGTTAAGGACTGCCTCTTAACGCGACTAAATATAATCAAATATCTAACGTCGAAAAAAAGTTTAATTCATCCATCAACGCTCATCAACGTCACGAAGGCTCTAGTGATTTCCAAGATAGACTACGCTCTACCTATCTTCAGCAACTGCCCAGTTTCTACAATCAAAATACTCTCCTCCCCTTACCATGTGGCCATGCGCAGAAGCATTAGAGCATTTCCAACAACACCACTAAAGAATCTCTTTGCTGAAACTGGCCTGCCAACTATAACAGACAGGACGATCGACTGCACCAGACGTTTACTACCAAAGCTTCTGTTCACGACCAACACTATTCTTGCCAAAGACGTCCACAATGCTCTCTCGAGGAAACGGAAACCTAAGTGCTTGTCAGCCATCGCGCGATGCGTTAACTTCGCCAGGCAACTTGAATTACCTTCCTATAAATGTTCTCTTGGACCTGAAACTCGTCCTCAATGGATGATAAAAAATACTTCCTTTGCTATTAAGACCCTGCAACTGCCGAAGGATAAGACCTCTAGCGAAAAATACAGGCAACTCTTCGCTTCGGAGAAGTCAAAATACTCCAGTTACGGTTGGAACTTTATATACACCGACGGCTCAAAACAGCAAACAGCTCAACGTTCGCAGTCACAAAAGAAAATGGTGACTTGATTCGACACGGCTCTCTCCACACAATATGATCATCATATACGGCCGAAGTCGGCGCTTTATTAGAAGCAGTTACTTATGCAAATTACACCAGGGGAAAGTATATCGTATGCACCGATAGCAAATCTTGCATCGAAGCCATAGAATCGCCGGAATACACACAAAATGAAATAGTCGCCATACGCAACAATCTTCTGAAATATCCAAACAAAGTGAAACTGATGTGGATCCCGGGGCACACAGGGATACCCGGTAATGAAAAAGCAGACGCAGCTGCGAAATACACCAACCATAACTTTCGGTTATTTCACAAAACAAGACATTATAACTGAGATTAAACGCCTAAGGAAAAAATCAGCTAAAGATAATTGGAGTGGATATATTCATCACTATTCTAAAGTGAACCCGTTCAGAATTAAGCCGACCTACACTGCAGACATCACCTTGCGCGCCATCAGGCCCTTTACCCGCTTACGTCTGGGACACACCATAATTACACACGCTCATTTATTGAAACGTGCCCCTCATGGAAACTGCCCATTCTGCGACGAAAACGCAACGTTAGAACACATATTAACCGCTTGCCCTATAACTGCAACAATTAGACATGAAATTTTCAATTCGGCCGATCCATTCCAGCTTCTGAATGAGCCCACCGCTAAAAATGTGAATATGATTTATAATTTTCTTAAGGAAACTGATCTACTTCGACGAATATAAAGATTTATAGCTACTCTAATTAACTCACTAACCCTACTTCCTAAGTACTAATCTATCCTTTCACTTCTGTTTTAATATTACATTAAACATACATATGTAACGGGTGATTTTTTAAGAGCTTGATAACTTTTTTAAAAAAAAAAACGCATAAAATTTGCAAAATCTCATCGGTTCTTTATTTGAAACGTTAGATTGGTTCATGACATTTACTTTTGAAGATAATTTCATTTAAATGTTGACCGCGGCTGCGTCTTAGGTGGGTCCATTCGGAAAGTCCAATTTTGGGCAACTTTTTCGAGCATTTCGGCCGGAATAGCCCGAATTTCTTCGGAAATGTTGTCTTCCAAAGCTGGAATAGTTGCTGGCTTATTTCTGTAGACTTTAGACTTGACGTAGCCCCACAAAAAATAGTCTAAAGGCGTTAAATCGCATGATCTTGGTGGCCAACTTACGGGTCCATTTCTTGAGATGAATTGTTGTCCGAAGTTTTCCCTCAAAATGGCCATAGAATCGCGAGCTGTGTGGCATGTAGCGCCATCTTGTTGAAACCACATGTCAACCAAGTTCAGTTCTTCCATTTTTGGCAACAAAAAGTTTGTTAGCATCGAACGATAGCGATCGCCATTCACCGTAACGTTGCGTCCAACAGCATCTTTGAAAAAATACGGTCCAATGATTCCACCAGCGTACAAACCACACCAAACAGTGCATTTTTCGGGATGCATGGGCAGTTCTTGAACGGCTTCTGGTTGCTCTTCACCCCAAATGCGGCAATTTTGCTTATTTACGTAGCCATTCAACCAGAAATGAGCCTCATCGCTCATCGGACACGGACGCGAAACACATTTCGAACCGAACACTGATTTTTGGTAATAAAATTCAATGATTTGCAAGCGTTGCTCGTTAGTAAGTCTATTCATGATGAAATGTCAAAGCATACTGAGCATCTTTCTCTTTGACACCATGTCTGACATCCCACGTGATCTGTCAAATACTACTGCATGAAAATCCTAACCTCAAAAAAATCACCCGTTATGTAGCATAACAGACAGCCGAAGGCCTCTGCTGCCAGTGCTGCTAGATATTTATTTGTAGAATATTAAGTATTGTACAAATAATTTATAAAATAAAAAATAAAAAAAAATAAATTAATCGGTCGGCTCTATTGAACTATATTTCGGATGTAATTTACTAAACTAATTACAAAAATCTAAAAAATTAAAAATTTTATTTAACAAAACATATAAAATGATGATTCTTTTTTTGGCAAATTGTGAATCTCACAAGGAAGGTTTGCTCTCTGAAACATAACAATGTGTAGGGTCTATCAATCAATTTTTTTTTAAATTTATTTATAGATAACACTTCAAAGAAAAATACAAAATTAATAAAAAAGTGTACCCACACGCATTATGACCTAAAATAAGCTTCAAAAAGTGGCTATGCCATATGGCAAAGAGTCACTGAAAGGGTTAATCTTCTTCGGTCCGATAAGAGTTTACGCTTTTCATAAAATGCTAGAGTTTTTTTTTAACTTAGAGAGCCGAGAAGCCTCATCCGTTTCACTTTGAAAGAAACAAATGAGGTAATACACACATTTTGTCTACGAGTATAAAGGACTTATTTTATAGTAACAAAGAAACGTTTCAAAACTTTTTTCACTTCATTATTTTCGATTAAGATGGAGGATCGAATTCGGTATTATTTGGACCATTAAAGTTTAGCACCCGCCAATGTTAGAAGTGTTTTATGAGTTTGGCCAGTCTCGTTTGTTAAAAGTGATGATAATGGCTCATGCCATTAATATTTTCTAGAATTTTGAATTTGAAAGGCGTGACAGCAAAATTTGTTCAAAAATTGGTGAATTTTGAACAAAAACTGCGGCGACTGGACTGCGGCGTATGAGGAATATTTGGAATAAAAATATTAATTTGTTATTTTTGCTTTCAGACATTTCGAAATATTTTGCACTGTTAAAATTCGTGTAATTCACTCAGGTATTTTATTAATTTGGTTTAATTCGAATAAAATTTTTGAGAAAAAATATTTCCGTTAATTTTTTTTTAAATTTGCATTTATTCAGAAATTACCTGTCTTGGAGGAACATTGAGTATTTGTTCACGAACAGGAAAACGACTTTGTACTTATGCTTTAAAAGTGCAAAATATTTGAGTATTTCAAGTACATATGTATGTATTTATAAATGTATTTCGTGAACATTGGTATCAAAGTCAGACAAATAAATTTGTGAACTTAAGTCAGCAATTTACCAATCAATTACAACACTTGATGCATGAGAGGTCAAAAATTTCAACTCCTTCTCGCTTTTACGAATAACTTTGACAGTAGACAGTGACATTAGATGCGCTGATTAGCCGTTGGCGAATGTACTACGCTATTATTATTATAATCATATCATAGCAAGGAATTATGGAGGCACGCGCACAGAAATAACCATGTCTGCCTTCATAATTATCGCGCAAAAAGGATTCATTTGTAGAAGCGGAGAAGCGGGAGCAGACGTATTTCTGCAAAAAAAAAAAAAACAATTGGTTTGATATAAAATAAGGAATTTGATAAGTATACTCACATAAGTTTTAACGAACAGACAGCAGCCACTCGTAGCTAATACTTGGATACTCTCAATTTGAGAATAACAAACGCGAAATAAAGTAAGAGCGAAGGAGAAATGCGATGGGATTACACTGCAGTGATTACTTTTTATGAGCACATTGCAATGCGTTCGAATTCATAAGAATCACACAAGTATATATTTAAATTTTGGCAAAGCTCGGAATAAATTATTCGCATGAAAATGGTTCGGCAATTTAAGATATATGTACTCGTATATTATATAAGAAAATGAGAGAATAAATAAATACGAGTCAACAAGTTAGTGACATAAATCAATATACAGTCAAATCTGGGTAAAAGAGAACTGGATAAGTGAGAAAACTCTATAAGTGAGAGTTATAGCCAGGACCCGAAACCTCTATCAGCGAGAATCAGAAACCTCTGTAAGATAGAGTCGTTTTTTCCTCATGGACCTCCGTAAGTGAGACTGGTACTTATCTATACTTCTATAAGCGACAGTCGAGTTTTATTTATTTATGTATATTATTTAGGAGGAACTGTACTTACAATAAAAATACAAACATACACAAAAAATACATACATACAGCAACAAATGACAAATCAAACTACAAATTTAATATCTGCTAGTTTATGACTCATTCTTAATTTTCGGGAAACTTCCTGACATTGTTTTTGTATTGTTTTCTTGTCAATATTGTGCCTATTCTATTGCGTGGAACTAAATATGGTTGTTATTTCAGCGTACTCGGTTTAGTGAGAAACATCTATAGCGAGAATGAGATTTTACTCCCTTGAACTCTCGCTTAAACTACTAAAATATCGAACCCGTTTTAGTAAAATTTAGCACATTCTGTTCAATTTGACTCAATTAAAAAAATATATATATAAATTATATCTCAATTATGATAAGAGCAAAAAAAATTATAAAGAAGAAATATGTTTTGAGCATTTGTTAAAATAAAAAATAAAATAATTATTATACATTTGATTAAAACCCCAAATGTAATATTCATTATATTTTCTAAATGTGGTTTATGATGTAAATTCTTTATTTATTCTTCCAAATCAATTTCACCTTCCAAAATATTCTTTTTCCAATAACACGCTCTATATCCTTCAGGACCTTCTTTAAGTCGATTTTATCTGGTCAATCGTGCAAAACGACGGCCCCGCATTGAACCAGTTCTCAGCAAACTTTGAACTCGTGATATCCAAAAAATTACATTAAGGAGTAAGTTATTTCCCCAAGTTTCCACAAGCTCTTTATTCATAAATCGTATGTATGGTGGATTATCGTGGTGTAAAATCTTTCCACAATTCCGCCCTTTTTAGGTGGATAGCGTTACGCAAACGACGCATAACGTTCAAATAATATTCCTTGTTGACTGTTTGACCGGTTGGCAGGAATTCATAATGCACAACACCACGATAATCCAAGAAAACAGTCAACATGACCTTGATTTTTGAGCGACTTTGACGCGATTTCTTTGGTCTCGTCTCTCTTTTGGCACGATATTCGCTCGATTGATCGGTTGTTTCGGGGTCGTAAGCATAGATCCAAGTCTCATCGCCAGTTATAATTTGTTTCATGACACCCTGGTAGTCGGAAAGCATCGTTTCACACACTTCAATGCGACGCCTTTTTTCCAAAAAAATCAATGTTTTCGGTACCAGTCGAAATGGTATTGGCTGAGCCTTTCGATATGTCAACTTCATCAGCAAGGTCTCTAATTATTAACACAGCTATACAAAAAAAGATTTTTTTTGTTGCCCTGAATACCTGTGAAAATTTTTATGTTTTCAAGTGTCCAGATCACGAATATATATATGAAAGTACTGAATGTGCTCTTATTTTTATGATTTTCACAAATTTTATAATTTGAACTACAATCAGCTTTTTATTTATAAAGATCGATTTTATCAGTCATGATTAGACTTGCTGCGCAGAAGAGCTGAGATCGCAATTATTCGACAATACGAAGTACCTCTACGTGAATCTAAATAAGTTCTGATAAGTTAATATTTCGTTTCAATCAATGCACATATTTAAATATCTATTTGTTGTGTCTTTTAAAATGTGTGTTCGTCAAGAAGAAAGTGTAAATATAGTACTGATTTGTTTTGTTATATTTGCGGTGTTTATTTAACAAAAAAACAACGACGAAACATCACAGACTTTGTTAAGGAGGCTTACACTGAATACTTCGGTTTAAAATGGACAAACTAGAAAAACCATGGGTTCCTGATAAAGTTTGTAAGTTATGCGTTGAGTCTTTACGGTTATGGAAAAAAGGAGAACGTTCTGGATTAGACTTTGGTATTCCGATATTCTGGATGAAGCCTACAAATCATTTCGATGATTGTTACTTTTGCGTTGTTGATGCAAAAGGTTTTAATCGCAATCAAACCTGGACATATCCAGATTTTCAATCTACAAAATGTCCTATACTACATAGTGAAAATCTTCCTCGGCCTATTTACGTTCCAAAAGTAATTCGAATATTCTCAGAAACAATGATGTTACCAAATTCACAGAAATCGGGACAGTCTACAAGTGGAAGTGAATGGGAAGGTGAAACATCTATGCCCAAGTTATTTTCTCAAAATGAACTCAGTAACTTAATACGTGATCTCTATTTCTCAAAACAAGGATCGGAATTGTTAGCGTCAAGATTGAAAGAAAAAAATTTATTGGCCCCAACAGTGACAATTACGACATCCAGGACACGAGAAAAAGAGCTATTTCAATTTTTTAGTGAAGATGAAAGTCTGGTGTACTGTAATGATATCGCGAAATTACTTTTAGACATGGGTTTAACAGAATATAAACCTACTGAGTGGCGACTTTTCATTGACAGTTCTAAAAGAAGTTTGAAGTGCGTTTTACTGCACAATGGTAATAAATTTACATCTATTCCAATCGCTCATTCAACAAAACTCAAAGAGGAGTATAAAAATGTAAAATTAGTTTTAGAAAAAATTAAATACGCGGAACATTAGTGGTCGATCTGTGTAGATTTGAAAATGGTTAATTTTTTACTCGGTCAACAGAGTGGATACACGAAATACCCGTGCTTTATTTGTATGTGGGACAGTAGAGCCAAGCAACATCATTGGAATCAAGATGTTTGGCCTGTGAGAGATTCTTTAAATGTCGGTAAAGCCAATGTAATCAGAGAGCCATTGGTAAGCAGAGACAAAATCATACTCCCACCATAACATATTAAGTTAGGAATGATCAAGCAATTTGTAAAAGCATTAGACAAAGACGGATACTGTTTTAATTACATTTGTAGAAAATTTCCTAAGCTTAGTATAGAAAAGTTAAAAGGTGGAATATTTGATGGTCCTCAATTGCGGCTAATGATGAAAGACTCAGATTTTATCAAAGTCATGACTTTTCCGGAAAGTAAAGCTTGGGAAAGTTTTGTATTGGTAGTCGAAAATTTCCTAGATAATCATAAAGCACCAAATTATGAAACAATTGTGCAAAATATGCTGACAAATTTTCAGACTCTAGGAGCAAATATGAGTATAAAGTTACACTACCTTCGCAATCATCTAGATAAATTCCCGTATAATTCTAAAAGTGATGGAAGAATGGTATCAGGGTCGCTGGGATTGTCACATGATGGCAGATTACTGCTGGTGTTTAAAAAGAGATTGTCCAAAGAAGAATTATAAAACAAAAGCTAATAAAAGGCATTTTGAGGGAATATATTATAAGTTTTTAACATTTTTTTCTCTATTTACTTCAATGTTTGTTAATCTTTCAAAATAAAACTAATATTTTCAACATTTATGTCATTTTATTTCTTGTTTTCCGATTTTTTTGAATTAAAATGAAAATAAAGATTTTAAAAAAACTTAGAGCAATTCTTACAAAATCATTAATAGTTTCGTGAATTGTGAGTATAGATATATCTAAAATTAGTCTCATATCCAGGGCAACAAAACCACTGTATACCAGTGTAATCGACGGTTTTTCAACACCAAATCCTTGATTTGTTGAACGTGAGCTTCGCCAGTTGAGGTTGATGGTCGTAGCATCCGTAGCAGAAAATTGATTCCGTAAACAAAATTTAATGCAAATTCTTTGCTCAAAAAATTTCGACATCGCAAAAAACGAAAAACTCACTTTTATCAGCTCACAAAACGACACGTATCTCAAACACTAATGAATATTTTGACATGAAATTTGACATAAATGTGACTGACAGTACTACCAACGTAAAAAAAAAATAATTCTCCAAATTCTTCGACGCGTGCAGTTTAAATCTTTATTTTTTGGGCACAGTAGTATATGTATAAGTTCTCTTTTATATTTCAGGATTTGGCAAGCCTAGTTTCGTAATATGGCAACTCACAATCTTACGAGAAAGTCTGACATTTTGGATAATGTATGTTACATATTTCTTACATATCGATAATGGCAACTTAAAGTATTCATTTCAGCAAAAAAAAAAAATGAATTATTTCTTTCAGCAGCTTTACATTGATGAACTTGCTTTAATTTTTAGCGATAAAGCACAGATCACTCCGATTCGATTTCGTGAAGGTCTTCCAAAACCAGTTCCTGTTCCGGAAAATATTGAGGCTGTGCCCAAACTGATATTGAAAGATCGTCATGTAACCTATCGTGGGATTGGGACAACTATAGGCATTAGTAGAACTAGCATACATTCAATATTACTTAATATATTGGATATTACACACTCTGTCAAAAAAGGATCGTTTCGACAGGTCGAGAAAAATATTAAGAAAATAAGATAAAGGTGCTTCGAAACATGTCTAAACAACGTGACAGATTGTAAATCACGGATTCACGAATGTGCCCGAAAGTAATAGCAGTCCACTGTTTGAGTATGTATTTCAAATTGAGCCGAATCTAACAAAAGTTATTCGTTATTATTATACAAGCAAAGGGTGGCCCGACATACTACTAGAACAACGCAGAACAGTAAATTCTGAGTGAAACACGACCATTAGTTTGCTAATTGTCTGGCAAGAAACCACAAATCAACCGACGAAGACGGATCCTTCTTTCCGTACGACAATGGAAGCTCTCAAACAAAGACTGAAACAACCGAATTTTTGAGCACTTAAAATAATGATTTCATGTGTCATCGTCTACTGTATATGTCCCCAATTTTGCAATATAAAAGGCAACTTTGAAACATAGTATTCCAATACGAAAGGTATCGCTCTACAAAAACGGTCTTCTTAATTTTTTCATTAAAAACATTCAGGTAAAAAGATTTCTACATTTCGTGAATGTTCAAACGACACGGCGTAAGAATATAGTAACACTTAATATAACTTCTAAAGAAATACTTTTATGAAAAAAATCATAACCATTTTGTTGTCTTTCAGAATCTCTTTTTCAAAGTTGTAGGTTAATGTGCTTTAAAGATAAAAATTTTTTTGCACAGAACGAAAAATGCCATGTAAAATATATGATTTAACTATCATGTAGTATACTTTTGTCTAATGTAAATTTCAGTTGACTTGGGCGGTAAACGGCTGTTTTAGAAAATGACGAAACTCCACGATCTCGTATTGGTATAGTACCGTCGCGAGTACCGCGCTTTTCACGATCTAGAGACCATTTTACAGTAATGTTTCAACACAATCTAAGGAGCAATCGAAACAGTGGATTGGGCGAAGACTGGAAGAGTTAGACAACATAAGTATGAGGGTTATATAAAGTGGGTTAATTGCATTTATGCCCACAGTTATTTTTGAAACTACTAAAAGTCCAAGTATATTGCTTAGTGGTAAAGTTAAAATACCAACATTGAATCAATCGATTTGAATTTATTTGCATCCCAAGCTCAACCCTTCCATTTCACACAGATGCACAATATGTTTTGATTGTAGATTTTATATACATACTGTTATTAAATATCTCAACATAGAATGCATTACAAGTCAACTTGAGATCTAAATTTCTTCGTTTCTTTGAGATTGACTCAGAAATGCTTTTTTTTTTGGTTCAAAAACTAAAATAATAATAAAATGAAGTTTTTTTTATTACTTTTGTAGGAATTTTTAATGAGTTCTTTAAAACTAAAAGTAGTGTTAAAGAGCTAAGAGGCACTAACGGACCTTCTTTTCTAACACCCACCGAAAAGTGAACCAAGTCAACAGACGGATCTAGGACAAACGATAAGTCCCACACATATGATGCCAAATTGGTTTTAATATCGCCATTCCAGTATTTTTGTTAATTATCAAAGTGTGGCTTAAAGACACGCAGACATTCCATCATGGTGCCTATCGCAAAGTGTCACGAAATGAATATAAATTATGAAGCTACTATATATGTATATGTATAGATGCATTGTGCTGTGGAAATCTTTGATGGTGATTGAAAGGTGTACGAAGCTGCGTCATTGTGATTTTGCTAATTTTCGCTGCATCACATTTTTGTGCAGCACGAACTCACCGTGGTCCACGTCAATTAATGGATGGCTGTATTGCTGATGTTCTGCCAGGACATGCGAATTCCTTAATAAATGTAATCAATTTCATGGCCAACCCAGATCACAGCCATTGGAATAAAATATGTTTCGCGTGAAGGATGGGATATTGAGGTATGACTCACATCCATTAATACAACGGACATAACTTCTATAAAACATTTGTAATTTTAAATAATAAATATAGTAAAAAAAAATTCCAACATTATTAATGCTTTGGGTTTGGAGAGTCCAATTGCTATCGTTTTATTTGAAAATATTACATAATTTATGTTGAAAACTTTTGTTATGGTTTTTATAAAAAAAAAGTGTGCTGTAATTTTTTATTGAATTCAGAATGTGAGCTAAAAGTTAAAATCAATTATACTTAACTCCAAACCCTAAGTTTGAGGCTTCAACGGAGATGAAATCCGCTGACCTTGCGCTCCCCACAGTTTAGTACTGCAAGTGTCGCAATTTCAAAGATTTATTTGGTATCATATCGCATTACATTCTGAAGTACGATAAAATGTTCAGTCGTATTCACTGCTAACTTTGTGTGGAGCAGTCGCCAAGAAGGAAGGTGTCTGCGATACCTATGCTATTCACTCTACCGGCCAGTTGATTGATTATAGAAAATAACTTACTTTTCTCACATCTTGATATTTTTGATATATAAGGGGATCTAGGAGTAAAGTAAAAAGCGGCTGTCAAGGTTCGAATGCTTCCGCATATACCATACCTATTGAAAGAAATAAAAACAAGAAAAAAACTTTAACTTCGGCTGCACCCTTCACAGGTTCATTTCTTTTAGTAACTATGTGTTCAGTTTGTATGGAAGCTAAAAGCAATAGTAATCTGATCTGAACAATTTTTGTGGATATTATATTTTACCTTAAGCATGTCAAATTTTGTGAAGATACCACGTCAATTGTGAAAGTTTCCCATACAAGAACTTGATTCTGATCGTTCGTTTTGTATGGCAGCTATATGCTATAGTGAGCCGATCTGAACAATTTCTTCGGAGATTAGATTGTTGCCTTAGAAATAATCTGTACCAACTTTTGTGAAGATACATTGTCAAATGTGAAAGCTTTCCATATAAGAAGCCTTGATTGCGATCGTTCAGTTTATATGGCAGCTATATGCTATAGTCAGCCGATATCGGCAGTTCCGTCAAATGAGCAGCTTCTTGAAGAGAAAATGACGTTTGCAAAATTTCAAAACGGTATCTTAAAAACTGAGGGACTTGTTCGTATACTTATATACAGATGGACAGACAGACAGATGGACATGGCTAAATCGACTCAACTCAACATAGTGATCATTTATATATGAACTTTATAGGGTCTCGACGCTTCCTTCTGGGTCTTACAAACTTCGTGAGAAACTTAAGATACCTCGTTCAGGGTATAACAACAAAAAAAAAATAATAATTTTACTATGTTAAGCCGTATACTTTTTAATTGACCTGTTGTTTATATTATAGCATCATATATTAAAGCAGGGTAAAATATGATATTTTTGATATCTCTTCTAATGGGTTTCTCAATAGATCGTCTATATTTAAACACTATCTAGAATTCGCTCACTGAATTGTTAAATAAAACTCTCAATTTAATGGCTATATTCATATAAATTTCTTATTCAAATAACTTAACGCTTTATTACTCATTATCGAAGTTTACAACCTTTTACATGGATCTCATTTACCCTTCATACGGCAGATTTTTTAGGTAAAAAACCTTCTGAAAGTGTAAAATGTGGATTTATTTAAAAGTTTATAGTGTAATTTAATTAATTTGAAGTGAAAAATGTGAATAAAGTGTGCTTCATGTGGTGAAATAGCTGGCTCGGAAGAGAAATATCACCAGAAGAATGTGTTGAAATTATGATCTCATTTCCCTTTATACGGCAGAACTCTAGAACTGTGTCTGCTGTCAATCCGGTAGCCCTTATATGGTATATCGTTAAAAAAAACTTCGGTGCACTAAAATTCTGTTTACAAAATCTTGTACTATCTTTCTCATTTTTATACTTTGTCTGTTAGCAGCATAATAAAATTATGGAAGAGACTTAAATTTCTCTAAATATCTTGCTGAAGTTCTCAACTCAGCTCGCCAATTTCCTATATTCATATACAAATGTGTGTATTTATTTTAAAGTTAATATGTACATATGTATGTGAATGATTGTATGTAGCTTCTCTTCTCGCAGTCTACTCAACAATATACTGCAAAACAAGTACTTTAGTGGAGCGCCGTAAGGTTTATACCTCGGAGTCCAGGGCCAGTCAATGAATCTTTACAAAACTTGGGAAATGTGTTTTTAATAGTACAGTAGACGCTCACAAATTAGAACATCGAGAAATTAGACACAGAGTTTTTAATGCATTGGACGCTCAGAAATTAGAACTTGAAATTCTAATTTCTGAGCGTTTTTTTTTTATTATTTTTAAACACAAGGGAATTCACATTCTTGGTTTTTATTTTACTGAACAAATGTAAAATAGAAAGGGGAATCCCCAAGATATATTTTAGTTTTTGTTTTCCATACTTTTAGTGTTTTTGTCATTCGCATGTGAAATTTGATACGCTCAGGCATATTTTGCAAGACTCTACCGAAAACTAAAAATAACTTACTAAAAATGTCAAATAAACGTAAAAAAAAAACACTTTATCTTTGGAAACCAAAGTAAAGATATTGGAAAAGCTGGACAAAGGAGTTCAAAGGAATCGTCTAGCGCTAGATTTCAATGTGAGCAAATCTGCCATCAGCTATATCAAGTCCAATAGGTCATCTATATTAAATACTGTTTCCAACACTTATCAGGAAGCATCAAATAAAACTATGCATAGTGCCGAATATCCGAAAATGGAAAGTCGTCTTTATGAGTGGTTTTTAAAACAACGCGAAAGGAAGTGTACATTGACAGCAACAATATTGAAGGAAAAAGCTAAACAAATTTTTGGTGAAGAATACCCCGATAAAAATAAAAATGCATTCCGAGCAAGCGATGGATGGTTTACTAAATTTAAAAAGCGACACGCCTCGATCACTCCATTTATTCACAGATTCCGTGCAAAAGTCACTGAGATAGGGTTAATAGAGTCGCAATTATATAATGTGGACGAAACCGGATTATTTTATCGTTGCCTACCAGATAAAACATATGTCTCTGCTTTTGAAAAAAGTGCGCCTGGATACAAAATTCAAAAAGAACGAATTTCAATTTTACTTGGTTGAAATGCTGATGGCTCTCACAAATTAGTGCCCTTAGTTATTGGAAAAGCCAAAAATCCCAGGAGCTTCAAAGATTTTAATAATCCACTTCATTACAACTTTTCCAAAAATGCTTGGATGACGTCTCGGATCTTTCACGATTAGTTTCACAAGATATTTATTAATGAAGAAAGAGGAAATAACTTCGCTTTTAATTTTAAAATATTTTTTTGTTTACAGGTCATCCAGTTTTCTCAAAAAAATAACTTGCCTTCGAAGGCTTTTTAGCTTATTGATAACTGCTCCGCGCATGCACCGATTGAGCATCTTCAAAGCAAAGATGGCAACATAGTTGCGTATTTCAGCTGTGCAACCAATGGATCTTGTTTACAGAAGTAAGTTACTTGTTGAAATAATAGCTGAAGGTGGTGCACTGAACAGTCTGTTGAAATCCCATTCCATCCGAAAGGCAATAATATTTCTGAAACAAGCTTGGGATGAGATAACGCCAACAGTGATGAGGAATTCTTGGTCAAAGTTGTTAAATTGGGACTCTGACCAATACGACAGCGATGATGACGAGCTACTAGCACAGTTGCTTAACAAAAATGAGGACTGCAATGAAACTCTCCAAGTAAATTAGCAGAAATTGATCCAAACAGTTTCATGTGTATTGCTGACATCGAGAAGTGGAATAAAGATGAGTTTGAAGACGGAACTGGTGATGACTTAAGTAGCGATGATGAGTTTTCTGATAGCAGTGAAGAACGATATTGTTGATGAGACACCAGTTATTTCAAATGTTATAGCTATTGAAAGCGTTAACAATTTAATAAAATGTTGCAACAAGAGTGAATTGCCTTCCAGTGAGCACATGGCCAATCTTTTGGCCCTCCGTAACGATATTGTTATATCGGATTTAAAGAAACCACAAAAACAAACAAATATTAATTTTGAACTGAGCCCTTATCCTGAATATTTAATTAATTTCTGAAATTTTAAGTTGTTTTTTTTTTAATAATTGTTATGTACTGAACTGAATTGTTATGTTTTTAAATAAAATAAGAAAATAAATAAAAAAAATGTTTTTATATAGTTTTTGGAAGTGGCTTAACTCTTAGTTTTATTATTCACGTTAAAAAAAATCCGTCCAGAAATTAGAACATTTCGGAAATTAGAACTACCCCAAAAACGAAGTGGTTCTAATTTCCGAGCGTCTACTGTATATAGAAAAATGTAGAAAAAATATTTTGTGCGATCTCAATTTTTTAATTATTATTATAAATAATTATTAAATTTTTGGAGTTTTCTTTGATATATAATAGGTACAAATTATATTTTAAAAGGAAGAGCTATTGCAAACTTGATCTTAGTTCTTAAGGAACTGCAGGTATAAAAATGATGGTCGGGGTGGGGAATAGAGGGAACAACAGCAGCTGTTGAGTGTTGTTAATTCGGGCCCTAACAGAATAGTACACGTGACATCGTGCTAGGCTTAATACGTAGCTGTTGTTGTTCGCTCCGAAAATGGAGCAGCATAGCTTTTGTCCGGTGAATGGAGCAGCGTAGCTTTTGGGTCTCCTAACGTCTGTTTACTTGATTATGCAATGAATGCGCGTTCATTTTCGTACTACAAAATACATACATACATACTTTCAATAAAAAATATAGATAGAGGCTAACAAATGTTTTGATTGGATGAACATTTTAGTTTATAAAAAACCCCTAACAAAAACTGAAACTGTAACTCTTCCAAGACAACTAGAAAAAGTAGAGATTTCAAAAAAAAATAAATCCAAAAGAGGGAAGTTATATGATGGAATTTATGCTTCCTGACACAATCCATACTTCCAATCATTCATTATGATATAAAGGTTAGTTATTAATATTAGTAATATTTGTTGTTACAGCCTCGTATAAAAAGGGTGAACCATCGAATGGCGATAACATAAGTAATGATTGCCTCATTTGTGACAAAATCGGATGTAGTTCTGAATTAATCTCTGAACTAGGAGATATTATAAAAGTCACTAGAGAAATATCAACACTGAAAGCTGCTTCTGCAGAAAGAGCGGATGGACTTTCTCAGTACTTAAATACTCGCGAATTTGTCTACGTGCATTCAGTATGCAGACAAAATTATATCAATAAAGGGTGTATTAATTCTTATTTGAAAAAACACCACACCAGCATGCTTCAATGGATTTTGATTGGAAAAATAGGTGCTTTTTATGTGAAAAGAAGCGGATAAAATGAAAAAAACGAAAATCCAAGTCGTCAAGACAACAAATCTGCTACGTAACTACTTCTGATTTCAAGAAAACGATATTAAATTTGATAAGTGAAGAGAGAAGTGAATATTGCCGCAATATCCATAAAATAATTGTAGGCGTGTTAGATTTAGCAGCTCAGGAAGTTAAGTATCACGCATATGTATTTAAAATATACCGTAAAACAGACACAGAGAGAGAAAAAAATTCATCCAGTCACAGCAGATTTTCAAATATATTGAAGAAAACGATGACTGTCAGTTTTCACAGGCACAATTAAAAATTATTGTAACAATTGACCATATTCCTGACGATAAAACAATAAAAATGAGGTTAACGAATCATAATGAGGATAATATTGTATTTTCCACTAAATTTGGATCCAATACAATAATATGTTTTACAAAACAACGATACGAAATATTGTCCGATAACTGGTACAAATGTGTTAAAATATGAAATATGACATGTATTATTGGTTAAGTAAATCGATAATTAAACGATAATGATATTTATGATGTTCCGCGGGAACTTAAAAAGTATCGGTACATACTTGGCTCAATCCATTTCTATTGTTCTTGACTGGCACTTTTGATTCAAGTGGTCGACCCAGAATGCAGGCAAACTAGGCAGGTGGATTGTCTCATTTTTCCATTTTTTCAGGTAGAGAGGTTTAAATATTAGGTAAGTAGAACCTTTCTTTGTGTATTTTAAAATTTTACGAATTTTTATTTCATATTGAAATAATATATTTTTTCTTTTATGAGATTTACCAATATTGTGAAATATAAATATAGATTCGGTGACAATTTTTGTAAAGCTCACATTGATGTGACAGGCAAAGTTAAAAAAAAGGAGTTTTCTATTGCAGTTGCTTTTCGGAGCCGTTTTGAAAACTAGTACACATCTTTATATATTTCAGTGTATATATATGCCATTCAAATGTCACGAAAACTAGTTTTACATAGGTGTTGCATACTTTTGCGCATATTTTTGGTGAGCTGCTTAAATTTACTATCGCCTTCCTACAGTGTCGCTTAAATATAATATTCTGGCTTCAGTACCACTTAAAAAAGTTACAAACAAACATACATACATACAAGTGAAGCTAATGAAAACATATTAAAAGGAAAATATCCATATGCATGGATAGAGGAATTTCAGCGCATTGCCTTATAATCACATGGCAGCGCTGCATTTCGTTGTAATTTTTGGTAAACAAATGAGGTTCAAATGAATGAAAAATGTAATTTTTAAAATAAAGATTTTTTAGGTAAAAAAACTTGCTGAAAGTGTAAAATGCGGATTTATTTAAAAGTTTACAGTGTAATTTAATTAATTTGAAGTGAAAAATGTAAATAAAGTGTTTTTAATGTGGTGAAATAACTGGCTCGGAAGAGAAATATCACCAGAAGAATGTGTTGGAATTATGAATGCGGAACATTGATACCGCAAACTATGTTGCAGCGACCAGCTCTAGAATATTTACTGAAAATTATTTCTTGCACATGCAAAACAGGATGTGGAGCATCTTGTGGGTGCAGAAAAAGTGAATTAAGGGGGTATTCTACTCTAGAAATCAAATTTTGGGCATTTTTTTGAATTTTATTAAAAAAAAAAAAAAATATTTTTACTATCTATTTTTTTATGGTGTTTTTACTGATATCTTAAGAATACAGAAAAAAAAATTTCAAAAAAAAATATTAACAATTAAAATAATTAGAGGGGGGAAGAGACAGTGGTAAAAAAATGGCGCTTCCTGGTGACATTGATCCTGACTCTCCTAGTGGTCTGAAAAAAAAAATCAAAAGAAATTCTTAATCAGTAGGATGCTGTTATAGTCCGGGAACACAAAATTTTTTTTTTTTTTGAAAAATGGCGACTGCCTGAAAATAAAAATCATTTTTTACGTTTTTTTTTTGAAATTCCTGATTTTTTTTTAACACTTTGAGCTCCGCGTGTACCACCGGTGAACATTTAAGTTTTGAAGATTTGGGACAATGTGACCACCCGTGGACATTGGTGGATTTTCATTATGGGACAATGTGGCCACCGATGGTCACAAAAAAAAAGGAAAAAAAAAAAATAACAAAAATGCATTTGGTTTATCAAAAATAAATATCACAAAGTCACCTCAATCGCAAAAAACCAATAAAACTAAGTACAAAATCAATAAAACAAAAACAACCAAACCAGCTTGTCAACTAAAACACAACCCTTCGTCAGCATGCGGTCCACCGGTGCAGAAAAAAATGACCACGGGTGGGCACGCGGGGCTCAAAGTGTTAAATATTAAATACAAAAATTTTGACACGATGCTGGTAGGAACGATAAAGGATTATATAAAGAAGGTTCACTCAAAATTTCAAGAAATCGGTTGTATAAAACTTGAGATAATGCCGGTACCGTGTGGAAAAGAGTATTTTCGAGAAAACGCGTTTAAAGTTTAGGAGACAATTCTAGTGAACACGGACACCACCTCACAAAATCGGCTGTATCTCCGAAAATAAGTCGAATTTTGAAAAATCCTTCCAAGGTCATATTTTTGAATGTCTAAACTTTAAATTTTTTAAAATTCTAGACTGCACTGAGCTTGCTTAGAATGCAATGGTCAAAGCTGTACTAATCCTTTACCTACAATCTACCTCAACGAGATCGACGACGACAATACTGAACAGTAATGTATATAGTTGATGATAAATTTTTGTTGTAAATCTACTCTCGTAACGGGAAATTAGTTATTAGAAAGCTTTGTGTATTCCACTATCATGATATATTTTTTATCTATTTTCTATTTGCAATGGGTAATTTACCAAATATTTTTTTTTTTCAAAAGTTTTGTATCTTTCCAGTAGTTCCAGATTTCATAAACAAAGCACCCCAGGAATTACGGGCTTCCTTGGACCCTCTTGTCAAATGCAGTTAACTATTTTTCTCTTAGGCCTCTCACGAGCTGTAATACTCGTTACAGTGGCATCACTTTTAACAAGTACATACCATTTAACTAAATCTGAAAACGTACCTGAATTATGCTCACAGAATAAAGAAAATAGTCTGATTCAATGCCGAAAAGACCGCAAGCAGTAGAAAAACAGAACTGCAGTACGACAAAATATTTTTTAGGCCATGCCCGACTTTCAATGTCACTTTACCGTTAACAGGGCCTCAGACGTTTCATTCTGGGTATCACAAACTCCGTGGCAAACTTGATATAAGCCGTTCAGGGTATACAAATAAAAATAAATCAAATTTGACTGCCATGTCAAAGCTTTCAAGGACCACTTAAGCTTACAATATTAGGTGGCAGATGTAAGAATTGCCGAAGCATACAGGATTTATAAGACTGGAAATATAAAGGGCACACATACATACATAGTTACATCTTAAAGTTTTCATTTAAATAAAAAACTGTGCACGAGTAAATAAATGTCTTCATATACATACATGAATGTACTCTCACATACACATACACATTCATATACAATATTGTATTTTCATTTGCATATAAGCATATATTTAAAGTGCAGTGAATCGTGAGCGGTTGAGTACAGCAATTGTTTGTTTCTTTTATTCATAGGTGCCACGAGTTGTAAGTGTGTACAATGGTGTGCATTGACGTGTGTATAATTTTTTTGCTTTTGCACAGTAAATGTTGTTTTTTATATTTTTTCAAAAGGAATTTCAGGTAAACGCCGTTTTTAAGCAGCCGAGCAAATGATAAATATATCTCTCTTTTATTGATTTTTCTTGTTCGAAAGGACCTTGAGCTAAAATTGAAGGGTCCTGTAGTTGCCTCCGAAAAATGATTAGTACTTTGTCGTGCTGATTCTCACCGGCAGTGTGTCTATTGTATGGTTCCCGATTAGACAAGTTACCAAAAGCAATATTATCCCTGGATTTCTGGCGCTGTATCGCATTCGATTTTTTTCCTAAACGAAATATCACATTTTATTAATGGACGACTAAGATTCCATATTTTAGTTACGTACATATATGAACAGAGTGACATTACCTTATATTTTTATGTTGGGTATATTGTTTCGGCTCAAGCCACTTCTATTCAACACAAAACTTTCTCCAAACGAAAATAATCTTTATGAATTGGATCTGATAAAAAGTCAGTCACTAAAATTTTCAGGGTATTTTAATAAGAAATAATGGACACATAAGGTCTTGTTGATACAAATATTCAAAGGATCGAAAGTGCGGTTATTTGTTTAACGAGGAACACACTAAATGGTACAGTCAGATCCTCTATATATACATTTATATTTTGAATTTTCCATTATACTTCTATTTGTATCTTACTAAGACACTTTTGAACACAAATAACCCACTGTAGTGGCATTATGTCTCTCAAAAATCACTCATGCAAAGAGCGCGTTTCAACTATTCAGAAGATTGCTTTGATTTGTTTTGGTGGTGATTCGTATGCCATTTGAAGTTTTACAAAATGATATGATGGATTGGAAACGGATTTCTGCCAGCTTTTGATAGGTCTAAACTGTTTTGCATATGTTTTGTTTTAAATACATAATGAGTCAGTTTGTATGCACATTAGGGTGGTTATTTTTTTTATTAGAAAATAAATGTTAAATTTTTTCGTTGCAGGTTTCGTAGGTGTGTGTAGCTGTATGATCGTGCGGGTTAGGTTAGGTTAAAAGCTCGATTCTTGCAATAAAGGTCATAAAGAATTCCTTGAATAGCGACAAACGGCGGTCCAACGTGAGACTTCAAACTCTTAAGTATTGATCATGAAGACTCTATTAATTCGACAAATCGCTTTGAGATTTAAATAAAATGGAGTAAAGCAGCACCAAAATATGACTACCGAAATGATTCAAACTCAGGCTTGCAAAAGGTGGACAATTCGAGTCATAAAATCCAAACACTTACTGAGATAATTCAACTACATTTTATAGGTGAACCATAACAAACTAATTTAGTTTTTACATTAACTTCGACTCATACTCACTTAATAAACGGTGAGAAGTCTGATGAAGCCTCACCAAACTTCAGATACTAATAGCTTGGACGAAAGTGTTTAGTATAAACACAAGAAATTCACGTCAATTTCATTTTAATAACATTAATATTTCTGGAACGCTACAAAGATCTTACATTCATATGTTTAGTTAAACACTTTAATTTAATATTGGTATCACCTTCATACACATTCTTCAGCATAAACATATGTATGTATGTAGGCGCTCAAATGGAGCTTGTAATGCCTTTAGAAACAGACTCCAATTCTTGAAAAGCTCCTTGGTTTGCTTCCTAGTTTTCTAAATCACTTGTCATGGCACTCGTATTTATCCAAAATGTTTCATTAAGCAGGATACCATGAGCCAAACTTTTGATTCGGGTTAATC
>CM050323.1:44242250-44257604 GCA_027475135.1 Bactrocera correcta
CAGCCGACTCGCTTGAAAAACTAACACATTCATACTTACATCCCTGTAGGAAAAAGTACAAGTTCCGAATTTGTTCAGAGCGCTAGACGTCAATGTTAATAAATATAATAATAAAATATTATTCGTACACATAAAAAATAATACATAAGAATGGAAAAGTCTTACTTTTTGATGAACTTAAGGGTGTAAATGTTCTCTACCAGCAAAGCTTGTGTGTATTGTACTTCGAACTATATGTAAATGGCGGCTAGTGAAGTTAAAGTGTTGATTTCGAATCTTTCAGATGTGAGCAGAAGTCAGTGTAAGTGATTGCTCCATTTTTTTACCGCGAGCATAATGTTATTTAAGAGTCTGTAGAATCCTACAAAAGTATTTTTGAGATCAGACATTTGAAGTTTTCGAAATTTGTTTCTTTATGAAGTAAAATTCGTCTGAAAATGCGAGTACATGTTGCGTTTCCCTTCTTCTTCTTTGCTTTTCCCTACGGGAATGAAATTGCAGGCCTATGAATACATGTAAGCATAGGCAAACACACTTGTGTAACCATATGAATACATAGATGCTGGTCGAAGCATGGCAAATCGTGCTTTAGTGTAATTCCGAAGAGCATTTATGTCATTGAAAACCGAAACGCCTCTCGAACGGAATTGTTATTACCACTTATGGTCTGTCGTCTGCCAGCAACAACGTCAACAACAACCATATATCATCAGACAAAACAAGTACAATAACAAGCGAATGTTGAAAGCAGGAAGAGTGAAGAGTGAAGAGGGCATCCATCGAAAGCCAAGCCATTGAAGGGCGCATTGAAGGTCCAAATGGATTCGACGAACACAATAGTGTCAGCGCATATGCACTTATTTCCATATGAATGCACTTTCTAAGCGACGGAGCATGGATAGGATACACATGCACTTACTAATGAAACACAAGTAATGGGAAATGTGTGCCCATAGCCATTCTTATGCAGCCATTCAAAGATCGTAAAAATCCCAATAATTGCCAGCAACCCACATCTTCAACAGCACAAAACCCGTAATTTTGCAACCGCAAAAGAAAATGAGTAAATAATTTGAATTTAGAATTGTTATAAAGAATACTCACGTTAAATTGAGTTTTTAGTAACTCAGAAAATAAAATATTTTAAAGCTGCAAGTTGTGTCACTGTACTAAATCAAGTACGCAAAGAATATCTTGGAAATACATAGTATGTAGTTCAAGAACGCATTTTAGCTTTAGATCCAACTTCTTTCTTATTCTTACATTTGAATGTGTCAAATACTTTTTTGAAATCGACCACCTGATATTTGTTCTGTGACATACCCATTTATTATTTGTGCAACAAAGTTTGAAGATAATGCAAGAAATATTGAAGAATATCACTATTAAACACACTTTAACCTTCCTCGGTTCTTCGGGTCATATTGATCCGAAACTAAAGTTTAATTTATAATAAAATTACTAATATATAATAAGGACAACAGATATGGAATACGACAGGGAGAAGGAAAGAGCAGGAGGAGCAGCGGTAGGCCGGGGAGGTCAGGGAGCTAGGCGAAAGCTTAGCGACCTTGATGCTCTCTCGCCAGAGATGCGGGCGCTGTTCGAGGAGCATGCCGGGGAGGACGAGGACGGCAGGCCCTCTAGCAGCGGCGCCCGCCGCTCAACAGACGTCCAGACCGCGGATGCAGCTAGAAGCACCACCAGGACCCACCCAAACAGGCCAAGCCACTGGGACTCGGGAGAGTCGCACTGGGCAGAGGCTGGTGGTGCACGCAGGAGGAGAAGGAGGCGCAGGAGAGGAGGGCAGAGATCTCTCCCAACGGTGGACAGACCCGGCGTGTATGACGACCCCCGGAAGAAGGCCATGAGCGGTGCCTGCCTCAAGTGGTATCTGCGGTATCTCCGGGATGGGATGACCCCTGAAGCGGGGGAATCCCTGGCTAAGCAACGGTACTCGGATACCACGGTACCCCCAACAAGGGAACGCGGCAAGGCAGTGTCGGAAAGTGCGCAAGGCAGCCGGTCTATAGACCGTGGCCAGGGTAGTGCACCACCGACTGAAACGCGCGGTGACGGGAAGGCGGTCACCTTAGCAGAGACCGTTAAGAGGAAGAGCGGTCAACTAACACCACAGGCGCCCCCCAACTGGAAAAGGCCGAGGGACAACAGCAGGAGAGCAGAAGGACAGCACCGGCTCCCTCCCGGGCGGAGGAGGGGCGGCGCAGGTATGTGGATGCTGTCAAAAGCATCCGCATGGCTGTACTGCCTCAGGACTACCCGGCAGTGTCTCTGGAGTCGGAGCAGCTTACGGAGCTTCAAAATCTCCTCCTAGAAGAGGTAGCCGGCGGAGCTGACTATGCGGCGTCCTTCCTTGGAGTAGAATTCAGGGGCGGCATGCTACAGGTGGACTGCAATGACCAGGAATCCGCCGACGGGCTGCGGGAATTTACCCCAAAGCTAAGTGGCTGGACTGGTCCAGTCCTCTGTGCAAAGAGGGCGGAGGACCTGCCAGTTATGCACAAGATGACGGTGTTCCTCCCCCGCAGCGACGACAAGCCGTACCAGTTTGCCCTAAACCTAATAAAGAATCAAAATCGGGGCCTTAGCATCGCGGCCTGGCGAGTTGTCAGTAGCCAGCTGGAAGACAAAGGTGAGCTAAGAGGATGGAGACTGTACCTGTACATAGACAATGAGTCGTACAGGTACATACGTGCAGCAAGCTTCCGCCTGTTTTACAGGTTTAGCATGGTGGTCATGAGGCCGCACAAACCAGTGACCACAGGAAGCAAGGAGGACGGGAAGACTGCCACCCAGCCGAGTGGTAGCGCGTCAACACGGACAGGTACGATGTCAAGCAAGGTGGTGGAGAGGATGCAGGTGGAAGCCGTGGCACAACCGGGCGTGAGCAGGGTTGAGCAGCCCACGGAGGTCGCTACCGCTGACGCCATGGTTGCCCATGAAACCGAGCTATCCTCCACCCAGGAACTCCTCGAGGGACTAGAGGACCACGATCCGGTGGACAGCAGCGCGATCGACGGAGGGGATGTAGACATGCCCCCCCTCGAGCCACTACCTTAATGGCCGTCGATATGGAAGTTGCCCAAGTGAACCTGCATCACGCGGCGGGGGCCTCAGCGGTGATCACAAGCAGGTTCACAGCGGATAAGTTGGGCGTTCTGTTGATCCAAGAACCATGGGTCTACAAAGGAGAGGTCAAAGGCCTCAAGACGGAACTCAACAAGGTAATCTGGGACATCTCCAGCGAGAGACCTAGATCGTGCATAGTGGTCAGGAATAATGTCAATTTCTTCTGTATTTCAGAGTTCCTGACGCAGGATTTGGTGGCAGTACAGGCCAGTGACGGGGAGGGCAAAAGCTTTGTCCTGGCATCGGCCTACTTCCCAGGGGAGACAGCAGCAGCACCCCCTGAGGGAGTGATCAGGCTCGTGGAGTACTGCAGGAGGCACAGGCTCCCCCTCATCATCGGATGCGATGCAAATGCTCACCACGTGGAATGGGGGAGCACGGACTGCAACGCAAGGGGTGAGTCTTTATTAGAGTATATATTAGGTAGTAATTTAGCAATCGAAAATGTGGGTTGTGAACCCACTTTTATAACCATAAGCAGGAGGGAGGTGCTGGACATCACCTTCAGCAGCGAGCATGCTAACGGATGGGTCTCAGGGTGGAGGGTTTCAACGGAACCCTCCCTGTCAGACCACAGGATAATAAGGTTCGCACTGAAGGTAGAGGTTAGGCAACTTCCTCCGAGACGCAACCCTCGCAGAACAAACTGGGGTGTTTTCAGGGAAAAATTTAAAAGGGACGGGTTACAAAGGCAGGGTCAGATCGATGATAGCGTCACGAGCCTGGGGATAGAGATCAGGGTGTTGGCACTTAATGTGGCAATCACTACAGCCTACAATGAAAGCTGTCCCCAAATAGCGCCAACAGACAGACGCAACTGTCCCTGGTGGACAAGAAAGCTCGCAGACCTCAGGAAGAAGGTACGCAGCCTATTTAACAAGGCGAAGCGTACAGGGGTCTGGGAGGAGTACAGGTGCTACCTAACTCTATATAATAAGGAGATTAGGTCAGCAAAACAAAACAGTTTCAGAAGCTTCTGTGAAAAGGTCTCCTCCACACCAGAAGCGGGCGGTTGCACAAAGCTCTGGCCAGTGGAAGGACCAGCACGGAACTGGCCATTAAAAAGAGTGACGGGACGTTTACGACCAGTGCGGAGGAAAGGGCGTCAGAACTTCTGCGTGCTCACTTCCCGGAGACCATCCCGGTGGACCAAAGTCTACCTGTGAGCGAACGGAGGCCGACACGCTTGGATTGGGAAACCGCTAAACAGCTAATTACTGCGGACTCGATCCGGTGGGCTTTGGCCTCTTTCGAAAAATTTAAGTCTCCGGGGGGGAATGGTATCTTCCCGGCGTTTTTGCAACAGGGCGAGCAGCTGTTGCTACCTCACCTTGTTCGGCTGCTAAGGGAGAGCCTCGCACTGGCGTACATCCCGGATCCATGGAGGACTGCAGAGGTGAGCTTCATACCACAAGCAGGTAGGAGGGACTACTCCTTGGGCCCAAAACTCACAGGCCGATCAGTCTAACCTCCTTCCTGCTGAAAACTTTGGAAAAGATCATCGACAACAATATAAGGTCGACGGCGCTGAAAACTGTACCCCTGCATGCTGCTCAGCATGCTTACAGAGCGGGAAGATCAACCAGTACGGCTCTGTACCAGTTGACCTCGGAGATCGAGAGCACACTGGAGGAAGGGGAGGTGATGATGTGCGCCTTTCTAGATATCGAAGGTGCCTTTGACAACACGTCTCACAGGAGTGTAGCCAGGGCACTGGAGAGAAGGAATAGCCGAGACCAAAGTAGGCGATACAACAATTCGTCTGGGGGTGACAAGAGGGTGCCCACAGGGAGGTGTACTATCACCACTACTGTGGAGCCTTGTCGTGGATGAACTGCTTGAATTGCTAACCGATAACGGGATCCGCTGCCAAGGGTATGCGGACGATATAGTGATATTAGCAAGAGGTAAATTTGAGGATACTCTCTGCGACCTAGTACAACGTGGTCTAAACCTGGCGAAGGGGTGGTGTAGGGGAGTTGAATTAAACATCAACCTCTCGAAGACAACCATAGTCCCATTTACAAGGCGCAGGTCCCTACCCGGCCTGAGGAACCTCACACTTGTGGGGCAGAGAGATTGAAATGACAAACAAGGTTAAGTACCTAGGTCTCACTCTGGATTCTACCCTGCGATGGAAGCAGCACGTGCACCAAACGGTAGCCAAGGCAACAAGAGCACTGATTGTATGCAAACGGCTGGCGGGTAGATCCTGGGGCTATAAGCCAAGGATCATTAGGTGGTTATACACCATGATTGTCCGACCAATTATTACATACGGGGCGGTGTCCTGGGCCTCTGTGGCGACACAGGCTTCCGTGGGGGCCCAACTGTCCAATTTACAGCGGCTAGCATGCGTATGCATGACGGGAGCCATGCGGACCTGCCCCACGGCGGCTCTGGAAGTCCTAATGGAACTGACACCGCTCCATATAATAATAGGTCAAGTAGCCAAGTACTCACTTCTGCAGATAACAGCAGAGGGTGGTGGCAAAGGCAAGATAATTTCGTCTCAGAGGATGGAGAAAATAAGTGGCGATATTCCTATTGCGCTTCTCCCGAGGGATGGCATCAGTAAAACGACCCACTTAACAAGGAAGTTTAAGGTTACCCTCGGTAGCAAGAGTGAGTGGAGCGACCCCACTCTTGAGCAGATGCTAAGGGATAGCACTTTGAGGTGGTACACCGATGGCTCGAAGACATCGGAAGGAATCGCGGGTCCGCGTACCAAGCTCTCCATTCCGATGGGAACCTTTCCGAGCATTTTCCAAGCCGAAGTTCTAGCCATTAGTCGGTGTATCGAGATAAACCTCTACCGCGACTATCGCAACGAGCGAATTGCTATACTCAGCGATAGTCAGGCGGCACTAAAAGCGATCTCATCTCACGAGATCAAATCGCTACTAGTGCAAGAGTGCAGAACAAGGCTTGACAAACTAGCCGAGAGGAACCAGGTACACCTGATTTGGGTGCCTGGTCACAGGGGTATAGCCGGCAATGAACTGGCTGACGAGCTTGCCCACTCCGCAGCCCCACTGCTATGGTGGGGCCTGAACCATTCACTGGAGTGGGTCCTCATACGGTGAAGGAACTGCTTCGTAAAGAAGAAAGGGCGTGCAAGGAGGCACATTGGCAGCGTGCGCACGGGATGCGCCATGCCAAACTGTTAGTTGGGGGGTATAATCAGAAGAGGTTCGAGACTATAATCAACCTCCCAAGGAACAAACTCAGGCTCCTAGTCGCATTTTACACCGGGCCCCTGCAAGCTTAAAAGGCACTTATCGAACATGGGCCTCTCATCTTGCGCTAACTGCCGTTTCTGTGACAGTGAGCCTGAAACCCCGGAGCACCTGCTATTCGACTGTAACGCAGTCTGTAGGCGCAGGTCAAAGGCCCTCGGATCCATGTTTCCGGATAGGGATAACACTGCCCCGCTAGCACCCAGTAGAATATTGGACTTCATCAATATACTGGGGCTAAGCGAGTCCCTGTGAGTTAGGTGAGGGCACAATAGACCCATGGTCGCAGTGCATGCCTCAATTAATAATCTATCTATCTATCTATATAATAGATTTTGTGTGACAGTGAAACAGGATATGTTCGTTCAATTCAATGCCATACCGGAAAACTTCAAGGAAATACTCCGGAAAAAAATCAAGGAATGCGTGTTGTTATAGATCTGACAGAGGGCTTACAGGGCTACAATCTGACATGTGATAATTATTTTACATCATATGAATTAGCCGAAACACATATGAATTACATCATATGAATTACGAAATCGGATTAGCGCGTAGATTGGAAGTTGAAAAGTAAGCCTGTTCAATGCGAGAAAACAGTTTTGAAATGTTTTTATTGTGCATGGTGGTCTCATTGTAGAAAAATATTTATAATACCAGCTAATTATATTTTCAAGGGAAAACTTATGACTGGAATTCCCTAATTCATCAGAATGTATTCAATTCCCTCTATTCCTTATCTATCGGGAAGTAGTAAATACCCGTGTTTTTTACGACCCATAATTTTTCTTTTTCTCACAAAACATTAATTAATTAATTACATTTTACAGTTACGAACAATAATGCAAAGCGTGCACGAGCGGTAAGGTGCCTTCTTAATTACTCGCCGTCTTCTCGGCTACCAAAAACCGGTTGGGCGAAGCAGAATATTATTTATTTGAGGAGTCCATGTATAAAATAAAATTACCTAAATAAAAAGCAATAGCGTGGAACTCGGCGCTAAATCTCGCACCATGTCCCAATTCTGGAAAACGGCTTGGAATTGACAAATAGCTGTCTGCAGCAACACTTGCCTCAACGGCAGCAATATTTTCATTACTTCGAGCGGTTCTTTGTCTTATTGGCACTTCAACATTCAACATGGAAAGAAAATGTACGCTCGACATCTTCAACAATTCGACGATATCGAGCACAAGTGGAGATTATTATGACCTGCTATCGGAGAACCAAAGAATGGAAAATCCCAATTTTATTCTGGACTAATGAAATCGTTATACATAGTATATGAGAGTGTAGATATGTCGTGGATCAATATAGCACATTTTCAGCTTTAAACTGTAGTATCAATTATGTAATACTATATACTATATTTACCTGTAGATCAATACGGAATTCTTGTGAATTTTCTTATATAAGGGATATGAGCGCAAGGGATTATTTTGATCAGATTCCACCCAATTTTGGTATTAGAATATTATACCAGAAATATAGTTTCTATGAATTTCATTAAGAAACCCCGTAGATTGACTAATGTATGTGGCGACACGCACTTTAAACATATCTTTAAATATATTTAATTTATGCATTGATAGGTTAATGCTAAGTTCATTTATCTTAGTACAACTAAAGGTTAAGTTATCCTATATTCTACTTTATATTGTGGTCCTATAAGTTACAGTAATTCTTTCTCTCTTACATACATTAATTAAGCTAACATAATAATGCAAAACATATCAAACGGAATCAGCATCATCTGATGCTTGTCGATCACCGTTACTTAAACGAGCTAAATAAGTCAGATGGATTTTGGTTACTTTGTCGCCCAGACGTGTATTAATAATCTAGTATTCCACACAACGTATATACCGTATAAAGTCAAGCGGATATTCATATATTAGGTATATGGTGACTAAGTAAATGTATTGTCCTGATTTTTTCCATTTTAGACAAGAAGATATATCCTTATTAAAAACAGATTATCTTTTGATTTCGCTAATATTTTTGACATATTGAGCGATAAATGCGGCGTAAGGTAGGCAGGTAGCCCCAATTAGCTCTATTAGCGCTAAACTGTACCATTTTGATACACTATACCTAAGACCTTTTGTTTCATTGTTATGTGCAAACCATTTGGTACCTTCAATGTAACTACTTAGGTCAGGTTTGGTACCTGATGGGTTCCAAGAGTTCTACATCAGGACTGGGCATTTGCAAAGAAAGTATAGTAGACCCAAGGCCCAAAGAGGTCTGGTCCGAGCACTTGTTTACCTTGTAACATCAAAGGGTTTCATAGGGATAAAGCTCCCCAAAATCGACAACCTAACGTCGATCTCCACCCCTCCCTCCTGCAAGGCGTTATATAATATAGACTTTTCGTCTTTTATAGACGCAAGGGACTGCCTTAGCCACATCGCAAAAGTGTCTAACTGTTTTTGTGCTGTTTGTTTCCACACCCTCTGCTTAACTCATACTCTCATACTTCTCCACCTCCTGTGTCTGTCGCTTTATCTCCTTTTCATCGACTTAACCGCCAGCAGACAGTGTTGTGGTTGTTTTGTTTTTGTTGCTTGTGCTCATAGTTAGTCCCACGAGTAATGCGGAAAGGTTTGGCCAATTCGTTCATAGAGCCGGTATGTCGCCAAAAGGTATTAGTTACCTTCGACCTCGTCCGGGTATCGCACTCAGTTTTACAATTTTGGCAGGCTGACCATTCAGCCATCAGCAAAAGTACATCGACACCTTGACTTAGGGTAGTGTTGGTGCCGGTATTCTCACACTTCCCACATTAAGAAGATGAGCGTAAAACCGAGGGTTTATTCATCCATTTCCATATTGTCTGAATTATGGGATATCCCTCTTAATTCGTAATAGGAAAGTGAGTTTCTATTTGGGAATGACCAATTACTATTATGAGATGGAGCATTACGTCAAACGGAAGTTCAAAATATTTATCTTAACTACAGGGTAGGCCATTTAAAGTTGACCCATCTGGCAACGCTGTAACTTTTAACAGCGCTGACAAATCGGCTAATGTCATACCGCGTTAGAAGCGTCATTCGAAGACAATTTATACCATGGAACAGTACACTCCAAAAGAACGCGCTGAAATTGTTCAGCTTTATATTCAAAATAACTTTTCAATTGTGTTAACTCAACGTGCGTTTCGCAAAAAAAATAAAGTGAAAAGTGCTCCAGTTAAGAACACAATTAAGTCTTTATACGCAAAATTTGTGAACACCGGTAATCTCAGTAATGCCAGTCATGCATCCAGACAACGCACAAGACGTTCTGATGAAAATATCGAAGCTGTACGAGCCAGTATTGAGGAGACTCCATCGACATCGAGTTATCGCCGCTCTCAGCAATTAGACATCTCTCGCACCACTCTCCGACGCATAATTCATAAAGATTTGAAGATGTTTCCATATAAAATTCAAATGGCACAAAAACTAAACCCAGCTGATTATCCGCGACGCCTTAATTTTGGCAAACAAACAAATGGGTCAACTTTAAATGGCCTACCCTGTATATCCCCAAATGGACGATTAGGAAAATATTGACCCGATTTTAACCATTCTTGTCACAAGAGCACATATTAGGGCGGGGCGAGGTCCAATTTTAAAAACTAAAATTTTTTCACATACATAAATGTCCCTCGGTAATGTGATGCTTTGTACTAAATTATAGTTTTGTATCTTAATTAAGTTCTTAGTTATGGCACTTGTTCGTTTGTTTTCACGTAACGGCACTTTGTGGTCACTACAAAAGATCGATCCCGCCCATCAAACAAACAGGCACATGGAATTCAACTCGTCTTGTCATCTATGAACAAAACTATTATACACTGTACAACATATGGCGAAAAAGCTATTGTTCGGGGCAAGCTAATAAGTATATTCTAGAAATACGCTCGCTTTATGAGTATACTTGGTAATTTGAAAATAATCAGATTACCAAAAAGGCTCTAGTAATAATTCTATTCATTTTGTTATCTGTCGCCTTATAAGATGGTCTTTAGGGAATTCCCATCCACTTGAACTTCGTAACACGGCAACTCAGTTGCCCTTAACAAAGTCCAAAACGCGAAAAAGTGGGAAAAGAGGAATGCAAACACGTCGCAGCGGCGTCATAAAATCCAAATTGCCTTTGAATGCGTAAAAACGAAACTTTTTAATTTCAGCTTAATAAAATGTAATTAAATTTCTACTCCACGATGCACAAATCGGCAGTGGCGACATCAGCTGCAACAACAACAAGGCCGCAACGAACAACAGCTGACACAACAAACCCAATGGCAGCGTGGCGCAGGGAGAACAATAGCGGAATGCATTAAAATGAAAAGAAATTTATAATTTTTGGCACAACATGCCTTTGCCCCTAGAACTTGAAGAAGTGGGTGAACAAGTAGAGGAGGAAAAGTAATATTTGTAATTGTGAAGAGGCAGTGGAAGGATTGCGTTGCAGGCGAGGCGAGGCAACAACACAAGTCAGACGGACGAGCTCACTCAGGCGTCGCTATAATTGGAAGGGAAAAATTAAGTGAACGAGAAGTGGGCGTACGAAGCGCCAAGTGTGCAGCTAAAATCGTTTGCGCTACATGGCTGCCGCTGTCCGAGCCGCTCGCACGCTGCTCAGATTGCGTTCCCCATTTCAATATTTTCAATTTAATGCCAAGCACACTGCGGCAAAGAGCCACGCAGACAGGCAGGCAGGCAGCATGCGGACAGGATATTAAAGTATCCTGGTGAGATTACAGCCTGAGGTTGTTGTGAAGACATACATACATTCATACGTATATGCATATGTATGTACATGCAGATGTGTATCTTCAAAGATCATAGATATAGTATTACCAGTGCCACGTTTACGCCGGAATAATTATATAGTACATATTCAAATATACATATATAAATTTATAAGTGCGTGCACGCCAAGAGAAATAATCGTTTAAGTGTAAGTTTGCATGTTTTTGTTGTTGTAAGTGCACACAGTGAGATAGAATTAAATAAAAAAGTCGGTCTACCCAAAATGTCTTAACCGTGTGCTCCGACGGTTGCGCAAGCAATGCCAATCGCGGCGAACTTCCATTGCAAAGCACAGCACAAGGTTCTTGATTTCGTTGTTGTTGTGCTTCCGGTTCTTATGTATGTCGCAACAGCGCCAATGACGGCCTGATTTCATTCGAAAACATATTTATATGCCCAGCAAAGTTCGGTAGAAGTGGAATGAGGAACAAATGCGAATTGGCAACTCGGTATACTTTCGGTCGTTACTGCTATTTGAAGTCGGCTGCAGTTAAATGTAACTAACATGTTTCCCCAAAGTGTTTTCGACATCTAGAGCTGCTTATAATTTAAAGTAACTTCAACAAAGGCATACATACAGGCGCTTAGCAGGGTATAATTTAAATTTGAAATTTCGGCAGATTTTAGTTTGAAGTTTTAAATTTTTTTGTATACTCTATTTGGGGGCAATCTTAGCAGGAATTATAATTTGATACTCTTATTAATCCGGGAATGCAATTAATTTTAATTCTACAGAGAAGCTGGAACTGTGTGAAGCTTCAACGCAACCCAGGGAGGAATATGAATAATGAAATTTATGAAACGATGATTTTTTTGAAAAGAAGACGGGAGATTCCAGAGACTGTAGAGCAATCAAAACTACATTAACAACAGCACTGGAGGTTATTCCCGATATACGGCCAAGCATGTGCAAGTGAAATATGATCAAGATAATGCTCTTGAGCTAAATGGGCAACGACCAGCAAAGGAGATCCACGAGAAATTAAAAACAAAGTTTTAATTTTCCAGTAATGGGTCAATGGTTATGTGACCGGCGAAATCTAAATTTTCACCGACGGATCAAAAGATGAAATAGGAACAGGAGCAGGCTTTCTCTGTAGTAATTCATACAATGCAATCTTTCAAGCTGAAATTGTTGGCGAAACAGAAGGGTCAAAAGGGCTTTTGCTATAATTAGCAAGTCCATACCAGGCAGCCAAGCGGAAAATATAAGTAAATACAACGAATATATAATTAATAGTATGAGATATTCTATGGTAAGAAACCGTATTTTCTTCGTCGATGTGTGACAATGAATGAGATATGGTTCCATCATTTTACAACGTAATCCAATATACGCTATGAATCGCTTGCAAGGTTGGTACCATCGGTCAGCTGCAAAAAGTTATGTAATAGTTTGAGCGAGAAAACCATCCACAGCGACTATTATACAAGGATTATTAGGATATTTCAAGGACAAATTCAAGGAAATTGGGAAAGTGCTATTGTGTTATAAAGACAAAGGAAACTGAAAACATCAATGAAATCAATTACAAAATTGCATGAAATTGGATTGATATTGCTTTCCTGTCCTCCCAATTGGAAGAGATAAACCACAGTTTTCATAAACAGGACTTCACTCGAAAAAACTGAAACACTACATCTGGGAACGGTAAAAGGATATCACCCCACTCGGAGACAACACTACACTCAGCAACGGAGAAGAATACAATAGAATTCAATACACCACATATTAAACTAACAGAAGTCATTAGATGATAGCCTCTACATAGCACTCCGTTCTATACAGGGCTGCGTCAAGATACAATTCGTTCACATTTCGATGACGACACCGTTCCTGTATATTCCGTACGTTCAAATGCGACACCAGCGTTCCAACGCATACAACTTTAACTATATACACAAGGTCTGTTGCAAAAGAAACAGGACTGTTAATAAAAACAACAAAAAATTAATATTTTTCCAAAGGTTTATTTTTTTATTCAAAGTAGTTTTCTTGTGCTTCGATACAGCGTTTTTCCCGGTCAATTAGTATTTCAAATGAGCGTTTAAAGTAATTTTTCGGAATGCTCTTGAGAATATCGGTCGTCGCCTTTTGGATAGCTGAAATATCCTGAAACCAGTGTCCTTTCATGGGCAAATGAATATTTCGAAATAAGTAAAAATCAAAAAAAAACAGGGTGGCAGATCAGGTGAGTAGGGTGAGTGATTATTGGTTAATATGGAGTTTTTTGTCAAAAAAAACAGTAACAAGCGTCGACCGATGACAAGGCGCATTATTGTGCAACAGGCGCCAGGACCCTGCCTCGCGGTATTGTGGTCGAGCACAAAAGACGCTTCATAACACCAAGGTAAAACACAATTAATCGTTTGGCCAGGTGGGACGAACTCTCGGTGTACAATACATCGTAAAAACAAATCAGCATTGTCTTTATTTTTGACTTCTGAAGACTACTTTTTTTGGCCCGACTTCTGATCGTCACAGAGGTCCTCACGACCTTCTTGGAATCGCTTAAACCACTCATGCACATTACTGCGGGATAGGCACTGATCACCATAAACTTTTTTCATCATTTGAAATGTTTCAGTAAACGTTTTCCCAAGTTTACAACAAAATTTAATATTTGCTCTTTGTTCAAAATGCATTTTACGACCGTTGACCAAAAGCTGCTGTAACTTTTTGGACTATACCCACCAATAGGTGGCGCCACCAGAAACAGTTATATTTTGTTTCTTTTGCGACAGACCTTGTACATATATAGCGATCCTGCAACTTGATTTCATCTGGACATGAATTCGTCCACTTGTCATTGATCCCACGTCTAAAACACTCACATGTTTCTTCCAAATTTTATTATAAAATGAAAAATAACAACAAGTACCTTTTTTCATTTAGTCAATTTATTTCCAAAATAACAATTGCAATTCTTCTTGCCATACTAAATTCAGTGATGTGTGCAATATTAAAATTATATTAAAGTGAGAAACCGGAAGACGAAATATCTCCTGTCATCAAACAATCAGTCGTCGCACTCGCGACTTGGCTCCCACGTCACTGTTGAAAGTCATAACTTTGAAGTTGTAGATATTTTCCTCTATTTAACAACCAGTATAAACACCGCCAACAATGTCAGCCTGGAAATCCAACGCAGGATTACTCTTGCCAATAGGTGCTGCTTCGGACTGAGTAGGCAATTGAAAAGTAAAGTCCTCTCTCGACGAACAAAAGCCAAACTCTATAAGTCGCTCATAATTCCCGTCCTGCTATATGGTGCAGAGGCTTGGACGATGACCACAAACGATGAGGCGACGTTACGAGTTTTCGAGATAAAGGTTCTGAGAAAGATTTATGGTCCTTTGCGCGTTGGCCACGGCGAATATCGCATTCGATGGAACGATGAGCTTACGGGATATACGACGACATTGACATAGTTCAGCGCATTAAAAGACAGCGGCTACGCTAGCTAGGTCATGTTGTCCGGATGGACGAAAACACTCCAGCTCTGAAAGTATTCGACGCAGTACCCGCCGCGGGAAGCAGAGGAAGAGGAAGACCTCCACTTCGTTGGAACGACCAAGCGGAGAAGGACCTGGCTTCGCTTGGAATATCCAATTGGCGCCACGTAGCGAAGAGAAGAAACGACTGGCGCGCTGTTGTTGACTCGGCTATAATCGCGTAAGCGGTGTCTACGCCAGTAAAGAAGAAGAAGAAGAAACCGGTACTCTCCCCCTTTAAAGTTACTATAACAGTTTTCTGGAAATACATCTTACGGTTTTTGCTGACTTCACTTTAATTTTTGTAAATTCATTAAAAAATCCATCCAGATAAAATACCGTCAAACAAATAAATTTTGTGATGGGCAAAGATGACCCCCCACTCCCCCCACTAATTTAAATTGGATGAGTCAGCATGTCGCCGGCAGAGGGAATCAAAGTAAATGACAAAAATTCACAGCCGTTGGACTGTGCGCATTTCGATCGGAGCTCGAAAGCGAATTGTATAGAATATAATACTTCAAAATAGAGACTAAACATTGTTGTTATTGTAAATGAACATGGTTTTCTTTCCTGAAATTTTCTTTTTAAAACCTTAATTTAAAAAAGGTGCAAGAAACATTTATTAAAAAATAAAAAGAAAAAAGCTTAAAAAAACACTCATT
>CM050323.1:44258604-44274271 GCA_027475135.1 Bactrocera correcta
ACAAATTTGTATGTACCTCTTTAGTATGCAAGACAAGAACACTTAAACCTGGCAGCTATTGTAATGACGCAAATTTAACTGAAGCTTGAATTAACGCCATAGTTAGCAGAAACAATATGTAGCCCAATTAATTAGCAAATATTAAGCAAATAATATCGACAAATCTAACAAGCTAACGAGGATTTGTTACTACTTTAGTTATGTTTGTATGTACATATGGATTTATTTATTTATGCAATGAGGTATTGAAGAATGTAAATAGTGAGTTTATCTCTGGGAATTCAGGATTAATATAGAAATCTTCTAAATATTTTAACAAATAGGCAAATATAAAAAGCAACAGCTAACTTATTTCATATATACTTATATATAGCACTAAATTTCATAATATTTTCATGTTCAATCAAAGTATATTATATATATAAATTGTATTGCACGCACATATGTACTTATATAAAGCCATTGCGCTATTCTTCTTCAATTAACATTCAAATAAACTCCAACTGTGCCAATTTTTATAAATTAGACCATTGAAATATAAATTGTCACATGCAGCCGGTTCTCGCTGTTGTTATTGTTGTAGCCGACGTTCTAGCAGACCTTTATAGTGGCTTTAGGACCATATTTCACATTTCGCCTAACATATTTAATCATACGTCACAATTCTTTAAATTAAAAGCAATTGACTGTCTTCAATCAATTGCCAACAACAATGTATGCTTGAGTGCATTTGTAAATATTTCAAACTCAAGTTTAGGTAAATAACCAACCAAACGATTGAACTGTGATAGAAATCAAAGTGGAGCGAAGGAAAATTCTTACAAATATGTATATGGGACCCGGTTTATGAAAAGGGGGCTTACATAGGTGTAAAAAAAATCAATTTTTTTTTTGTTTTTTGACACCTAAGCCCTCTTTTCGTAGACCAGGTCACATATAGAAATATGAAATTTGTAGGCGATCTGGCAAATATTTGGGAGATATGAGTGTATTTGTAAGAATTTTGTAGCTATAATCGGTTCCAAAACTTTAAACGCATTATTTTTTCGAAACGCTGTTGACAGAGTCAATCAGTACGATTTCTCCAAAACGGCTGGATCGACTGATTTGAAATTCTACTCAAAGAAATAACTTTTTTGACAATATCGATTTTTATGCCACTCTTAAAAGTAAATTTTTGCACGTTTAGTCAAAAATAAAAATTTTGACTAGTTCTTCGAACATTATTTGTTTTATCTATGGTAATAATTATGTCGTGTTTTTTGTTTTTGGATTTATGATAATTAAAATAAACAAATTTTCTTCAATACCAGGACACTAATTTTTCGAAGGTCTTCCTGGAGATCGGCTATGGAGTCAAGAGAATCCAAAATATTTCAAAATGAATTATTGATTTTTAAACTTAATTAAATTCCATAAAAGTACATTATTTCTAATCATTAAATACAACGCCTTTTCAATAATATTTTAGAAAAGGAAGATGGATAAAAACCCTTAAAATAACAATTTAATTAAAAGTAATTAGGTTGTCAAAAAAGTCTTGCGGTATTTTCACTAGTTGGCGCTGGAAGCGCGTAGTTCTAGTTTTATTCGTCGCATTGGGTCATGCTATCCCCTTTTTGGAAAGCTCATTTCACGCGCTAACACGTGTCTGATTGATTGTCGTTTCTTTTAAGTCGTTCGTGAATTAAAGCGTCGCAAACATGGAGCAAAATAAAGAGAAAATACGGCATATTTTACAGTACTACTACGATAAAGGCAAAAATGCATCTCAAACCGCCAATAAAATTTGTGCAGCTTATGGATCCGATACAGTTTCCATTTCCGCCGCATAACGATGGTTTCAACGTTTTCGTACTGGTGTAGAGGTGGTCGAGGATGCGCCGCGCTCCGGAAGGCCTGTCGTCGAAAATTGCGATAAAATCGCTGAATTGATCGAAAGAGACCGGCATAGTAGTCATCAAACTGTTATAAACCATTTGAAGAAGCTTGGAGTCACTAAAAAGCTCGATGTATGACTGCCATGCCACACGAATTAATTCGATAAAAATACCGCAAGACTTTTTTGACAAACCAATATTTAATTGAACTATGTATATCACCTATATGTATATTTAAAATTTTTCATAAATTTATCGCTTATTGTTAATCTAATAGTTGTTGTTGCGACACTATTAGCCATAGAAGTTAGACTTATTCTCTTTTCCAAATGAATATACATATCTACATATTTGAATATTTTATAGCCTATATATTTAAAATTTTTCATAAATGTTTCGCTTATTGTTAATCTAATAGTTGTTGTTGTGACACTATTAGCCATAGAAGTTAGACTTATTCTCTTTTCCAAATGAATATACATATCTACATATATGAATATTTTATAGCCATTGAAATAGCTTGTAATTTGAACAAATTTATTTGTTGTTGTTTTTGTGAGAATATTAGTCACAAAAGTTAGACTTATTCTCTTCTTCCATTTTCTTTAATATTGCTTTTATCCTTTCTATTGTAATCTTTGAGTACATTTCGCTAAATTGAGATATGAAAGCAGTAAGCATTAGGCGCAGCAATAAAACTCTAATTTGATAACGCAAGATACAAAAACACCTACAACAAAATTTCACTATTGCATTTATTGCAATGCAAGCTTGGCTAGTAACGAAACAAGTCGCTGCATATGGAGACATTATGCACTTTGAATGAGGTTATTAGGTGTCATCTTAAGCTTGCAAACAAAAGCTAAAGAACCCAGTTGGCCTTACAGATATGTATGTATTATACATAAGTATGTGTGTGTGTGTATTTGACTTTAAACATAAACAATCTATGAAACATATTTTTAATAACAAATAAAAAATAAAATTAATTATTGTTTCAATTGATAACGGTTTAGCATTTAATCACCAGCAGACAGTTGACACAATAAACGCAGACATACATATGTACATATACATAAATATGCTCACAAGTTCTATTAATGCCCGCATAACGACGATTGTAAAAAATAAATCAATTATGAGTATATAATTATGAACAAAACAACGCATATGAATACATATTTATGAATAATATATAAAGGTATAATTATTTTAAACAATGTGTGTATTAAGGTTTATGAACTTAGGTTTGTTTTTTACGATGATAAATCATAAAAATGAATAATTATAACAAAGACTTCGATAAGAAACACGAATGTGCATAAGCAACTGAGAAATAGTAGGTGCATGATCATACAAATATACATATTTTTTAAGAACTGCAAGTGCCTAATGTGACATGTATGTATGTATAGTATGTCTAAAAAAAAAAAAAAATGAATAAAAGCGTTCAAGAAGTTTCTACGAATCGAACTTGTTTTAAAGGAAAGTATTTCAAGGCGTTTTGTTTAAAACTTGTTGATAATTGAAAATAGATTGTGATATATTAAAATGAAATAGCCTGCCAATTTGACCTACTGTTCTACTTTAAATTACTAAATGATGGACTGAGAGATAAGTTTGTGACTTGAGCTGGAAATCGTGTGCCATTTGGTCTATGATTTTAAAAATAAAATCAGAATTAATAAAATATTAATATTAAAAACACTTAGGTAATTAAAAAGAGCGCTATAATCCTAAAGCAACCACATTTTTTAATTGATTTAATGGAACTAATTTCTTTAAATTAAAATATGTCTTGTTATTAAAATGACAATAAATATTTGTTGACAACTATGTTGCAGTTAAAAAAACATATTGCTTATAAAGCAAGCTGAAAATGCCAACAAACAATTCATTTTATTTCTTGCTGCCATAGAAATAATTAAAAAAAAAAATAATAATAATAAATCTCTTGCAAACAAAAACTCAACTAATTAATTTGCACTCAAACTTACCACATCGGTGCCAGCTAATGGCGTTATGATGCGCATCTCCCAGAAGTGCACCATGCCCGTTTTAAGAGGCCGTTCACTGCGCACAATTGCAGTACCCTGACTATAGGTAGGATGAAAAGTGATGTCAGCACCTTTGATCAAGGTGTCAGTTGTTTCATTCTGTTCCCAACTCCATTGCAAACCATTCGGTTGACACACTATTTCCTCCGGCGCTTTCTCCACATTAGAATCCTTTGTGACAGTATTTTCTAAATTTCCATTTTTATTTTCCACAACACGTTCACCACAACGACAATTCACTAAATCCGGTATATATCCTTTATAAGTGGCGAGTAAGACACTTTGCGGAAATGCACAATCACAAAAGGGTTCAATGGGTCGCTGTGCAGCGTTTATGTATAGTTGACGACGATGAGACATTTTCTAATTCTGGAATGTTCGAAATGTCTGCGTTGGTTGTAAGCGTGATCTATGAATGGACAAATGTTGGCCAAGAGTTGTAGATATAAAATACACACGAGACGTTTGCATGCACGCAGTGAGTGATCATTTATGTATGCGTGGAAAATTCCACAAGCAACACTTTGCTGGAGTTGGTTGGTCGTAGTTATGCGTATAGCGCCTTCACACAGTAAACTTGTTAGCTATTTGTAATGTAGTGTTTTCCCAATTTATCTGGCTAGCTAGCTTGCGCACTTCACGAGTTCCGTTGAGCGACTGTGCCAATGCCGGTGAGTTGACTTCGGGTATAACTTTGCGTCTCTTAATATTGATTACACATCTATGTACATATATTATCTATGCTTACACTTTGTAAATTGTAAACAGTTTATGTATGCTATTGTTTAAACAAGACGCCAGCTGTTGATTGTTGTTCCGAAAGTTTTATGTGCATAGAATTGGGGGGGTGTGGTAAACACGCTCGCTGTGGAGAATGAAATGTTTATAGACAGCTGTTGGTTATCGATAAGCATGTTAGGTGCGCGCAAGCACAGGGAGGTTAGTGCTTAGCAGTGGCGAGAATTATCGATAGTTTCTGTAATTATTTAAACAAAATTATTATTTAAAAAATGTATGCCAAATTTTAAATTATTATTTATTGCTTACTATGAATAGGCTCATTATGTACATAAAGTTTGATAGTAAATTCTGGGAAAATAAACTAATCGTACTTTTCGATTCGATAGTATGTTACTGCAATTTGAGTTTCCTCATCCTCACTCGGTTGACAGTTAGTTTTTGCGGTTTTTCCGCTTCCTTCGATGTGTTAAATTGCGATAGATTAAATTATTTAAAGATTTCGCAATAATAAACGAATTAAAATAAATAGTATTTCCTTTGCACGGTTTGGTGAACTAAATATAGTGAGTTTGATGTTTTATTTTACAACATAATGTGTTATAAATTAATAAAGTGGCGAAGTTATTTGCTGAGAATATCATAAACTGTCCACGGAATGTTTGAGAAGCTTTGCATGTCATAAAATATTTTTATATTAGTGTTAAAGATAGTTTTTGGAAGGAATAGTCTGTTAACTTTGGGATGCCAAAAATCGCCTTTAGATTGGGGAAAAATCTTATGAATGTAAGTTTAATTTTTCTTCTTGTCTGTGACATGTAAATTGTTTGGTATTCACAGAGAATGTTGTGTATCACAGTAAGGGTTGCGAACTTTTAGGTACAAAAAATTTTGATACAACCAAATTAGATTTTTTTTTCTGATTATGTTATAAAAATTAAATTTTGATTGGAATTTGGGATTAAAATAAAATTTTAAAATCTTATTTTGGAATTAAATTGATAATTTAATTTCATTATTTGATGTTTGGTATTACAAAAAAAATTTATTTATTAAATATAAAAAATTTATTTTTTTTCGTTTCCTATTAAAAATTAAGGTCCACGATGTTTGGGGGAAAAAAATAAAGAAATATTATATAGAAAAACTGGAGGTATAGATTTATTTTATAATAAAATATTGTTCATATTTAAAGCTGTAATGGAAAATAATTCAAAGATTTACATGCTTTTAATTGGAGCAATATAATTAAAAGATATTAAATATAAATAAGACAAAAAATACTAAAGGATGTTAAATTTTATTAAAAATAAGTTTTAGTTTTCACAAGATAATCAAAATAGTAGAACACGAAGTACGTAAACGCGAAAAATCTAAATTTTACAACAATTTATTACTTTTAATAATTATAATTAATGAAAAGAAAGATTTTTTATTTTCAATCCGGTATTTAAATTTTTTAATTTTAATAAAAATATTTTAATTTTTATTAATAAAATTCTTAATTTGTTTTAATTTTTTTATTTTGTATTTTAAATTAAAAATTAAAAAAAAAATTAAAAAATAAATATTTAACTTTTCGTTTCTGAATGGTGAGTACGTATACGCGAAAAATGTAAATTTTACAACAGTTTATTAATATTAATAATTATAATTAATAAAAAGAAAGCTTTTTTATTTTCAATCCGGTATTTAAATTTTTTAATTTTAAATAAATTATTTTAATAAAAAATATTTTAATTTTTTTAAATAAAATTTTTAATTTGTTTTTTTAAATTTTTTATTTTAAATTAATTTTAATTTTTTAAATTAAAAATGAAAAAATAAATATTTAATTTTTCGTTTCTAAACGGTACAATTTAAGCCGATAATAATTTTTTATAACATTTTTAATTTGTTTTTTTTTTTTTTAATTTTGTATTTTAAATTAAAATTAAAAAATAAAAATTTAACTTTTCGTTTCTAAACGGTACAATTTAAGCCGAAAATAATGTTTTTAACAAAATTTTTATTTTTTTTTTTAATTTTGTATTTTAAATTAAAAATAAAAAAAAAATTTAAAAATAAATATTTAATTTTTCGTTTCTGAACGGTACAATTTAAGCCGACAATAATTTTTTTAATAAAATTTTTATATTTTTTTTATTTTAGTTTTGTGTTTTAAATTAAAAAAATAATAAAAAAAAAAAAAATAAATATTTAATTTTTCGTTTCTGAACGGTACAATTTAAGCCGAAAATAATGTTTTTAAAAAAATTTTTATTTTTTTTTTTAATTTTGTATTTTAAATTAAAAAAAAAAAAAAAAAAAATAAAAAAATAAATAAAAAAATAAATATTTAATTTTTCGTTTCTGAACGGTACAATTTAAGCCGACAATAATTTTTTTAATAAAATTTTTAATTTTTTTTTCTAATTTTGTTTTTTAAATTAAAAAAAAAAAAAATATAAAAAAAAGTTTTTAACTTTTTGTTTCCATAAAGGACTGTTTTATGAGATTCTATTTTTTTAAGCATAAATAATAAATATCAAGCAAAAATAAACCTTGGACTAAACAAAATATTTTCCAACAAATTATCGGAGCTAATTTTATTAAATAACACATGCTTCGATTTATGATCGGAAACTTCAGTAGATGTTGTAGGTATCTCACTATAAACTGGACTCGTGCGCTCCAACATATTATTTTCATGAGAGCTTTTAATTTCGTTGCCATATCCTTCCAAGACTGCCGGGCTCGGCTTTTTATCAGAATCAATTAAAGCTACAGCTGATATGTCATTGCTAGTTGCAATGCCATTATTTTTTTCTAGATCGTAATTTTCACTGACCAAGTTTTTTCCAAAACAACTTTTACTGTTTGAGCTTTCCCAGCCTACACTTTCATTATTGCAAAAGTCTTTAAATAAACTTTTCACTTTGCTTTTAGAATTTTCGGCCAAGGCCACTTTTCCACTAACGTACTTTGATTTCAACTTTTTCGTTATTTTTGTGTAATTTTTTGTTTTGAATAACTTGTCCTCGTATGTAGATCTCAGATAAACGGTGGGTTTTCGCAAATTTTGTACGTTTTTTATTGCCTTATTTTCGCTTGGTATAATATCTGTTATTTTTTTCGAGCCAACAATTTTCGTTATTTGCTTAAACTTTTGATTTTTTTAAATTTTTTTTCTTCATCTATGGATCTATAATATATCTCCATTTCAGTGCCATCTTTTGTGTTAACAACGCGTTTCAGTTTTCTCTTTTGTAGACCTACTCCCTCGTTTGAGTTCTCTATTTCATTTGCTTTCCGTGCTTGTATATATTCATTGTACTCTGTGCCTTTCAGTGGGTCTTCAACTCTCACTAAATTCTGTATTTCAAGCTCTCCTACTATATTGTCCACTCTCTTGTTCATAATCGTATTTTTCGCCACATTTATGAAACAGTCTACTGGTTGTAATGTTGTTCTATAATTATATCCATACTCATATTCATGTTGTATAACAAGATGACCCGGTATTATTTCGCTTATAGTTTTATCTGGATCGAAGATGCATTTAAAACTCAGTGATGCCATGTCGTTCATGCTTGTAACTAAAGCTAAAAGGCAGCTGATTGAAAGTATCACTCTGATAAACTGGAAATATGGGTGAGAGTTGTTTGGAAATAATTAGTTGTCTTCGCAATTTTAAATAATGTTTTTACATACCTTCATTGTAGCGGAAGTACTGAATTTCGTTGTTTTTTATATTATTATTAGTTAAAGACTAAATTTAAAAAATTTATGGTAGTAAACGAAAGTCATGGAGAGAGCTCATAAAAATTTGCGTAAAATTTCAATTTCTACGATCGATTTAATTTCTAGATCTAGAGATGAAAGGTAGGTAGGTATTATGTGAAAAAATAGTAGAAAATTTAATAAACAATATAAATCTCTGATAGTGTGATGAGTGTTATAATAATAAGTAAAAAATATAATATAATGATAATAATATAAAAAGTACAACAAATTTCTTAGCCACAACATTTTTTCTATTTACTTTAGTTTTCTTAGTCTTTAACGGTATTCAGCTACACTCCATAATAATATATACTTGTTTATAATTTTCATATAGCTTTAACTTGTAGGGAGCAGTGTTATAACTTTTAGCTGAATTGACAAATTTCCATTAAATTACAAGTTTTTAAAAACTAAAACGAGTATAAAGTGCAATACATTAAATTCAGCTCAGCTGAATATGTATATGAATGATTAAATTTGCTTATTTTATATAAATTTTATATAAATCTTTTTTTAAATTAAAATCATACAATTTTAAGCGCGCTGAATTAGTGAAATCTAATTTAACAGCTCAAAAATGTCGCGTTCATAATTAAAATAAAAAACATTATAATATTACACGCATTATTAGTTAGTTCATGATTACTTTAGAGTCATAAAATATAATCTTAATGTTTCAGAACTCATTATCTTTGCCGCTTGTATTACACCTTGTTTATTCAGCTCCCTATAAAGTAGCTGAATTGAATAAAAAATAAAACAGCTTTATTTGAAATGGTAATTTTCGATTATGCTAAGAGATAAATTTTTGTACCATAAGCCAAACGTTGGTAATAACGTTCTGCTCGCAATTTTTAACTAAACAAAGTTTAATTAGTTAATTAATTACTATTATTTTAATTTTAAATAAAAAATGTATACCAAATATTAATTAATTTTTTTATTTCAAGCAGATTATGCTTAAAACATGTAGTTTATTCTAGTTTGCTACACTATATTTAGCTGAATAGCTGCATAATCTTTACTTTACTTTTTATTATTTTTTTAACTTGATATTAAGCTAGCTGAATAGCTTTAAAATGTATCTTTTCAATAAATTAAGTTTATATTTAATTTTTTCGTTAGCTGAATTAATATTTCTAACAGCTGAATTGTGTGAATATATTTTAATATGACATATAATAACATTTGTGATACTGTTACTTCCTTGCTGAACACATAAAGCTGAATATTTATATGTTTAAGCAATAATTCTTTTAAATATACGCTTGAGTTACCAAGTTAAAAAGGTTTGAAAATATATATTTTAGCTAAATATTATTTTTATTGCTGTATTGTTTAAAAATTATATAAAATAATATTTTATGGCACTTAAAATGATTATAATATAACTAAGTATATAATTAAAAAATGTACATTTTGCAAACACGATTACTAAAATTGATAAAATTGGTTATGCTCAAGCGGAAACTTTTATTAAATGAATAATTACTTTTTGCTAATTAATTTTTTTTAGCTGAATTGCATTTTGATGCAGCTGAATTAAGTTTTATTGCGGTATAATATATTTAAAATTGTAATAACTATAACTTTATGTGTGCATTGTGATTGCTGAATAGCTTGATAAAATTTTATTAATAGCATAAGCATTTTGTTAGTTAATTTTTTAGCCGAATTGCCTTATACTACATTTAAAAGAGTTATAACTATGACTAATTGTGAGCATTTAGTTTGCTGAATAGCTTACTATAGTTTAAAATGTACATTTTGAAACACGAATATTAAAATAATGAAATTTGTTATGCTCAATCGCATATTTTCATTGAAAGAATAATTACTTTTTGTTAATTAATTTTTTTTAGCTGAATTGCATTTTTATGCAGCTGAATTAAGTTTTATTGCAGATGAATTGCTTTTTTTTGTAGCTGCTTGCATTTTTTTGCAGCTGAATTGCATTTTAATGCAGCTGAATTAAGTTTTATTGCGGTATAATATATTTAAAATTGTAATAACTATAACTTTATGTGTGCATTGTGATTGCTGAATAGCTTGATAAAATTTTATTAATAGCATAAGCATTTTGTTAGTTAATTTTTTAGCTGAGTTGCATTATAATGCAGCTGAATTAAGTTTTCTTGCCTTATACTACATTTAAAAGAGTTTTAACTATGACTAATTGTGAGCATTTAGTTTGCTGAATAGCTTACTATAGTTTAAAATGTACATTTCGAAACACGAATACTAAAATAATGAAATTTGTTATGCGCAAGCGCATATTTTAATTGAAAGAATAATTACTTTTTGTGAATTATTTTTTTTTAGCTGAATTGCATTTTTATGCAGCTAAACTAAGTTTTATTGCAGCTGAATTGCTTTTTTTGGAGCTGCTTGCATTTTTTTTGTAGCTGAATTGCATTTAAATGCCCAAAGGAGGTGTTGTATTACTCCACTACAATGTACGTATGCTCAACAAGGGAGTTAAATAGCTTGAAATGCACTTTTACCGAATTGCATTGCTAAGACTACTATACATATATCTAAGTGACTTCGGTAAGTTATACATATATAAACACAAACAGAATTGCCATCAGGCAGCGAGGAGACTAGAACCGGGCTCAAATTCTGTTTGTGAACATACTTATGTATGTATGTATATTTTTTCTTTTAAGTCTATATACATATATGCAATACATTTTTGTGCATGTATGTATGTGTATATGTATTTGTAAGCCCCCATAGAGCTATATACCCCCCTGTGTTGTTGACTTCTGGCAAACGCTTATACACTTCCCCCTCTCATGGCATAGCTAATATAGAATATACATAATACATATAAGTAGGTATGTACGTAAGTTATATGTGTGCCAGTATGGCTGTATGCACGCTGTATAAGTTTCTATACACCAATACATAAGTATATGTATATTTAAGTCGTTGGCATTGCGGCCCCACGAACGACTGAGGCATATGAAAGGGTCCACTATTGAAAGCCGAGTTTTATCTCAGTATACTGCTATATGCATATGTATATATGTACATAGTACGAGTATATGTATTTTTGTTGTTTTTTGTTTGTTTGTACTTTCATACAGCATCGTCATCATTTCTGACGAGGAGCCGTTGTGTGATGTTCTTTTATGTTGTTGTTTAATTTTTTTTTATTTTATTGCTAGCTGATAAACACACTCATGTGCACCCTGTATATGTGTATGCAACGTACATATGAAACGTTCGCGCTTGCTAGACCGGCAGTTAAACGACAAGGCAGTCAATCCTATTGCTTTCTTCAGAATTCTTATTTGTTTGTTTGATGTGATTCTCGCGTGTTCGCGGGAATGCGTGTGTTATCATCATATTTGTTTTTGGTTTTTGCCTTTTCGTATTTTTTTTGTTTTGTGAAATGTTGTTCGTATTGTTGTTGTATGTTTTTAATGATTGCTCCTCCGCTGAAGTTGGCGGCGGTGTTGGTGTTTGGTGCGGGCTTTGATTGCTGTTTTATGTGCCTGCACACCCTCATACATACATACATATACAACGCGTATATGCATTTCATTTAAGTGTATGCGTGTTTATTTATCATTTATTTATTCATGCATACATACATACGTATATGACTCCCATGTATGCACACTCACATGGACCGGGTCCGCGCGTTTTATCGCATTCCGAAAACCATTTAAATTTCGCTGCCACGCATACGACGCGATCAGTACGAAATGAACAACGCGCGTTGACGCGACCTCAGACGTGCCGCGTACGCTGACCAGCGCGCTCCAATAGTGTGGTGTGAGCGCGCGCCTGCGCCTCCACTCGGCGCCAACGGTTTGCGCTGTGGTTTGTGGAATTTTTGGCGGCCAAATTAACACATATCTGTGTGTATGTGTATACCGCAAGGACATCTACGAAGCTGCTGCCGTTTTCGTACTCAACACTGGTGCAAAGCTTTAAAGCTCATGGAGCATTGTGTAGCAAGCTTTAACAACTCCTCGAGTGTTTAGTTGTAGCAAGCAGTAAAAAGGATTAAGCAGCTTATATAATAACAACAACAACAAATGAATTAAAAACCAGAAAAAGTGAGCGCAAGCGCATGAGCATCCTGGGAGTGCGTAGTATGCTACTGCAAACTCCAAGCGCTTTTGCAAAACATCCGTAAGCTTGCAGGATTCGTGGCTCTCCGTGCCTTCTAGAGCGTGTGTCTACAGCAAAACTGAAAAATGCCGCGCTCCTGCCGCTCGTGCTGTCTTATATCCTGTGGATCAGTGCAATATTATACAATTAATTTGTTTTTGTTTTCGATTTGTTTGTTTGGGTGTGTGTGTATGTTGCATAATAATTTTAATATGAATTGGAAAATATATTTTCTTCATATTAAAATGTGTGTTTGTGGTTTTTGTGTTTGTATGCGTTCTAAAGCTTTAATTAATTTAAGAAAAAATATTGTGCTTTAATATTTTTAGTTTACTTAGTCTTAAGTTATTCTTGAAAATAATTTTTTTTCTTTACCGCAGTTCAACACAAACTTTATGTATAACAACAAAATCTTCGCAAGTCTTCCATTATGTTATGCATAAATTTGTGCGTGCAACAAAATGTGTTTAAAACTTATTTTAGTTCTTAAGCGTAAATAATTATTGTAATGTTTAATTTTAAATATAAAAAAAAATAAAAATAAAAACATGCATATAACTTTGTGCCCAAAAAATAAGGTGACATTGTATGTATTTTGAAAATTCTTTATTTATTCTTCCAAATCGATTTCATCCCCTTCAAAGTAGTTCCCTCCCGATGCAATGCACTTATGCCAACAGATTTTCCAATCTTCGAAACACTGGTTGTAGTAACTTTCCGGGATGGCCTTCAGTTCCGTCTTCGCTGTGGCTTGAATCTCCTCTATCGTATAAAAATTTGGGGTCCCCGGAGCGATCTTTTGAGCTTGGTGAACAGCCAGAAGTCGCACAGCGTCAGATCAGGTGAATACGGTGGTTGCGGAACGATATGGGTTGAGTTTTTGGCGAAATGATCACGAATTACGAGGGCAGTTGACTGTTTGACCGGTTGGAAGGAATTCATAATGCACAGCAACACGATAATCGAAGAAAACAGTCAACAGGACCTTGATTTTTGAGCGACTTTGACGCGATTTTTTTGGTCTTAGCTCTCTTTTGGCACGATATTCCCTCGATTGATCGGTTGTTTCGGGTCGTAAGCATAGATCCAAGCCTCATCGCCAGTTATAATGCGTAACATGACACCCTGGTAGTCGGAAAGCATCGTTTCACACACTTCAAGGCGAAGCCTTTTTTCCAAAAAATTCAATGTTTTCGGTACCAGTCGAGATTTGACGCGCTCGAGGCCCAAAACATACTTCAAAATGGTATTGGCTGAGCCTTTCGATATGCCAACTTCATCAGCAAGGTCTCTAATTGTTAATCGATGGTTTTTCAACACCAAATCTTTGATTTGTTGAACGAGAGCTTCGTCGGTTCAGGTTGATGGTCGCCCTGGACGCTACTCGTCTTTGAAACGTTCACGGCCGACTTGGAACTCAATATACCACTTGTAAACATTTTTTTTAGACATAGCCTCATCACCAAATTCTTTCTGCACCATCCTCAAGGTATCCGCAGCAGAAAATTGATTCCGTAAACAAAATTGAATGCAAATTCTTTGCTCAACAAATTTCGACATCGCAAAAAACGAAAAATTCACTTTTTGCAGCTCACAAAACGACACGCATCTCAAACACTAATGAATATTTTGACATGAAGTTTGACATAAATGTGACTGACAGTACTACCAACCTAAAAAAAAATATTTCTCTAAATCCTTCGACGCGCGCAGTTTATATTCAAATGTCACCTTATTTTTTGGGCACAGTAGTATATAAAAAATATATAAAAATTTTGTAATGAAATTGAAAAAATAAAATAAAAGAAAAAATTAAAATATTACAATAAATTTTTGTTATTACTTCAGTATTTGTGAGCTTTTAGTAAACAGTTATACCATTCCCACTTATTGAGGTTTAAAGCTTTGCAAAAAAATAGTTTATAAATCGTAAATCATATGTGACCTGGTCTATGAAAAGGGGGCTTAGGTGTCAAAAAATCAATGTTTTTTTATTTTTTTCTTATTTTTTTTATTTTTTTTTTATTTTTATTTTATTTTATTTTTTTTGACACCTAAGCCCCCTTTTCGTAGACCAGGTGACCAGGTCACATATAACTTTAAGGTTTCCTTACCAAAAATATTTGATAAATCGTAAATCATATAACTTTAAGGTTTTCTCACCAAAAATAATTAATAATAATAATATTTAAGGTTTCTTCACCAGTTCAAGAACAGCTGATCATTAATCCTTAAATCGTTTGAAAACTTCTAAATCCATTGTTTAGTCAAATTTTAGCTTAACCTTACTTAATATTCTGAAACTCTGTACCATTTGTGGGTTTTAAAGGTCGTATAAATATTTCCGACAAGCACATGATCATCACCAGTCATGCTTTTCAAAGAACGCTTAAGGTCATTTAATTTACGAAGTGTGTTAAAAAATAACGAGAATTGTAAAATCAATTTTTAGAGAGTCCATGTCCCCGAAATACGATAGAATTTTCAACTGCATTCACTGCTTACCTCGTCTCGAAGCAGCCGTTAAGGTAAGACGTGTTTCTATGAGCTTGGCGATTTTCGTTTGTTCGTTCACTTGTTGCTTGTTCGTGAATTCGTGGCTAAAATCAATACTTTAACGATACCCCAGTCTCCACAGTGGCAAAGAAAATGGGATGCGGTAGAAGAAGGAAGATGGTCGTAAAGGCTCATTAAGTATGTACCAGCCTGTATTGAGAAACAGCACGGGGAGACAGAATTTTCGCTGAAATAATTCTTGATGCGCGATGGCTGTTTCAGGATGTACCTCTACAGATTCGGTCACGATGACGACTTAAAATGTTCAATCTACTCGAGATATGTAGTGCAAAGAATAACAAAGCAAAGGAGAACGCCCGACAGCAATATAAGTCACATGCGGCAATCAAGGCTGGTATGGGCGAAAATGAAAGAGCGGACCGCAAAGCGATCCAAGAACTTACGATGAAAGAACGTCAGCGGAGAAGCTTAAGACCAGCTAAATAATCCATATTCGTCCTCCATATTTGTCAGTCAAGGCTGCGTGTGCCTTTTTCTAAATTTAAAGAGAACCTCAAAAGTCGTCGTTTTACAAGCATAGAT
>CM050323.1:44275271-44300271 GCA_027475135.1 Bactrocera correcta
AGAATTTTCAATCAAATAATAGGAAAAAATAGAAAACTGTAAGGCAATGGAGATAGATAGAGACCAAAGCTGAGTCAGAGACATTGATTAGATGGGAAGTAAAAAAAGACAAAGAAAGAGAGATAAAAATTGACAGAGATAGAGACAGTGATAAAAACAAAGATAAATGATTAGAAGAGCAGTAAAGCAGATGCAAAGACCGAGAACAGGGCAGAAATAGAAACAAAGACAAAGGATCAGAAGAGAGAGAGAGAGAGAGTGATAAAAGTCAGAGACATTGATTAGAAGAGAAGTCAAGGAAGACAGAGAAAGATAGATAGACATTGGCAGATATGGATGCAGGGACAGAGACGAGAATAGAAACAAAGACAAAGGATTTGAAAGGAAGTCAAGCAAAAATATAATCAAATTAGAGGCAAAGACAAATACATCTAATAGCACCTTCTCGTTACAATTATGGCTCTTAATTGCAAATATCTTCTTGAGAATCTATTTTCCAGAGTACCAAGCGAAAAAAAATTTCTGCGCATTTTTTACCCACCTTAGTACTATGAGTAAATGCATCGGTGTGCAAATTTTAGTCTAGTTTTTCGTCTGAGCCATTCGCGAGAGATTACTCAACTCAACTTATTGCAACTGCGCCAGCTTTAATAACATATTTTAGTTGTTATAGAGTTGGAAATTTATGCACACAGTAACCTTGAACTTATTTTTCAATATGCCTTATGCACAAAGTGTGTTATTGAATTTTAAAATTATTAAAAAATAAATATAAATATAAATATAAATATAAATATAAATATAAATATAAATATAAATATAAATATAAATATAAATATAAATATAAATATAAATATAAATATAAATATAAATATAAATATAAATATAAATATAAATATAAATATAAATATAAATATAAATATAAATATGTGACCTGGTCTACGAAAAGGGGGTGTCAAAAAAAAAATAAAAAATAAAAATAAAAAGTAAAAATACATTGACAAAAAAAAAATAAAAAATTGATTTTTTGACACCTAAGCCCCCTTTTTGTAGACCAGGTCACATATAAATATAAATACAAAGATAAATATAAATATAAAAATAAATATAAATATAAATATAAATGTAAATATAAATATAAATATAAATATAAATATAAATATAAATATAAATATAAATATAAATATAAATATAAATATAAATATAAATATAAATATAAATATAAATATAAATATAAATATAAATATAAATATAAATATAAATACAAATATAAAAATAAATATAAATAAAATAAGTAGAATCTAGAACTTTTCATAAAAATTGAAGAGCTTCCGAATAAGGCAATTGAGCCGCGCTTACTGCTTGCGGCTAAAAATAACGAAATTTCTTGCGATCTATTTCAAATTCTGAACAGCTCTGAATCCTATTATACTCGTATAAAATAAAATTTACAATAAATTTTTTCATAAACTATACTTGAGTATCCTAAAAATGCTATTCAATTAGTTGGCAGGGAAAATTTTTTCCTGTTCAATGCGTTTGTAAAATAAATAGTATCAAAGGCAAATGTTATTCCACGCAAAATTTTAGAGGTTTTAAAAACTGGAGGCCCATATTTCGATAGCGTTATGGCAAGAGATGCAAAAAAGTTATTAATATTTTGACCATCCATTTCATTAGCGAATAGGGCCTATTAAGTTTCCCACCGAGCTTGTAATAAAGGTAGCCAGAAGGAAACGTCGGAGACCCTATATATGGAACGATTTATCATATTTGACGTTGAGATCTTAATTGAAAACCATACGAAATACAGATTCTACAACAACTGAAGCCGCTCGACCTACCCAAGTGAAATCGCTTGGCTTCGCTCTATGCGCTCTTGAAAAGTTGCAAGAAGATCCGATGTTTTCGAGCCATGTATGTTAACATGCAAAATTGTCGCGTCGACGAAGAGCAACCTGAAGAGATTCAAGCGCTGCCATTTCATCCACAAAATACAACGGTATGGCGCGGTTTGTGAGAAGGTAGAATCATTGCTCCACATTTCTTCAAAAATGATATCAGTGCAAACGTAACCGTTTTTGGAACGTTATCGAGCCATGATAACCGATTATTTAATGCCTGAAATTGAAGCTTGTGATCTCGGCGTGATTTGGTTTCAATAAGACGGCGCCACTTCCCACATATCGCATCAATCGACGGATTTATTGACAGAACACTTCGGTGTGCAGTTGATTTCACGTTTTATGCCGTTCGATTGGCCGCCAAAATCGTGTGATATCATACCATTAGACTCTTTTTTCTGTGGGAAAATGTAAAATCTAAAGTTTATGCAAACAATACCGCTTCGATTCAGGCCTTGGAGCAAAACATCGCACTTGTGATTCGCCTCTTACCAGTCGAAATGCTCGAACAAGTCATCGCAAATTGTACTCAACGGATGAATCATCTACGACGTAGCCGCGGTCAACATTTAAAGAGATAATCTTCATTAAATAAATACCAAGGCATGCTCATTCGAATGATAATAAATAGTCTACATTAAATTTGAAGTGTCAATGTTTTTTACTTAAAAAGAAGGGAAACTCGAAATGTATCACTTTTTACATATAGTTGCCATAGAAAGGCACTTTGCGTAGTATTATAGTTTCGGTGCAACTAAAGTTAAATTTTTTTATAGTTTTGTAATTTTTTTTTTATTATTTTTTTTTTTATTATTATTATTTTTTTTTTTTAATTTTTTTTTTTGTTCAAAGGTTGAGCTTTTTTTGGCAACTCCACATTTTACTTCAAATTAAAAGCATAAGTAATTTTTACAAAGTCGATTAAAATCACTTTCTTGATTTTCTTCGTATAGAACGACTTCGCAGAACAACTGCAGCACATATAAGCCGTCTTGAAAAAGGTCGTTACAAAAATAACTACGATCTACATTGAATGCTCTACAAAAAAGGTCTCCTATGATTTTTTCGTAAACCCAACTGTTTAAAAGATATTAATAGTTAAAGTTTGATTATTTTTGGGAAAATTTCTTATTTCTTTTGAATTTTATAACTCAATGAAAAAAATTATTATAAATGATGAAACTCATAGGTTTTTGGAGAGGCTTTTTTAGAGGTGTCTAGGAACCTATTTTTCCGAGTATCAATCGAAAGAAAAAAAATTTTTTTAATCCACCCTCATATGCGGTGATGTTTGACGATGAATATCTCGTAAATGCTTAACTTAATCGAAAAATCATATGAGACCATTTTTATAGAGCAGTAAATTTCCTACAAAACTGTGAGTTTCGTCATTCATAATAATTTTGTTCATCGATTTTTTTTTTTTTGAATCACCCTAATGTATGTACATAACGTTTCTCATAACAATTTCTCTAACAAATAAACTTTTAATATATATTTTCTAATATACATTATAGCAAATTTATTTTTACATATACCAAAGTTTAGACAACATTTCAAAATAAAAAGAAAAAAAAAGCATTAAAAAGATACCATAAGTGGCCACTCGGAAACACTGCAATGTGTGTTGCGGAATTGTGAAACCGTCTTATTGGTATATGGTACATATGGCTGAAAATAAATCTAAAAAATAGCTATTGTTTATAGCGCAAGTAAGAATAACCGTTTATCAAATTTCCATACAAGAGTGAACAACATGTCAAAGTTTTGCAGAAACTTCAACCTTAATACCAAATTCGACGCGTGCGAAACAAAAGACTTCAGCAACAAACCCAAAACAAGTGTAGCGCTGCCTTGACGTGGGCGCGCAATGTGTCAATTCACAATAATTGTGCTTTGTCTGAACACAGAAAAACAAGCAACAACACACACACAAATAAATTCTTTCAATAAGAACTTTGGCGATTTTCGTTTATGCCACAGCGTGGAAGACAAAGCAAATTAGCGCAGCGAAAACAAAAAAAAAAAATAAAAACAAGAAGATAAATCGTTTGGCATGGCGAAATAAGTTATGACAACGACAGGCGAGCGAGCAACGCCCTAAATGCTTTTCAGAATGATTTGTAAACAAAATTAACAAATTTAGTAAATTTGATTTGGCCGCAGGCACTGACAGCCGAATTCTAATTTGGTATTGCGCACGAAAAACCGATAAACGAAAATGAAAATGTTAGTGACAAGCGCATAAGCGCTGAGAAACTGAGAATACTTCTGCTAGTTGACCCACCTGATCTGCGCAGCCGCGGCTGGGTAGTGATGTGGGAGACGCAGTGGCAGGAAGAGTGGCACATGTGCTTGAGTGTTACATGCTTAGCGGTGAACTGACAGCGCGACACTTGGCTATGTGTATGAGGGTTAAAGACGCTGGCTGGAATTTGACTAAACGACTCAATCGTGGGATTTCGTAATTTGCGCCTTTCTGCTAAATGATTTGCGCTCGAAAACTGAGCGCTCAACTTATAAGTGACTGACTGACGTGCCACAAAAGTCAAAATTACTTTACTGTGTGTGTGTGTGTGTGTGTGTGCGTGTGTGGGTGAGTGAACTTGTGTTGGTAAGTGCTGGCGTATGGAGTTCTAAGAGTAATAAATGTCAGCCGAAATGACAAATCAATTATTTCAAACGAAGTGCTGCTTTAAGGCACACATTTACATAGGCACACATACATTCACATTCACTGGGCGCACAACTCACGCAATCATGCAAAAAACCGTAAATTATCTCTTGTGTTTAATTGTTCGCCTTCTCCTTTCAGTTTGCAACACGAACATGACATGGCTTTCGGAGACACATCGTAAATTCTTACCCGCATTGTTGTTGTTGTGTTGCTTGTTTTATTGTTTACTTCAAGTCTAGTTGTGGTATAAAGACATCTTTTTATTGTTGCTGTTGAAGTGGCCCTTATTTAGTTGCTGTCAGTTGGCTCATGACGAAAGTCATGCACGTATGTATTGGTATTTATGTGTATGTGTAAATGTAGTATATTGCTTTTGTAGATTTTGTAGATGCTTGCCTGACTTGTCAAAGGCAAAAGCGCTTGATTGAATGTGCCTCGTATACGATTTATGCCTGTAATGATTATGCTTCTATGGATTACACTTTTGTATTTATTTTTAATTTATATTTTTTAATATTTTTTAATTTTTAATTTTTTCTTATTATATTTTTGCATTTTTTATTTTTTGTTATTTTTTTTTTATTTTTCATATTTTTGCATTTTTTTGTTTTTTTTTTATTTTTTTTTTTTATTTTTCATATTTTTGAATTTTTTATTTTTTGTTATTTTTTTTATTTTTATTTTTTTTTATATTTTTGCATTTTTATATTTTTTATTTTTTTCATATTTTTGCTTTTTTTGTTTTTTTCTTTTTATTTTTATTTTTTTTTTATTTTTCATATTTTTGCATTTTTTTATTTTTATTTTTTTTATGTTTTTTATATTTTGCAATTTTTTTTTGTAAGTCTTTGCATGTCAGTGGTTGAAGTTCAGAGCTGAGTATATAATAGTTTAAATTTTCACATCTCTTCAGCAAGTTGAATAATTGAATTATTTCAAATTTTATTATCGAAATTAAATACTCACTTGAATAACTCAAGATTCGAAATTATTTGTTTCTCTTTGTTGTAATCTGAATTCCGTTAAAGCAGAGATTTGATACGACACGCGCCTCAAATAAATTTCAGCGCTTTCCAGTAACGTGGAATCGGGTAGACTGGTTTTAAGAACACAAAAGAAACGTTAAGTTCGGCTGCTACGCAGTTGAAATATCTTAAACAACTGAATTTTCTAATGGATGATCCATCGAGGTTCCCTACTTTTTTTTTAAGAAAAAACACAGAAACTTCATATTTATTGGGGAATATTTGTTATCATTCGAAGGAACATTCATTGGCATTTATTTTTTAAAGGTGTAGTCTTGGTGGCCAATTGAACGGTCCAAAACATCGATGTGTTCTCTCAATAAATCCATTGATTGAAGCGATGTGTGGGAGGTGGCACCTTCTTGTTGAAACCAAATGTCGTCGAGATCACGAGCTTCAATTTCAGACATCAAATAGTCGGTTATCATGGCGCGGTAACTGTCGCCATTACGTTTTCACCGGCATCATCTTCGTCCCAAATGCAGCAATTTTGGCCTCATCGCTGAACAAAATTTGGCTGAATCGACTCTCCATGGTCTTCTTGTACACCCTCAGCTACGGCTGTTGTATTTCCTTCATTGCGTGTTGGACATGGTATATTTGCGCGAAGATTATACAATAAGGAATGCTAGGCATCAAGGTGTGTGATAGTGTTTCAAATGATATAGGCCTTTTATGTTGACCACAAGTTGAGCGAAGTGCGCGGAACACAATCTTTACAGAACCTGAATGTTCATAATAAATTTGAACGTTTTGTAAATGGTGTTCAGGCGTAAGGTTTTCCACTATGAAATGCTAAAAAATACTGAAAAAAATAACATGTGATCTTTAAAAAAAAGGCTGTTGAAAAAAGTACCTCTACCTGAATTACCCGTTATAAATAAAACTGAAAACGTAACTGTTTAAGGGACTAGAATACGTCTAGAAGCATAAATTTCAGGTAATTTTTAAACTGTCGTAAAAAAAAGGCAATTAATATTTTTACTATCCTTTTTTTATTAGTTATTTGTTAATTTTAGAAGAGTAGAAAAAAAAAATTAAAAATTAAAAAAAGTAAAAAATTTCAAAAATTATGAGCTGACGAATTGGGGGGTCTCTAAAAATTTGCATGTGACTATACCCATGATTTCAACCCTCCTAGTTAACTGAAACCAAAAAGGAAAAAAGGTTATTAATCTAGAATAATGTCGCAAAAGCCGGAACTACGGAAAAGTAGGTAAAAAAATGTTTCACAAAATGGCGACTGCCTGAAAAAAAAAGTTTTTTTGGATCACTTTTTCTGACAATTTCGAATTTTTTAAAAATAATAAAAATAAAAATTTGCTAGTTCCAACCATAGACAAGCCTATAAAGAAGACTCTGTGAAAATTTCAAGTAAATCGGTCCAGTAGAACCTGAGAAATCGTGGGTATCGTTTCGAAAAAGTCAGTTTTGAGAAAAACGTGTTTAAAGTTTCGCGTTCCGGCCGAACTAGTTTGGATGCCGGGTCAGAAAAATGCCTATATCTCAGAAAATAATTTGAACTTTGAAAAATCCTCTTGTACACATATTCTTGAATAGTTAAACTTTGAAAAAATAAAAAAAATTTCGATTTTTTTAAATTTCTAGACAAAAATACCCTTTTAACGGCTTGCAGCCTTTAAATCGAATCGACGAAATAAAGTTATTAATAAGGATATAGTCTTCTCCTTATTAATAACTTTAATTCGATTTAAAGGCTGATTTTCATCGAAAAGTTTTTATGGTAGTTATATGCTAAAGAGCCATATGCTGTTGTAACCCAATCTGAATATTTTGTTTGGAGTTTCGTAAAGAAATCTTGCAAAATAAAAAAGTTTTCCATACAAAAACTCCAGCTTGATCGATTATTCCAGAGGCGTAAAGGATGTATACACAATTTCAATCCAATATCTCAGAAATTAGATACTAGATCGCTTATATACACACAGTCAAACAAACGGATATGGCTAAATCGACTTAGCTTGTCAAGCTGATCATTTATATAGGGGGTCTCCAACGTTTTCTTCTCTATATTACATATGTATATCTTCTTCTTTACTGGCGCGCCAGTCGTTTCTTCTCTTGGCTACGTGGCGCCAATTGGATATTCCAAGCGAGGCCCGGTCCTTCTCCACTTGGTCCTTCCAACGGAGTGGAGGTCTTCCTCTTCCTCTGCTTCCCGCGGCGGGTACGGTTTTCATCCATCCGGACAACATGACCTAGCCAGCGTAGCCGCTGTCTTTTAATTCGCTGAACTATGTCAATGTCGTCGTATATCTCGTACAGCTCATCGTTCCATCGAATGCGATATTCGCCGTGGCCAACGCGCAAAGGACCATAAATCTTTCGCAGAACCTTTCTCTCGAAAACTCGCAACGTCGACTCATCCGTTGTTGACATCGTCCAAGCCTCTGCACCATATAGCAGGACAGGAATTATGAGTGACTTATAGAGTTTGGTTTTTGTTTGTCGAGAGACGTCACATGACTTATCCGTTGTAATTTCCCTCACTAGGTCAACTTGGAAACATTCATTGACCTAGTGAGGCATTAAGAAATGCTGAGAATTTCACAATGACAACAATAACAAAACAAAAATTTCATAATCAAATACACACTACATAACTGTAACGATGAATAAAATGAGAAGCGCAATAAATTGCGCCCTTTGACAAATAAGTGGAACATAACTGAGAATGCAATCTAACGGTAACTAGATTAGAAGAAAACAACAACAACGACGAGTTGAACGAAAAGCAGCGAACGTTAGCTAAAAATAGAAAATAGTGAAGCGAAAGATAAAGTGGTAAAAATGGCAAAAAAAAAAGAAGTGTCAGGAAATGTGTCAAGGCGAAATGTTGACATGAGACGGCATCCACGATCCACAGCGAAGCGCTAGTGGCGCAAAAAGATGTGGGAAAGCGGAATGCAATGGCAGAGTGCACAAGGTAAGCGGATGTGCGCAGCAGCAACAATGCAAAAAGAAAAATTACAACAACAACAATGAGAAAAACAACCAGAAAACTACAGCAAAAACAACAACAAAAAAATGCGAAGGCAATGGCATAACCGTCAACGAGCTGACATTCATGTATAACATTGCCGACAATACAACTTTACACTTGAATGTTGCTGCTGCTGCTGCTGCTGTTGCGCCACCGCTGCCCCATTTGTTCTCGCCTGTCGCGCACAATAACCGACTAACTGAGTGACTGACTGACAGACGGAGACTGCACACGCCGCGCCACGCCAAGACAAAGTCGGCAATCTATGCGTGTCATGTTGCTGTTGCTGGCATCTTTATTGTACATTGTTGTTGTCGATTGCTGTTGCCAATCGCTGATGCGCGTATGCATTGTTGTTGCAATGTCATTGTTGTCGGCGTTGCTCGTGGCCGCGAAGGCGTTGCAGTTGCTTGGTTTTGTTAGAAGCTATTGCTGTTGTTGTTGATAAGGTTGATATTGCTGCTGCTGCAGTTGGCATGCGCGCACAGATTTCCGCTCGCTACTGCACCACTTGTGCGCGCGGTGTGTGTGTGCGTTTCGCTGCCATCGCACCGAACCGACGCGTTGGTGTGGCTCACATGCGCGCTTGTGTGGCGCGTCTTGTTGCAGCAAGCGAGCATCGCAAGAAAGTTGCAAAACGAAAAGCAAAATGCGCCAAACACAAAATGTGGCGAACACGCGCGGCCGCCAACGTCATCGTTGGGTGAAAAAGTTAAATGTGGAAGCAGGAAAACATAAATCCATCAAAGAAGCGACAGCTTGCCGCTAACAGTTGTTTCTGGCTGTTGCCATTGCCGCTGCTGTGCTGTTGCTGTTGTTGCTGCTGTTGCTGTTTGCATAGTTGCATTGTCTGCGGTCGCTTGCAGTTCTTTGCCAACGCGAGCTGGCGAAGTGAAACTGAAATTTATATGCTAAATAACGGTAAATGTAATGTGCCTCGCTGGAATGTGGCGTTTTTTCGCAACCATTCTTCCTACTAATGCATAGTTGCAATTGCTATTGTTGTTGTGGTTGCTGCCTGACGTTTTTCAACACTTAATAAAATCAAATAGAATTGTCTGCGTTGCTGTGGGTGCCGTGCCATAGAATGGTGTTTGATTGAGTGTGCTTGCAAAGTGTCTGAGTTGTAAAGGCCTTCATGTAGGTTTAGCTGAACCTATATCGGTGGTGTGGTTTCTAAAGATTTCTTTGAAGAAACGGAATTTTGTAATAATTGTAACTGAAAAGGTCATCTCTTTCTGAGAAAGTTATCATCTAAAAGAATTTGAGAAATCGAAATTTTTATTTTCTGAAACAAATTCTTGACCTTACAAATTGCGATGCAAGTATCCAAAATGTTGGGAATCTTTCCATCAGCTGAAATTTTGATCTTGCCAACCACTGCAGCGTCTTTCCACCGAGCTATTTTACGATTAGACAAGTATGGATATCTGACCACAGGGTTATTGCAGGAAATTGTAAGATTGATGAGCTTACTAGGACAAATACTTCAGTCTTAGTAACTGCGGATTGGGAAGGGGAGAAGCTCCGTTGCTTTTTGTGGTTTTACTTAAAAACAAAAAGTTTTAACAAAAAAGACACAACTTAGGTTGAGCAACTCTCGATGCGGAACCTATATATTGTTGTTGTTGTAGCGGCAGAAAGCATTCTTGAACTAATTTCGATGCATGGTGCCGAGTTGACAGTCTTTGGCCTGATAAGAATCCCCTCCGTTCCGGTCACTTATACCCAATGTCGTGGGTGATCAACCTCTAATCTTGCCTGCTTCCCATATAACAAAAAGCGCTCTTGCTTCTGGCTTTATCCTGTATATTGGCAACAATAATAGATATCTTCCATTCTTAAGTCAATGGTGTTAAGAATTAACTGTTGTTGATTTTTCATTGGCGGGTGTTTTTTCACGTGGCGGGTCCCAAACTCAGCGCACAACCCTATGCAGCGGATATTTCGCCTTCTACCCAGAGGATACTTGGTCAAAGACCGGAAGTCGAGAGCTGCTTGAGTCATATGTAAAAGAATCATTTCTGGCCACTTCCAAGTGAATGGCCAACTCACTTGCGTGAACTTCTACACATGACTCCATGAAGAAGAAGACCTCCACCAGTGGAAGGACCAAGTGGAGAAGGACCTGGCTTCGCTTGGAATATCCAATTGGTGCCACGTAGTGAAAAGAAGAAACGACTGGCGGGCGGTTGTTAACTCGGCTATAATCGCGTAAGCGGTGTCTACGCCAATTAAGAAGAAGAAGAATTAAGAATTAACTGAACTGGGAGCTGTTAATCTAATATATAATATTTGTTCTAGGATGCACACTCATTTCAATTATACCGGCACATCCAGAAATCTGCGTAACTAAGCTGATATGAATTCTAAATAAGGGAGAAATATACATAGGAAATATTTTCCATATAATACAAAAGGCCAAAAAACATCAAAGAGATTTTGAACCCAGCAGACTACATACATATAATGAATATGCTCGAATTAAATAATGGAAAAAATATAATAATATCCATTTGGTGTTTCAAGTAAAAAAATATACCAAAAATCGTTAACTGAGAGACAATTTTGTATAGAGATGCCACATAATTAAAAATTTAAATTTTAAATAAAATTATTATGAGTAAACAATCAATACAGCGTGTTTAAATAATCTCCTTAATTTGTTTCACGATTGACATAATTTTGTATAGAGTTGCCACTTTTTTGAAAAGTACATATTAATTTGTCACAAATATGTGTTGAAAGCATTCTGCTTAGGAGGCTCTTCTCACGTATGTTTCGGTATTTTTGAGATTAACATAGATTGGTATAGGGTTGCCACATATTTAAAAATGTAAATATTGATTATTATAACTACGTGATAAAAGCATTACGTTTAAGAGAACCGTTCGTAAAATGTTCGAAATAATGTTGGCATCAACATAATTTGCTCTAGAGTTGCCAACTGTGCCTAAAAATTTAAATATTAAATTAGCAGAAATGACTGCTAATCATTCAGTTTAGGAGATTTCTTCAAATTTTTCGAAGATGGCATAATTTCGTAGTATAGAGTTGCCAAATATTTCAGAAATACGTATATGTGACCTGGTCTACGAAAAAGGGGCTTAGGTGTCAAAAAATCAATTTTTTTTATTTTTTTTTTTATTTTTTTATTTTATTTATTTTATTTATATATATAGCACTTGTTTGCGACAAACAATTATCCGAAGGCCTTTTTCAACAGCGTTTCGGCATCAGAAATTTGACTCCGCACACAAAATTTAATGGAACTTCTTAGTTGAATAATTTCACTCATCTTAAAAATCGCCGAATGTACTTTATGTGCTACAGAAAGAATTTTAGATTGAAAAGTCATACTATTTTTTGTCCATAGCTAATTTGCTGTTTCAGATTTGGTTGGCTGGATGGCCAACTTCCCAGCGTAGGACTATTCCAACGGTTGAAAATAGTAGACTTACGTCAGATTTGTTAGTAAAAATGGAATCTTTTAGGGAAATATTTCATATACTTCACATCCGCGGTGATATTTGAACTGCACACTTACTTCATATCCCTCACCAAACCATCTGTGAGTAATTCTATAAAAGTTGAGTCAACACGTGTTTCGTCATAAAGGCTCTGGTGGAGTTTCAGTCACTGTAAAGGCCATTGAAGCATTTGTTTATTTATTTATTTTTATAAACACTAATACTACCAAGAGTGTATTTAGAATGACTTCACTTTTTTAAAGACCCAGCACGTGCGCTTTTATTGCTTTTTTTATTATTAGACGTTACTATGTGATATTAAAAACAAGTTTAACAGCCTGCTACAACACATTTCTGCGGAATGACAATAATTGGGCTCTCGGCTAGTATTACGACGAAACGCACGAGCTTAAAAAGTCTTAAGCTTTGTATAATACTGCGGCGGTTATATGGATTTGCGAACCCACAGGCGCTAAGACTTATTCGTGAATTTGCGCAGATACTTGTTAGATAGTAAGGGGGAAAGATGGGCAGTAGGAATAAAGGAAAAAAATTAAAAAAATATTTTGACTAAAAAAAAAATTAAAAAATAATAAAAAATTAAAAAAATAAAAATAATTAAAAAAAAAATCAAAAATTAAAAAAATTAAATAAAAATTTTGAAAAAAAATATTAAAAATTAAAAAAATAAAAATAATTAAAAAAAATGTTTGAAAAAAAAAATCAAACATAATAAAAACAAATAAAAATAACTAAAAAAAAAAAAATAAAAAAAATTAAAAAAATAAACATTATTTTAAAAAAAAACTAATTAAAAAAAAATAAAAATAATTAAACAAAATAGTTTGAAAAAAATCAAAAATAATAAAAAAATTGTTTTAAAAAAATTTAAAAAAATCAAAAATAACAAAAAAAAAATAAAAATTAAAATAATTAAAAAAAAATTGTTTGAAAAATAATTTAAAAAAATCAAAAATAAAAAAAATTAAAAATTAAAAAAAAAAATAATAAAAAAAAATTTTTGAAAAAAAAAATCAAAAAAAGTTTGAAAAAAATTCAAAAATAATTAAAAAATAAAAATAAATAAAAAAAATAGTTTGAAAAAAAAATCAAAAATAATTAAAAAATATAAATAACAAATAATTAGGAAGTAAAATGATAAAAAAAATAAAACCGCAAAAATAAAAAAATATTAAGAAAGGAACAACAAAAAAAAAAATACGAAAAAAATGCGAAAAGTAGTGAAACTGGAGCAAAGATCTCTTATCTGTGCTGTTGTACACGCCAATAAAGCTGCTTAAGTGCCGAGATTTAAAAAGCAGCGCCAACGCCAGCCAACACCAAGCAACAAAGCAGTCAAACGACGGCGGTAATAAAGCTTGTTATCAGCGAATTGTATCAACAATAGTGCGGCGAAAATAGTGTAAAAACGCAATTAAAAAGCGGGTGAGCTGTTGCGCGAGTGTTTTGGCTTCGTGTAATTTCTTTTACGATTTTTTTCGCGCATTTGCTGTTGCCTGCAAATGAACATGTAAGCCAGCTAAATGCATGCAAGCACCTAATTTCGCCTTTTCCTTTATTTTTATATTTTTTAATTGTAATTTTATATTTTTTTTCTATTTTCGCTTTTGTTTTGCCTGTTGTACAACAAATTTGCAGTTTAATGATTTGCTCGCTGCAAATTGACACCATATTTATTTATGAATTGACGCGGCTTGACGCAAATTTCTCGGCGATTACACATTTGGGCAATTTTTTTTTCGCTTCGCTCCTCAATGGCTACAACAAATTGCCAAACAAACGACCCAGCAGCACAACAACTCACTGCTTATTAAGCATGTGTGTTCAAATTAGTGTGCGTTTGTGTTTGCTGGCATTTATTTAGAGACGCTTTTGTGATTTTTTTTCGAATTTTTCTTCACACATGAAAGAAAAAAAATAAATTTTGGTAGAAACTAGTTATCGCACTAATTGATTTTAAATGAGTGGCTCATTTGCTATGAGTGTGTGTTTTTACATATTTAAAAAAAATATATGTTTGTTTATTTAAGCGCAATTTCCGCTGCCTTACTTCCAACTGCGTGGCGGCTTAATTATGCATACAATAACGCATAGCAGAAGTGTGTCCCTCAGCTTGCTCGGCGGCCAAGTTCGTTGCTTAAGTCTTTTGTTCGTGACCCGACTGCGCGTCATTTAAGAATATTTATATACACTTTTGGTCATTAAACGCGCTCGAAATTCAGACGATTTATCAATTTCGCACTCAATTTATTGGCAGTCATCATTTGGCCGAAAAGGTTAAGCGTCGTTCAAAGCGCCATTCAAAGCAGTTCATCGCCCATTTGGATGCAGCAAGCAACGAAAATTGCGTTTTTTTGTATTTACATTTGGAATACGAAAGCGTTGCAAGCTGCTCACTAACAGCCATTTGATGGCGTTTTGAAAAATTGCAGGCGTGGTCGTTTTGCGCTTAATCTAATGCGCACACTCACTCACACGCATTTGCAATTTAAACAGATATTAATACTTCAGGTGAGAAAATAAGGAAGTAAAATAAAAAACAAAGCAAATTTTTTGCAGTTTTTGTTGTTTATGCACTCAAAATGTGCCTAGAATATATCACGTGACATATTGAATTCAGTTGAAAGTGAAATTAGACAGTATAGTATTTAATATTAAGATTGTATAAAAACAAGGCCTAATAGAATCACAAAAACAACATACTTAGATAAATAAGATGAAGGAAAAACGGCGCTATAATGACCTTCACCATTAAATTTTTTTTACATATAAGAGCCTAATTTTGATTGGTTAGTTTGTGTTTGGCATATTAAACTCCGTGTTTAATGTAGTGTTTAATCTTAAACTCTAAATAAATTAACTCGAGTTTAATACCTTGTGACAATACTCAGTTTAGAGTAGTGTTTAATATTAAACCCTTCAATTTCTCATAAACTCGAGTTTATGACCTGCGAGTTTTTTTGTACAGATCTTTCTGCACTTTTAACATTTTCAAAAATTAGTGTGATTAAAGGACAATATTTTGGAAATTAAAATCGTGCTAGAAGTGGTGTTTAACATTAAACTATAAGTACCTAAACTCGAGTTTATGGTACCGCGAAAATATGGAACTTGAAGTAGTGTGTAATATTAAAAACTTAAATTTCTCATAAACTCGAGTTTATAATAGTGTTTAATATTAAACTCGAGTTTGTTTTCAAAACTTTGTGTTGACTTTGTGCTTTAAGTTGACTTTCGCTTCAATTTTTTTCAAATTAAACTCCGTGCTAAAACTGGTGTTTAAGCTTAAACTCTAAATACATAAACTCGAGTTTATGACACAGCGACAATTTGGGGTTTATAGTAATTTTTAATAGTAACTAACTAAATTTATCTTATACTAGAATTTATGACCAGTGTAATAGTGTTTAATGTTAAACTCGAGTTTATCATTTTCAAAAATTTGTGTTTAAAGTGATTTTAAGCACAATATTTTGCAAATTAAACTCCGTGTATAAAATGGTGTTAATGGTAAACACTAACTACTCTAAACTCGAGTTTATGATGCGGCAAGAATATAAAGTTAGTAGTAGTAGTTGTGGAGTAATGTTTGACATAAAACACTTAAATTGGCACATAAACTCGAGTTTATATATAAGTTTGATGTAAATGTACATATACCACTCCTATTCTTCATAAACTATGAAGCTGCTCAAAATGTTATAGTTTCAAGTTATGCCCATTTCTTAATCAATGGGCTTGACAACTACAGCAGTACGTGGAAATTCGGTGGAAAGCGATCCAATTATTCTAAGAATCCGGAAGGGTATGACTCACTTGCAATCGAACGACGCTTCATCGCTTAGACGGTTATAGCCGAAAGCGAACAATTTCACCTTTCGTTCCATGAAAAGTGAAATTATAGGTGATAGGCGAAATCATGTCAAATGCTCAGCCGCTTGATTGATGCTGATAGATTATTTGTGCAAAAATATATAAAACTCAAACTATAAACCGAAATAATGACTTTTATACACGATTTCTGTTAGAAACACTTTTCTTTGCCAATTTCAAAACAAAATGCTAATCTATGAGAAGCGCCAGAAAAGCATTGAATGTACGCGCACCGCCATCCCTTCAACTGCAAGTCCAATAAAGTTCCAATAGCCGCATTTGCCGTATCACCATAACAGCTTTTGCTTAGTATTTCATGCTGTCATCATATATGAATTTATGGTTTTCTAGATCTTATTCCCGAAATTATTTGCCCACTTCGCAGCCAAGCGGAAGCCATTCCACATGCACGAAATCGCCAATGCCAATGAGTTGAAAGCCACAGCGCGCGTATCACGTAGCGGTGGGAGGCAGCAACGCTACCGTTTCATACACAAGTACACACACATATATACATATAAAGTGCGCGTCGGTGCTGGTCATTCGCTTATGCGCCATCAGCTGAAATTGGCAGACTTTCACTATGAGCTCAGCTCGTTTTGTTTTCGAAATTGTTGAATAAAAAATGATTTGCTGATTTCTGCAGTAGTCGTGTTTGTTAGCGCCTTCTATTGTCAGAGCCGTGTGTTCTGTTTTTGTTTATTTTCCATTGTACACGCGGTTGATTGGCTTTGTCATGACCGCGCTAACGCGCTAGCCGGTAGCGCATTCAACTGTGCGCGCATGTGCACACGCGCACTCATTTATTCTTATCAACGATCGCTGACAGTTAAATAAATTGTATTGTTGCTATTGTTGTAGCAATTGTTGTTAATAGCTTGCTATTCGAATGCGGCGTTAGCAAGGGCTTATACGTTCAACAATATTGTCGCTCATTTATCAAACAATTCAGCGTGCCGCCTCACATGCGTCAGCCCGCCATTGGCGGCGATGCTCAACAAGTTGATAAATTTGCACCACCGGCGCTTTAGCAGCCTAATTTATGCGTACATATGTGCGCATATTTATAAGCATTTCTTAGAGTAACGCCTACTCACGGCTTTCTTTTAGCGCTTTGCTAATTTTTTTCTTTCATTTTGCGCTATGAAATTCTTACGGCATCGCGGTGTATTAGACGCAAATATAAACTTGTTTACACACCTCATATTACATGTGTTTGGTGGTGTTGTGCTTTTAGCCAAACATGAATCTTCAATTCCCACATCATGTAAGTTGCCATTGGAACACGAATGCTCTCATTAAAAGGCGTCGAAGGCACATGGCATATCATTGTATTCAGAGCGCACCCTTAGGCAATGTATGAGCTTGTTGTTTTTGTATGAAGAAATTTGTAAGCATTTTGTTTGTGCATAAATTAAAATCGCATAAATTAGCACCTCAAATAATACTTAGGATTTGACCGCAGTTTTGAGCTCTCTTATGTTTAGTCTCTCGCTTTTTTTATCCAGCGGCACTACAGACATCATAACTTTAGAGAAAAGTTAATTTTGCCAGTAGGTTGATTATAACAGAGAATTTATATACAACAATACCAGTGGCAAAATCAATACATTACTATTACCATTACAAATACAAATCCCATTACCATTACAATTACAAATGCAGATACAAATACCAATATAAATACCATTACCTTTAGAAATACAAATTCAAATACACATATAATTACAAATACAAATATAATTACATATACAAATACATATACAATTACAAATACAATTACAATTGCAAATACAATTACAAATACCATTACAAATACAAGTACAAAGGCAATTATAAATACAAGTACAAGGACAAATACAATTAAAAATACAGATACAATTACAAATTCAGATATAAATACAAACACAATTACAAATAACAATACAGATACAAATACAAATACAAGTACAAATACAAAACTAATTACAAATACAAGTACAAGGACAAATACAATTACAATTACAGATAAAATTACAAATACCAGTACAGATACAAATACAAATACAAGTACAAAGCCAATTACAAATACAAGTACAAGGACAAATACAATTACAATTACAATTAAAAATACAGATACAGTTACAAATACAGATATAAATACAAACACAATTACAAATAACAATACCAATACTTATATCGATAAGTCCAATATCAACTCAAAGCGAGTACAAATTCTTTTAACTTTACTAATATCATTACCATTACAAATCCTATCAATCTTAATACGAATATAATAATTACTGCTACAATACAAGGAGCAACAAGAATGCAAATACCAATATCAGTACTAACAAGAAAACCAATGCCAGTACCAACAACATTAACAATATCAGTACTTATACCATTTTCAATATAAATAGTAACGTCAGCCCCTAATAAGAATACCAATATCAGTAACATTACCATTACCAATACTTACACAATACAGTTTTCAATATCAACAGCAATGACAGAATTAAATCTAGTGTCAATAAAATTAACATTACCAACAGCAATACCATTACCCATATCAGAAATATTACCATTACCTACTTACTCAATACAGTTTTCAATATCAACAGCAATGACGGAATTAAATCTGGTGTCAATAAAATTAACATTACCAATAGCAATACCATTACCAATACTTACACAATACAGTTTCAATATCAACAGCAATGACAGAATTAAATCTAGTGTCAATAAAATTAACATTACCAATAGCAATACCATTACCAATAGCAATACCATTACCAATATCAGTAACATTACCAGTACCGAAACTTATACAGTTTTCAATATCAACAGCAATGTCAGTATTAAAACCAGTGACAATAAAATTAACATTACCAATAGCGATACCATTACCAATATCAGTACCATTACCATAACCATTACCAATACTTATACAGTTTTCAATATCAACAGCAATGTCAGTATTAAAACCAGTGACAATAAAATTAACATTACCAATAGCAATACCATTACCAATATCAGTACCATTACCATTACCAAAACTTATACAGTTTTCAATATCAACAGCAATGTCAATATTAAAACAAGTGTCAATAAAATTAACATTACCAATAGCATTACCACTACAAATACCAATTTTCATACATATGTATAAAAATCTCATTACAATTACAGCATACAACTATAATACAATAAGGAACAACAATATACATAAATATCAATATCAGTGCCAACACATTACCAATACAAATACTAATAGTTATATCAGCAACGCCAGTACCAACGAGTGTCCTTGTAACATTACTAATATGATTACCATTACCATTACGAATATCCAACTTAACACATATGTGTTGGTATATGACTATCAAACCCAACAAAATTACCCATAGTTACCGCACATTACTATAATACAAAGAGCAACAACAATAACTACGTTAGATTTGTAAAATCCGAAACAAATACTAAAAGCAATATCAACATTTCTTTCAATAATGGTATTATTCACCATTACATGTACACATTTAAACACCATTATCAACACCAATACATAGTTGTAGGCATATGAGTATATGACAAAATGTTTAAAACACGTGTTATCCATTGTAGTGTGCTCGGTAATTAATTAACAGAAATTGTTGATGTGCCGAAATTTACACTCGCAAAAAGTGAAAAATCCACGAACCAAACAACTCAACACTAATGATCTCACAAACACACACTTACAAACACTACAAAGGTAAAGAAAGATAAAGAAAGAAGAGGAAGCCTTAATTACCATATTTCAACAGCAAACACACTCGCACACGCACTCGTATTTACTGAACCCGATCTCAGCGAAAATAAAAGCAAGTGGCGAAAAGTGAAAAATTAAAAGCCTATTTACAAATATATGGAGACCTATGCAATAATGAGTAAAAATTTTAGTTGTTTTGCTTTTTGAGACAACAGAAAAGCTTATTTTCCTGCTTGATGTTCTTATGTTTTCACGAGAACAAGTGGGTTCCAAAAAATTGCATTTTTGAAAATGGAGAACGAAAGAAAAATTATTTTGGAATTTGACAAATTTTTGGCCGTGCTACCTCTACACCGAGTTTCCTTTTGTAATTGCAAAATACTTGATACTGAGACCACTAAATCTGAATAACACAGAAAATAATATAACACTCTTTGGTTAGTTGTAGGAAAATTATAAAGTTGTTATGCCTTTCGTACCTCCCCATGGCACATATACGTACTTGTGTATGCCGTTTCAGTTAGCTTTTAACAGAAAAACTGGTATTTAGTTCAATATTCATGCTAAACCTCCTTTTTACAATCATTCAAACCATACTCCTCACTCATTTTAACTCTACAATAATTTCAACCCTCATTTCTCACTCTTTTTAATTCTACTTAGTATACATATTTACAATTTTTTTTATGTTTATCCCCTAACTAGTAATATTCATACTGGTGTTCTGCTGAACATCTTGAGTTGAGCTCTTCTTGAACTTGAAATTGTGTTAACGCCTCAACGCACGCCACACAGCTACTGTCCTCAGCTGGCCGACGTTTTTCTTAATTAATGCTACATCATTTTCCTATCGCTAATTAATTCGATACCAAAAAATTGTATTCGTTTTTTGTTCTAATAAACCAGTTAAAACCTATAAACCGAATAAAAGATACAGAAAACTGACGGAAACTGCTTATGTGTTCAGAATATGATTCATACCTTTCTCGTCATCTCTCCTAACAAGTAGGGCATGAAAGGAGAAGATTAGGATAGATGGCTGACTCTGCAGCAAAGCTGAGAAGAGAAGATATTAGGTAAATACGACAATCTTTGGTCAAAAAATATATCCGCAGTCATTTAGGAAGAACCAAAAATTCGAAGATACTGCCATATAAGTCCTAGGCATGCCCATTGCTTTAAATCACGCTTTTTGTTGGTCCATTATCATGAACTAATTTCAACAGAAAGCACAAGAAATATATCAACAAATAAACCTCTCGACCCTAATCTAGTTTTAAGATACAATATAACTCACTTTTATTTTATTTATATGTATGTAAGTATATACATAAATGGCAACTCTTATCCTTGACAGGAAGCACTTATGGTAACCAAACATCGAGTACAGAGTGAGGAATCGGTCGTCTTATTCTGTTATAAAGGAACAATAAAGTGATATTATGACTTCATGAGACCCTAGTAAAACTAATAATATTTTATGCAGTCGTTGTCTGGCAGAGGCTGTTCTTAGAAATACACACTAAATACACAGCATCTCTGGTGCACCAAGAATAACCCCAATAATGGCACTGAGCGCTGTAAGTGCTTGTTAGCGAAGGCTGCTTTAGACTTAGGGAGGTTAGGTATATTCAGTGCTCCGGGCAGGGATACGCAGAAATTCCCCACCCCTTTTCCTGGCGGTTCCTTGTCAGCTCACGCAACTGCGGGAGATTTGTGGGCGGAGCGAAGCGGTGGGCGAGCTGATGCAGTGATCTTTTCAATAAGTGGATCAAAGTTAAACGGGAAAGAGTTAGTGGAGTCTCTATTAACTCTGAAGCTCTCCATTAAATCGAGTTAAAGACTATCAGACCACTGTAACGTTTTCCAATGAGAGGTCATCAAGGCAGTAGTAGATATACCGCTCCAAATCGAACGCTCAAAACTAGTCAAAGTGTACATAACCTTATTAGCAATAGCTTTAAGCTTCTTTCATATTAGACTTGAAAGGGTGTCCGAACACTGCGGAATCCCGGGCATTGAAAAGCCGATGAGCTTGCTATGGAGAACCCCTTTTTCATCCGATTGACAGTGAGTCGGGGTTTCTTCTTGCGTTCTGGTGTTGAATCTTTGAACCTCCAGTAGGGTCATCCAGCGGTGGTGAACAACAAGATCTTGTGCGACTACGAGATTCTGCCGGCTCAGAGTGAACCGTAAAAGGTCCTTCGAACTACTGGCTCTACCACCACTACTGGCAAAATCAATCTTACCACAATTATAGGTGTTCTGACAGGACACTGTCCAAAAGATTTACAGCCGGCGCTGCAGAATATTTTGTTTGACACTCCCTAGAGCTATGTATATGTAAGATGGAATAATTTTGTTACTTCCTTCTGGACTCAAGTTGGAATATATCAGTAAACAATTTTCGACTACTGATCCAGCAAAGCCCAATAAAATAAATTATCTGAATAGAATTTTAGGTTTAAGTGGGTATTCTACTCTAGAATTTCGAAAAAAATCGATTCTTTTTCATATATTTAAATTTTAGACCCTTAAGAACATATCCTCCAAAGGATTTTTAAAAATTAAAATTATTTTAAGAGCTACAGTTACTTTAGTGACGCAGTACCTAGCCCGGTTCGGTTTGACTCACTTTTTTAGACGAGTTTTTCTTGAAACTACTTCTTTCCACACGGTACCGGCATTATCTCAAGTTCTATACAACCGATTTACTTGAAATTTTGTGTGAACCTTCTTTATATAATCCTTTGTTGTTCAGGAATTCCAAACAAAAAGCGTAAAAAATGATTTTTATTTTCAGGCAGTCGCCATTTTTCAAAAAAATGTTTTTTCGTATTCCCTGAGATAGGGACTAAAGCAACATCCTTACTGATTAAGAATTTCTTTTGATTTTTTTTTCAGACCACTAGGAGAGTCAGGATCGATGTCATCAGGATGCGCCATTTTTTTTACACATGTCTCTCCCCCCCCCTCCCCCTTCAATTATTTTAATTTTTAATATTTTTTCTAAAATTTTTTTCTGTATTCTTAAGATATCAATAAAAAAATAGATAGTAAAAATATATTTGGTTTTTTTTTTTAATAAAATTCAAAAAACTGCCAAAAATTTGATTTCTAGACTAGTATACCCCCTTAAAAGATTTCCAAATTTAGAGCAATTCCATTAATTTGACCACCACTGTATGTATGTACATACACATGTGGTACTTATGAATAACTGCCTGAATCATCGTCTAGTTGAACTTGCTGGATATATTATTATTACTTATTATATAATAATTTTATTGTATTAAAAGTAAATATATTAAAATACTTTACGACGTAGTGTTGCTCCGCATTATTAATCGCTAATTTTCCGTGTTGTTTTGTTTGAGCTTCGCCAACACTAGAGGGCACTTCGCTGCTAATCGCGGCGCAGAATCTATAACTTGGCTAATTTGCTGCCTTAGTTCATTGTTATAATTTAATTTTAACGCGATTATTGTTACTGCTGTTTTCGGTGGTTTTTTTTATTATTTTTTATACAAATTTACACGGTTATTCCGGATTTTATGTTTATTATGAATAATGGCATGGAAAATACGCTACAATTTTATTAGCGAATCAGACGTCAGTGTTGGTGAGACTTGCCGCCAACTGTGACCGCTTGAAGTTATGTTTGTTTTTAATTTTTTTTTAATATTTTTGTATTTTTTGGATTTGTTGTTGTAATTTTGTATACGTTTTTTGTATTTTTTTCATATTTTTTATATTTTTTTATACTTTTTTTAATTTTTTATATTGTTTCTGTATTTCTATATTTTTGTTTTTTTTTTTCATTTGTTAATTTATTTCGTAACTTATTTCTATTTTTTTTATTTTTGTAATCTTTTTAATATATGTTTTTTGTATAAATTTTTTATATATTTTTTTGTACTTTTTCTTCGTTTTTGTTGCCTTTAATTACTAATTCTTTTATTTTTGTTTATGTAATTTTTTTAGTGCTTTTGTGTTTTTATAAATAATTTTTATTTTTTTTTTATATTTTTAGAATTTTATTAATTTTTTTTTGTAATTTTCTTTGTATTTTTTATGTAATTTTTTTATATTATACAATATTTTTTACGTGTTTTTGTATTTTTATTTTATTTTTTTTTTTGATTTTTATATTTTTTGATTTTTTTTTTAAATTATTTTTTTTGTAATTTTTTTGTATTTTTTATGCAATTTTTTATATTATACAATATGTTATATTTTTTATATATAATTTAATTCCTGTGATTTTTCATATATTTTCTTCGTTTTTGCTACCTTTATTTACAAGCTAATTCTTTTACATTTGTTTTTGTAATTTTTTTAGCGTTTTGTATTTTTTAACTTTTAGAATTTCAAAATTTTTTTTTTTTTTTTAAATTTTTTTACGTGTTTTTTTAATTTTTTAATTTTTTTTTGTATTAATTTATGTAAATTTTTTTATATTACACAATATGTTATATTTTTTACATATAATTTAATTTCTGTAATTTTTTATATATTTTTTCGTTTTTGTTACCTTTATTTACAAACTAATTCTTTAATATTTGCTTTTGAAATTTTTTTTTAGCGTTTTTGTATATTTTTAACTTATAGTAATTTTTTTAATTTTTTTTTTTTAATTTTTTTTTTGTAACTTTTTTTATTTCTTTCTTTTTTTAATTTTTTTACGTGTTTTTGTATTTTTTTTTACTTTTTGTTTTTAATTTTTGTATTTTTTTTTTATTTTTATGTTATTTTTTTCATATTATACAATATGTTATATTTTATATATATAAATTAATTTCTGTGATTTTTCATATATTTTCTTCGTTTTTGTAACCTTTATTGTTACCTTTATTTGCAAGCAAATTCTTTTATATTTATTTTTGTATTTTTTTATTTTTTTTTTGTATTTTTTGTATTTTTTTTATTTTTTAATTTTTTTTTTCATTTTTATTTTTTGTTTTTTTTTGTAACTTTCTATATATGTTTTTTTATTTTTTATACGTGTTTTTGTATTTTTTTTTTTGATTTTTTTTTTAATTTCTGTAATTTTTTTTATTCCTTTTTTTTTTTGATATTTACTTTATATATTTTTTTGTATATTTTCTTTTTTTTTGTTACGTTTATTTACGAGCTTCCTCACTTGTAGTCGTTCAAGCCTCATGCCGACACCTTTTAACCTTGAAATCGTGCACGACGATTTTCGGTGTGTTGCTCTCGCTTGCTGCTTTAATTTCGTATAATCTTCAGTTTTTTACGCGCTTTTTGTTCATGTTTCGGCGTAAATGTCGCT
>CM050323.1:44301271-44401271 GCA_027475135.1 Bactrocera correcta
CTGTTGCCTAGTTGCTCCACTTTTCGTATTTATATTCTTTTCACATGTGTGTGCTGGATGCAATTTTTCGTTTTCGCAAATCTAAGAAATCATGTCAGTCTAAAACGTAATTCTTTACCTTTATATTTTCTTGAATTTCTTGCCCTTTAACTCTTTCATTTCTACCGTTTACCACTTTATCTGGGTGATTTTCGTATAATCAAGAAAATAATCTTCTAATTCTAATATTTCGAGTGGATACATTTTTAGTCATTTCCCTCTCAACTTCATAAGAATGTAAAATTATTGACACCAAAATATGTGCGTGTATTTGTTTGCTCCCACAGCTTCATCCACCCATTTGCCTCTGCCAATGCCTGCTCTAAAAGTTTTCTTATGAGAAGTTATGTATGCACATTTCTGTGCACCACACTTCCCCGCCCGACCACCAAGTTGCCCGTCCATAGAGAAGCAGTGAACGGTAAGCTGCCTGTCGATTTGAAAATCGCTTGCTGACAGCTTCAGCTTTTTAGCGCACAACTTACAAATTGCGTACTCTGCCACTTCCACATGTACGCCTTGTTGCCGCGCCCCCCTCTCGTAACAGCGTTCCACAGCGCTCATCAAATTGTTGACAGTTAATATGAAAAAATGAGGTAGCAAAAAGTCTGCTCCGCACATAAACTGTGAACTACTTACCGCTCTTCCCAGGCTAAGGATGAGCGGATATTAAAGCACATTCATATTTATGCATATTTATTAGTAAATATATAAAATGCACATACACACACAGGCTCATATGAGTTGCGCGGCAGGAGAGTTTTGGGAAGAGTGTGCGTGTCGTTGAAGACACCGGAGAAATGCTGCGACGTTTTGTGCCAAAGAGAAGCGAAGAGGGCAAACGTCATTATTGACAAGCAAGTTCAAGATTATATGCAGAGTTGATGGACTAAAGATAAGCGAATTTCCTTATTACTGACTTGAATATTGAATGTGAGAATTTTTCGTTAGTTTTAGTGCAATAAATCAAATTTCCTTTTCCGACAAATTGAACGTAGGTAATTCAATGAGCGTGGTTGAGTCAAGCTTTGCACAACTAAGCTGGAGCCTATTCATCAAAGAGTTGCTTGAAATACGTCACCAAGATCGTCCGAAAATCAAAAATTTTCCTGGCAACACAATGGATGTGTTGGACTTATAGTAATTTATATTGTTATTCGTAATTGTATTGTTATTGATATTGATATTGATATTGATATTGATATTGATATTGATATTGATATTGATATTGATATTGATATTGATATTGATATTGATATTGATATTGATATTGATATTGATATTGATATTGATATTGATATTGATATTGATATTGATATTGATATTGATATTGATATTGATATTGATATTGATATTGATATTGATATTGATATTGATATTGATATTGATATTGATATTGATATTGATATTGATATTGATATTGATATTGATATTGATATTGATATTGATATTGATATTGATATTGATATTGATATTGATATTGATATTGATATTGATATTGATATTGATATTGATATTGATATTGATATTGATATTGATATTGATATTGATATTGATATTGATATTGATATTGATATTGATATTGATATTGATATTGATATTGATATTGATATTGATATTGATATTGATATTGATATTGATATTGATATTGATATTGGTAATGGTAATAGTTTGTTATTGGTATTGAAATTAGTTTGTCATTGGTGTTGCTATTGGTATAGCCACCTAGCTTACCCAGGAACACCATCAGCATACCGACCTTTATGCATGCTAGATACAGCAGAAAAGCTATTAGAAAGACTGTTGAAACCCCGCATCATAGCCGCCATAAACGATGCTGGAGTCCTATCAGAGCGACAACATGGCTTCAGACCAGGCAGGTCCACCATCGGAGCTGTGGAAGAGGTCATGCGCAGCGTGGAAGAAGCGCATCGAAAGAACAACTCCTCGAGGCCAATAGTCCTCCTCGCAACAATTGACATACGAAATGCATTCAATAGCGCAAAATGGGAAAATATGATAGACGCACTAGAAAGTCGCTTCAAAACGCCCCTCTACTTAATGAAAATGATAAGAAGCTATCTTAAAGACAGGAAACTACTGTACGATACGAGTGACGGCCCACAAAGTAAGGAAATAATCTCTGGAGCAGCGCAGGGATTAATACTTGGACCAGATCTATGGAATGTCAGCTACGACGGAATTTTAAACGTTGAAATACCTGACGATTGCCACCTCGTTGGCTACGCAGACGACATCGCCGCCGTCATAACCGTGCGTAGTACTAACATAGCCAGGCGTCGACTGACACAAGTTATGATACGAAGACAGACATGGTTGGACTCACACTGCCTCAGCCTAGCTGCTGAAAAAACAGAACTGATCCTGCTTACTAGGAAACATATCCCGCTCTAGGTAAACATGCAAGTTCATTCAGAAACTATTCAAACAACGAAAACCCTAAAATATCTAGGAATAAGAATGGACAACAAATTGACATACTGGGCTCAAATCCAACATGGTGCAAAAAAGTCAGCCAATATAAACATGGCGCTATCAAGACTCATGGCAAACACCGGAGGCCCACTTGCAAGTAGCAGGAAATCGCTTATGGACACAACACAGTCAGTACTACTATACGGTAGCGAAATATGCGCCGATACATTAAATGTAGAACATAGACGGAAAGTGCTTGCTAAAGTGCAGAGAACATGTTCTACGCACTAAAAAAAAAGACATGAACGTGGACTCCCAATAGAAGGCGAGCCAAATAGCTTGTTGCTGGCTACAAAATCGTAGGCATCCCTGGACGCAGGGAGAGTAGAAATTGACCTGTAATGGGACCATCTTGGAAACCTTGCCTTGAAATAATGCGAAAGCGGTCCCAGGGTAGGGAAAAAAATTCTATGACAGAATAGGAGAGTGTTTTAGTGGGTACACCACTCACGCACGATGACGATTCCTATATGGTGCGAAGGCATTTTAAACCCTCCTTACGGCCTAAAAAAAAACAAAAAAATAATTGGTATAGCTATTAGTGTTCGTATTGGTTTGATGTTGCTATTATCTGGATTTAATATTAATAATTTTTCCCTTTGATATTCGTACTACTTTTTGGCATAGTATTGTGTATTACTGCTTGACGTATTCGTATTGATATGGAAATCGGTACAATATCATATTATGGACTTAGCATTAATGTTTTTCTTTCGCATTGAAATCGGTCATAACCATGTTATTTGTTATAGTCTCCATCATTTAGCAATTCTCAATACTTGTCATCATATAAATTCTGCAAAAGAAAATTAATGTCATTGGCCTACAAAGCCTCTTCGTAAACTAAACAACTTCCCGTTCAAATTATGCCTACTATTTTCTATTTAGCATCTTCCTCACGTTTCATAAGTAAGTATAACAACTTTTTCACCTCCACTTTAGGTCTATTCAACCATCGTTCAGTCAACAAAAAAACAAGTAAGCGTTCTTGTTGGAAAATATCATCATTGCGTTTATAAATTATCTATTTTAATATTTGTCAGAGTCTACGCCGACGTGACGAAAAGTCTCCGCAAACAAGGTATTCAAGTTGAATCACCAATAAGCTTGTGTAAGCAGAATTGACAACTAAACGACAACCGCGCAACGACGTTAACCAGATAAGTACATTAAATATTGTAAACAGCAGTGCGTTGGGTCGACAGGTCGTATACGCAACACGCACAAGTACTAAATTATACATTATATGTTTTCATTAATATAAAAGACAAATGAAATCGTGAGTGACTTAAAGCGTCAGCACAAATTTAAGACTTTGTTCACAGAAATGTTTCAGTTATAAAGGGTGATTTTTTAAGAGCTTGATAACTTTTTAAAAAAAAAAAACGCATAAAATTTGCAAAATCTCATCGGTTCTTTATTTGAAACGTTAGATTGGTTCATGACATTTACTTTTTGAAGATAATTTCATTTAAATGTTGACCGCGGCTGCGTCTTAGGTGGTCCATTCGGAAAGTCCAATTTTGGGCAACTTTTTCGAGCATTTCGGCCGGAATAGCCCGAATTTCTTCGGAAATGTTGTCTTCCAAAGCTGGAATAGTTGCTGGCTTATTTCTGTAGACTTTAGACTTGACGTAGCCCCACAAAAAATAGTCTAAAGGCGTTAAATCGCATGATCTTGGTGGCCAACTTACGGGTCCATTTCTTGAGATGAATTGTTGTCCGAAGTTTTCCCTCAAAATGGCAATAGAATCGCGAGCTGTGTGGCATGTAGCGCCATCTTGTTGAAACCACATGTCAACCAAGTTCAGTTCTTCCATTTTTGGCAACAAAAAGTTTGTTAGCATCGAACGATAGCGATCGCCATTCACCGTAACGTTGCGTCCAACAGCATCTTTGAAAAAATACGGTCCAATGATTCCACCAGCGTACAAACCACACCAAACAGTGCATTTTTCGGGATGCATGGGCAGTTCTTGAACGGCTTCTGGTTGCTCTTCACCCCAAATGCGGCAATTTTGCTTATTTACGTAGCCATTCAACCAGAAATGAGCCTCATCGCTGAACAAAATTTGTCGATAAAAAAGCGGATTTTCTGCCAACTTTTCTAGGGCCCATTCACTGAAAATTCGACGTTGTGGCAGATCGTTCGGCTTCAGTTCTTGCACGAGCTGTATTTTATACGGTTTTACACCAAGATCTTTGCGTAAAATCTTCCATGTGGTCGAATAACACAAACCCAATTGCTGCGAACGGCGACGAATCGACATTTCACGGTCTTCAGCCACACTCTCAGAAACAGACGCAATATTCTCTTCTGTACGCACTGTACGCATTCGTGTGGTTGGTTTAATGTCCAATAAAGTAAACTGAGTGCGAAACTTGGTCACAATCGCATTAATTGTTTGCTCACTTGGTCGATTATGTAGACCATAAATCGGACGTAAAGCGCGAAACACATTTCGAACCGAACACTGATTTTGGTAATAAAATTCAATGATTTGCAAGCGTTGCTCGTTAGTAAGTCTATTCATGATGAAATGTCAAAGCATACTGAGCATCTTTCTCTTTGACACCATGTCTGAAATCCCACGTAATCTGTCAAATACTAATGCATGAAAATCCTAACCTCAAAAAAATCACCCGTTATATGAAGATATATTGCTGAGCGAGACATGTAGAAATATTAGGGTGGGGTTAAGGATGGAAAATTGGTATGAATGAATTATGTCACCAACAGTGTGGTAGGGAAAACAAACTAAAATAAATGTCGAGGTAGCTGTAGTGAGTAAAAATTGTTGTTTTAGGTTGGCTAATATAGAATGCATATTTGCGGAAATTTATATTCCGAAGTGTATGTATGTATGTACATATATGTATACAATTGGTATATATTTATATTTTATCATACTTTTATGTTACCAGTGACTCTTTCGTATTAAAACTTCAAATTTTTTTAATTTTTACACAAAAAAATATGACATCTGTTTCATGCTCAATCAGAATATTGAGAACTTTTTAATATAAAAAATTTAATAAGTGTGGCATCACTACAAAAGTTGCAGACGCTTTTAGCGGAAACAAAATTTTTTATTTTTAAAAAAGTGACCACTCCTTAACAACTTTTTTTTTAACTTAAGTTTTGAGACATATTCAAACAATTCATAGCGAATTGGCAATTTTCTATCAAAATTGAAAAAATTTGTTCTTATTGGACAGTGTATGTACATATATTATATACACATACATATGTACATCTGAATGTCTAAATAACTACTTATATAAAATTTTATTTCCAAATTCACGGCTATTTATAGCACCGGTGCTAATTGTTCGTGGAACGTTAAAATTTGCTTTGAGGAATTAACAGAAAAATAGCGACTTCAGCCAACAAAAATCAACAACCACATTTATATATCATTTTATTGCACCGAAAATCGGCAAACTGTTGAATAATTGCTGCCGACGGTGAGTTGGCACAGTGGTAAACGCGCGTAGCATTTAAAAGCGAAAGCAGCAATAAAAAACGCAAATAAAATTTTTTATGCGATTGACAGCCAAAAAATAAGACTCAAACGAATACAAACGAAAACGAAAACGAACGTACAAAGTAACGCCTGCTGAGTTATCGCAAAAAAGAAATTGGCAATAAATGAGAAGCACAAATGATGTGACATTTAATGGCCCATATGACGGTACTCAACACACGCCTCACATTTTTTTCCACTGATTCACTGACTTGCACACATTTATGTTACTTTGTGAGTATTTAACTTGTTTTTGGCAAATTTTTTCTCAAAAGCATTTTTTGTCATTTTCAAAACATCAGAAGGCCGCTGCAAATGTGCTCGTTATTTAAATTATCCTTTCAGAATGAAAAAAAAGCAAATAAATGTAGATTGCATATGCAAATGACAGGCAATTGACGTTGATGATTACAAAGAAATGTCAGCCATTTCGAATGACATCAGCCATCAGCTAGCGCTTAGCGTGGCCATGAAACGGTCAAATGTCAATAATATTGCATACTTACAGGCGCTCTCGAGTGACTATTTTCGTATACCATACAAAGAGTAAATGACAGTTGATATATTGTGCTTACCTGAAATGAGAAAGAAAGAGTATAAAAAATTGTTTACCACGAGCTTTATACGATTACACATTATTTCTAAGGAATATTCATTTTGTATGCAGATTGAAAGATTTCTTAATATCTAGATATTGATCTGAGAGTCAAATGGGGTATCTGATATGATAAAATATGTTATTTGTATTTGTATTTGTATTATTTATATTTGTATTTGTATTTGTATTTGTATTTGTATTTGTATTTGTATTTGTATTTGTATTTGTATTTGTATTTGTATTTGTATTTGTATTTGTATTTGTATTTGTATTTGTATTTGTATTTGTATTTGTATTTGTATTTGTATTTGTATTTGTATTTGTATTTGTATTTGTATTTGTATTTGTATTTGTATTTGTATTTGTATTTGTATTTGTATTTGTATTTGTATTTGTATTTGTATTTGTATTTGTATTTGTATTTGTATTTGTATTTGTATTTGTATTTGTATTTGTATTTGTATTTGTATTTGTATTTGTATTTGTATTTGTATTGGTATTTGTATTTGTATTTGTATTTGTAATTGTATTTGTATTTGTACTTGTATTTGTATTTGTAATTGTATTTGTATTTGTATTTGTACTTGTATTTGTACTTGTATTTGTATTTGTAATTGTAATTGTAATTGTATATGTATTTGTATTTGTAATTGTATTTGTATTTGTATTTGTATTTGTATTTGTATTTGTATTTGTATTTGTATTTGTATTTGTATTTGTATTTGTATTTGTATTTGTATTTGTATTTGTATTTGTATTTGTATTTGTATTTGTATTTGTATTTGTATTTGTATTTGTATTTGTATTTGTATTTGTATTTGTATTTGTATTTGTATTTGTATTTGTATTTGTATTTGTATTTGTATTTGTATTTGTATTTGTATTTGTATTTGTATTTGTATTTGTATTTGTATTTGTATTTGTATTTGTATTTGTATTTGTATTTGTATTTGTATTTGTATTTGTATTTGTATTTGTATTTGTATTTGTATTTGTATTTGTATTTGTATTTGTAATTGTATGTGTATTTGTATTTGTACTTGTATTTGTATTTGTAATTGTATTTATATTTGTTTTTGTATTTGTGTTTGTATTTATATTTGTATTTGTATTTGTAATTGCATTTGTATTTGTATTGGTATTGGTATTTGTATTTGTATTTACACTGGTATTGATATTGGTATTGTTATTGGTTTTGGTATTGATATTAGTATTGGCACTACATTTGACCATCTTATTTACATTAGCGTTATTACTCCTTTAAGTATTAGTATTGATATATGTAGAAATCGATATAATATAATATTCCCTTTACCTACTATATTCAAATTCTACCAATTGAAACCTAAGTTCCTTATAATAAAAAATTTTACCACCATGAACTCAAGAAAGCTATATATTAGTTACCAGCAAGCAAAAGTTTCAGTGCCAAGAGCTATATAAGTATTTATTTTCAGTTTAAGATTACTTAAAAGTGATCACTAAAGAAAACGCTATATCTTATAGAGAGTTCAGCGAATTGAAGTAGCCCTGGAGAAAACTTATACCTAGAAATATAGACGTGTTAGTACCTTTTAAATTCAAGTTTTTTTCTCACGAATATAAGTATGCATTAGGGTGATTCAAAGAAAAAAATTTTTTTTTCGTTAGGTACTCTGAAAAATTGGTTCCTAGGCACATCTAAGAAAGCCACTCCAAAAGACTATTAGTTTCATTCTTCATAATAATTTTTTTCATTGAGTTATAAAATTCAAAAGAAACAAAAAATGTTACCAAAAATAATCCAACTTCAACCGTTAATATCTTTTAAACGGTTGGGTTTACGAAAATATCATGGAGACCTGTTTTGTAGAGCATTCAATTTCCTACAAAATCTAAGGAACAAGATACTTTTTCAAGTATGTTGGTAGCGAGATATAAATTTTTCTATCTGATAACAAGAAAAAGCAGCAAACTGTATGTATGATGACCTTCCCGTTACAATTAAAACTCATATTTGGAGAGGCTTTCTTAGAGGTGTCTAGGAATCTATTTTTCCGAGTACCAATCGAAAAAAAAATATTTTTTTGAATCACCTTAGTAAGCATATGACTGAAATTCATCTTGTGACATGTTGTCGTATATCCCGTTACTTTTCGTAAACATATGCGCCGTTATTACTCAAGAACCAAACAGAGACTTGCTTGCGGCTATTTTTTACAAGCATACTTAGGAATGAGAGGTTTCAAAAATAAGCCAAGTACATAATGTGTAAACATACTCATATTTGTATGCAGAAGTATTTTTGCAGCAAAAAATAAAATGAGTGATGTTGCTTATGACAGATTCTCATTGCAACAAGAATTTTTTTTGAACTTTGACTTTTTCGTTTGTCAAAGAAGCTTTTTGCTGATTACGTAAACGGGAATTTTTCAACTGCATGGCTTTTCTCATGGCACAGTAAATCAATATTTAAGAATATGAGGGTAAGAGTGGTGAATGATGTTTCACATAAAAGTAAAGTATATACGCAATAAAAGTTCATAATGAACATATTTACTTTTAACTAGATAAGAAATAAATATAAAGCATACAAAATTTAAGCAACTTTCTTTTGAGGCTGATGGGAGCTCCCATGATACGTATAAAGACTTTGGGCTAAATTTTGGCTAAAGGAAGTCAACAGGGTTGAGGAGTACACAGTGGAATACCTTTTTGATACAGAGGGAGCGTTCAATAATATTTGCCGAAAACGCTCATCAAATTTAAAAAAGGATACACCACGAGGTGACATTCTTTCCTCCGTTCATTGAATTTCGACACCAACATCTGCTAGTATCTTGAGGTACAAGACTGCCGGGTAATTGCCTATGTAGACAATGTAGCTTTCATGGTCAGGAGAAAGTTTGTATTTAAACTAACTCATTAGTACCTTAGTATGATATTGAGCTAGCTTCCCCAAGATATATATACATATAAAATACCGAAAACACCACTGCCGTAAATAGAAGACGTTTGCCTCCAAGCTGCGAATATGGTGAAGTATTTTGAGCTCATCTAAGATAGGAAACTTATTAGGAAGTCTAATATCGGAGATCAAACAAAAAGGGTATCGGTTGCCATGCACAATTGTGAAAGAGCTTTTTACCTAAGGTGAATTCTTTTCTTCAAGGAAAGTAGTACTGTTGCACGACATCTTAATTAAGCTCCTTATTGTCTATAGGGTCTATATGTGGTGAAAAGTATTAGAAAAGGCTACATTTACTAAGAAACTCCGAAGCGTTGACCGCGTTTATCAGAGAGTATGTATGGTGCACTAAGAAATCGGATAGAGGAGAGTGGCAGTGAGCTTCTTCACAGCTAGGGCGCAGCTTGGAAAGAAGGTTTGTGGAAGTGAAGGAACTCTCACTCAATATTAGCTTCAGGCTTCTTAGTTTAGTTGATATCTTACTGCGGAGCATTCTCTAGGGAAAAGACTATCCATTCCAATAGTAAAATTCAATGTTGCGTTCGAGGCTGGTTAAAGAATGCCTAACCTTACTAAAAAAAAGGGTCGGGTTATTTTTGGATAATACTAGCTTAAGTACCAGGAATAGATCGAAGCTACGCTATTCTCTTACGGGCTACTATTGAACATCTTAGCAGGAGCTTGGCAAGTCTAGAGCTACTGTAGGTCCCCGTACAGTCACAAGATCCTTATAGCCCAAAACCAATCGCGATACGAGTAGGGTAGGCTTTTCGCCCTCAGCAACGTGACTATATTTTGCTCTATTTTTCAAAGCATGTTTTCCTTAACATAACAAATCAGATTTCCAAAACCTCTAAATTACTTCAAGATCACAGACCCTAACCAACGATTGGCCGGTTTTAGTTGCTAGCTCTTACATTATATGTGACCTGTTATCTGACTAGGCCCAAAATTGATTGCGGCTGCATAACCCAACGCATTACCTAAAGCAAAAGCCACGTAACCGCTTAAATACGACTACTATTTTAAAAATTACAATGTATATGGTTCAGTATAAGTGTCCTCAGTGATTTTAAGGAAAGCTGTAGTTATTTCAAAGGGATTTTTAAGTCAACTATATGTACGTCTTATATGAAATATAAGTTTGTTGATATTAATAACAATCTTTTTCGTAAAATTAATAAAAATTAACCACATAATAAAATAAAATTAAAGTTGCTATTTATATACTAAAGTAGAATTGTTTCCTATATATTCCATCAGAAATAATGGCAGTAATTCATGTTTCCATATTTCTTAAAAATAATACTAATTTTACAAAATCCTTTTTCCGAAATCTTGGATTTGCTTTGTAATACATATTTACTACATACATACATACATCTATAAGTGGTGAAAGCTCAGTAAACAAAATCTTAAACAAATACTGATAAATGAATTTTGCATATGTCTGAAAATAAATACCAATAATCATTTCAAGTTTCAGTACATTTTCAATTCATCAAATACAAAATAAAGGTCAATTCCATTAATATTTGCCCTGAATAATAACAAAACAAATAAAATCTGACCAATAAATTCAAACGAAACAACCAAAAATTCTTAAACAAGAAAAGTTAACGTAAAAAGAATACTTAAAAAAACTTTCAGTGATTTAAAGTATTTACGAAAAACTGCAAAATTTCAATCGAACTGTAAAAATAATTCCAACGAAATACCACAACATATCATTGCATCAAAAGTCGAAAAACGAAACTGAAAGTGTTTATTTTACGCATTTTAACAAAAGACGAGAGGAAAAAGCTGATAAAATGCCAAAATTAAATTAAAGTCAGCAATAACAATTCCATTTTCTAGTTGATGAATGAAAGGGGAAAAGTTAAGGAGAATATTCAAAGTGGCACTAAAGGTTGCAAATAATTGAAGTATAATTGGATTTGGGATTGTGCAAAAACCCCAAAAAAATTGCAAATACAAATCTCAGAGTGTGTGAGATAAAAAACGTGCCAACTCCCTGTGACAGTTATTGTTGGGTTCAAATATTTTAGGCAAATTCTTTTAATATAGCTGACGATAATTGTAAAATTAGGCGAGAGAGAGAATGATTAATGGTCAATCAAGTGGTACAATCGACAGCTCGAGAACGTCGGAGGGAATCAAGAGTCCACGGACCAAACTCTCCGTACCTCTTTGAAGGTCTCCGTGTATATTTCAAGTAAGGGGTCTATGCCATTAGTCGGTGCGAAGAGATAAAAACCCAGCGCAACAAAGGTATAACCATATTTAGCGACAGTCGAGCGGTACATAAAGCACACTCTGCTATGAGAGCAAATCGCTACTGGTGCCCAGGGCTGAACAGTCTAACGGAACATAACCAAGTGAAACTTATCTGGTGCCTATTCAAAAATATTTAGACGCACCAATTGCCAATTGCTAATTGACTTGAGGATGGGGTCATGTGTAGAAGTTCACGCAAGTGAGGAAAAGTTCTCTGATCGCCATTCACTTGGGAGTGGCCAGAAACGATTCTTTTACATATGACTCAAGCAGCTCACGACTTTCCGGTCTTTGACCAAGTATCCTCTGGGTAGCCTAAGAACATCCGTTTGAAGGCGAGCTAAAGTGAGAAGGCGAAACACCCCTGCATAGGGTTGTGCGCTGGGTTTGGGACCCGCCACGTAAAAAAACACCCCCCAATGAAAACCAACAATCAGCCTCCGGATGAGAGCCCTCCTTTTGACGACGACCAAGGCAAACGAAATAAGGACTATGATTTGAGGGCATGCACCTGGAATGTCCGGTCCCTTAATTGGAAAGGTGCCCCTGCCCAGCTGGTAGATGTCCTCGTAAGATAAAGGCTGACATCACCGCCGTCCAAGAAATGCGATGGACGGGACAAGGACAGAGGACGAGTAGGTCCCTTGTGACATTTACTACAGTGGCCATATAAAGGAGCGCAAGTTTGGTGTTGGATTCGTGGTTGGAGAGAGACTCCGTCGCCGAGTACTATCATTCACTCCGGAGAATGAACGTCTAGCCACAATCCGCATCAAAGCGAGGTTCTTCAACATATCGCTGATTTGCGCCCACGCCCCGACGGAAGAGAAGGACGATGTGACCAAAGATGCCTTTTATGAGTGCTTGGAGCGCACTTATGAGAGATGCCCCCGCCACGAGTCAAAATCGTGCTTGGCGACTTCAATGCCAGGGTGGGGCAAAGAAGGTATCTTTGGCACTACGGTCGGTTAAATTCTGCCTCCACGCGGAAACCATCCCCAAATGGGCTGAGGCTGATCGACTTCGCCGGGGCCCGAAATATGGTTATCTGTAGCACTAGATTCCAGCATAAGAAGATACATCAAGCTACCTGGCTGTCTCCAGATCGAAAAACCACCAACCAGATCAATCATGTTGTGATAGACGGAAGACACGTCTCCAGTGTTTTAGATGTGCGTGCGCCTCCGAGGTCCTAACATCGACTCGGACCACTATATTGTTGCAGCCAAAATACGCACCCGCCTCTGTGCAGCAAAAAACGCACGCCAACAAACACAAGGATGGTTTCGACGTCGAGAAGCTGCAATCACAACAGACAGCCGAAGCGTTTTTCTACTCGGCTTGCACTCCTGCTCTCTGAGAGCACTCGTCAACAACTCGGTATAAGGGAACTGTGGACGGCATTTCAAACTCCTTACGTACAGCTGCAACCGAAACCATTGGTTTTTCGGAAAGTGCAGAAGAACAGCTGGTACGACGAGGAGTGCCGTGTCGCAGCGGAGAGAAAACAGGCTGCCTACCTCGCAACGTTACGATCGACCACAACACGTGCGGGATGGGATAGATACGAGAGTTGAAGAGGGAAGCGAGACGCATTTGTAGACAGAAAAAAGAAAGAGGCCGAAATGCGTGAGTACGAAGAGCTTGATAAGCTGGCCAACAGGGGGTAATGCTCGAAAATTCTACGAGAAGATGCGGCGGCTTACAGAAGGTTTCAAGACCGGAGCATACTCTTGTAGAACCCCCAAAAGGTGATCTAGTTACCGATGCCCAGAGCATACTTAAATTATGGAGGGAACACTTCTCAGCCTGCTGAATGGCAGTGAACGCACAACACCAGGAGAAAGCGAACCCGATTCCCCAATCGATGACGATGGAGCAGACGTTCCATTGCCCGACCATGAAGAAGTTCGAATAGCAATTGCCCGCCTGAAAAACAACAAAGCGGCAGGGGCCGATGGATTGCCCGGCCCGAGCTATTCAAACACGGCGGCGAAGAGCTGATAAGGTGCATGCATCAGCTTCTTTTGCAAAATATGGTCGGACGAAGTATGCCCAACGATTGGAATTTAAGTGTGCTATGCCCAATACACAAAAAAGGAGACCCCACAATCTGCGCCAACTACCGTGGGATTAGCCTCCTCAATATCGCATATAAGGTTCTGTCGAGCGTATTGTGTGAAAGATTAAAGCCCACCGTCAACAAACTGATTGGACCTTATCAGTGTGGCTTTAGACCTGGTAAATCAACAACCGACCAGATATTCACGATGCGCCAAATCTTGGAAAAGACCCGTGAAAGGGGAATCGACACACACCACTCTTCGTCGATTTAAAGCTGCTTTCGACAGCACGAAAAGGAGCTGCCTTTATGCCGCGATGTCTGAATTTGGTATCCCCGCAAAACTAATACGGCTGTGTAAACTGACGTTGAGCAACACAAAAAGCTCCGTCAGAATCGGGAAGGACCTCTCCGAGCCGTTCGATACCAAACGAGGTTTCAGACAAGGCGATTCCCTATCGTGCGACTTTTTCAACCTGCTTCTGGAGAAAATAGTTCGATCTGCAGAACTTAACAGAGAAGGTACCCATCTTTTTATAAGAGTGTACAACTGCTGGCGTATGCCGATGATATTGATATCATCGGCCTCAACACCCGCGCCGTTAGTTCTGCTTTCTCCAGACTGAACAAGGAAGCAAAAGAAATGGGTCTGGCAGTGAACGAGGGCAAGACGAAATATCTCCTGTCATCAAACAAACAGTCGTCGCACTCGCGACTTGGCACTCACGTCACTGTTGACAGTCATAACTTTGAAGTTGTAGATAATTTCGTCTATCTTGGAACCCAGCGTAAACACCCACCAACAATGTTAGCCTAGAAATCCAACGCAGGGATAACTCTTGCCAACAGGTGCTACTTCGGACTAAGTAGGCAATTGAGAAGCAAAGTCCTCTCTCGACAAACAAAAACCAAACTCTATAAGTTTCTCATAATTCCCGTCCTCCTATATGGTGCAGAGGCTTGGACGATGACAGCAACCGATGGTATGACGTTGCGAGTTTTCGGAGAAAGGTTCTGCGAAAGATTTATGGTCCTTTGCGCGTTGGCCACGGCGAATATCGCATTCGATGGAACGATGAGCTGTACGAGATATACGACGACATGACATAGTTCAGCGAATTAAAAGACAGCGGCTACGCTGGCTAGGTCATGTTGTCCGGATGGATGAAAACACTCCAGCTCTGAAAGTATCGACGCAGTACCCGCCGCGGGAAGCAGAGGAAGAAGAAGGACCTCCACTCCGTTGGAAGGACCAAGTAGAGAAGGACCTGGCCTCGCTTGGAATATCCAATTGGCGCCACGTAGCGAAGAGAAGAAACGACTGGGGCGCTGTTGTTGACTCGGCTATAATCGCGTAAGCGGTGTCTACGCCAGTAAAGAAGAAGAAGAATTGACTGCATAGTAATCTATAGGTGCAGAATAAAGGCACTTGGAACCATGTTTCCAAGTAGAGATCACATCGCCTCATTAGCACCCAGCAGTATTTTGGAATACGCTGGAGATAAGTGGGTTGTTGTGACTTAGGAGAGGGTACAACAGATCTTAAGTCGCGGTGCAATCTCATAAATTTTCCTTATTTATCTTATAGAGAGACTTCTCTCTCCAACGCTTTAATAATTACAAGCAGCGAGATATCCAATTTTGGGACTTATCCTTCCGATGTGAAGAGACAATAGTTGCTTTTGCTAAGTTAAATATGTTTATGGCAAAAAAAAAAAACAACAAAAAAATAAGTTCGGGGTGGCCACATCTGGCGGCTGTGGAAGCCTTGGAATGCCACATGTTCAAATTTTCTTGGCACACTTCCGCTCACCGCTACGAGTATTTCTGGTCGTTCGGTGAGCACTTTTTGGGACCATCTCCGCGCACACCTTGCGCATGTTCTAGTACTCCCTCACAAGTTTTGATAAATTTAATATCTAGGAAATTAAACAATTACTTAGTAGGCGGTCTGAGTTCAAAACTTTGCGCACACGAGTCACATTGTCGGTGTTTTTCAAAGTAGCAGGTTTGCTTCATCAACAACCTCTTCCCGGCCCTCCAAAAAAAAACCTGATGTCACCAAAACACACCACTTCTTACTAAAGCAACATCTGGGTAAGTCTGCTTGATGATATCAAACGTCACTCTTGCAGATTTACCGAGTTTCACACAGAATTTAATCGTGTATTTCTGCTCTAACGAACGCTGGATTTTCGGCTTGCACCACTCACAGAAATACGTCGCATGAAAATGTTTGTCCTGACTTTCCAGGTGCTCGGAGACAACTGCCCAGCCGCTCGTTCATTAGCTAGGAATACCTTTCACCGAATCCAGTCGGTGCGCGCACGCTCCGAGGTATATACAGTCGTGGCGGAGGAATATCGGTCTTTATAATTACGGACAAACCCTGTAGTTTTCCACACAAGAACTGCAATTTCGTCGTTCACATTGTATGGCAGCTATATAGTCAGTCCTATAAACGAGTAGCTTCTAGGGGAGAAAAGGATGAGTGTAACATTTCAGATTGACGGACAAACGGACGTCGCTAAGTCGACTCAATTCGTCATGCTGATCATGCTGAAGAGGGCTCCTTAGAGTAGCTGTGACCACTGAATGGGACTTCATGTGCACTGCAAGACAGCTTACTGACCTTCCTACACAAGAAAATTACTGACCTGATCACATTTTTCATCACTCGACAAATATCTACGGCCTTCATTGCCATAAAAAATGGATTGGACTGAATTCGCACCGCTCGCCATCTAACCCTAAATGGTTATCTTAAAGAAATCAACATACCGCCTTAAATTTCTAACAGACAAACGGACTAGGAGTACTTCAAAGTTATGCTCGATAAAAATTTTAATTTTAAAGTAAACATAAAAACTCAAAATATCTCAGAAGATGAAATTCATACATTTACGAAAATTATGCAAGAATCGGCTTGAAGAAGTACTCCTGCTCAGACAAAAAAAAAAAAAAAAAAACACTTGAATACTGCCTACAAAAGTTTTATTCTTTCACCGTATTCAACTGCGGTACTCAAGTATAATAAAATCAAAAAAAAAAAGCAAACTAAGCGCATTCTTGAATGGAGGCTCTTTACAGTTATTCATAAAAAGCTTAAATGCATTTTTCGAGACAAGCACGTCTCTCTCGTGCGCCTTCAGAAAGCGCGCAAGCTCTAAACAACGGTTTTACATTTTAAAATATTAAACTAAACAGCTCTTGCATTATCATAACCTTAAACTTAATATCCTTGTGTGCGGCTGCATTATTTATTTGCCGTTATTTTATGTCAGCATTTTTCCGCCGAATGCATAAGCACCAACGCGTCGCGCATAAAGCGGAAACTCGAAACTATTGAAGCAGCCAAAAGAAAAATGAAAAGAGATGTAAGTATGAAAAAAATACGTAAGAACAGCGACGTAACACTATCGCGAACACAAAGGACTACAGGCCATAAAGACGTACTTAGGCTTTACGACGCACACTAGTACAGCTCTCTTATAAGATTATTTCTCATGTAAAGCTTAGCAAGCGACTCATCCGCGGAGTATGTGTTCTCATAAATGGCTGAGAGCGGCACTAAGCGAGTAGACTTTAACCTCCTATTTTAACAAAAACAATCTGAAAGAAATGTTTATTTTTTGATGCAAAGACATTGTATTTTATTCATTCCAATGGCACCGTTAAGCCAAGGCAAATATGGTGGCGTAGTCTCCTGCTGTTGGCAACTTGAATAGTAAAATTACTTGGGCCACATCTGTGAATGAGCGCAGTCACGTGCAAATGTTCTCTGAATTTCGAAATGATAATGCATGCCACGCTTATATAGAAGATGTAACTGTAAAATTATATTAGTAATAATATATGCATTTTTTCAATGGATGATAACTTTAAGTGTTCTACATTGTTGACTATTACCCAGCAGTTGAAATGCAAGTAACTTATCCTAAATTTTTATATAGTTTCTTTTACAGTTAGCAGTTTTAAGTTTCGATGTCATTTCTAATACATTATAAAAGTGTCCACCCACTATAGTGCGAAGAACTTCATTTTGAAAGGCTTGAATAACTTTAAAATTTTAAACAGTAGAGCCTTCGCAGATTTGAATTTCAACCAGAGAGGTCTGCGTATTGCTTTATGTAAGAGAGTAACTTGTTCTTCAAACTGAGGCAGGTTCTTGACCTTAGAAGCCAATACAGCCGCGCAAACTTAAACCGAGGTCGGTTCTCCTAATTTCCACAAGGCCTCTCAATGTATCTCTCTTATCAGTTGGGAGTTTGTGCTTCTGCTTGTTAGTGGCAGTTGATCATATAAGCCCACTTGAGGGCATATTTCATATCCCACTTGTGTGGAACATTTCAGTATTAATGCTAATGTACCATCTGATGAAACCCCGGTTCTAGAGTGGTCAAGTGTCATCTGCATAAGTTGCTGTAACTACATGTATGAAGTCAGAGTTAAGCCCTGGAATGTCAATAGTGAAGAGAATACAGAACACAGAGAAACCTGAAGGTCTTTGGGCACAATCCCGCTTCGATTTAGGCTTTGCAGCGAAACTTCACGCGTTTTATTCACCACTTAACTGGTCGAGTCATCGAAATTAGACTCAACGAATGGACCAACTGAGACGTTTGCCACGGCAAATATTTGAGAGAGGTAGTCTTCAAAAAATAAATGCCAAAGAATTTTCTTTCGGGCCATAATGAACATTCCCAAATAAATTTGAAGTTTCTGCGTTTTTTTTTTTTTTTTTTGTCAATCAAAAAGTATAGAACCTCGAAATGAACGACCCTTAACTTTGTGGCATTGCTCACTTCTGCCATGAAACTTTGTAAAGCCAAACTTGGGATCCGGGATGAGTTGTTTCTCCTCTAGCGGAGGTAAAATGTCTGCGCAATAATAATTCGAAAGGCTAATCGGTAGAAATGAATTGAATAGATGCTTAGGTTTACCAAGCTTTGGAATCAAAATTATTTCAGCACATTTTCACAGAGAAGAAAACTAGCAAAGTCTGAACAAACTTAACGATCTTATTGATTACGCAAGTAAAAGAAGTAGATACATAGCATATTGACGACTGGCATTTTCTGCGCTGCAATTTCGGACGTCGGCCGTGAATATATCAAAAAAGTATAATAAAAATTACATTTTCAACAGCGAACAATTTTAGAGACTTAAAGAAATGTTTATGATAAGTAATCAGACGGACTCCTCAGCTTTCTATTTCGCTATCCGCAATTCGACTTTATCAAGACTTTAGCTGAAATTACTTTTATTTAAAGTAAACAAAAACATTGGAACCCTTATTATAAACAATCGATGCTTTCATTCGAAGGATTTAGAAGTTTTGTAATTAAGGTAGTAGTCTGGTAATTTATGCTTATTTTCATGGCTTCTTTGCAGGGTGGTACTTTATAGGAAAATAAAAATGAATTATTTTGAATATTTAGAGTGCTTTTATATACATTTTGAAAATATAAAACCAAAATTTATTTTAAAAAATTTAATACTTTATTACTATTGTTATTGTGACTCGAAGTTGAAACCTCAAAAAAATGCACGTGGGTGGCCTAGAGTGCTTTTGGCTCTTGATGTTATCTGAAATCAAATATTCTTGATTATTCTTAATCTATAGACATGACAACCTGGTCGCAACTACTGAAGTTAAATTTCAAGAGTAAATAACAAAATGGTGGGCTTTGAAAAAAAAGTCCTTTATTTTAGCAAAAAAGGGTTGTAAATAAAAAGTTGGGGGTGAAATAAATTTTCATTAGTACTGACGAGAACCATAAGTGTGTAGAACAGTCTGTTAAAATTGACAGCAATCGGTTTAGCAGAAAAAAAGTTTAGGACCCGGACTCAGAGGCGCTGTAGGAAACTCGTTAAACCTCCCGAAATATTTCGAATTTCTGTCTGAAAATTTCGATTTTTTGAACCCAAGTTGCCAGACTACTACCTTAAAGCCCTCAAACTTTGTCAATACCGCTGGTGACTAGCACGTTCCAATTGAAGAGCTAATTACTTGTAACGAGTCAAATGATGAAATAACTTGATGATATTCTAGTGACGAGAGAACCTGTATGACTAGTCCTGGACGCACAGTTAGCCCGTCTTGAGTAGCCTCTGCGAAGCAATAATCCAAGATTTCAGCAATGCAGTTGAAGGAGTAGAGAATTGCGGTCTGTGCTTGGTTGGGCTCTTTCATATGCCTAGTTTATTTCAGCCTTAGAGCTGTGGAAATTCCCACATTATCGTAAGTAAAAAGCTGAGATCTTATCCAATGCGGAGAATACTGAAAGTCTACTATCTATCGAAAGGAAGGAATTTCATTTGAGGGGTTATTCTAGTCCAGAAATTTGAAAAAATCGAAAAATTTCTTTTTTCATATTTCGATAGTTTTGATATTCAAAATATCTCCCTCAAATTATTTTCAAAGTTATAGCCATTTTAGTGACGTGGCAACTAGACCGGTTGAGCGAATATCGTATAACGTGAAACTTTAATCGCGTTTTTCTCGAAACTGCTATTTTCAACACTCCTGACATGATTTCTCAAGTTCTAATAAACCGATAACTTGAAATTTGGTGTGGACATTCTTTATACATCTCTCTATGGTTGGAACTAGGATTATTGAAAAATTTTGATTCTTACAATTTTAAAAAATTTTGATCTTTGCCCGAAAACGGGCAAAAAATTCAAACAGTCGCCATTTACTAAAAATTTTTTTTTATTTATCCTAGTTCAGACGATAGCGGCATTTGTACTGATTAAAATTTTTTTTGTTTTTTTTTTCAGATCACCCAAAGTGTTGGAATCGCGTCAGGAATTATTTCAACCCCCGCTACGCCGCAATTAATCCAATTATCAGAAATTTTTTTTTTTTTTAATTTTTTTTACTTTCTTAAAATATCAAAAAATATCTGATAAAAAATTGGAAAATAAAAATGTTCTTAGTTTTTTTTTTAATGGACTTTACAAAATGTCGTTAAATAGCATTTCTAGACTAGAATACCCCCTTGACATACATAGGTCAAAGCAGATAGACCTTCACATACTGTTTAACACAGTCACAAAGGTGAAAAGATATGATGATGATGTGAAAACATAAAATGATGTAAAGAACACTTAGAAAAACAAATTTATGGAAAGTAGATCTCTTGCATACTCGACGAGAATGAGGAAAGTGTATTCCTTTTATCAAAAACAAACACCTGAACGCCTACAATTGTCAAAGATTCTATAAAAATTTGGTAAAAGATCAGCATAAAACAAGAAAAAAACGTTAACTTCGGTTGCACCGAAGCTAAATACCCTTCACAGGTGCATTTCTGTTAGTAACTATGTGTCCAGTTTGTATAGAAGCTATATGCTATAGTAACCCGTTCTGAACCATTTCTTCGGAGATTACATTGTTACCTTAAAAAATAATCTATACCAAATTTCGTGAATATATCTTGTCAAATGTGAAAGTTTTCCATACAAGAACTTGATTCCGATCGTTCAGTTTGTATGGTAGCTATATGCTATAGTTAACCGATCTGAACAATTTCTTCGGAGATTACATTGTTTGCCTTAGAAAATAATATATACCAAATTTCGTGAATATATCTTGTCAAATGTGAAAGTTTTCCATACAAGAACTTGATTCCGATCGTTCAGTTTGTATGGCAGCTATATGCTATAGTTAACCGATCTGAACAATTTCTTCGGAGATTACATTGTTGCCTTAGAAAATAATATATACCAAATTTCGTGAATATATCTTGTCAAATGTGAAAGTTGTCCATACAAGAACTTGATTCCGATCGTTCAGTTTATATGGCAGCTATATGCTATAGTGGTCCGATATCGGCCGTTCCGACAAATGAGCAGCTTCTTGAAGAGAAAATGACGTTTGCAAAATTTCAAAAGGATATCTTAAAAACTGAGGGACTAGTTCGTATATATACAGACAGACGGACAGACGGACAGACAGACGGACATGGCTAAATCGACTCAGCTCAACATCCTGATCATTTATATATATACTTTATAGGGTCTCCGACGCCTCCTTCTGGGTGTTACAAACATCGTGACAAAGTTAATATACCCTGTTCAGGGTATAATTATTGCTTCTCTTTCTGTTCTTGAACACTGAAAATACTTTGCTGTCAGTCGTTTCGTAATTTATGCAAATCAGCTGTTGGCCTTAAAGATTGTTAAAGCCGAACGCGATTTGTGTGAAAGTTTTGATGCCTGTAATTTCGAAAGTTTTCGCGATTAGCTATGCATACAAGCACGTGATTATGCGACAAAGTTTGTGCGGAAATACGCAAGAGTAAGCTAAGAAGTTACGATAGTGCACAAAGGGATGATTATGGTCGATTGTGTATGCAATTTTCCTAAAGGGAGTTCATGCAGCAGACTGAAAAAACTCTTCAAACTGTAAAACTTTAAAAGCTTTAATGCAAATTTATTGTCAGCGAAATTGAGAAATTGCGCGCTAAAGTTAACTGTTAGTTTGTCGGCAATGAGGTCTGAAGATTTTTGAGATAATTTTAAAGTTCAACTAAAAGAATATTTAATCTATTTATTACCCTTGAAGGAACATACATAATGTATTTTGATATAATCGTTGGAGTTCCTTGTAGGAAAAAATTTCATAGGTTTCCATATACAATACAGCTCAAAAGATATGCTACAGTTAATCAGAGTTGGTGAGCTATTTCAAGCTGTGCTTTCGCCTCCATTAACTACTGAGGAGAAACCACTTTTGAAATTACTATCAAAAATTGAGATGTAATCCAGGTTTGCAAATATAAGCGTGCAACTTTAATAACTAAGCCGGAATAACAATGCACATATAATTCGTATGAGAATGGGTTTTTGTGCAAAGTTTTAATTAAAAGTCTTACTATTTTTTGCCCACTGTATAACCCTATTCATATGTTCATTAATCTAAATACACGCATTCCTTTCCGCCCCTAAACAGAAGCATCAGGTGAGCAAAGTTATCATACCCCAAGTGTCATGTTGCTAACCAATATAAATTGCCGCACATGCGTCACAATACATTCCGCCGCCCAACATAATCACTCTTAATCCCAATAACCGTTGCCATGGTCATCATACTTCCCACCTCTCCCTCCTCCTCACACTAGCATAAGCCATGTTTATGTTTAGTGTCTGTTTTGGCTTTCCTTTCGACAGTGCATCCGTTGGTCGCTGCTCAATTGAGCGTAATAACTGTGACATGACAATGGGACAAACCAAATCAGATGACAATGAGCAACAGAGCGGTCATTCAATCAATTAGTCACACAAACGGCCCACACAATTACATACGCTTGGATTTTCGATTGTTTGGCGAGAGTTGTGGCTTTTGGCGGTGCCAAGGGAACGGTAACGTATGTAAATAGAGAAGACAAATGCGTGGCAAGACAAACAGTGCAACATACACATGCAAAAGGCAAGGGGATTTTCATGGCAGTTATGTAATGTAGAGAATAGTAGATACTTATAACGGGTGATGCAAGTACAAGCACTTTTTTCAATAGCCTTTTTCGGTCGACCTTCTCAAGCGATATCGCTTCGCTCTCTGGGCTCTTGATGCCTGAAATTGAAGCTTCTGATCCGGCGACATTTAGCTCCAACAAGATACCGCCACTTGCCACACATAGCGTCAATGAATAAATTTATTGACTGAACCCTTCATTGAGCAGATAATTACATGTTTTGGGTCTGTCGATTAGCCACCAAAATCTTGTGATATTACACCAGTAGACATTTTCCTGTGAGGATGTGTAAAGTCTGAAGTCTATGCGGACAATCCAGCCTCAATTTAGGCATTGGAGCAAAACATTACACGCGTGATGTCGAAGGTTCGAAGGAGTCATCGAAAATTGGACTCACTGAGTTGCCACAAAAAGTAAATGCCGAAGAATGTTCTTTGGAATGATAATAAAGTTTCACCATAAAATATGAAGTTTCTGTGCGTTTTCTATAAAAAGTAAGGAACTTCGAAATGGATCACACTTTAGAAATAATTATGTGTAGGTATTAGTATTCTTTAGCTCACTCTAATATACTTACATGTACAGCTATACGCCAACACACAACCATTCCTCAAAAAGTTCATCTGCTAACTTTAATGGCGCAGTGACAAAATGTGTCTGGCAAATTGTTGCTATGCGCCTGTTTTTATATATATATATGTTTCATTTAATACACACCCTTATACACAGAAGTATTTACTTTGCTGTAACATGAAATATTTATGTCTGCGTAATGTTTTTTTTTTCAACCCACAGTGCATTGCTTTGCTAAGTAGTTTACCCGAAAGCCAAATGCAAATATTTACCAATGCGTAAGTAACAAAATAAATACATACATACGTATAAAACAGTAAAGGGAGTACAAAAAGCACGGAGGAGTAAAATAATAGAACTAAAGTAATTCGCATACTGGAAATGATAACAAACTGTGGGAACACAAATTTTCCATCACGACATAAACATGGACGAAAACAAAAAATTTATGTATCTATGTATATAGTCAGGAGCCGACATATGTAGTGTGTGTTTACTGTACTAAATACAGGGTAGGCCATTTAAAGTTGAACCATCTGGCAACGCTGTAACTTTTAACAGCGCTGACAAATCGGCTAATGTCATACCGCGTTAGAAGCGTCATTCGAAGACAATTTATACCATGGAACAGTACACTCCAAAAGAACGCGCTGAAATTGTTCAGCTTTATATTCAAAAAAACTTTTCAATTGTGTTAACTCAACGTGCGTTTCGCAAAAAAAATTAAGTGAAAAGTGCTCCAGTTAAGAACACAATTAAGTCTTTATACGCAAAATTTGTGAACACCGGTAATCTCAGTAATGCCAGTCATGCATCCAGACAACGCACAAGACGTTCTGATGAAAATATCGAAGCTGTACGAGCCAGTATTGAGGAGACTCCATCGACATCGAGTTATCGCCGCTCTCAGGAATTAGACATCTCTCGCACCACTCTCCGACGCATAATTCATAAAGATTTGAAGATGTTTCCATATAAAATTCAAATGGCACAAAAACTAAACCCAGCTGATTATCCGTGACGCCTTAATTTTGGCAAATGGGCCATCAAAATGGCTGAAAACGAACTTGACTTTTTGGCGAAAACATTGAAGAACAGCCTCTTTACGACCAAAAAGTAACAGTTTGGTGCGGTGTTTGCGCGAATATGATCATCGGACCGTATTTTTTCGAAGACGATGATGGAGCCACGACAACAGTCAATGGTGAGGGTTATCGAGCCATGATAACGGATTTTGTGATACCCATTATTCGCGAAAATGACATGGATAACTTCTGGTTTCAACAGGACGGGGCTACATGCCATACAGCTCGACCAACAATCAATTTATTGCGACCATTTTTCCCCGGGCGATTGATATCGGAAAATGGTGATGTTGACTGGCCACCGAGATCACCAGATTTGACGCCACCAGACTTTTATTTGGGGGGTTATTTGAAATCCAAGGTATACGCTAATAAGCCAAAGACCTTAGCTCAACTGAAAGCCAACATTCGACGTGAAACAGCCTCCATATCATCCGAAACATTGGCCAAAGTCATGGAAAATGTCGAAAAAAGAGTGCATTTAGCTGTCAAAGCTAAAGGTGCCCATTTACGCGATCTAATTTTTAAATATTAGCTGAAACAAATCCCCTTGGACCAAAATAAATTATTTTTGAAATGAACAAAAAACATTGTTTTCTTTTGTTCTTTTTTTTTTAGAAACAAATGGGTCAACTTTAAATGGCCTACCCTGTATATCACTGTAAAAAAAAAGTTCAAAAATAGTGGTTATATCTAAGATACATATAGCAAATATAGCAGAAAAGAGTCTCTTACCATAATCAAAAATCAAAACAAGAAAACTTCGTTTAGAATTCGCCATAGAAAATAGAGAAAATGGGATGAATTTTAGGCAAAAAAGAAGAGAGAGAGAAATATAAATCGCCACAAGTAGAACTCTCTGTTGCAACAACAATTCAAACCTTTAGTCTCGGTTGCAGTTCCATCTTCTAACAATTTAACGACTCAAAGCAAACGGCGCAAATTATTGACAATTGGCTTCCTTATTATACCCTGAACAGGGTATATTAAGTTTGTTACGATGTTTGTAACACCCAGAAGAAAGCGTCGGAGACCCGATAAAGTATATATATAAATGATCAGTATGTTGAGCTGAGTCGATTTAGCCATGTCCGTCTGTCTGTCTGTATATATACGAACTAGTCCCTCAGTTTTTAAGATATCCTTTTGAAATTTTGCAAACGTCATTTTCTCTTCAAGAAGCTGCTCATTTGTCGGAACAGCCGATATCGGACCACTATAACATATAGCTGCCATACAAACTGAACGATCCAAATCAAGTTCTTATATGGAAAACTTTCACATTTGACAAGATATATTCACGAAATTCGGCATATATTATTTTCTAAGGCAACAATGTAATCTCCGAAGAAATGGTTCAGATCGGTTAACTTTATCATATAGCTTCCATACAAACTGGACACATAGTTACTAACAGAAATGAGCCTGTGAAGGGTATTTAGCTTCGGTGCAACCGAAGATAACGTTTTTTCTTGTTATGCTTCCAGTTTGTGTACACATATACCATATACCACAGCAAAGCCAAGTTTTAAATATAATTGAACTTGTATTGGAAACTTTCGAGGAAAACAAAAGATGTAGTTTTTTGTCCGTCACTGTACATAGATTCAAAAAATTTCATTAATGTTGTGCAGATTTTGCAAGCCGGTTCTGAAAAGCCGATTCTCTCATGAATCTCAATCAATCTCTGAAGCATACTATACATTTTAACACACAACAGTGTTTCATGTTAACCTTGAACCGACCTAAAGCTCGTATCCAATTTTAATTTTCAAATATTTTCAATGGTTATGAACTACAACCAACCATTCGCATAAAATACGACGTAAGTATGTGCTATACATAAGTCGCAGGAAAGCTCTGTAGAATGAATTTTGAGTGGAATTTCTTATAACATTCGTGCAAGCAAAACTAGTTAATAATTCTGTCTTAAAGTAAGACATTAAATTCTGTATTGGTCTCAAAATCCTTTGTTTCAAGACCAGCTGTGGAACAGCTCTTTGCTAAGTTATCATTCAGGTTAACGTTCGGTTAATCAGACTTCTAGATCCTCTTGAAAATCGTCAGGCAAATATTAAAGCGATAGCAAGAGCGCTCGAAATTTCTCGCGAGTCCGTTCGAAGGATTTTGGTAGATATTTTGGGTTTGAAACGCGTTCTTACTCAACTCGTCTGACAAAATTGAATTTTTTTTTTCAAAAAGAGTAAGAGCTTGAATTCTGCTTCCACATTCTGTCGATGAGACATGGGTTTATGACTTTGAAATGCAAAAAAGTCAGCAATCATCGGAATGGAGAGAAAACCCGACCCGAACCAAAAAAATCACGCCAAAGCTCAAAAGTCAAGGTGATGCTCATTGTTTTTTCGTTATTCGTTATTTGAGGTTTGGTGCATCTTTCCTTTGTTTCGGAGGAACAAAGGTTCAATAAGGAGGTGGCCAAGCAGCTTCAGTTCTTATGTTAGTTTTATCTTGTAATAACGTCCTCAATAGCGAGCGCAGCAATATTCTGCACACTACGCGCACTTCTTTGGCTCACTGTCACGAGAACATTTTGTACTGGGTCTGTGGAATCAAATTTTTCTATTAGACGCTCAATTGTTCATCTGACAGGGCGATTATGACGACCATAATTTGTACTTAGCTTTCTTAAAGTTGAGACCCGAATTTTGGTAATAAATTTTAATGGTTTCAACTCGTTATTGGATCGTGTATCTTTCCATAAAGAAATGGCAAACTTAACTGAAGAAAATTGTTAAAAGAGCGGGGAAAAATATGGACCCTATAGAATTTTGTAGCGTCCCTGTTCAAAAACAATTAAGTTTAGGACTGATATACATATAAAAAAACAGTATTATCGAACCTCAAAGCAAAAAACGAAGAATGGAAAAGTTACTAACCATTGTACATAGTATATTTCACTGTTTTGTAGCAACAACTTTATGACGCTGAAATGTGCTATTCGTCTTTATTTGCATAATCAATTCACCACCACAGAGGCTGAAAATAACGCTATACTTTATTATTGCAACGCCAGACTTACCACCTCAGTGACTCATTTAATTTTTTTCCACTCCGCCAATAGAAGACAGACTTATGTGTTCATGTATATAGGAACATATGTACTTTTTCAAATAAAAAAGCACACAAATGCAATTTTATTAGCATAACGTACTCACATGAGCAAACACAAGTACACCTATGCAACAACTAGACAAATATATCAGCTATGTGTATCACTTTTCACTTAGCAAGCCTTGACGTGGCTTTTGCTTTTAATTTTCACCTCTGTTGTCATGTGCGGTGTCAACTGGTCCCTGAGAGTGAAATATTGTCGGTGTGGAGCACACGTTAGTCACCGACACCGAGTGTGTTTAGGTGCGACCAACAGACATTACAATGCAGCTTTGTTTTATGTCCGTGGCAACTTTTGGCGGCAAAATTGTAGAAGTTGCTTTAATGAAGGCCAACCAAAAGCAGGTAATACTACTATAAATAGGGTTGCCCTAACGGAAGAACAATTATGAAACTTTGTTCAAAATTACTTAAGCATTTGAGGTGAGCTGATATTAATTTTTTAAATGGAAGTGGAAAATGCGTATCTGTGTTGGTATTAGACTCAATCGAAAAAACTGAGTGCAACCAGTTTGACTCAAATTGACATTTAATTGACAGGCATTCCACTGGAGTGTAAAATTAATATTTGCAGTGGTATGTGCAATATATTAGTGGTTCGGAATATAAGTGTCTCTTTAAATTTGCTAGGTAAAATAACCTAATAACGTTGCTGATAACTGATAAAAGCTGTCGCCTGTAAGCTTTAAACAACTTGTGAATATATTTTGATGTGAGTTTCAGAAAAAAATATTGTGATTGATAAATAGTGAATTTATATATACTATATGTATCTATTACCTATATTATCATCTATATAAATAAAAATGAATCGCCAAACTGTATGTACGCTCGTAACTTTCATACGACTGAACCAATTTTGATAATTCTTTTTTTAAAATGTTCGTTGAGGTTCAAGGATGGTTTTACGGAGAAAAAATTTCGAATCGGTGCCGGAAAACCCCTAAAAACAGCCATTTTTTTTTCTCATACAAACGAAGGAATGTTTGTTCGTTAGTAACGCTAAGAGAAAGGCTGAACCAATATTGATGAAATTTCCAGCGGTTGTTCGTTGCGGATCAAGGAAGGATTAGAAATAAAACTATCTTACACTTTTCATAAAAAGTCGTAAAATTGGACAATTCCAAAGAGCAACTTTTTTCCATACAATTTTTTTTTTCAATTTTTGTTTTGTTTTGTTTTTCAGTATTTTGATTTGTAAATTATTTGAATAGTTCAATTTCGGTCGCTTGCTTTTTTATTCCGGCTATTCAAAAGAAAAATTATTGAAAATTATTCAGCGAAAACTATACGTGTGTTTCACACAAAGAGGTCAGTTGCAGATTGAAATTTTTTACGAAGCCATCAAGAGATCTCCCTAATATCTGTCGGTGATCTTTTTGCCATCAAAGTATGGTAGCCCAAGGCAAGGTAATTCAAGAAGTTCTCCCAAGATGCGGTGACATACATGCGGAATTAAGGATCGCGGTCAATCAGCAAGCAATCGTCACGATGTCACAGCCCGACTTTTCACACAACAGTTACGATGTTTGTTTGACGTTATCTTGAAGCAACGTATATGTGGCGCTGTTAGATGCTAGATGTACTCTGTTGAGCGGCAAAATAGAGGTTTTCCGCACACACACATTCTTCTTTGGATGATGGTTACACCAGATCAAATTGATGAAATCATTTCTCCAGAAATTCCTGATGCAGAGAAAGGTGCAGTATTTTATGAAGTGGTGGAAATTAATGTGATGCATGGACCTTACGGACACTACAATCCCTTTTCGGTTTGTATGTCTGACAGTAAATGCACGAAACACTGTACATGTGCTTTTCTTTCGGAAACACAAACTAGAAATAATGGATATCAACTCAATCGGCGTCGCTCACCAGATAATAGAACATTCAGCATTCAACTTAGAAGTGTGAATATCGAAGTTGACAACACATGGATCGTACGATATTCACCATTATTGTCTAATTCATATTCAAAACTCATATCAGTGTTTAGTATAGCAGTTCGGTGAATTCGATATAAACATCGACATTACCAAAGACATTTCACATCGTCTTCGCTAAAAATTGGAAATGGTACAATTTCGGTTGATATTTCCGGTGGTTCGATTTCAATTCCATCTTCTTTTTATCAATTCACGAAAGCTGAACTCATCAGAAATGTTCGGACATTGGTCAAATTATCGTAACTACGATTCCTTATGTGCACGCGCAATGTTAGCTGCCACAAATACCGATGTTGTTGACTTAAACTGGGAGAGAATTTCGGGAGAATTGCGCTCATACAAATCGCTCGATCGTCTTGACAATAAAGACGACGCCGTGAATTATCCAGTGGTATTTCTAAATTCTTTGGACAGGCTTGGTATGCTACCGCATCATTTGCATCTCAAAGTAGGATCCGTCGTTATTATGTTTCGCAATCTTCATGCGCCGGGTGTAATGGAACCCTACTGATTGTGACGCACCTATCGAATACAAAGAGGAGAATGCTTAATTTTGATTCTACGAGTTCCTTTGAGTTCTAACGATTTCCCATTTCAGTTTAAGCGTATTCCGTTTCCAGTGAAAATTGTATTTGAGATGGCAATCAACAGGGCCTAAAGATAGTCGTACAGTGTGGGGCATAGATTTGAAAATGCTATGTTTTTCACACGGCCGTGGCGTGCTCACGAGTTGGAAAACCATCTGTTCTGTATACCGGATCAGAAACCAAAAAATGTTGTTTATAAAGCTGCGTTACATTGAAAAAAAAAAATGAAATGTTAAATTTTACTTTCTTTTCATTTCAAAATACATAATTTCACGCAGGACAACGGCTGCGTGGTCAGTTAGTGTTTTTATATACTTATGTATGTGTGTATGTATGCATAGATATACATGTACATATTTCTGTCTTCTTTGTACTCAGCTTAACTTATTTGTGATGAAAGCATAAATATTGACAAACCTGTACCTACATTCATAACTGGCTAGGTGGCTATCCTTTTGAAAGCATTTTTTTCTCTGCGAGACGCGTAATTGTATTTGCATTCATAACAACAAAAATAATATAAACCTTTATTTTTATTTGTAACTCTTAGCCGTACACTCTGCAGGAAACTACTTGGCACCACTTTTGTGTACTAACGGATTTGAAGAAAATATAGCAGCCGTAGCTGAGAGAGAATACATGAAGGCCATGGAGAGTCGATTCAACGCCCTTCGCAACAACTCGGACTGTCGTGGGGAACGGCTTGGCACATTTTACATCGAGCACCAGTGCAAGAACTGAAACCGCTCGACCCTTCCAAGCAACAATTCTTAGCTGTATGTTCTCCCAAGCTTGTTCAGCGATGATGCTCATTTGTGGTTCAATGGTTGTGTAACAGCAAAAGTGCCGCATATGGGACAGAACAAGCTGAAGAGATTCAAGAACTACCATTTTATCCAGAAAAATAAACGGTTTGTTGTGGTTTGTTGGCCGGTCGAATTACCGATCCATATTTTTCAAAAATAATGGCGGTAAGAACGTATACTTTATACCTGAAATTGAAGCTCGTTATCGCGTTGACATGGGTTTAACAAGACGGTGCCACAAGAGAACACTTCGTTGAGCAGATAATTTCATATTTGTTGGCTACCAGGAAGGTGTTCGCTTCGATTCAGGCTTTGATGAAAATCGTCATGCGTGTCATTCGTTTTTCCAGTTACCAGTTCGAAATGTTCGAACGAGTCATCGACAACTGGACTCAACGGACCATCTGAGACATACTCGCGGCCAACATTTGAAAGAGATAATTTTCAAACAATAAATGCCAAGAATTGTTCTTTCGAATGATAATAAACATTCCTCATTAAATTTAAATTTTGTGTGTTTTTTCATTAAACAAGTAGGGAACCTCGAAAAGGGTCCCGTTTTTTACATATTATATATGAAAATAATTTAGCTTTTATTATCTTCAATAGATTTTAACAAAGAGAATAGATCGTTAGAAAATTTGCGAAGGAGAAGAGTATGAATCTGATACAATTTCCAGAAATTTTTACTGTGTTATACCATTAAATCCCCAGATGCAATATACTCATATAAGAACAAAATCATTCTCTGATTTTAGGAAGATATCTTAAACGCAGATCATATTGTTTTCGGATTAAAGTGAGTCAGTACACTCCACACAAAGTCATTAGGGAACAGTTCAACTACAAAAATTTCCTACTGGGTACTCAAGCGCATACATAAATTTATAAAAACACACGATACAATCGCGACAACAGTTGAGGTAAAAATACACGCAGTAAAGCTGAAAATACCAATCAAGCCAAAATAATTCCGGCAAATTCGCGAAATGTCATAAAAAGTCGCAGCGAAATAAAATGGAAGCCCATTTGATTTCTTCATGCGAATTCGATAACATTGAAATGGTTTTACGTTTCGCAGAAGCGAAGATGCAGAGTGGAAAGGGAAGGCAACAAAAAGTTACAATGCTGGAATAAGCTTTGAAATAAAAGGCGGGTTGGGCTTAAAGGATGCGAAATTAAATTGGCATATTAAAAGCATTGCCGGGCGTAAGCTCATAAAGGAATTTAAGTAATTCGCTTAACTCGCCGAATATGTAACACAAAAAATTTGATAATTTCATTTAAAAGAAAAATTGTCGAAGCTATGTAGAGGGAGCTGATGAAAGCTATGGGTTAAATATCTTAATCATATCAACAGATTTGTAATAAGTAGCTTAAGACGCTTTGTCGATATAACAATAAGAAGGTTACTTATTTCAAAGTATATTCTCTGTTATATCCTTCGAATGAATCAATTTTAATATATACTATAACCGAAGCAATAAGCTCACTTTTATTACGTCAGAAAATGTGTTTATAAGTAGGCAGGCAGTAGATGTGGTGGCTGCATGTACTATGCTAGGTTCCACAGCCTCTAACAGACTGTCAAGCGGTTGTTGGCCTGGTGACATGTCAGAACTTACTGGCATCACATGCATGCCGGTTTGGAATTGGTAGCGACAACACATGCAGTAAATACAGGAGAGTGGTAGGTAGTATCAGCAAGACTCAGAAACATCATCTCTGCTTCTGTCCGGCTTTATCCAGAACTACTTTTAGATATCTAAGCGCTTCGTGCTGCAATGGACTAGAAAAAATATTAAAATCAGATATCAAGTCGCTCTTGAAGTTCGCGAAAACGTGGACGTTCTGTATGACGACCCCTTTAGCTGGAGAATTGAACTAAACCAGTATAATCTAACCTAGCCTAGGCATTATTTGTAGAAAACTAAAAAACTCAACTCTGCTTCCTTCAAGCGAATAATTTATTGATTTTTTTTTTAACTACGTTTTCAAAATATAATATACGCCTTGGAACCTGGGCTCCCCATATAACGCTTCCGATAAATAAGACGGTTTATAGAGAAGAAAAGGTAATAAAAAAAACCTTCCGGAATCTTTTGCTGAATGCCGATGAGCAATCACCATAAGAAATTTTAAAAATTAACTTCAAGTGGGATCAAATTCAGGCTCTGCGATATCTCACCATTGAACTCAAAGCCTAGTAAAATGGAGAGATTTGTTTTGCTGTCAGAAAGGTTAAAGCGAAAGATCGACAACTAACAATTATTTAGATGCAACAATGGAGGTACAAATACTCATTATAATATCATAGGAGCTTATCAAACTCATTAACATTCAGAGCAAACCTTTTTACCAGCGTTTTAGAAAGATAGAAATTAGAGATATAGAACAATTTTGAGATTGGCATTATTTCATATTATTCGTTTATTCTTAAAGTGCAGATCCCTTTTTAGAAACCATCACACCTTTCTAGCTTAGCCGCTATATAGAACTAGTATTATAGAACCGTTGAATCATTCTATAAGAAAGGTCCCAAACATACTTTACAAATATAATTCAAGGAAATTAATATAAAATAAACCACTGTACCTATTTTTTTATAGAAACTCTTGAGAGCTTAGTTCATGTTTATAAAGTGGCCAGAACAAGTAAAAAACCCATTTTGGTTTGTTCTTTTATTACATTCAGAATTGTTGTGTGCCAAAATTTTTTATTATAATTTTTTTTTTATATCCAAAATAATGCTCTTTTAGCTATACTTTTTCTTATATTGTGACTTCATCTTTTCTTTATATTCATCAGCTATTGTGACTCTCTTTTTATTATCTCCAATAATTATGGTGTTCTCATTGTTTACCCTCCTCCTCCTCTTCTCCCGCTACGTCGATATCTGCGGCAGCAGGTTGATCCGCCGCACCCATATGATCTGCGCCCTCAGCGCCTTCTTCGCCTTCATCCTCTTCCTCCACCTCTTCGTGAATCTCTTGCGAATCGCATCCTTTTATCTCCGGCTCTGGTTCATCGGGTTCGCAGCCGCTCTTTGCGATAGGACGCTCTTCAATGGTCTCTTTGTAGTACAAGTCCATATCTGGTCGGAACCAAATACTCTTCACCCAATCCAGATCGAAATCATACTTCGGACAGACGCAATAACGTAATGCACGATGGCATTTCGGACACTTAGCACCGGCACGTCCGGCATGTATAAACTTCTTCTTCTTCTTTTGGCAGCAATACGGACAGCGATGCGGCTCCTTCTTTATGGGTTTCTCGCGTGGTGGCTGCTTGCCGTAGATGAGATGACCACGCTTCTTAGCACAGAAACAGCAGTTACAATCCTCACCTTCCGGTTGATTGCGGCGCGTCAGCATGCGATCGTAGAATTTCTTGTAGGCCACTTTAATTTTCGCCTCAAAGCCGCGTTGCTCCTCACACGATAAGCCATCGTAGCGTGCATAGCTTTCCGCAGTCTTTCGCGCGGCATGCACATACACACATTCCTCTGAGAAAGACGGTCGCCCTTCTTTCGAACGCAGTTCGTCATTCGGCTGGTAGTAGAAAGCTTTGAAGCCGCGCTTCACAATCGTATAAGTGAGATGTGCCTCGACACGGTTCATCAGACATCGCTTGCCCAGCTCATGGAACAGATCTTCTTTGCGCAGACGCTTCTTCGGCGTTGTGTCCATACAGTAGCACACCTGATCGTAATGGAGAAAGGCGTAGGTGACCACATCGACGGTGGATTTCGCCTTGCATTCGTGTATGCCGCAGATAATCATGATCTGTGCTAGCGTATTGGCCAAGTCCAAGACATTCTCGAGAAAGATGGAGGAGGCGTTTACTTCGCCCAAGCATTTGCACTGCTCCTCCTGATTAATGATGCCGAGGTAAGCGTGGCGCTGGCACTCCCTGTGTGTGCAGGTGCTGCGGCACCGAAAATCGGGCATGGCATGATGGGCCTGCATGTTGTTGTGGCAGCTAGATGATTTTATGGATTTTGTAAGTAGAACTGATCACTTTTAATTTGCAGATTTTTTGTTGCACTTTTTAGATTTTATTTTTAATTTTTTTTTGCTTTACATTACGCGACTAGAAAGCTCGTCTAGCAATTGCCTCCAATCTATCCGCGAGTTATCTTTCAGCATAAAAAACGCAATACTAAAATTTAGAAGACATTTGCATTATTTAGAAGAATGAGGAAAAATTCAGCTTTTTATGCTTCAATTTCAAAATGAAATTTTAGAATTTTGAAAAATTCTGACACGTTTTTCTTCAAAATATTTCCCTATATTTTTGAGTTGCTAAACAAATAAAAATTTTCATTTAATATACAAAATATTATATTGTGACAATTTTGGGAAGTAAAACCAAAATTTTTCTACAACTTTCGAAAAATATGATGTTAAAGCAGATTGGCAAACTAGTAAATTTGCAGGCTAAATACGCATAAACCCACAAAATTTTGTTAGGAAATGGTGTTTAATACTAAAACCAAACAATATAACAGAAAAAGACCTCGGCCTGACACATAGATGGCGCGACTAGAACTAAATCGATTTTAGTTAGCCCTAACCTTGAAAAGACGGTTGTATTAATTTGATAATTTTTTTGTCGGTAACTTTTTTTATTCTGATAAAAATCGAAAAAAAAATTCGTATTTTAGTCAAAAGTTGCTTTTTTAAAGGGAAAAATACAGTTAAACAAAATCCTGGCTTGATATAGGTCTTCGGACACTGTCAAGGGAAAATTTACCATCCAGGATTGGTATGCTAAGCTTAGGTGTAGTGAAATGAGCACCGAAGATGGTGAAAGCAGTGAACGCTCAAAACAGGTTGTTATCGACGAAAACATCAAAACGGTCCATAAACTAATCTCGGATGACCGTAAAGTGAAGTTGTTCGAGATTCACAAATATTCGGGTAAGAGAGAGCTCTGCGGAAAGTGGGTGTCTATGATTCGGAGAAATGTTTAGGGATGATGATGAGCGTAAACCAAGACAATGGATGAAACGTGACTATATCATTTTACTCTGAAGCGTAAAAAAATAAAAATGTCTGCTGACAAGGTTATGGTGTTTGTATTTCGGAATATTTTTTATAGAGCCTAGAAAAAGAAAAGGCCATCAACAATGACTATTGCCTACTACATAGCGTTGTTTGACCGTTTGAAGAACAGAATCGCCGAAAGATGGCCGCATTTGAAGAAAACTATTGTTTCACCAAGGCAAAGCACCGAGTGAAAAATCCATGAATTGGACTTCGAATTGCTCCCGCTTCCAACGTATACTAAAAATCTGGCTCAAAGCGTCTATTTCCTCATCATGGGTCTTAAAAGAATGCTCGCTGGGAAGAAATTTTCGTCAAATGATATTGTAGGCCACTGAAGCAAAGGAGTAACCGTACCACAAAAATAGTATCAACACGTTGAAGGGTCGCTATAATCAGTGTATCACCTTTGAATGGAATTATATTGAATAAAAAAACACGAATTATGGCCTATTGCCTATTGTAGATCAGGGACTTGACCTATTATTACAAGGTTATAAAATTTTAACTAACTGAGGAACTTATATCGTAAAATATTATTTGATCAACTGATTGTAAAAACCATATCTCTGTTAAATCTAGCAATCGATAAATAACGATTACAAATAAGTATTTAAGTTCATTCAGTTATATCGAGTCTAATTTTTATAAGCAGAGATATATGTAGTTACTACTATGGACAGAAAATAATAAGAGTTTGTTCATAATTTTAAAATTATTTATTTATTATGCATATCTGTGTCGTTCTCGTCAAAGTAATACACCTTGGTCCCAATACTTTTGTGCTGACGTTTTTTGTCTCAGTCTTCGAAACAATTGTTAAGATCAATTCCTGGAATAACCTTAAATGCGCATAGTGATTCTCCACAGCCGTCGTGTGAGTGTGGTGAATAGACAGAAGTCACACGGAGCTTAATTAGGCGAATACGATGGTTGCGAAGAATCAATGCAGCATGAGAAGGTGCACTATCGTGGTACAAAAATAAAAGTTTTTTACAGACTTCAACGCAACGTTATTTTTGGAAAAAAATGTGTGATTTTGAAACCAATCATGCTTTCATTTGCCAGTAAGATTTCTGGCTGTTAATTGTCGCTTCCCAGCCGAATTGATGCCTTTACTTTATGGACGTGATCATCAGTTGATGTTGATGGCCATCCTAGACATGTTTCGTCGTTAACGCATTCTGGAAGCTCTTTGAATAATTTGTACCAATCAAAAATACTTTCTGCCGATAAACAATTATGACCGAAGACCTTCTCCAACATTTTAAAAATTTCGGCACCAGAAATTTGATTCCCCAAACAACCTCGAATGAAACTTCTGTCTTCAATAATTTCATACATCGTAACATTCGCCGAATGCACTTTATGTACTTAAGAGGGTATTCTAGTCTAGAAATTAAAAAAAAAAATCGATTTATTTTTATTTTCAAAGTTTAACTATTCAAGAATATGTGTACAAGAGGATTTTTCAAAAATCAAATTATTTTCGGAGATATAGGCATTTTTCTGACCCGCCATCCAAACTGGTTCGGCCGGAACGCGAAACTTTAAACGCGTTTTTCTCAAAACTGACTTTTTCGGAACGATGCCGACGATTTCTCAGGTTCTACTAGACCGATTTACTTGAAATTTTTATAGAAACTTCTTTATAGGCTTGTCTGTGGTTGGAACTAGCCCCATCAAAAAATTTGTATTTTTATTATTTCTAAAAATTCGAAATAATCAGAAAAAGTGATAAAAAAAAAGTGATAAAAGAAAAATTTTTTTTCAGGCAGTCGCCATTTTGTGAAAAAAAAATGTTTAACACTTTTCCGTAGGTTCGACCATTGCGACATTATTCTAGATTAATATCTTTTTTTTTTCTTTTTGGTTTTAGATAACTAGGAGGGTTGAAATCATGGGCATGGTCACGTGGAAATTTTTAGAGACCCCCCCCCTTCGTTAGCTCATAATTTTTGAAATGTTTTACTTTTTTTTAGTTTTTAATTTTTTCTGTACTCTTCTAAAATTAATAAATAACTAGTAAAAAAATGGATGGTAAAAATATTAATTGCCTTTTTATGACACTTTAAAAATTACCTGAAATTCATGCTTCTAGACTAGAATACCCCCTTAAGAAAGATGAGCGTATACGAAACACTAATGATTATTTTGATGTGATATTTGGCACTGGCAGTCATACCAGCCTAGGGAAAAAGATATTTCGATCGATTGAATTTTCGCACGAAATTTAACTTAAATAGTCTTAATATTTTTTACCAACAATGGTACAGTCTTCATTTTGCTTCCTTACCAAGAATAAAATATTGATTTTCTCGAAAGAATTTAGACCCAATAAAAAATATGGAAGGATGTTATTAACTAAAAGTATTATTTCATAATACTGACATTCATAATCACAATCTACTCCTTATTTGTTATAGAAGTTTAAGTGATATCAAATAAAGGAGAATAAATGGATTATCAAAATCTCTTGCTTATATGTTACCTAAGAACCTTTTCGAAAAATGGATATACTATATAACAACCATAGAACAAATACGAATAGTACTTCTGTGAGTTTGCTTAAGCAGTGAACATAAACTTTTGGCACTGCACGGAACAGTTGGAAAGGTAACTAAGGTCTAGCGTATCTTTAAAATCATTATTTCGAAATCAGTTTTGGGCCTCTGCTCTCTTAGAAAAAGGTTGTTCAGAATGATCCTTAGAACATTTCCAGCATACGATTTTTTCCACTTTTTGGCTCCTTGTAAATCAGCCCGACCTAACATAAGTTACACACCAAATTTGCAGTAAATTTTTAAAACTATTTACGAAATTGGTATTTACTAACTAAGCATATCATTATAGATTTATAAAAACCAATCATTGATAAACATAATTTAAGTCCTTTACGGCACTAAAATTATTTTTAGTTTAACACACACAACCACGTATATAAAAAAGGTTAACTAACCGTAAAAAAATCAAGGCGCAAGACAAACTTGAAAACTCACTGTCAAGTTCACATGCAAACATTTTCATAATTCAGCGGCAAGTGTACACTTATCTAAGTGAATGCAAGCTGCAGCTATAATGGGCAACACTTCCGTGACACAGACACCTGCTCTTTAGCCTATGCTTGACATGGAGCTCAAACGTTAAGCGCTACAGGAAAACAACAACAAAGCGAGACACTCGTGCCAGCAGAGCACATATGGCTTGTTAACGGCAAATGTGCCTAACACTAGTGATTCGCTTGCACACAACGGTTCTTGTTAGGCTTCTGGTGCTAATACGGACGCGGTGACCTCAGTAAAGCATTATGTCAGCTGTGCGGACTTTTTGTTGTTAGAAGTAAGGGTGGGACTCAATATGAAGAAAATATTTTTGGATATGTATAAAACTATCTCGTGTTGCAGATTGATTATATATGAGGTATTCCATACCAAATCGACCACTTTTGAACCCGACCCCTTTACATTTTACTGAAACTTATCCATCCTTTTGTACCCTTTGAAAAACAGTTTTGAGAATTTTTCCAAAATTTTTTGTCCAACTTCCAAAAAAGTTTTGAATTTTGCTATTTTTTTTTTGCTAAAAAATGCTTTTTTTATTTTCAAATAGCCATAACTTTTGTAAAAATTGACTTTTGGGGACATTTTTTCTTTTTTTTATTTTTGTTTTTGAATGAACTTTTCGAAAAAAAAAATAAACGAAAAAATTTAACACGATCAACTATGTATATGAAATAATCGGTTTTTTTAAAGTAAAATCGTAATTTTTTTTTTTGGAAGTTCGCCATTTTTTTTTTTTTCTTAAAAAAAAAAACTTCAATTAATTTGACAATTATCTCTGCTAATCCCGGAGTGGGCCGAGTTTTTTTTATCTATTTAATGTTTTTTTTTTTTGAGTTTTTTTTTTTTGATTTTTTTTTTATTTATTTAAACAAAAAAACACATTAAAATTTTTTTTTTTCCGTAAACTTTATTTCTATCATGTAAAAAATATAATTTAACGATTTTTTGATTTCTCAAAAACAATACAAAAAATTATTTATTAATTTTTTCTCCGACAAAAATGCGAGAATGCGAGTCTTTCGTACAAAAATCACGGAAATTTAGAAGATTCTGGAAGAGCACACAGCATTTGGATATGGACATGAAGTGTAGTGAGTCTGACTCGAGAGGCAAACGGGTTCTATAAAGTAAAGAGAGTAAACCGCTTAAAAGTATTTTTTTTTTTTCAACAATTTCTTATAATATCTTTGACCTTAAGATCGGAAGAACTAAGTTTAAGTAATTTAGCAAGCTTTCGAGTGAAACCATATAGTTGTTAGTTGAGCGCCATCCTATTATGATCCCTTCCTTATAATATCTTAATTTCTTCTCTTTTGTTATCATTATAACCAAGAAAAAAATCAAATTCTTGTGTGGAAACTTTTTCATTTGTGATGTGTTTTATAGCTTCGGTACAATCGAAGTTTCTTTTTGTTTCTTGCATTTTTGCATAAAAAGCTTTATACCCAGATAACTTTTTTAAATATACCGATTTTTAGCAAAGTCTTACATTTAGTAATAGCATATTTCTTGAACAATAAAACAAGCCGGCAAATCACCACATGCACACGCACTCTCGTTAACATGCAACAAGCTCAACGTGCCACAACCACAAACCCTTTGCAAGCCTTTAGGCCATGCGTTTCATTAAAGGACTTTTCCACCGACGTCAGCAATTCACTATTTACATACTTCAGCTAAATATGAACGCACACTCGTGCGCGCCTGTATGTGTGTGCCTATTTATAAATGCTAACTGTTAGAAGTCACTTCAGTTACACTTTCCAAGCACTCAGTGCTGCACTTCAGCTCCTTGGCAGGCAGGCTCGCCGCTTAGTCGGAGCGGCACAGCGTCACTCATGCGCCACGGCAGTGTGTTGTGGTGAGACCAGCAGGCAAGCAGGCTTGCCTAGACTGGCTGGTGGAAAATAACAGCTAGCAAGTTATGCTTAAGCAAACAGATGAAGAGCAAACAAATAAACTTGCGATTTATAACTGTTTATAGAAGCTTTTACTGTGTATATTTGCGGTACATGCGTTGTTATTGTTGTTGTTTTATGCCAACATTGTCTGATTGTTTTTCGCTGTTTCCGCAATGGTTTGTTCATATTTGCCTTGGCTAATTGCTTGATTGACTTTTTATTTGTGTTCCGGCCATTTTCTTTTATATTTGCTTGTGGCTTCCGCTCCGTAAGTTTCGTTGCATAACTAACTTTCTCAACTTTTGCAGTCAGTTTTAGTGTTTGTTGTTTTGTTGTTGGTACAACATTTTTCCGCAATTGCTCTGCATTTTAATGTGGAAAAAAACTCTTGGCTCAGAACTAAATTATTGCATCTATTTATATCTTATAAATTTAAGGAAGACTATTTTCCATTGTCAGTGAAGTTAAATTTTAGGCACGTTGGATGGCTTCAACTTTTAGTGTTCGTGTAATACGAAAATTCACTCTGAGATCAAGTTCCCTCGCAGCTGTTTCTGGATTAAAATGTTTGTAATCCATTTTCAGTAAAATTTATGGGATTTTCATTAAGGAGTTATATGCATTCTCCGGTTTCAAAAATCAAGTTTCTTATTGTCTTATTAAATTTTACAACAACTCTTGAATTTTTAAGTTGATCCAAATAATAGTTCCGGAGTTACAGCCTTGAGAACTTGTGCTCTCGGGGCTGGTTAGGCTAAGTGCGCCATCTTTAAGCGCGTTGTGCTCGAAACTGTTTTTGAAATCACTTGGCAAGATTTCTAAAGAACTACTTAACCCATCTTCATGAAATTTTGCACAGGTCTTTAAGTTACAATTCTTAAAGACTTGGACGAAGGATTTTGTTTCGATTATTACTATTTGGAAAAAAAATTTCGCCAAATTTTGATTGTGATTTTCAGTTTTTTTGTAAAATATCTGCAAAACTCTAATCTTCAATTCTTTTCCTTCGTCCAAGTTTTAAGTTAAGGTTTTAAGTAAAACACGTATTTTTTCACTTTCTATGATCATGTAAGGACTTATCTTGCCAAAGGGGGTCACCGGAAATGGCGTCACAATGGCCGAGTTTAAAATATTTTTTCCAAAAATTTCAGAATTTCTTTATTAATAATGTATGTTTGTAACAATAAAAAATTTTGATAAAAAACCTCATTTTTTATGGAAAAAAATTGTTGAAAAACGCTGTTCTTTAGCCGAGAAAACCCATATAACGGGTGATTTTTTTGAGGTTAGGATTTTCATGCAGTAGTATTTGACAGATCACGTGGGATGTCAGACATGGTGTCAAAGAGAAAGATGCTCAGTATGCTTTGACATTTCATCATGAATAGACTTACTAACGAGCAACGCTTGCAAATCATTGAATTTTATTACCAAAATCAGTGTTCGGTTCGAAATGTGTTTCGCGTCCGTGTCCGATGAGCGATGAGGCTCATTTCTGGTTGAATGGCTACGTAAATAAGCAAAATTGCCGCATTTGGGGTGAAGAGCAACCAGAAGCCGTTCAAGAACTGCCCATGCATCCCGAAAAATGCACTGTTTGGTGTGGTTTGTACGCTGGTGGAATCATTGGACCGTATTTTTTCAAAGATGCTGTTGGACGCAACGTTACGGTGAATGGCGATCGCTATCGTTCGATGCTAACAAACTTTTTGTTGCCAAAAATGGAAGAACTGAACTTGGTTGACATGTGGTTTCAACAAGATGGCGCTACATGCCACACAGCTCGCGATTCTATGGCCATTTTGAGGGAAAACTTCGGACAACAATTCATCTCAAGAAATGGACCCGTAAGTTGGCCACCAAGATCATGCGATTTAACGCCTTTAGACTATTTTTTGTGGGGCTACGTCAAGTCTAAAGTCTACAGAAATAAGCCAGCAACTATTCCAGCTTTGGAAGACAACATTTCCGAAGAAATTCGGGCTATTCCGGCCGAAATGCTCGAAAAAGTTGCCCAAAATTGGACTTTCCGAATGGACCACCTAAGACGCAGCCGCGGTCAACATTTAAATGAAATTATCTTCAAAAAGTAAATGTCATGAACCAATCTAACGTTTCAAATAAAGAACCGATGAGATTTTGCAAATTTTATGCGTTTTTTTTTTTAAAAAAGTTATCAAGCTCTTAAAAAATCACCCGTTAAGATAGTAGCAGTAGCGCTTCAAAAACAGAGACATGGGAAATCTAATGGATTCGCATCTAGTGTGATAAGGCAAAAGCAAACAGATTAGGACCATTACGGAATATCTTTGAATAATTCTACACTCATAATTTTTTCACTAAAAGTATCGATTAGTCAGAACGTTCTGGAACCCTGATGAATTTTTTACCAACAATAAATTACGAAGCTGTCGAAAATGAATCTAAATTACAAATAATGAAATCACATAAATCGGTAAGTCATAATATTAATAAGATCTCTGTAAATAATCTCGATTTTAAATTTTAAAACTGAATTATTTATGTTGATTACCAAATAACCTTAAACTGTAAGCCTATTGCCAGAATTATGCAGTATAACCAAATTCTACAATACCAACTGGGAAATGAAAACTCAGGACGGCACTAGAAATTTAATTTGTTAGTAATGGGTTGCTCCCAAACAAACATTCCTCTTACGAACTAATTCCGATTACGAACTAAGAGAGATAACTCATATTTCACACAATTGGGATGGGGACTGAACGGTTCTCTCTGATTAAGGGAAGTGTAAAGATACGCACCCACACTAAGGTAAGATGTCGTACCAATTCGTCGAAATATTTTTTTCCTAAGTTTGTATGACTGTCATTGACATTTTTTTGAAGTACATTAAGCGCATTGGGCGATTTTTACGATCAGCAAAATTATTCAACAAAGAAGTTCCAAAAAATTGTGTGTGCGAAATCAAATTTCTGGTGCTGAAACGTTCAGAATGTTATGAAAGGCCTTCGGTGATAATGATTTGTCAAGAGCAAGTGCTTTTTATTAGTGCAAATTACACATCAACATCAACTGGTGATTAACACGTCAATAAAAGAAAGGAATTGTTGCTTGATAATCGACGACTAATAGTCAGAGATCTTACTGGCAACGTTGGAAAATCGGGCGGATGAGTGAAACCCATTTAAACGATTATTTGAACCTCAGAAAAGTGAAAGCACGATTGGTTTCAAAATCACAAAACTTTCGAAAAACAGCGTGGCATTAATGTCTATAAAACAATGCTTTTCAATTACCAGAATGTCATGCAACGCATTATTACTGGTAACAGATGATAAATCCGAATAAAACCACGTCAAAGCAGGTCCAAAATCAAGGTTATACTAACAGTTTTTTTCGATTATCGAGGTGTGATGTAGCCCGAATTCCTTCCGAGCGACCAAACTGTCAAAAAGGAATACTATTTGAGTGTTATTTGCCTTATTTATCTCCTTCTGACTGGAACCACTATGCGCATGGAAGGCTACTCCAAAAATTGACTTTAACAACTGTTTCGATGATTGACAAAAAAAATTGGCACGAGTGCATTGGAACCTAGGGGATTACTTTGAGTGCGACGAGATAGATTTTGAAGAATAAATAAAGAACTGTCTTAGAAAAGTCTTATAATTATTTGCTCATAGTAAAATGTAACTCGATTATTTAATTTCAGCGCCTTTCCATAACTTGCCTAAAATACATAGAATCTCTGCCAACCTTTAGTGCAGCAGCAGCGAAAGCTTTGAATGTCATCGTGGGTTGCTGTCACACCATAATAACACATAGCAACACCCAAATTGCGAATTAACAGTGCAAATTCTTAATTTGCGTCATAACTTGCATGAAATTAGCTGACTCTAATTATTCACCGGTTAACGGCAATTGCTTACTACGATGCAGACAAAGAGCGCCAAAAGCAGTGAGGAGAGGTTACGGGTGACTGCGTAAATGTATTTTTAAAAGCTCATTGTGTGTGGCACCAGCTTCTGTAGACAAAGCATTTCTATTTGAAAAAAACTGAAAGAATGTAACATAGAGAACAGCAAAGCAGGAAAGCACAAAAAAGAACGCGAAAGTGAAGAACGAACTGCCGGAATTTCTTCCATTCCATTTGAAAGTTATTGTTCGCGCTCAATACTTATTTGTTAAGCACAAAGCAGAGCATTTTCACTGCTAACTCGCGCTTTAAATGCCAAATCTGATCCTTGATAATATATGGGTTTATATAGCTTGTTAATAACATTTCGGCACACATACACGCACACACTAACTGTGACTAGATTGTGCTTGCATTTGTTAAGCATAAATAGTTTGGAAATGTATATGCTTGTTTGATAATTTGCGGTTGGTTTACTGTTAATTTAAATAAGTGACTTTGTTTGTTAATGTTGCGTATTCGCAGTGGCGCACCACACTGTTGATTATATTATAACAGGAGTTTAGGAGACCGTGTTGAATTTAGTCAGCAAAGGGAAGTTAATGTAAATTTGTTTTATATAATTAAGAACAATATTGTTTTAATAAACAAATGCAGGAAAAATAATAACAACGGAGCATATAATTTATTATAAACAGAGTATTTAAAATATCGCTTTATTTGTAGTAATTTCGTACTCTCGTGCTCATGTTTGTAATAAACTTCATTAATTTATGCAGGTTTCTGGTTTTGACTTCGCTTTTAGTATTTATTACACTTAACCACCAAATTGAAAACCGAATTTGTTATGCGAATTTCTAGGTTATTTAAGCTTCGTTATTATTTTTAAAGTGGTATTCTAGTCTAGAAATCAAATTTTGGGCAGTTTTTTGAATTTTATTTCAAAAAAAAAACCAAAAAATATTTTTACTATCCATTTTTTTATGCTGTTTTTATTGATATCTTAAGAATACGGAAAAAAAATTTAACAAAAAAATATTAAAAATTAAAATAATTATAGGGGGGGAGAGACAGGTGTAAAAAAATGGCGCATGCTGGTGACATTCATCCTGACTCTCCTGGTGGTCTCAAAAAAAAAAAAAAATCAAAAGAAATTCTGAATCAGTAAGGATGCTGTTATAGTCACTACCTCAGGAAACACGAAAAAAAAATTTGAAAAATGGCGACTGCCTGAAAATAAAAATCACTTTTTACGCTTTTTTTTTGAAATTCCTGAATTTTTTTTTAATATTAAAAACAAAAATTTTGACACGTTGCTGGGTAGGAACAATAAAGGATTATATAAAGAAGGTTCACACAAAATTTCAAGTAAATCGGTTATATAGAACTTAAGATAATGCCGGTACCGTGTGGAAAAAAGTAGTTTCGAGAAAAACGCGTTTAGAAATGTGAGTACGGCCGAACTGGGCTAGGTACTGCGTCACTAAAGTAACTGTAGCTCTTAAAATAATTTTAATTTTTAAAAATCCTTTGGAGGATGTTATTTTTAATTAAGAGGGTATTCTAATCTAGAACTTTGAAAAATTTGATTATTTTTTTCTCATATATTTCAAATATAGACCCTTATATTTAAAATATATGTATATGAGAAAAAAAATCTTATTTTTCAAAGTTCTAGAGTAGAATACCCTCTTAATTAAAAATAACATCCTCCAAAGGATTTTTAAAAATTAAAATTATTTTAATAGTATACAGTATTAAAAAATGTAGAGAAATATGAGCCGATACTACACCCAACTCTCATGTACTCCATATATGTGACCTGGTCTACGAACAGAAGGCTTAGGTGTTAAAAAAAAAAAGAAAAGAGTTTTGACACCAGGTCACATATAATGATTTTCCTTTTTTGTGAGAAACATTTTGTCGAATATTTCGGTCAGTGTATTTAATATAAAGTTGAATTTTCATAACTTGAACTTCTATAACTCAAAGCTCTCCATAACTCGAAGTATTGAATTGGCAATAGAAGTCAAATTATAATTGCTTAGCACTGCGACTTCGTCTAGCTGTAAAAAATCCCTCAGAACATGAGTGTGTAAAATTGGCGACTCAGTTTAATGGAGAATATAGTCCATTTTCCGCTCTGAGTCAGGATCCAAAAACTTCCTAGCAATATGCCTATGGACGATATCAATGGGTGGTGACTGTTGAATAGCCATTGCTTTTGGAGTTCATAATACATCAGAAATACTGATGATTGCCACTCATTGAACTGACTCAAGGTCCACAGTTTGGGTAGAAACCAAATAATCTCAAATAATTGTGTTCATGCTGTCTTGTGACTCGCTTATAGTGTCAGTCATATTTTCTGACCAAAGAGTATAAGGGGGTATTCTGGTCTAGAAGCATGAGTTTTAGGTAATTTTTTAAGTGTCGTAAAAAAATGACAATTAATATTTTTACTATCCATTAATATATTTGTTAATTTTACAAGAGTACAGAAAAAAATTAAAAATTAAAAAAAGTAAAAAATTTCAAAAATTATGAGCTGACGAAGTGAGGGGTCTCTAAAAATTCCCACGTGACCATACCCATGATTTCAACCCTCCTAGTTATCTGAAACCAAAAAAAAACATTATTAATCTAGAATAATGTCGTAATGGCCGGAACTATGGAAAAGTGGGAAACAAATTTTTTCACAAAATGGCGACTGCCTGAAAATAAAAGTTTTTTGGATCACTTTTTCTGACTAATTCTCATTTTTTTAAAAATATTAAAAATAAAAATTTGGGGATGGGGCTAGTTCCAACCATAAAGAAGACTCTATAAAAATTTTAAATAAATCGGTCTAGTAGAGCCCGAGAAATCATGGGTATCGATCCGAAAAAGTCAGTTTCGAGAAAATCGCGTTTAAAGTTTAGGAGACAATTCCAGCGAACACTGACGTCACTTCACAAAATCGGCTGTATCTCCGAAAATAAATGGAATTTTGAAAAATCCTTCTAAGGTCATATTTTTGAAAGTCTAGACTATCAAATTATGCAAAAAAAAATCGATTTTTCCCAAAATCCTAGACTAGAATACCCCCATAAATAAGCTGAACAAAAATATGGAGCTAGCAGTAGTTGATGGAGAAAAATGTGTATGGGAAAAAGCCATTGATAAAAATTATATCAAGATACGTCATTCATCAGCAAACCCACTCAAGACTTAAAACTTTCTTCTACACTTTTCAATGAAACGAAAAAAACGTTCCAAAATTCAAGATTTTAGTGTGTTTTTAGAATTAAAATATATATATATAATTCAAAATAATGATGAATATCATATTTATTTCATTTACTTTTAATTTAAAATTTTAATTAAAAACTGCGTCTTCGCATTGCTTTCAGCATTTCGTGACAAATTCTAATTAATTTTGTGCACTCGATTTTAATCTAAGTGTCAATCAATTTAATATCAGAAACACCCACACTACAAATACAAATACAAAAACAAAAACATACAAAAATGGTAATCTGGGTTAAGCCATTGGAATATTCATGAAATTGAAAGAGTATAGACTGAAATAGGCGAGCGCTAATTTACTTTGACCGGCGGTGCATATTTCATGAAATAAATTAGTTTTTAATTGCATAGGAGTTGTATGCATAATATGATCCGATGATACCAAGCGATAAAAATAATAAAAAACGCGCGCGCACAAAAGTATGCAACGCAATGTCGATAGAAAATGAAAACCTACAGAAGCAAATTCCGAAAAATGGCATGAACGATAAAAGCACAATATTCAAAGGCGTGCTAAGCTGTTTGGGTCGATAGCAAAAAGAAGCAAACAACAACAATTTCATATGCATAATGTGGGCCTTGTCATATTTGCTCGCCCGCCAACGCACATCAAATTCCCAGTTGACCCGTAAGTAATGCGTCGCAAAGCCAAAAGCCCATTGAGGAATTTTTATACACGCGGTTTATGGACATTAGAGTTTGAAGGTATGCGCTTACGCGGCGAGACGAGAGTGGGCATAAAAAGGTTGTGGAATTATGCTAATTTGTAATTGAAAGTTTTAGTATTGGATGTAACAGTGGCGAAAGAAACAAAAGCATGAAGAAGATATGCTGGAACATTATTGAATTTTATGTTATAAAAGGCGGACAAATATTTAAAATGAATAGCGGCATAGACGCCCCTATGCACGGACACGTGAAAACCTAAAGGTATGCAATACAAATTTTTATTCCCGATTTTGACGAGGTTTGATTAAGAACTCTTGAGAAGTAGACGTGCAGTAGCTCTAATTCACGGCGAATGTGGCTTAGGTATCGAAAGCTACTTCTTTTGAAAATTATCAATATAAATTAGCATAGTTTTATTTCTAGTCCCGCGTCAAGCCAAAACTACGACACCAGATGATTGCTTACGCACTGCATTCTGATTTGCAAGCGCTTTGCTTTGCAGCTTAGCAACAACTTGTCTAGCTGATTACGCTCTAAGACGCTAAACGACTTCCCCGAAGTCGCGCCGATGGCGGTTGTCTAACATTTTCCTCTTTCCCATCCTTGTGGAATTTTAAAGTCCGCCACCAGCTTTTCATTTGTCATTTTTCTTTAACGTCACTAACCTTTTCGTTTTCAGTCAGTCAGCTAAACTGCTTAGAGAGCATGATTTATGCACATTTTCCCTGCGTATTTCTTAAATGCTTGCCTATTCTCTTTCCCGTATAAGTTCTACCTAGCGGCGCAATTTACGGCGCGTGCATTTAATAGCAGTTGACTCGTGCCTCTTTTTTGTTATTAAAATAATTTTATTGCCGACTCAGCATGTTATTACGTTTCAACAAACGTGCAGTGTGCTTGCCAAGTTTTAGGCATAAGTTCGAAAGGTGTTGAAGTTATTTGCCCTTCCAGCGCCAATCGGCGAAATCAATGGAAAGTAATGACGTGCACCAATGGTTCAAGAAGGGGAAAACAGAGAGTAGAAGAGGTTACAAATGGCATGCATAGTTTACGGCGTCTCCACCTTTTGAGAATGAGCAGTATTATATTAGAATTGAAAAGAGTTGCGCGCTTTTCACATGCTATAAAGTGTTCTCGTAATTTAAGCTTGACAACTGCTAAATGCTTGGTTATTTCCCTTACACATTTAAAGTGTACTTTAGGGCAAGTAAGAGAATGAGGTGCTATAAATAAACTTACTTATATGTTTATTGTACATATGTCATTAATAAATAATAAAACATAACTATATTTTAATCCAAGGTATTGTGTTGTAGAATGTGTTTTTTTTGTAAGAGAAAAGATCAGCCGTAAGATATGCTATATTTTATTAAGGGGTTACGTGGCTTTCTTCGAGTAAAAAAACAGCCTTTTTTCAAGAATATTTTTCTCATAAATTATTAAAATATTTTATTGTTACAAAATTAAAATTACTTACTTAATAATGTATTCATTTGGTATTGGCGACGCTGCTACGATCAAAGATTTTTTGCGACACTTCGAATTTTTACTACTGTGCCCATATGAATTTAAACTGCGCGCGTCGAAGGCTTTGAAGAATTATTTTGTTTTTAGGTTGGTAGTACTGTCAGTCACATTTATGTCAAATTTCATGACAAAATATTTATTAGTGTTTGAGATACGAGTCGTTTTGTGAGCTGCTAAAAGTGAGTTTTTCGCTTTTTCGATGTCGAAATTTTTTGAGCAAAGAATTTGCATTAAATTTTGTTTACGGAATCAATTTTCTGCTGCGGATACGTTGAGGATGGTGCAGAAAGCCTTTGGTGATGAGGCTATGTCTAAAAAAAATGTTTGCAAGTGGTATAGTGTGTCCCAAGCCGGCAGTGAACGTGTCGAAGACGAAGAGCGTCCAGGGCGACCATCAACCTCAACCGACGAAGCTCACGTTCAACAAATCAAAGATTTCAAAGATTTGGTGTTGAACAACCGTCGATTAACAATTAGAGGCCTTACTGATGAAGTTGGCATATCGAAAGGCTCAGCCAATACCATTTTGAAGGATATTTTGGGCCTGAAGCGCGTCAAATCTCGACTGGTACCGAAAACATTGAATTTTTTGGAAAAAAGGCGTCGCGTTGAAGTGTGTGAAACGATGCTTTCCGACAACCAGGGTGTCATGAAATGCATTATAACTGGCGATGAGACTTGGATTTATGCTTACGACCCCGAAACAGCCGATAAATCGAGCGAATATCGTGCCAAAAGAGAGCCGAGACCAAAAAAACTGCGCCAAAGTCGCTCAAAAATCAAGGTCATGTTGACTGATTTCTTCGATTATCGTGGTGTTCCTTCCAACCGGTCAAACAGTCAACAAGGAATGTTATTGGAACGTTATGCGTCGTTTGCGTAACGCTTTTGTGGAAAGACAATTCTTGGTTTTTACACCACGATAATGCACGATCCATACTGCCCTCGTAATTCGTGATCATTTCGCCAAAAACTCAACCTATATCGTTCCGCAACCACCGCATTCACCTGATATCGCGCGGTGCGACTTCTGGCTGTTCACCAAGCTCAAAAGACCGCTCCGGAGACACCGTTTTTCTACGATAGTGGAGATTCAAGCCGCAGCGAAGACGGAACTGAAGGCCATCCCGGAGAGTGACTACAACCAGTGTTTCGAAGCTTGGAAAACCCGTTGGCATAAGAGCATTTAATCGGCAGGGGATTAATTTGAAGGCGATGAAATTGATTTGGAAGAATATATAAAGAATTTTCAAAATAAATATAATGTCACCTGTATTTTTTGGGCACAGTAAGTTTCCAAGAACATTGGTTTTAAGTAGTTCTACCATTACAATAGCTGAGTAAAGGTGGCCACACCCTTTAAATAACATTTTTCACCTTTTTAGATTTCTTTTTTTGCGCAGATTTCGTGGATTTGCTTATTAAAAACTTCTTCAACATCGTAAATTTTTGCATCTTTAAAAAGGAAACTTTAATGGCTATCGATAAAGTGTCACTGAAGAAACCACTGGCAACAGTTGAACCAAATTTGTTTCAAAGGCGTTGTTAGATGATGACCAGTTGTCCAATGAACGGGCTTCATATGGCGATTATTTTCAGTAAGTTTTGACATGGATCTGGTCGGTATAATATAGTTTTCTGTTTTTAAACGGGATTACGTTCACAAATAGATTTTTTTGGCACGCTGTGTGCATTGTAAACTTTGTATCAGAATTTATGGCAAGACTAAGCATATTATATTTTTTATAGCATAATTTTTATTTTATGGCTTTTATGATTTTTAGACTTTATTCTCCCATATACAGTGTTTGATTAATCGTTACTGGTGGCAATATAGAGCACTGAAATGTATATAAAGAAGCTGTAGCCAAATTCAAGCAATCAAAATTCCCTTTGGAAAGAAAAAAAGTCCATGAAGCCAACAATTGATTCCGACATGCCTATACGAGCCTTGGGTGGAAATTGTGCTCGAAGTGAGGAGGAAAAGGCTTATTGTTAAAAAACACCTAGAAAAGGTATTTCAACCTAATATTCCTGTAGATATGCTCTCTTTTCTCTTCAATGCAACTCTTAGTTTTGGATGTCATCCCATTTCAAGGAATATCCTGATAGATAAACAAGGGAAATACTTCACGCAACCGTCTTCATACAGACCAATCAGTCTTCTGCTCTGTTTCTTTAAAACATTTGAAAAAATCAAAGTTGTCTCCTTTCCTCCACGAAAATTATATAATACCAACGCACTACTTCAGGTTTTGTGCAAAACATAGCGGGATAGAGCAAGTAAGTAAATAGAATAGAGAGCACTGTTCAGCTCAGGCGTTTGATAAAAGTGTGGCATGAAGGCCTTTTATATAAGATTACAAAAAAATTCAATTTTTAGAATTTTGTAAAACATTGGAGTCTTACAAGTATTTACAAAATAAACAATTTATGGTTAAAGTGGGAGATTTCATATCTGATGAACGACGAATAAGGACTGGTGTACACACCGGACAGTGTTTAGGCCCAACAGCAGATCTTCCAACACTTAATAATGATTAGTTCAACTTTTGCGGATGACACAGCCTTAGTTGAGCCGTAAAAATGCCTCATTATAGCATCAAACATATTAGCGGAGCACTTAAGTTCTGTCGAAGAATGGCTAGCCAAACCTAGACACAAGGCTCAGGTGGAGACAGCATATCTCTAGTAAAATAGCTTGCATGAAGATAAGAGCTGTAAATTTATATTGGTTTTTGAATATAAACTCCAAACTTAGCCTAAACAACAAAGTGCTTTTATACTATGCGGTCATAAAGCCGATTTCGATGTATGGCATTCATTTGTGGGACTGTGCAACTATTATTGATGTAGTACAAAGGTGCCAATCGAAAATGCTTAGAACAGTCATGCGTTCACCTTGGTATATGCATAAAGAAAATATCCATAAAGATCTTGCAGAAAGCAGAATGAAATATGTGTCTAAACTTCGAGATCATGCCAGCTCAATGCTTCAATACATTCCTTACGATATCATTATCTATTAAATTGACCATATCAATACGAGTACTTCACAAATATTTGTAATTCCTGAGAGATTTTTATTATAACCTTTAACAATAATAAGGTTATAATAAGAGGTGAATTCGTTCGTTTCGAGGTGAAGTTTGCAAAATTTCGACAGAAGTTTGCAAACTTCTTGAGAAGTGACACATTAAAAACAAATCATCCTAGATGTAGGCAATAGAAAACTGTAGAGAATCGACATTTACAAATGTATTAAAATCTAAAATGATAACATTGAATAAGTGTGCAAAGGAAAGGAATTTTTAGGGGTATCAATCAATCAATCGGTGGCGGCTCAGCAAGCCCTTCGATTTTATTCTTCCTCAACTTAAACACAGAGCAGTTTTACCACAAAACTTCTTTATACATTTAGAAAAATTCAAAGTCACAATTTTTGCTGTTGAGAAGACACTGAGATTCAATTTGTTTACGCATAAGTACATGTACATAAATCGTGCCGAATGCACGCAAACCTAATCCATTCTTCCATGACTACACCACCTCGAACTTAAGTCTGGCGCACGTCCGTAGCGCCACTAAACCGCCATTAGTATGCATTTGTAATGCAGGCGTTAGGCAAATATGGCGAGTAGCGCAGTTTAAGGCGCCACAAACGAGTTGCAGTCGACCAGCGAGCAACACGCAAAATGAGTTTAAAATGGATTGCTCGCATCCACAATACGCCAGCTGCTGCTGCTGTCACGCGCACACACCAATTTCCGAGAATTCTCAACTTTTTCGCATTGACTGCCGCAACGCCTGCCACTGACCGGTCCACACGGAAGCAGCAGCACACAACAAAATGAATGTAGTGGGTGGAGTGCGGCAAAAAAGTGACATTACAAATCCACTTTTGAGTTTGTGGCCGCCACACGCTGTGTCCTTGTCGACGACGCTGTGCGAGCTGTGGTGTCCTTTCAAAAAATCTTTTCTGCTTTTGGACTTTCTGCGCAAGCGACAGCTTAAGTTTTCAAACCTTACCAGCATTTGGTGCGAAAATTCTGCTCACCGCAATCACTTCGGCTCCACCACAATTTCACCTTCGCCTATTTACCGCTTCTCGAGTACAAATAATGCAATCGAATTTCGATTTCTGCTCTCAAAATTTGTTCAGCTAACTCAGTTACAAATATGCGAGACTAGAAAAGTTGATTTTTAATGTTCGTGTGTGTTGAGTGTTCACCTCCTTACCCATGCAGTTGTCACGTGTTTCGCCATTAAAATTGTATACGTGCCACAATTTCGTAATAGAAAATCAGTCAACTACTTGAGCGAGGTATAAAAAAGTTATGACAAAAAGTTCAGCATAACCGCAGGCGTTCAACCAGAAATTACATTGCTGCTCAGGTGCAAGTTGTAACGTGCGAACGGCAGTTTAAAGCGAGTGAAAAAAAACTTTTTAATGCAATGGTAAAAAATGTTTTTCTGGATGGAGAGTAAACAAATTTATTTGCACAAAATTATATTCAAATTTACACTGAAACAAAATTTTTTTAATGTAATTTTCGATATTCCAACTTAAATCAGCAAATATTTTATGCGCTGGTGAAAATGTGTTTTTTTGTTCCAAAACCACAAAAGGTGAACTAGATATATGTATATCGTAGTTTACATAAAACCACAAGCAAAGGCAAAACAAATATTTTCATGATTTAATTTAGGAAATTAATCGATTTGGAACGAAAAAATAACAAAGATTTTTGTTGCAATTTTGCAATTGTTGTGCTTTGATTGTGGAAGCGTGAGATTGCGGTGTACGACGGAAATTTTGTTTTTTATTTCTTTTATTATTATTTTGGCTAATTCCAAATAGTTGTGTAAAATATGGTGAAATATCTGCATAAATTTGATTGTATCGGTTGGCACTGTTATTGAAAACAGAAATAATTTTGAAATATTTCACCATCGTCTGAATGGTGGTGGAAGTAAATAATTTAGTAAAAATGGCAGGATTGCTTCCATTTCCCTTATATTGCAACTGTGCTCAGTATGTGGGGCTTAGGTTAGGTTAGGTTAGGTAAGATGGCTGATCAAAGATCCCACGTGGACAATTAGTCCTTTGTGATGCCATTGAAAAGGAACTCCCGTGCTTGGACTTACAAATTGGCGAAGCGCTTTGTAGCCAATACATAGTTACGCAGACGTTTAACTTCAACTCCCGCCAGTTCGGTGGCGTGTCCAAAGGTATGTATGATGTGGGGCTTACTGTACCAAATAATGTTGCCATCATTTTAGGGATTTCTAATACTTTTTACCTTTATTTTATTTAATCGATTAACTATGTTATACTCGGCAATATTGCTTTTAAGCATATCTAAATACCTACTCCCGGATTTGTTTTTAAGTTGGGTTGCCACCTGTATGATATCTTTTGACAATAAAAATAAAAATAATTGAAGTGTATTAATATTGCTCTCAAACTAACTGAACATTCAAAATATGGCTGATGGAAATACCGTTGCGCAGGGTTCTCATATATTTGATAATTAAATTGAAATAAATTAATAAAACTTAATAAAAGAATTTCTGCTTCACTGGCAAGGTATTGGAATATTATTCGATATAAAAAAGTGACACACGGAAATCACTCATGTCCATTCTGCCCCAGCACATTATTGTGTCAATCAGTGTGCACTAGTAAAGAACCATTTGCTAAGTACCGTTACTTTGCATATTCTGTTTTGCTATTTATGCTATTTATGTCGCAAATTTTTGGTTCAACTGAAAAGGTTCAGCTGAAAGATTTTTAGTTTGCGATTAAACTTGGCGGAGTGGCGACACACTTTTTCTTTTTATTTTAAATATTTTCTTTAAATTAAATGAAAAATGGGAGGCGGAGAAAAATTATCCGAGTATGAAAGAGGCCAAATAGATGCCTACCGTGAAAGTGGTCTTAGCCATCGCAAAATTGCTAAAAAATTGGTCGAAGCCAAGATGTTGTGAGTAACTTTTTGAGAAACAAAGCAGAATATGGCAAAAATATGAAAGGCGGAGTCAAACACGCCACCTCTGCGGCAATCAGGGGGCATATTGTGCGAGCTGCGTCCAATTCACATCTCTCAGCCCCCAAAATTAGAGAAATTTGCGGTGTTACAGCTAGTGTGTCTACAGTTAAATGTGTCATTTCGTCGGCTGATCATCTAAAACGAATGAAACTTAAAAAAAAACACCGTTAAATGATGCACGTAAAGCTTCACGACTGCTCTTTGCGCGCAAGCAAATGAGCTGGACGAGCGAATGGCAGAAGGTGGTTTTTTCCGACGAAAAAAAATTTAATTTAGACGGCACTGATGGATACAACTATTATTATCACGATCTTCGTAAGGAAAAGCATTTCCTGAGCCGTCGCCATAGCTGTGAAGTAGGCGTAATAGTGTGCGAATCAGTATCAGTCTTTGGCACTTGCGATCTTCAATTTTTTACTTCCAAAATTAACGCGGAAACCTACAAATCTATCATACAGACTAAGTTTACTCATTATTCCAATATTTTTCACATTATTAAATGGACCTACCAGCACGACAACGCTCCTATTCATACAGCTAAGGTGGTAAAAGAGTGGATAAAGGCTCAAAATGTGGACTTGCTCGAATGGCCCCCATATTCACCTGACCTTAATATAATGGAAAACGTATATGAAGGAGGCAGGCAATTTGAGTGCAAAACTTTAGTTGCGACAATTAAAACGGCCTGGACAACAATTTCGCTGCAAATACTGCAAAATTTGTATAGCTCGCTTCCCGATCGTTTATATGAAGTTATATCGAAAAAAGGCGGATTCACTTCATTATTAAATAAGTATAAGCTAAGTGCCAAAAATATGAAAATTATCTTAAGTTACTTATATAATTTTAATTTTTTTAGGTTGAACCTATTCAGATTAACGAAGAAAAACCATTGATTTTGTTAACCTTTCAGAAGAATAAATAAATAAGGAATAAATAATATGCTTTTGAAAAACCTTCTCCGCCATTTTATTTTAATATGATTTAAAATTAAGGAAAAAAAATTATGTAAATCGGAAAACTGGAACTTATAGATAAATTCCTATCTTTGAGATCATGAACCTATTCAGTTGAGCGGCAGTGTATATTCAATATCTCTCCAGCACTAGAGAGTATTAGGCAAAAACACTTTAATTCTAGTAAATACCAAACATTGTTAAGTACACCAACTTTCGCATATATGGTTAATATATGCAATTTTCTAAAGGAATGTAATTTTTATAATAAAATCTAAACTTTGTAAGTTTATACTATTATATCGGAGGCGATGGCCACAATAGCTTGTACTCCATTCTTACCATTAGGTTTAATATTTGCCAATGTCAATATGCTATACATGGCAAGCAGTAGCCATTTTAGTTATACTCCGTAAAATCCGTTGGCATAAGTGCATTGCATCGGGCGGGGACTACTTTGAAGGGGATAAAATTGATTTGGAAGAATAAATAAAGAATTTTCAAAATGAATACAATGTCACCTTATTTTTTGGGCACAGTAGTATTATACTATATGTATATGCTCAGTCCTGCCATAAGTACTGTTACAAATTCAGGCCATTATAAAACTGAAACTCGAGGACAATTTTTTAACAGATCTTTTTTTTTAATAAATTTTAAGGCTCTCCAACTTTCGGTGCAGTATTTGACTCCAACTCGTATCACAAACAGTAGTGCAATGAATTCAAATCTGATTACCAGCCGGCCAGTCACCTGCCGCTATGAAACCAGGAATATTGTTTTTAGGGGTTTACATGGGGTTATGGGTTTCGAAAATCATTTTTTTTGTTTTATTAAATTCTACAACACCTCTAGAATATTGACCTTAATTTTCAAGTTTATCCGAGTAATAGTTTCCAAGATAAAGCCTTGGGAACTTTTGCGCTCGAGGCTAGTTAGGCTAAGTGCGCCGCCTTTAAACGCGTTTTTCCCGAAACTGTGCACAAGTCTTTGAGAAAAAACACTTGGACGAAGGATTTTTCTCGACTATTTGTAAAAAGAAAAATCAAAAAATTTTCACTGAAATTTTAAATTTTTTGAAAATATGAAAAAATTCAATTCTAATTTTTTTCCTTCGCCCAAGATCTAAGTTTAACGAAAAAACGTATATTTTCCCCTTAGATGAGCCTCTAAGGAGTTATCCCGCCAATGTAGGCGCATCTTTTTTCCGAAGGGTCACCGGAAAGGACATCACAATGGTCGAGTTTAAAACATTTTTTTTTTTCAGAGTTTCTTTGTTAATGTTGCAAGCTTGTAACAATTAAAAATTCTAACAAAATATTTAATTTTTTTTGTGAAAAAAAAATTGTTGACTATTTTTTACCCAAGGAAGAGGTTTCCATTGGTGGTGTGTGCCTTGTGTGCTAGAGCAGAATCTTGCTGCAAGATCCAGGTCTCACTATCGAATGGAGTATTGCTTAAGGCCTTTGCAAGAGACTTAAGTCAATCTCTACGATTTTCGTTAGCTCTTCACTCCAGCATTAAGGGGTCAGTAGGGTAACCTTTAAAAAAAAATTTTTTTTTAGCATTTTCTGTTTCCTTAAGGTTTTGAAAAAGGTCCAAAAATAATAATACCGCTCGACGTTCGGAGTGCTCGGGGTGCATATCTCAAGCTTTAAACGCGTTTTCCGATAACCATTCACGTACTTTTTAAGAATAAATTGGCGTTTTGTGTTTCAGATGATCCAAACATGGATGTCCAAAGAATCAAAATAAATGTTGATAAAGAATAGGGTCTCCTCCTCCGGCAGGGTCAAAAAAGGAAGTGTTTAAATTTCGATTTGTTAATAATATAGTAATATTAATAAATAATATTAATAATAATAAAACTGGTAATGAACTGGTCCGCCAGTGAAAAAACGCATCTCATGCCTCCCGCCATTTCTCCGACAGATGTCATCAAAAATGATATGTGAAAAAACTCTATTGTAAAATAAAAATTAAAAAAAAAAATTAAACAAAACAAGCCAGATTACCCTACTGATCCCTTAATAAGCAAAAGTAGATACTGAACTGAGCATTACATTTGAGTGGACACTAACTACAAATTCTAAAAAAAAAATAATAAAAAAAATTTCAGCAATTTTTTCCTCGCTGTCAGTATTGTAAACTTTATAACAGGAACAGCTTTGAAAAATTTACAATTTAATGAACTCAGCGATAATCGTAAAATCTGATTTATGCATACAATTTGTGACACATTTAATTACAATTTGCATAGCGAACAGGAGTGGATTTAATTAAGAGACTGAAATAGGATATTCAGCGTACGTAATAAATATGCGACAAACAGTAAACAATTTAATAAACTTGAAGTTTGAAAGCGTAAACAATTAATATTAATTTATGCAACTTAACTCAAGCATTTTTACTTCAGTTTATTACTACTGTTCTCCACTAACGATTATTAATAGAAGCAATGCAAACTGCTTTTGCTACTTCCCAACCTTTTAATTGAAAACTAAACGCTTCGGCTGCCGTTGAAACACTTCATTAATGTTAGTTCATGAGCAAATCCCAGAAGTGAGCGAGAGAACACTGCCATTGGATTAGAGGCGAGAGAAAGAAACTGCGTTTGGGAAAAACTATAAATTACTTTAAATCGCCTTGAGGTTTACCGCGAAACTTCGCAATCGAAGATGGTAAAGTGCAGCAACAGCGAAAGGTGAAGAAAGGCAATCTTTAATTACGAACGTGCAACAAAACAGATAAAATGTAAAAGTCGTAAAAGCCGTAAAAGTTTTTTAATGAACTTTTGGATTTGCGGGCCGCTGAGGGCTGCCAAATGTAATGAAGCTGAGTTCAGCAGCGCTGGGATTAGCAAACCCAAAAAGAGAAAGAAAAGGAAAAAGTCGAAACATTAATGGAAATGCGAAAACCACCAAAATAACCACATTGCAATTTAGAAGAATGGGTTCGAAGAATATGGCAAAGAAATTGCGGCGGTCCGTAAAAATAAAATGCAACATAAAGTGCCTTGAGGAGCTTTATTTAGATTTTAGTTTAGCAGAGTATATTTTACTGTTTTATGAAGAACTCATTTAGGTTTGTCTGCCAGTTGTTACGTTGATCTTGGTGATGCCGGCTCTAGTACTTTCAAGAGTATACAAATATGAATAGCACTCTTTAATTTATTGCCTGCATTTTGAGGTGTGAAAGTGTGAGCGTCGTTTAGTTTACTGCAAATTTCAGAAAGTATTGTCTACAATTTGGCGCACAATTCGTAGTGCATTGAAGTAACAAACCTAGTGATCTTATCAGCATAAAAACAAAATAATAATTTAAATTCGATTCAGAGCTTGGAGCAAAACATCACGCGTGTTATTCGCCAGTTAACAGTCGAAATGATTTGATTTGACTTGAGTCAGAGTCACGGCCAACATTTTAAAGAAATAATTATCAAAAAATATATGCCAAATACTGTTATTTCTAATAATAATAAACAGTTTGAAGTTTCTGTGTTTTTATATGTTTTATTTAAAAAAAAGTCGTTTTGCTTTTTGCAACTTGAATGAAATATGCCACCACGCCTATTTTATACTCGAGACTGTGCACCAGCGGACTACTAATTGCTACCGTCTCTGTAAAATTTTTTGGATTGTAGAACCTTCACCTCAAATCAGGACGTCATAAACAACTTGGTTAAGTATTTTTCCTGTAATGAATAATTATTTTATGAGCATGGAATCAATCTCTTGCCCGAAACATTGCAACATGTATTAGGTCAAAATGGAGAATATAAGATTTCATAAAATATTTTACGCAATAAAAAAATTGAGGAATGCCCTCATTGTGTCCTCTCAAGTTTCAAAACACTTCATTAAACCCAGTTTAATAAAAAGTTTAGTAATGCTCTTGACTTAATGGCAGTGTTATAATCTCTCACCCAACTAATCTCCCTAACGCCTGACTCCTTTTACTTGCCAAGGCGTTTATTTTCCGGAGTCGCTGCTTCTTAGCCGCGAAATCATTCACAGATCTCTGGAAAGGTAAACTAACCTGTGCAGATGGCAACTTTTAATGCAGTGACCTGCATAAAATCACATTAAGTGCCTGAAAATTGTTTCTGGGGTGAACAACAGCTTCTCCTCGAAGCCCGGACGTTTTTCTAATGGTACTTTCTGCAAGCCCTTCCCACTTACAGAAGCTCTTGAAATAATATTTTGGAGCCCACAGCGAAAGCCGCTCCGACTCCTCTGCTAATGTCGTCGACCTCTGCTTGGAAAAGTTATGGAAACTTGCTCATAAACACTGACAGTTTATAGTGTGGTCTTGCAATCTCACCACAAATTCAATCTGCCGCTTTCGAGCTGTCCGCATACCATAGCATGGTGCTCCTATAAAGTCTGTATTTACTCAAAGGGTAAATTATTTAACTATTACTTCAAAACAAGTACCACTAGCATATCTTTATGCCGTTAAGTATACACTTTATTTCGCAGCATGAAATTTTTTTCAAATTCAACTTCTAATTCCGTTTCGCAAAAAACATAATGGGATACTGAAAACCAGCCGTCTGTCTGACAAATGAAACACACTGCAAAAAGCGTTATTATTTTCTAAGCAGATGCAAATGAATGTAGTTCTCAGGGCTATCATAATCTAACTAAAGTATCATATAATAACAGACTGCACAGACAGTTGTAGTTTCCTGTTGTTGTTTGTGTTTGCGCATATTAAAAATGTGAATCACGCTTCACTTGAGTCCAAGTAACCGTAAGGAATAGAACAAATATTTGTAAAATATTCATGTTCGCATTAATTTAAAATTAACCTATACATAGGAAGGCTTTTTAAGGCATATTTATATGTACAGAGAAACACCTTCTTCGTACAAAAAATTTTACACGCACACTTAAGCACTTTTGTGGTTGATTTCACATGAAATGAATATATTTTCACTTTTCACAAAAACAACAAAAAAAAAACGAAATCAATACGAGTGTTTGCACAGCTGTTGACGGCCACCATAGTGACAGGTGCTTCTGCACGCGCGATTTCCTATTTCACAACAATCCACCCATTCTCCCTTCCACGTACAATGGTGCATGGTGTAAATGTAACAAAAGAGTTTCACGCAATCTGCTTATGGTCACGTATTTTAAATTTCATGCATTTACGATTTCTACGAAAACGAATCAGGTGGCAGCATAAATTACACAAAAATACAACAGAACGAAATAAGCAATGTTAAATAAGCAGTGCGCAGCTGTTAGCTGGGAATTATTATTAATATTGAATATAAATATTTCCAATAACGAATTTTCTCGTGAGTCGTGAGATAACAGGTCAGTTGAAAAGTCCCCGGCCTGGCACGTAGATGACGCCACTAGAATTAATAGACTGCACAAATTAATTTTGGATGATCATAAAGTGATGTTGTTCGAGTTAACAGGCACTCTAAAGATATCAACTGAACGAGTACCTCATGGCAATCACGAATATTTGCGTATGAGAAGACACTGTATAAAGTGGGTGCCGCGCTAGCTCACATTTCACCAAAAACAACGATGAGTTGCTGTTTCGGAGCAGTGTTTGTAATAAACCCAAGCTTTTGCGTGGACATGTGACAATGTATGACAACCGGATTCACCTTTTCACCCCGAAGTCGATAGTCATCCGAGAACTCGCTCGTGAAAAAAATAACAGTCGCCTGACAAGGTTATTGCGTTTGTAGTTTCAGATGCTCATGGAATATTTTTTTTGACTACATTGAAAAGGGAAGTATCCTAAACAGCGACTATTATATAGCATTTTTTCACCATTTGAAGGTCGAAATCACCGAAGAACGGTCGCATTTGAAGAAAAAAATATTGCTTAACCAAGAAATGCACCGTGTCACAAGTCAGGAAAATGATGGCAACATTCCATGAATTGGATCTATCCGATCCGGCTCCCAGGTACTATTTTCTGCTCTCAAAACGTACTTCAAAAACGATATCGAAATTTTTGAGAGTCACTACAATCAGTGAATCACACTTGCATGAAACTATCTTGAATAAAAAAACGAATTTGCAAAAAAAAAACACTGTTGTGGGCCGAGGACTTTTGAATTAAACGTTTATAGCTAACTCTTGTGTACTCAGCTGTACATACGTAGTAATTTCGTAAAAAAAAATCAAATACGAAAATTTTTTTTCCAAATATTAAATCTTTGAAGAATATTGTGACATTATTTAACTTTGATGCAACAAACTCTTTACAGTTAAATGATTTCTTATGATATAAACTGGGTTGAAAATCTGCCGATAAACTTTAAAAATTATAGTAAGAAGTCACATACGGCAAAAAATGCAAAACAAAAACAAAAAATAACACCCTTCGTTAGTGAATTTCTCGAAGCATAAAAAGGTTTAAAAATTTAAAGTCTTTTCGAATTTTGTCAATGTCGTTGCAGTCGTATATCTCCAATGCTACCAATCACATTGTGTCATACCATATAGTGTTGGAAAGGTGAGACTTTAAGCTTCATTTAACAAAAAAAATTAAATTCGGGAAAGTTGAGAAATAGGCTGAGAAACAGCTGTTCAAAGATGAGTGAAAAGAATGAAAATTCGCTACATTTCCTACGAGTAAATTTTGAAGTTTTTATATAAAAAATGGAAGGAAGGAATGTCAACCAAGCCACCAATGAAATTTAAGAAGTTTATGGAGGGGATGCTGTATCAGTTCGTATAGCACAAAAGACTATTTAATTACCAGCTCAATGATATGAGAAAGAGAAGGCAGTTCGGAGATCGTAACGGTACTTTGGACAATAATACGCGCCAAATTTCGTCAAATAAAATTATAAAAACTCTTTTTTTGAACGACCAGTTTGACTGAAAGCTATTTGCTATAGTGGTACGTTGAAGGTCTACTTTATCTATAGAGGCGGACGGACATGGACAAATGGACTCAGCTCATCGCACTTATCATTATATACTTCATAGGTCTGCTCCGTATCCTAAGAAAGTCTTTGGCAGACTGTGGGTAGCAAAATCAAAGAGTGAAGCGAGTGTAAGAGAAAGACAAAAGATAGGTTATGTGTGCTCAGCATGCCGAACTTCTACCTCGTCACTGAAAATTAGACTTCAAAGCGGTAACAGCTACAAGGAGCAAATCATATTTTACACATGTCGAGAACACAAACCGCACTTAACGAAATACCTTCCGAAATTTGTTATTACCGAACATACTTTAATAGTTTAGACACAGCTTACGAGCTTATAGTACAGTCGTGGAGGCTGCAGCCATATATAGAAGTTCCCACAAGTGAGGAAAGTTCTATGAGCGCCGTTAACTTAGGCGTGGCCAGAAACGATTATTTGGCTCATATAATATATTATATGGCTCAAGCAGCTCACAACTTCTCTGGGTAGTCAAAAAAAAACATCCGTTTGAAGGCGTACTAAAGTGAAAAGGCGAATCACTCTTCCTCAGGGTTGTGCGCTGAGTTTTGGGCTCGTCACGTATAGAACACTATCAATGAAAAGAAGAAAACAGCCTCAGATGAGAGAGATCCCAATCTGATATATGGTGTCTCGAATTATCAGATTACTGGAGAAATGGATACCTTAAGTCACACGTATATTATTATTAAAACACAAGGGGAGGGACAGACACTGGTTAGCGATTAATAGAAGGCAAATAAAGAAGCGACAGCCCGCCAAAACAGCGCACTTTGGACAGATACCGAGTAACTTTCGATATCTACTTATATAAATATCTACTTAGTTATCGAAATTTACTCAGTCCCTGTCCGAATTGCGCTATTCTGGCCGACACTCAATACTTTAGTGCTGAGTTGTTTAGTCGAAGAGACCGAGACCCATGTCGTCGTCTTCCTCGGACTCCGACTTCTCCTTTTTGGCTTCTTCCTTCTTTTCGGCAGCAGCGCCAGCACCAGCAACTGGAGCAGAGGCAGCAGCAGCAACGACAAACTTGTTGAGGTCCTTGATGAATTCCTTGATGGTGCAGCTTCCTTGAAGTCCACTTCGGTGGCAGCAGCAATAGCCAACAGATTCTTGAAACCATTGGCAACACTGTGTGGTGCCGAAGCAATAGTTTTTAGCTTCTTTATTTGCCTTACGTAAGTCGTATTCATACTTCCTGCTAAAATTTATGGTCGTTTTCTTTACAAAGAATACCAGCTGAGATTTATCGTCGAGATCAACCCTGTAAACTTTGGCATAAAGTTCGATCTGCCTGTTAATTAAGAGCAGAATTGATTTCTTAAGCAAAATACGCTGTATAAACTGCCCATAGACGTTATCAAAAGTGAAAAAGTCAACACCTTCATCAACTGTCTGCCCAACTATAAAGCCATCTTTTGGCGAAAGCGAACTGTTTACTTTTTTACAAAACTATCAAAGCCTGACCTCTACATGCAACAGGCAGCGCGAAATATGCAAAGAAACCATCTTCATACTGGCCATCTGTTTGGGTGGTCTCTGAAACCTACACATCTCACTGCCTTTCCCTATAGTCCAACACTGAAGATCAAATTCGTTTTTTTAATGAGGTTAAACCTCCTAAATAACCGGCTGTTGTGAGAATTGCAGATCAAGCTAGAATTATATTCCGCTGTTGCTTTGTACACATAGCAAACCTTCACCAAAAATTGTAAGGATAATATAGTACAGGACTTCATGCGAACTTTACTAAATTATACCACTCAATTTTTATTTTCATAGCTCCCTTTTTATGCTACTTTTTTTTTAAGATTTATTCGACTTTTCCATGCAGCGAACACTTATTAGCTCACCTCTGCTTATATATTAATAGTAATTACTATTACGGTACATGTACATATGTATGTATGTAATGTATGCATGCGTTTGTGTGCTACTTATGATTGCATTAAGTGCTCTTATTTAAACAATTTTATTTGCGATTTCGAATGCTCTCTCACACAGAAGCGAGTGGTTTTGGCTGCCATAAAGACAAAAGCAAATTTCGCATGCAACGCTTACATTGCTTACAGCCAAGAATTTACCGCAATTCTACGTGGCGGAGACTAACTGGCACAACTGTTGGTGAAATAACAAACCAAAACTAACGGTACAATTGCTTGGCATAATAGTGTAGTGGAATTTAAACAATGATGCGTTGGTGGAGAACAGCTGGCTTAGCGCGGAGCACAGTGAAGAGTGTTACAAGTGGAATTTGCATTTGCACAATGCAACGGCACACATACACACACACTCGCACAGCCATTGCAGTGGGTGCGGAGCGATTGCCGAACAATGGAATTCCACATTGCACACAAGCACCTGAAAGCATTTTCATTAACTTTGCTTTGCACATACACACACAGTTGGCAATTGCTGCTCTTCTCTGTATGTGTGTGTATGTGCAGTTAAATATACAGTTTTATGCGCGTTTGTGAGGCACTAAACAATTCCATATTCACATATATGTGTATTGTTGTTATTAAGTTCGCGAATAGTTAGGAAAAGAATTCCCTTTACGGTTACAGCAAGCTTCCCTGTAGGAAATTTTATAAACAGCAAAATCCGAAAATGTAAAAAAATATAAAATTCTGATAGTTTAGTGTGCTATAAATTAGTAAATTTAAATAAATTTGTAAACTTATAACACTAATTAATTCCAATATGTTTTTTACTTTGTATAATTTTTTAATTTGAGTAACGGTTTTACAATGTTGAAGGCTTAAGTGGAATCTTATAAGCGAAGTTTCACAAACTTAATGTCGTAATGTTAAATTTGGCCTGCATAATTCAAGTCAACCTTATAGTAACGGTTGGAGCTTTTTGAAACCGGGAAGATTTTTACGCTCTTTGTAGCTTTCATCTGTGAACTGAAATCATTTATAACGGTGTCTAATTCAATAAGAATTTATTAAATATTTTAAAGATTCGACTCTTTTAAAATACTTTTCATTAAGAATTTTTTTAATATTTTAAAGATTCAACTCTTTTAAAGTAAGTACTGGCCAACTATTCATCTAACATAAGCCTGAACTTATATGGGAAGATGGTAACAAGTGACAGTACTCAACCATCCCAAGTTGTCTACGCATATCATTTGCTCCTTTCCTTGCTAAACTAAATTTAAAGCAAACTCAGTACACACCAGTTAAATTTCCCTTATGGGTTTATTTTCCACATGTATATAAGTGATAAACATTCTCACTTTATGCAATCTAATTTGGCATGACCTCATCCGATATGATTTTCAATTAAATATGCTTATAAAAGAGTATTGCTGCCAGCTATCTCAAATGAACAATTTAAAGAAAATAAGTTTGGTTAGCGGCACATGCATATATCTAATCTTATATTTGCTCCTTGCATTCTGCTGTTATGTGGCTTGGAAAGACAAGCGCAAGTATGTTCTCCTATCTAAAATATGAGGAGAGTTAGTATTAGTATTTCAACAACTTACCAAGCAAGCGAAAAACGTTCGTACGAAAAGACTCAATAAATCGCATAAGCTTTATAAGAGACTTCGGCAATAATAATTTTGCTAAGTCAATTGCTTGCTGATTTATAGAATTAGGATTAATGACACTTCTATTTCAATTGAGCCTTCCGTTGATATGCTTCGAGCTGGTCTTAATTTTATTCAGTACCGTAACTCGTAAACCGTCCAGTAGATTTTAAAGAAATGTATATAGTTTTTAGAATACATAATAAACTCGGGCCTGATCGAAGGTTTTTTTTCCAAATTTAGATTTTTATACCCTGAACAGGGTATATAAAGATTTTCACGATGTTTGCAACACCCAGAAGGAAGCATCGGAGACCCTATAAAGTATATATATAAATGAACAGTATGTTGAGCTGAGTCGATTTAGCCGTCCGTCTGTCTGTATATATACGAACTAGTCCCTCAGTTTTTAAGATATCGTTTTGAAATTTTGCAAACGTCATTTTCTCTTCAAGAAGCTGCCCATTTGTCGGAACGGCCAATATCGAACCACTATAACATATAGCTGCCATATAAACTGAACGATCGGAATCGAGTTCTTATATGGAAAACTTTCACATTTGACAAGGTATCTTCACCAAATTTGGTACAGATCATTTTCTAGGGGAAAAATTTAATCTCCGAAGAAATTGTTTAGATCGGTTATTTATAACATATAGCTGTCATATAAACTGAACGATCGGAATCAAGTTCTTGTATGGACAACTTTAACATTTGTCAAGATATATTCACGAAATTTGGTATAGATTATTTTTTAAGGCAACAATGTAATCTCTAAAAAACTTGTTCAGAACGGGCTACTATGGCATGTAGCTTCCATACAAACTAGACACATAGTTACTAACAGAAATGCACCTGTGAAGAGTATTTAGCTTGGATGCAACCGAAGTTAACGTTTTTTCTTGTTTAAGACCAATTGATTGACCTGTTGATTTTTTCGCAAAAATTTGGAAAAAATATTCCTGAGGCCGCCATTTTGTTAATCTTGAAAAAAAAAAAAATTCTTCGATCAGGCACAGGATTATCTATTTATAAAACTATTTTTTTTTTTTTGTTCGGAGACTCACCACTAATTTATGGCTGTACTCTTTATGGTCAGAAGTTGTGTTATTTTTTCCAAACATTTTTTTATACTTTCTTATTCAGTTTTCTCCTGAACTTTATAAAAATACTACATTGCAGAGTAGCTACCACCATGTCTTAAGTATCGATTTATTTTAAGTAGTATGATGGCTACAGCAGTTTGTGGAGATGGCTTAAGATATACCTAAAACGTTATAAACTTAACTACTTGACTTATAAAAAAGAAACTGCATTTCCTCATTAATGCCCGATTTTTTGTCAAATAATAGTTTTTTGTGGAAAGTGTAAATTTTCTTTTTTCAGTCAAGGAAATCGGCGCCAGAAGCACATCGAGAACTCCAAAAAATTACGGAGTTGTTACTGCAAGTGAAACAATGTGCCAAGGTTGATTTCTATACGGCACGGGAGAGACATGAAAAAGTGATTCTGCTGCATGCCAACGCTCGGCCGAACGTCAAAATGGGAAGTCCTATCTCACACGCCATATTCCTCAGATATTACCATCCGATTATTATTTGTTCCATTTGATGGCAATTTGACTTGTGTTAAGGGAAATGGAAATTGTCATACGATCGTAAAATTTCGAACTTTTGTTGAAAATTTTAATGCCACAAACTAGAGTTTATTGACAACTTCGTGTTAAAGCAAGAAGTCTATAAATCTTCTAGTAGACAGCCAAGTGGCTTTTAAGGTTATTCGTTGTGCCATTGCTAAGACTCATGTTGGGTTAGGTTATGCAAACGGCTAATAACTAGACTCTTAGTTGATAGTTCAGTTAATATCAGCTGAGTACTTAGTCATAAAGGAATACAAGAAAATGAAAGGTACCGCCTTGGGAGCAGCTAGGAACACAATTCTCATGAGCTTCCTCAGCCCAATCAGCTCCTTCAAATTTTGTTTGAAGCAAGGTAACCTTTAGGAACACCTTAGATCTTGGAAAACTACCAACACATGTATGTAATTCTACAATGTTACGTTGGGGTAATGTTGTTGATCTAGGGCACTTAGTAATAATGTAGAGGTCATCACAGAGCACCTACCTTTAAGACCTCATATTCCAAAAATTAGAAAACTGGTTTCAGCATAATGCAGGGTATGCGCTACCTTCAGCCGGATGAAATGAGGTATATTCGAAGACTCTTAATGCCCCAATTTAAGAGACATTGGGCAGCTGGCGTAAAAGAAAATACGTTTTTTTTAATAAAATCCAATGAGTTGCTGTATAAAGCGTAATGGGGTACCACCTGGGAACACAAAGACCCTACTGATGGCCTCAGCGCGGTTGCTTATGGTATGGCGCTCAAGTGCCTCCCTTTTATACCGAACAAGCAAACTCTGCTGACAAGTACAGTGTTTATCATAAAAAGCCTTTTATTTGCCTTTAGTGTTCTTTAGTGTTAATCGAACGCTTTCTAAAGTTTCTCGAACAAACTGTTAAAAAAACTGTTTAATTGCGAAAAAGAAAACCAAGAAATATAATTCGTTGTACTTCAAAAGTTCGCAGGAGTGCATCTAGAGACTTTACAGGGGTGATTATTTCTAGGAATTTATGTGTGTCTTTTGAGAGTCCTTTAGCGATTTATTTGATTTGTGTAATATTTTTTATAGTTGTGTAAATATTTTTGCAATTTTTAATTAGTTCTTTTCTTTAAAAACATTTTTGCCCCAAAAAATATATATACCGCCTAATCCCATGAGTACCCAAAATACTGCTGACCATCTTCGCCACTATCAGCCAACACACTTTAGCACTCAACCGAACGCTTAAAATAATATCATAATTAACAGCCCACTAGGCAGATACGAATCAAGTGCCGTAATTTACCACTCGCTTAACACATGTGTGCATACTTACGTGCTTATATAAGAAGTTATGTGCGCATGGAAATGCATTCAAGCGCCAAGCCAGACACACACCTACACTACCTACGTATACTAGGGTGTGTTGGTATAGGAATATGTCAGATGAGCAATGTCTTATGTATAAAAGTGAAACGCTATTTCGTTATCTGCGCACACAACGTTCGAACCGCATCATGAAAAGGTGTGTTCTTTTGTGTTGCAGAAGGTCCTAACGGAGGATTTTTTGCAAAATCACTTATCGTCGATTTTGCAATACATACTTGTATATATTTATAACAAAAGAATGCCTGCACCGATTTGATTGAAAATTGTTGAGGATGTAGGTTGGAATGAACTCTTTTAAGATAAATGCTGAAACCCAGAGGGCGTGTGCAAAAGAAAAAAAAAAACAACTTAGAAAGTACAGCGCACCCTTATGTATTTACTCGCAAGCGCAACGAGATTGCACTCAACTTAATTTAATTTCACTAGCGATGGCAAGGAGCAGGCAAGCGTTCGCCTCATTCGCTGGAGCTGAATGTATACGCCTCCAAATTGTGTTAACGAAATTGGAAATGGTAAGCGAAATTCACATGAAACGCAATCAGCTGTGTTGCATAAGCGGATTTGTAATTACACATATGGTATTTGCTGGAAATGCACAGTGAGCCAATATGCCCACATGTGGGTATGTGTGTGAGTGCACACTTCTCGTAAAGTGTTTGAGTTAGTGTGGCTTAGTAGCTGATGGTTTGATGGTCAAACGAAAATTAGAGTATTTACCAAGGTCAATTATGTCACTTAGGTAAGAGTGGAAAGTTAAATTCTAAATTGACTTTATATGTTTGAGGTTATGGCAATTATCAGTAATGGAAATGGACTTAACTTACGTTTTTTATTTACGTGGGTATTCTGGTTTAGAAGCATGAATTTCAGGTAATTTTTAAAGTGTCGTAAAAATAAGGCAATTAATATTTTATTATACATTTTTTTATTAGTTATTTATTAATTTTTGAAGAGTACAGAAAAAATTAAAAACTGAAAAAGTAAAAAATGTCACAAATTATGAGCTGACGAAGTGGGGGGTCTCTAAAAATTTACACGTGACCATACCCATGTTTTCAACCCTACTAGTTATCTGAAACCAAAAAAAAAAGATTATTAATCTAGAATAATGTCGCAATGGCCGGAACTACGGAAAAGTGGGATACATTTTTTTTTTCACAAAATGGCGACTGCCTGAAAAAAATTTTTTTTTGTATCACTTTTTCTGACTATTTCGAATTTTTTAAAAATATTATTTTCGAAAAATTTCAGAATTTCTTTGTTAATAGCAAAATTGTTGAAAAAAGGCTATTTTTACGCGAGGAAACCCACGTAACACCTTAAGTAATTGATTCTACTTTAAAATTTATCGTAAACGAATAGTTACTGTACCTTTAAAATTGTCAAAACCATAAAATAATTTTATATTAATAAATTAATTTTATATTTCTTTTACTTCACACGAAAATAGTACTGCCGTAAGCATAATTCACAGATAAATATTTTCTTTATTCTACATTTCCCCTCTTTTGAAGAAGTTTTAAACACCCTTCCAACTGCAAAGAACTAATAAATATACTCACACATAAATACTTTTGCGTATGTAAATACATGCAAACGTAGTATAAATACACATAAATACAAATAAATTTCTCACAGCTTACAGCAAATTGCCAACGATGCCATAATATAGTTCTTAATACTTGTAATACACTTTTGATAGCAAGAAAAGTAATAATTTCAATGCAGTTCCCTTGAGAATCAATCAACAGTGAACATTTATCATGCCTTGCCATGCACTGTTGTTGTTTTGTTGTTTTTGCAATGATAGAACTTAAGCAAATTGCAAAAGTATCGCCCCACACAAGAAATAAGTAGTTGCTAAGCTTCTTTCCACATGCACACTTCCTAGAACACCTCACCAGAGCGCGCCCTTACATATAATGATTACGTATACGCAGCGCAGCACTTGAACGAGTGTTTGCATATTGATAGTATGTTTTCTAAAGAAATTTATTAGTTTCCAGTTCAGTTGTAGAAATAAATCGATTGCACTTGCAAGTGTGTATGAGAAGTGTACGAAGGTTGTGTGTACAAAAATAAATATGTCAACGAAAATATGAAAACAAGATTTGTATGCAACTGATGACAAAAGAAAATGAAATACGCAATGATAAATCGAAGCACTGCAATGGAAATATGATTTCCTGTATAAGCTATTGAGTTGCTGGAAAAGTTTTACTACCAATATTGAATGGTGAATCATATGCAAAGCGCTCTTCAAGCAGCTTATTTTTGTATTTTGGTGTGAGTGCAGATAATTCATAAGCGGTTTTTCGATTTAAATTGGAATGCAAGAACAACAAAGCTGCAAATTGCTCTGCATGTAGCGTAGGTGTAGGTGTAGATGTGCAAAAGCAAGTACATATCACTATAAATAGTTGTAAGCAAAAGCAAGCCTAAAGTATTTTCCAAAGCTATGAATTTCTACTCTTGTATATGGTTCTAATTAGCACTACTTGATATGCATAGTGGGTGGTCTTTTGAGTTAATTCGGTGAATTAATTTTCTCTGATGTTTATAATCCACATTTATGTGAGAAAATTTTCCATTTCAGAAGGAGTAATGCGTTTGCTCATACTACATTTGACTGAGATGAAAATTTATTAATAATGTTCTGCTTTTAATGCTTCGCTTGCAATATCCGCAAGCTCTCCTACGGCCGAGCTTAATGATCAAAATGGTAACTCTTATACTCTATGTTCTGGCCGCCTTATAGTCACAAATTGGATAACTTTTAAATCTTCCATAAAAATAGGTGACGTACAAGACTTTATTGAGACTCATGCTCAACGTTTTTATAGAAACGACTCTTTTTTATTTAGATTGCGACTTACTAAAAGAAAATTCACAAAATTTAAATCGTTTTGCTTACCATCTTTTGCTCTATAAGACTGAAAAGTTCTCTGCTACTTGAAGAGCAAAACGGAATTCAGTTTGCTTATATTAATAGAAAACAGATGACTCGGCATTTGAGTCTGTAGATTTGTAGTTATTATTAAGGAAATTCTCTTAAAATAAAATATTTTTTTTCCAATCGATTGTGGTTTCTATAATTTATAGCACTCTACTTCGATCGTTGTTTAAATCAATTACACTGTCCAACAAATGAAGACTTTTTGAATGGAACAGAATAGCGACTCCATAATTCTGAAAGGGTATGTTGAGTAGATCATTTTTGCAGAACAAACATATGGTCCAGCACGTCTGGGTTTTTTTTTACAGTGGGTCAAAGTTTTCATTTTTTGGTCGAAGGGAGCATTTTACTATATGAAAAAAATGTTGTAAGTTAATGTCTGAGAGAATTTTTATGGTCAGAGTTGTATTGTGGAATTGTATGAGGATTATTTTTGTGGAAGATCTTAACCCTCTAACTGGTTTCTTTATGGGTCAATTTGACCCTTTTTTCGAGAAAATCAAAAAATATCCTTTAAAAAAGGACATTTAAGGATTAAAATATTCTACGAAAATGTTTGGCGGAAAATTTCAGTGGGGGTCACCAAAGACACCATTGTTGTAAATAAAGCTCTTTACGATTGATAAAAAAAATTACACGCCAACATATACAAAGTAGGTGAAAACGTCGTCAAGTTCGGCCGGGCCAAACACTGAGTTCTTGCGTCTAGTCAGCTGTGACTTACAAATCGGGTGTGATAAAATTAAACATAATTGACTTACTAAGCAGTACATATCGGGTGTGATTTTTACTTAAATTAATATAAAAAAAGAACAATTAAAGCTTAAATAAGCATGGCGGATTCTGTTTGCAAATTAAGAGATTGGTTTTGTTTTATTTGTGGACATTTTACGCACCTTCAAAGCAGAAGAAAGATATTCCCTATAATTGAAGAACCATATTTTATTTTCTTTGGAATACGATTTTTCTGTGAAGCTTGAATACCAAAAACTGTATGTACTAATTACGAACGTGGTCTTTTGACCTGGTACAAAGGCGGTACTAAGGCGCTGCCATTTTCTGCGCCTATTACATGGATTGAACCTGAAAATCACAAATCAGATACATGCTATTTCTGCGTAAATTACAAATTTGGTAGAAGCCAAAGGCACTATGTGATAATGACATACGAAGCAACAAATAATGTCATTTTACCAGAAGTGCGCTGTGAAGGTGTTCCTGGGCGCCTACACATACATTTTCGGCCAATAGACATACGCCAATACAGAAATAACAGCGGCGGTTGAAAACATATCAGATATAAGTTACTTGCCTCCTGGTGGTTTAAACATATGTCCTAATTCGATAGAGCAAGCTTATTTTGAAGAGATTTAGGACTAACAAAGAAGAAAGCTGAAACATTATGTTCCATATTGAAAAACAGGAATTTGATAAAATCCGATGTAAAAGTTACATCACCAAGAAAAAAACAAGCCGATTTGGAAAGTTATTTTAAAAAATCAGAAGAATTTGTATACTGTTGCAGTATTGAAGAGGTTCTAAAATATCTAAAGCTTCCACTGGACTCTTCCGCTTGGCGCCTATTTATAGATAATTCAAAACACAGCTAAAAAGCAGTTTTACTGCACAATGGAAATCAGCATCCATCAATTACGGTTGCGTATTCCACAAAGAAGGAGGAAACATACGCAAATATTTCAAATCTCTTAAAAAAAATTGAATACATAAATATAAATGGGAAGTATGCGCAGACTTCAAAATGATTGCAATATTGACTGGAATGCAAACAGGATACATAAAATATATGTGCTTTCTTAATGGGATTCACGTATACCAGCAGCCATTATCATATTAAATATTTCGAAGAACGTAAAGAAAATATTATTGGTGACTTAAATGTAATCCATGAATCTCTTGTCCCAAAAGATAAGGTCATACTTCCACCACTGCATTTTAAGTTGGGCGTGGTGAAAATTTTTATTAAAAGCTTAAGTGCACAAGGATATGCTTTCAAACGCATTCAAAGAATTTTCCCCAGATTATCTGCAGCAAAATTAAAAGAAGGTAAAATACGGTTTTGAGAAATAATTTATTTCATTGAGAGAAACACTTTCGTAGTGATCACAGAAATAGTACAAAAAGTATTTTATGGATTATAACAGAAACCTATGTTAGTTGAGGACTTTAATAATAGGATTGTAAAACACGGTTGCAAAGGTATACGCCAGAGGTCACGGAATATCCAAAGCAGCAGACTGTTCTAGCTATGGAATCATTTGCTTAAAATAGCAAGATATCCAGAACCAACTAATGAAAAATGTAAGAGTTAATATCAAGTCGGCCAGAAATCAACACGAGAGAGCTTACATATTACATAATTTGGACAAATAGCTTAGAAGAGATGGAGATATGCAACTAAATATGAGATTACGAAGCAGATAAGGCCAAATTATGACAGAAAAAGAATTAAGGACTTATGTGGTGGACTTATTTATCCGTGTGAAATGTATTTAGACTTCTACTTACCATAAAGGGAAAAGGTACTTTACTCAATAATTTTTTACTTTTGGAGCACCAAAAATATTTTACTTAATAATTTTGAGAAGTAGGTATATAAACCCAGTTCCAAACCGATTACCCAGCGCCCACCAACGTGTGCATGTTAATAATATCATCTTACATGCCAAAGGCTTCAACAAGTCTGCCCGAAAGCAAGCACTAACACCTGTTGTTGAGTGCAAACACCCGCACATATGCGACGAAGAATAGTTCGCAATTAAGCGCTAAATGGCAGCTAAACAAATGCGTCACGAAAAGACTACACACAGAAGTGAAAGGAAGTATGTGTTTAGGTTGATAAAAACACATAAAAGAGGCGGAAGAAGAGAAAATTGGGTAGCCATGACCTCATCACTGGCGGAACTGGCAAAGCGAAAGTCATTCATTACCCTAACACATACCTACGCAATACACACATGGACAAATAAATTTGTGTGTGTGTGTGTGAAGGAAGTAATTAAAGCGCACAAACATTAGCGGTCGTTAAGCCAATGAAAAAGTCAAACAGCGCGTTAATTTAGAAAAAGTGACGAAGAAAATTAATATAACCGCATGGATTTAACAAATTACACACATCGTCAAGCGGAAATATTAATGAGCAAAAGCAATAAAACAAAGTCGTAATGCAAATGTTGAAGCAGACGTATGGAGGACACACCCTCGGCCACATAACACACATATTTACTCACTGCGAGCACACATATACATATGTTATATGCATAAACATATATGCATACTCAAGTGTGTATGTATGTGTGTGTCCCGCAGTGGCAACATTAAATTTATAGCGCAAACAAAAATTGTTCAAGCAAAAGCTTATGATCAGACGGACATTCCGGCATGAGCAATAGAGCTGATAGCAAATGAGCCGAACGTGCCACATGTGTGGCATAACTGCCGCACATAGCCAGACTAACGTGAAGTGCGTACCACGCCACCACACAATATCAAGGACATAAGCTCTCTGGTCGCGTCTTAGGCTATAAATGAAAATGCTTGCATTAGTCAGCCAATTTAGATGTTATCGAAGCCAAGCGCCACACACACACACACACACAAAAACAAACACACGTATACGCTTGTCCTGGCGCAAACACAACAAATTGCCATAACAAAGTTACACTTGTATGTATGCATAATAGTAGCAGAAAAGGCAATATTATTTCATATACTTAAAGTTATTAAGTAGAGCTCAAGTTATAGTGGCTGACTCAATACATCGGCTTACTAGTTTTCAGCTTTGAGCTTGTTGTAACTTTTTCTGATCATTTTCTGCATTAGTTGGGAAGGATTCCGGAGTGTTGACAGATTTTGGAGGCTCTAATTATGTTGAACCTCTTAGCCTCGGTAAAAATTAAAAGCTGTTTTGTTTGGCCCCTTAAGTGTCTAAAAGCAACCTTTCAAAGAACATATCTTAGGCTTTCGCTAAATATACTTTCTATCATCAAAAAGACTAAAACCAAACCTCTGTAAGGTAAAAAAAAATTAAAAACAGCATTACTTTATATTATAGCTTATAACTAAACAGTTTGTCTAATGGAAATGGACTTGTAGAGGTCTTAAAGGTGTCACCGAATTTTTTCGTAGATCACAATTAGTTCAAACTTTCTTCAGCACAAACTCAAGGAAGCTATCTAAAGTAAAAGATTACACTAAAAATCTGCGGCTAAAGGGTTCAGGGAAACGTTTGATAATCGTAAGAGAAATGTATTGTCATGAATGATGGTTGTCTTCTGCCCACTATTAAACTAGCAGTTGTGCGAGGTTCGTAATTATACTTTAACCGTATAATTAAATGGGTAACCCCATATCACCTCCTCGATCCATGTTTCTGAAGACAAGGATTATACGGTATAAACGACTCTTCTGCTCTGCTGGCAAGCAAGAAAAGTTGGTTAAACGATTTTCAATGCAGTGAAACCTTAGGTTTTCAAAACCACACCATAACCTTAAAAAGGCAACCATGAGCTAATAACGTATCTTTAGGCCGCCAATGGAAGTTACCTGAGAAAGCTGAGGCACCAGGCATTTGGATAGTTAGCTTCCACATCATTTCATGACCGTACACGAAACACGGACCCAATTGCATACTCTAGAAACCAACGAACAGTCAAAACAATGGGATTCAAACGACAAACCCCTTTCAAAGATCTGGTCTTCTGAAATGGATAAACACGAATTTCGCGTGTTGACAAAATATTGCTTTTTGAACGGATCAAATACAGTTCAAGGAAAGACTTGACTTGATGATGAGTTTTCGAACACAGAAAAAGTAACCATCCAGGATTAGTAGGCTAAGTTTAGGCGTAGTGAAATGAGCACCGCAGACAGTGAACGCGGTGGATATACGAAAAAGGTGGTTACCGACGAAAAAATCAGAAACGCCGCAAGTTTGGATGACCATAAAATTAAGTTGTTCGAGATAGCTGGCACTCTAAAGATATCAACTGAATGTACACTTTTGACCAAAAATAGCAACGAATTGAAGATACAGAGGATTTGGAGCGGCGCTTAGAGTTATTCAAACGTAATAAAGCCAAGTTTTTGCCTCGATATTCTACAATGGATAAAACATAGCTTTATCATTTTACTCTGCAGTTCAATCGTCAGTCATCCGAGTTGACTGCACGCGATGACCGTTCTCCAAAGCGTGGAAAACGCAATCTTCATTTGGCAAAGTTATGATCTCTGTATTTCGGTTGCGCATAGAATAATTTTTATTGACCAATTTAAAAATAGAGGACCATCAACTGCGTTCTTGGACCGTTTAAAGGACGAAATCACCAGTGGCCGAATTTAAAGAAAAACGTGTTGTTTCACCAAGCAAAGCACCGTGTTACAACTCAGTAAAAACGATGACAAAAGTCCACAAATTGAGCTTTGAATTGCTACCGCATCCACCGTATTTTCCAGACGTGGCCCACAGTAACTATTTCCTGTTCGCAGATCTCAAAAAATGCTCGCTTCAAAGAAATTTTCGTCGAATGAAGAGGTGATCGGCGAAATTGAGGCCTACTTTGAAGCTAAAGAGAAATCGTACTACGAAAATAATACCAAAAAATTGGAGGGTCGCTAAACTCAGTGTATCAGCCTTAAAGGAAACGATGTTGAATAGGGAAAAAATTTTGCCAGAAAGTTGTTTTTTACTATTATAAGCCGGGTACTTTTCAATTGAATGTTTATTTGTCTCAAAATAAACGAACGTTGGAATGATATTTAAAAAAATATTTTTAAATAAAGAAATTCAGTGCTTTTGGAAATTTTACTTCGATAGAGTTTCGAACTTACGAGACCACAAAAGGTGGTAATGTTCTTTATGCACCTGACTGCAGTAGTAGAAAAAGTACTTTCTTCACCATTAGTTCCATTTTGGATTTTATTAGTAACCTCTTTTAAATTTCACAAAACTAACAACAATTCAAATGTGTTTACTGAGTATGAGTAAATTTTCTTCGCCTACAGATAATCAGTTTTCTCTTTAAAAAAATATGTATATTTTCATAACTTGACACTAAATGTATCAGAAGCTTGGGTCCACCTATGCACTTTTTATGTGCCTTTGTAATAAATCATAAAAATGGATTGATACGAATAGAGTAGATTTAAAGGTAAAGAGGTGATGTATCTCATAAATGTGCGCATGATTTTGAAAGTGGTATAAGTCAAATTTTTTTTTTTGTTTCGAGATATTTAGATTTTTGCATTTTAAAGGATTAAAAAATATTCTTGCATTATGGATTATGATTTTTCGACAGTAAAGTAGTCCCAACAAACAAGTATTTATTATGATTGTGAAATTTATAGCCTTTTTTAAAAGAAAATGTGGTTTTGAAAGGTTTAAATGACTTGTACCACTTTCAAAATTAACTACGTGACTTTATAAATGACTTATACCACCAATGAAACAATTTTATTACTAATTAACATTTTACTCAAACTAATTTCATTGCGACTAAGTAAATTATTCGTTAGTATTTAGGGAAATAAAGTGTTTGTGAAAAATTAGTGGAATATAGAGTAGAGGTCCATCATATCTTTACGTTTTTCTTTTGTTATTGGTCTAATGGTTGTGTATAATGGAAGTAAATTAATATTTCCGTATATTCTAGATCTTCATTTTTTAGGTGAGGAGTCTAATACTTTGAATTCGGAGTTGTCGTCCAAGGAAGTTTTATAAAACATCTTATATGGGGCATTATTTAGAAATCTGATCCATTGTATTCTTAACCAAGGCACAACTTCCTCATTGATGGCTTTCTTTCTATTATGCGTTGATTATTTTAGTTGTCTGGTAGAAATAAAAACTTTTTGATCCATTTGTACTACCGAAAATGGGTTTCTCATGTTACATAATTTTCTTAAATTACAATAATGCTCAGGGATGTATAAATAATTCGATTTTTTAATTTTAGTTTCCATCAAACCAAAATGGCGATCATTTGGCAAAAAGAACGGCCGGATACTATAAATTTATGATCAATTGTTTCAACATTATTATCATATGACTGAACAATTTTTAACCATATTAAAGCTATGTTAATGATTCGATTTTGTTGCTTTTGAGTGGTAATGTCCCGAATGTACCTTAAGATGCAGGACGCAACTTCCTGTGATCCTCTTGAGGCGATTGTTTCATCCCATGCATACATTTTAGCATTTCCATTGTGGAAATTATGAAACGCTAAATTGTATACATACATGTTGCGCTTATAGTAAGCTAACGAAACAGAAAGTTTTGGATAAGGAAGCGCTTTCTGTAGGTCAAATGTGAATCCGTAATTTTCACTCGGGTTATCTTTTGTTTTTCATCTGTCATCTGTTAAACTTTTTCTAACCTGTTCGGCACTTTTAAGGTGTGAATCATGAACTTCCATAAGATGCAACTTCTCGTCTTCATTATTTTTAGTTTTATCGAATCACACATTTGGCACGTGTCTTTACGAGGAGTATAAAAATTTAGGTTGAACTCAGTATTAAACAATTTTTCTATAAGTCCACTCCTTTACACATGATGTATTATTTTGACATTTTTCCACATATAGCCCATACATTTTTCTAATATCCAAGTCAGCACTTGATGTGATCGCGTGTAATGGCTCTCACATGCTGGAAAACTCAGAATATGATCTCGTACTACTTTAATTTTTTCTTCATATGTTTTTCTAGATGAACTAGCCATTTTGCCACGACCATCCATTCCAGGTGTTTCAGAATTTAAGGCACGGCTTAATCTTCCGTTAGATATTTTGAAAGTAAAGTTTTGCAAATAGAAACTTTCGAGCTCATACATACATATGGTGGAGCTTAAGACTCCATTTTCTCATACATCCTTTGTGATTTCTGGGCGGTTTTTGTTTTATTGATTGTTTTCTAATCAAACCATGCAGAAACATATTCTGTTTTTCGAAACTTGCTAAATTCCAAAAATAATCAAAATTAGCTTTCCTGTCTTCATATCCGATTCCATTTAAACACTTTTTGGAACAAATACAATCTATATTTTCGAAAAGTTTAGCACGCACGAGCTGAGAGTTTTTTGTTTCATATTCCTCTCCACGATTTCTCTTCATTTTTCTTATATTTTTTGCATAATTCTGTTGATTGCCTGTCCTCTTTCTTGATTTCATTTTGCTTTCTTCCATTTGTAAGGGTTCCGAATTCACTTTAAACTATGAACTGATTCATCAGAAGACCATATCATTCTTATTCGTTTCCATTTCTTGGGAGCATTACTTATATTTATTTGAAGACATGACAAAATTACTTTGTGAACACACTGACTTATACCACTATCAAAACGAAAAATGTCTGTATTTCAGTTAACAATTAAAAAATAAACACATTTTAATGAGTTAATTTGCATAGCATGCTGCTAATCTCTTCAGATTATGTTATTTTATTAAGATTTGATAAGTAATAGCTGATAAAGTAGATTTTTAAAATTTTTGACTTATACCACTTTCAAAATCAAGGGTTCAAATGTCACATACAGAAATGTATGATGTTCATAATTATAGATTTCAGCAAATAATTCTTATGTTGGACACAGATAATACTTTTATTTGAACTTGAATGATGGCGAATCGAACAAACAACTGAAATAAACAAATCAACAAAACAACAAATAAATGCATGGCCAAAATGAAGAGAGGTAAAAAAGATAAAGAGTGTGCCTATTACTTTTTCATACAATAATCTTTTACCGATTAAAAAAAAAAAGAGAAATCACTTCAATGAGCATCTAAAAACCATATTTATTGAATTCAATAGTTAGATTTGCTTGTAAATTTCCCCATAAAATTTTGAAGAAAGCGCTCGAACGAAGCACTTATCAGAAAAAGCTTACTCGGAATGGAGAATGTGTAAACATACTCATATGTGCCAAATATTTACCGTTATAAACGTGAAATTAACAAAATAGTTTACTTATTGTAGCTTTCCGGAAATCTATATGCCGTTCCAATTAAGTGCTTACTTACGGGAAAGAAAATTAATATAATTTATTCTTTAGAAGCATACCTCAGTTACTAAGCCAGAGAATCCTAAGCTCATCTACCCTTTTGTGGTATGACATTTATAAGCACACACACACATATCGGCATTTCAGCAAAACATTTCGACGCTATTATTTTATAGATACCTTCGGAAAATTCCTAAAATCCTTCATTATCGTTAAATCTATTATGCTTATATTTTGTCCCAAGTGATTTACTTTCTTCTAAATCCTAACCTCTTCAAGCTGTTCAAACCGTTCAGCTTCGCTTACATAAATAACTGCAAATATTTATCTGAGTCATACACAAGGAGAAGTTTGCTCCTATCTCCAAGCATTTCACCTGTCTACTTCTGCCGCGCTCTTCGTCGCGCTTCGTTACGCTCACCACCTCAGCTTCGCCCGCTGCCGTGCTACTTGCGCGTACAAAAATCAATATATTTCTTTATTTAGCGCTTCAATACGCACACCGCTCAAGCGGCATATTGCGTCTGTAATGGATATTTATAACCTGGCAGTTGCTTGGGAGTATTGCAGAACCGGCGCTGGGTTGCTCATGCATAATTTTAGACTAGACCAACTACAGTCGGTTGGGTGCGAATGTCCGAGGACTTGTATTGGCTACAAATCCATTTCACTTTGGCGTCATTAAACGACGGCTCCTTTGACATTTAGGAAAAGTGATATTCAATTATTTATGCATACAAATATTGGGAAAAAGGATAACTAAGTGGTTAGTTGACTGCCATGCAGAGTGGCAATGGTGGCATGTGAATGGACGTGATTTGTTATTTATATTTGAGTGAATCGTATGAGTATGTGCGGTATGTCGTTTGCTGCCTCACTCGGTGTTCGACCGAAATTGTCCTTCTGTATTTTGTAAGCATCGTAACTACTGGCTATAAGCTATATGAAGCGATTTACTGATTATGTGAGAAGCTTTTTAGGTCGCCATTAAACTCTCTGTGTTTTGGAATTACAAAACCAGTGCTGGCCCCCAGAGCAAAAGGCTGCCACTGTGATATTATATTTTGCAGAAATTGAGATTTGTAACATAAATTGTTTGAAAGCAATGAATATTAGACAAAAATCTTTGAAAGTTTCAATTCTCTATAAGATTTCCATCTAATCGACATTGATCTTTACTAAAGATCATTAAATCGTAAAAAAGAAACTTACTCACACAATAAAATTTTCGATTTCTCCTCTGTTCGAAAATCAAATAACCACTATTTCTTACTGAGGCTCATTTTTTGTTGAAAATTTATGCTTAATTTTTATGGTTTTGAAATTTTTTTGTGTGTCAATAAAATCGATCGACTGTCCTTTAGTAGAACACTATTAATTTAAATAATTTTTATTATTGTTCGAGCTGCAACGAAATTACGTTACGCAACGAAATTCCGTCACGCCTCTTTAATAAAAAAACATGTCATTTAGATTATTTGTATTAATATTTGAACTGTAACGAAATTAGGTTACGCAACGAAATTCCGTCACGCTTCCTTTAAGGGGGAGCCTGCTTTAGAGGCTTAAAAAATTCGAATTTTTGAGCAGTTTTTTGGGAAGGAAAAAAATATTTGATTAAATCAAAATTTTTGGAGTTTATAGTTATATGTGTAAACATCATTCAACATTTTTTGAATAAGAAATCTTTGATATTCTGCCTTGAGGAAGCAATTGCGCGATGCATCTCGCATGTGGGTTTGTCGGACGGCAGGCAGGATGCAGGTCGTAATTTTTATCAGAAACAAAAAATTCAAAGAGATTCAAAGAAGTGTAAAATTTTATTTTTTTTTTATAAATTCAAAAAAGTGGTTTTTAACCAAAAAAATTTGAGTTTATGTTGTTTAAAAATATGTTCAAACTTGACTTTTCTTAAATTTTTTTAGTTTAAATAGAAGATAATTTAATGCTGATGACAATAATCTTTGCCTTAATTCCCCACGACGTTTGGTTTTCTATCCTGCTCGTCAATTAAGAGAAATCGTAAAATGAAAAACCGAGAAATATCGCGTCAAAGTTTTCGCCTTCTGCCCAAGCGCTCATATATTATATCTGCTAGATGCTCGGTCCCTATTTCCTTTCTAGCTTCGAAAATATTTCGAGTTCCCATCCGTAACTTTGAGGACATATTTTTAGATTATTTTTAAAGAGATTTAAGCAAAAAAAATTGAGTTTTGAAGGTTCTAAAGCAGGCTCCCCTTAATACGACTCAACTCATTTAAATTATTTTTTACGGATTTTCGGAAGGCTTAAGACAACAATGATTAAGTTAGAACTGAATAAAACAAATAAAGTTACAGAATCGCTTTTCGATTTCTTAACCCTTAATCGGGCAAGGCCACAAATTTTGAATATTTTTTTGTTTTTCGGTAGCGTCAGTCAAAATAAAAATACAACTTTCTTGGATTTTATTTTTTAATTTTTTTTTACTATTTATTTAAGAAAATATCTTTTGTGACAGATATGTTACATTGCCTGGCAAGGGAAAATTAAATTTATGTCAAATGGTATGCACGGTAACAGTTATTATGCTTGTTGTAGCACAATGCAATTCCGCATTTTTCACACATTGTTTGTGTAACTCCTTGGCAATTAGGCATCTTGCATCTTATCCTCTTTTCCGTCCATATTGGCCAATGACCAACTTGATCAAGTCGTAAAGCTTGTGGAGGGGCGCGCTGCGCAGGTCCTTTGCGTTTTTTCGCTTGAATTTGTGGCTCGAGGGATCTAGTGTTCTTGACGTTGATTTTTTGTCCGTATTTTAAAAGTGTTTCCGCGATCCGTAAGCGAAATTCTGCCGCCGGCAACAACTTTTCTGTGTTATTGGATCGATTTTTTTTATATAGAAGCCAAGCGTTTGCCATCACTAAATCTAATAGGTGGTAAAATACTCTAACTTGCCATCTTGTACTTCGAAGTTTTATTTTACATCTTCCCATGATGGAATCAATAAGGTCTACACCAGCCATATGCGCGTTGTATTCACCAACAATAGACGGACAATCAATTTCAACGTGCTTCTTTTGAATTTTATCGTACCTTTTTACTTTACGTTTTGGTATTTCACCAAGGAAGGTCGATGCGAGATTTACAATCTTACTATCTTTCCACGAAACTGTTGAGATGTCGATTCCTTCAGCCTGACACACGTACTCTATGGCAGATCCTCTCTCTTTTTTCATCATTTCTTTTTCGCTTGTTAGCTTACAATTGGGAATTCTATTCCTCCGAATTGTTCCCACACTAAATATACCTCCATTGGCCAAGTATACGAGCAGTGGAATTGAAGTAAAATAATTGTCGAAATAAAGTTTGAAATTTTGGTTTCGTGGAATCATACGTGACAGTCTCATGACTACATTGGAAGAGGCTCCCAAATCCGGCTCGTTATCCCCAACGATATTTTCTTTGCCAGTTTCCGGTTCAATTTTGTAAGCAAATCCAGTTGTCCCGCAGAGAACAAATATTTTGTAGCCCCATTTATGAGGCTTGTTTGGCAGGTAGCGGTTCAAAAGGTTTCGGGCTTTTGTGGAACATATTTGTTCATCGACGCATAGATGTTGTTCAAGAGGCACTTTTGCAAAATTCTTATTTAACTCATCCAGGACCGGGCGTATTTTGTACATTCTGTCAACATTTTTATCAGTCGACGGCAAATTTTTGCTGTTGTCGTTAAAGTGTATGCGACGTCGTAAATTTTCAAATTTTTTCAGCGGCATCGCTTCTTGTATCATGGATGTACCAATTTTGCTCCAGTGACTGGGTACATTAGGAAGTTGTACTAAGGACATCATGTAAACTACTCCAATAAATTGCTGAATATCCATTTCTGATACACGAAATGGATCATTAACGTCCTTTTGGACAACATACAAATTTGTTTCATTGGCAATAAACTTTATCAATTCATTTGGAAATAAGTACAAGAAATATTCAATTGGCGCTTCGATAATCTTTACATCATCGGGCAATGATGTATTGCCTGTAAAACGCAATTGGTGCTCTTCCAAAACTAAATTCTTTTTTTTCCAGAGAATGTCATTGTAACGTTTTTTTTTGTTTTTGTGCTCTCTCTGCCAAAATGGGCGGAACATCGTTCGACGGATCTGCACACAATTCCATATTTTCATTTTCAATATCTTCTAATATATTCTCAACCACTTCATCAAAATCAGCATGTACCAACTCTTCATTATAATTAGGATCATCCACATCATCATCATCATCAAAATCGAGTCCATCTTCACTCTCGTCAAGAATTTCTCGAATTTCACCCTTGCTCAAAGTTTTAGACATTCTGGTAAAAATATATTCCCGCTGTAAGGCAATGTGACATATATGTAACAAACAATAAATACAATATAGAAAAAACGAATGAAATTTTTTTTCGATTGCTCTTAGTAAAATCACTAAATTACATGCTCACCCAATGTATTTAAACAAACAAACACGTTTTTCACATTCACAAAAACCGTTTTTCGTCAACAATTTCAGCACTTGTTGTGAAATCACCAAATTTAATGCACTACACTTTTGGTACAAAAATACGTCACAATAGGGATGTCTCGCTCTATCTTATTACTTTTATACTATTCACAGTTTGTGCCAGTTGTGTTACAAAAACCAATATGACTATTTTAAATAAGAATTGTAAAATTACAGTCAAAAATAGGGTTTGTAACATTTCTGTCACATGGCCAGGTAAAGAGTTAAAGTGTAGGTTTTGAGGCTGACCCAAAAACCTCTCCATGTATATTTAACTTCTGAGCTTTATTAATTTAAAAACCCGACATCAAATTTCACGACGATGTACTATTAACGGTAATCATCATGAAGCTTCAAAACTACGAATATTGCGGTTCAATTCGTTGCGGTACCAAAGGTGATGAGAACTTCCTAAAATAAGAAACCAAAAGAATGAACACCGACTCCCACAGTACCTCATCCCTACCACAAGCACACATTTGTCCATTTAGTTAACGAAGTTTGCCAGCGACTACAAATAACAAATACTATTAAAGCAGGCTATAAAAAGTTTCTCGCATCTATCACCAAAGGACTCCCAAAGCACTCACAAAATGCCAGCAAAAAACAGCAAAAACCCAAAAACAGAAACAAAACCAAGGAAAAGTTTTCGCAACTAACACAAAGCGGTAAATGTGTGCGAAGTGAGGCGAAACGCCGAAATGGCAAGCAAAAAACGTAATGCTTCATTAAGCCAAACAATAAAGAGATTGTTTTCGACAGACGATTTTTCTATATTCAGCTTTAGGGGCGCGTTTTTTCGCACACACTGTAGGTGGACGCCTGGCATATTTTGATCGTCATTGAGCGCTGCACCAAATGCGGTTCAATGGTGTGATAAGATTGTTGGTAAGTGGCAGGGACGTTAAGGCGACTTAAATGCGAGAGTGTCTTTTAAGTATAAAAATATGTATGTGTGAGTGCAAGTGTGTGTAGGTTGGTGTGAAACTACTAGCTGATGTAAAAGCAAATTGACGGTTGGTGAATGTAATGAATAAATTTGCTCACTTGGAAACTTCTTGGAAGTTGTACTTTTCAGGTTCGACCAATTTTTGTTGGCCTAATCTTTTTTAAAACTTTATCGAGGTTTGGAAGATTGAAGTGTGTGTATTGAAAGTTTTCACTCCAGATAAATACTGGTTTAAAGTGCGGTATTTTACAAGTATTGAAAGGTTTGTCTGTAAAGTGTTTAGATTTTCCTTTCAAAATAAGGAATAAATTTCAGAAGAAACACATGCCATAGAAATTCGAAGTGACAAGGTTAGAAATATTTACTTTTACGACTGAAAAACTTTAATTTCAAGCCCGTTGAACGATTTAGAAATAAAATTTTGTCGTTATAGATTCCTTCAACCAAAACTAGAGATCTTAAACATATAAGTGACCTTAATCCTTTGAGTTTCTTGAGATTTCATGGTAATTATTACATAAAAATTTGAAGTAAATTTTTGGAAAAGCTTAATTGAGCCACTACTTGAGGGAAAATACATATATAGAACACTCTCGGGTGGTAGTGTGTTGAAATGTATAAGTGGATTAATCGCCTTTCAGTGAGCTTAATGCTCAATAGGCAATCTATTTTGTAACCTTCCCACCTCTGAACAGCAAAACGAGGTAAAACGAGCACTACTCAGAGCGAAAAATGTAAATCATTTCAAAGTTTACTGGCAGATATTCGGAAAAAAACAAGTGTTTAAGAAATGTCTACCGAATTAGCTGAGAACGAAAAATAAATGGAGAGATAAAGAATAAAGTTATAGACAAGGAGAGAGTGCCCTTAGAAGAGATGCAGTTTAAAAATGTCGAGAGACATTACGAGTATATTTTGAGCAACGAAAATCATAGTATTTTGAAAACAGTATACATGAATTTTATGTCTTAAAGAAACCTAGTTTTTGTGAAAAAAATGTAGTTAATATCAAAAAATGGTTTAGCAAACTTTTTCGGACTCTGTGCCAAGCATTGCAACCATTCGTAAGTGCTTTTCTAAATTCTATACAACAATGATTTCAATGCAAACCAAAACCAGTTCAAAGCAAAGTGAGTTTATGATTTTTTGCCCAATGGTGCCATCTATTTAACTACAGAGTTCAACCGAAGGAGCTCCGAGTGGGTCACTCACGATCAAAACGAGAGCTAAATTACTTTAAACCGTCCTCAAATCGCAGTCGCTTTCATCTTATTGCTGGAGTTTTCTTTTAACGTTTTCTTTAGACGACGAGAATAACGAATAATTCAACAAGCCTTACAATATCTATAAAACGAACAGTTCTACAGTTATTGGATGTAGTGGTCTCTTCCAAAACAAGTTGAATATCTTGCTGGATGTGGTATAGGTATTACTTTAGCTCGGCACTGACCTTCCAAATCCAAAAGCAAAATGCAATTTGGAAAAATTCATTATAGCCTACAACAGTCGCAATATGGTTCCGGAAATATTTTTGAATTTATAGTTATGCACTGAATAACATTTTAAGCTTGCCACGAGGTTTGTTACACCCAAGTGGTGATTTCGAAGACCCTATAAAGTATATTTACAATATATAAATGATTAGCCTGACGAAAAACGATCTATCTATGTGTGTCTGTCTGTCCGTTCTTAAGTTTTTTGAGAAATCGAAATGCAATAAAAACTTCCCTATCAAAACCAAGATAAAATTCTTCAAAAATATTCTTTCTCTTTAAGTATTAAATAAATTTTATTTGACGTGAAAGCTGCCCAAAAAATAAGGTGGCAAGATGGCATTTGAATTTAAACTGCGCGCGTCAAAGAATTTGAAGAATTTTTTTTTTTAGGTTGGCAGTACTGTCAGTCACATTTATGTTAAATTTTATGCCAAAATATTCATTAGTGTTTGAGATACGTGTCGTTTTGTGAGCTGCTAAAAGTGAATTTTTCGTTTTTTGCGATGTCGAAATTTGTTGAGCAAAGAATTTGCATTAAATTTTGTTTACAGAATCAATTTACTGCTGCGGATACGTTGAGAATGGTGCAGAAAGACTTTCGTGATGAGGCTATGTCTAAAAAAAATGTTTACAAGTGGTACAGTGAGTTCCAAGCCAACCCTGAACGTGTCGAAGACGAAGAGCGTCCAGGGCGACCATCAACCTCAACCGACAAAGCTCACGTTCAACAAATCAAAGGTTTGGTGTTGAAAACGTCGATTAACAATTAGAGACCTTGCTGATGAAGTTGGCATATCAAAAGGCTCAGCCAATACCATTTTGAAGGATGTTTTTGCCTCAAGCGCGTCAAATCTGGACTAGTACTGAAAACATTGAATTTTTTGGAAAACAGGCATCGCGTTGAAGTGTGTGAAACGATGCTTTCCGACTACCAGGGTGTCAAAAAATGCATGATAACTGGAGATGAGACTTGGATCTATGCTTACGACCCCGAAACAACCGATCAATTGAGCAACTATCGCGCCAAAAGAGAGCCGAGACCACAAAAATCGCGCCAAAGTCGCTCAGAAATCAAGGTCATGTTGACTGTTTTCTTCGATAATCGTGGTGTAGTGCATTATGAATTGCTTCCAACCGGTCAAACAGTCAACAAGGAATTTTGGAAATTTGGAAGAATAAATAAAGAATTTCAAAAATAAATACAATGTCACTTTGTTTTTTGGGCACAATTTAGTACAAACCTTCGTGCATAAATTTTGGCAGACGACAGTTGAATTATTAGTTTGTGAATTATGTCATTTAAGTCCAGCAAATTTTTTGCGAAAACGTCCAACAAGTAAGGAGGAGCCAATTTTGAAGGATTAAAGCCAGAGAAGCACCTTCAGGTGCATAAGGCTTGTTAGATATGTGGAGTTTAGGGGGAGTTTTCACTAGACTTTTTCAAAAAAAAAACACACTATAAATTTTATTAACATAACTTAAATATTAGCCAATATATGCGGCATAAAATCATCTGGAAATTCGAAAATCTTTATATCAGGTATAGGGGACTAAAGAAAGTGTTGACCCGCCTTAACTCATATTTCACAATACAGACAGAATAGTTTCAGGAAAGGACTTTCTATGTTTTTTTCAATTAGCTCACACATTGACCGATATTTTCTGTCAAAAGTCAACTACTCGTATAAGAACTGCGGCCACCTAATCTACTGTCTTACCAAACTTTTGAAATTTGTTTTCGAAAACTTTCAAAACTACTGCTTGTCTTCTCATATAAAAGCAAATCAGCTCACTTAGATATTTATATAGAATACATATCTACAATCTTTCTTTAAAAATGCCTTTGTGTAGAATAAAGTTTCCGAGACATATTAGTATTGTTTCACAAGTTCATAAAAATGTTTGTGGCATAGGCAGACATAATAAATCTCCACTCACCGCTTCGCTTCTGTATGTTATTGGCCATATGACCGTAAAGGCGACTCAAGTCGATGGCGTCCACTTTGTCGGTGGCGAGCAATAATTGCAGCAACAAAATAATGGCCAGCGGCCAGTAACGCGCCAAAGGCGAACGCGGGCGCCGCATACTGCGTTGCGGCTGCTGATGGTATCGCTGCTGTTCGTGCCACATCATTAACAGCGACGCTAACGGCGTTGATATGCTGCTGAGGCGAAGCGCTACTCTCTATTTATACTGTTCTTAAAGCTCTGCTGTTAATTTAGCACACTGCGTGTAAACAAATTTCACTGAAATTAAGTTGGAATTCGCGATGTGTAACGCTGTCAGTTATCTTTTCGTGCTAACAGAACATGAGGGGCGCAAAAGCACACACTCGTACACTATATTTGGAGCTGAAGCTGGGCACTTATTTCTGCAATATTCACTTCACACACTTACTCTCACAAACGTTTTGTTGCACGTTCACTTTTTTGTTTTTGTTCAAGTTTTTTATTTTTGTTTTTTCACACAATTGTTTTTGTGATTGTTGCAGTAACTTGCTTTAACTTTTCACACGCGCCAAGTTAATTTAGTACTTTTCCCAGTCGGTTCTCCTGCTTTGCTTTTGTCTTCGCACTTGCAACACACGTCAACGGGACCGCTATTATTTCGGTTGATTCCCCCCAATTGCTGTTTCTGCTGCTGCTTTATGTACTCCGCTAACTGCCCGGAGTGCCAAATGCTCGTTTGCCCCGGCAATCACTTTGCTTCTGCCTCTAATCAGCGGCGAAAATCAGGCTTTGCGTGTTTCCGAAATGGCGCACACTTAATCTTGGTATTTGAAACACCGCTGTCTCGCGTCACTTCCTTCCCAGCAAACGCTTTGTCGCGGCCACTATTTGTTCTTGCTTTCTCTTGTTCGTCTTCCTTTCCGTCGATTTGTTGTTGCTTATGGCTTTCTTTGTTCTATCAGCGACTTTTAAATTAATGGAGTTATTCGCACCAAAATGTATGCTACAACAAAATGTGTTCCAGTTATTAGTTAACTTGCTACAATTTACCGCTAAGCTTCGTTTTCGTTCGTTTATTTACTGCTACAATGGCTTCTCAAGCGTTAAAAATGAAATTAAGATTCCGTTGTGTTCGTAAAACTTTTTTCGAATGCATGCAAATTATATGCCTTTACATTGTTCTACACTGTAAAGAGATTGAAAGAGAGAAAGAGAGATAAAATGCGTTAGAATTTAGTTGTGTAATTTAATTTTAGTTTGTTTTGTGTGTTTTCAGGAACTTTTTTGCTTTAATCCGAAAAGCTTTAAATTGAATTATGCTTAACTCAGTCAACTAGCCGTTAGTGTAACAACTAGCTAATTGACTGTCTTAAGAAACCTTTTAATGTTCTTGTGTTCTTCTATTGAACTGCGCCTAAATATATGCTTAACTAAATTATCATAGTTTCTTCCAACTATTGTTTGTACATCGCATGTATTGTATGGCATAATAAATATAGCATACTTTTAAGCGTGCACTACAGTATGAAATTGATGTTAGATTACATTCCTTGGTAAGGAGCCCCAAAAAAAGTATTATCCTCATAAAGCGGAGAGAAACGATGGTAAATGTTAGATTGTCAAAAAAGTTTTGCGGTATTTTCGGTAGTTGGCGCTGAAGGCGCGTAGTTCTAGTTTTATTCGTCGCATCGGCTAACACGTGTTTGATTGGTTATCGTTTCTTTTAAGTGGTTCGTGAGTTATAGCGCCGCAAACATGGAGCAAAATAAAGAGAAAATATGGCATATTTTACAGTACTACTACGATAAAGGCAAAAACGCATCTCAAGCCGCCAATAAAATTTGTGCAATTTATGGACCCGATGCAGTTTCCATTTCCACCGCACAACGATGATTTCAACGTTTTCGTTCTGGTGTAGAGGTGGTCGAAGATGCGCTACGCTTCGGAAGGCCTGTCGTCGAAAATTGAGATAAAATCGCTGAATTGGTCGAAAGAGACCGGCATAGTAGTCATCAAACGATTATAAACCATTTGAGAAAGCTTGGAGTCACTAAGAAGCTCGATGTATGGGTGCCACACGAATTGATTCAATACAAATACCGCAAGACTTTTTTACCCTTCATAAATATAAAAGATTCCTTACAAGAATTTTCATAGGTTAGTTTGCATGGCACTGTGGACAAACGACTTCACATAACCCCAGAAGTCAAGATGGGCGATAATGCGTTCATCAAAAAATCATTTCAATTTTAATGAAAAAAAAAATTCAATACAAATACCGCATGACTTTTTTGACAACCCATTATATATCGGGAAAATAACAGTAAAAGTACATTTCGTCACCTAAAATGCAAAATAACGTAACATCATAAGTTTACAGGCAAAGAAAAAGCAATATAATAGAAATCACTAATATTGAAACAAAATTTGATTTTTGGTTATAAAATGCATATACAAGGGGTGTTCCAAAGCAAACAAGACTTAAAAAAAAAAACAGAACAAATGGTTTTTCGGCAAAATCAGTTTATTTTATTTAAAATAGTTTAAAATAGTCTCTCTGCTTTAATACAGCTTTTTTCACGGCACATGTTGAACGAAGGTTCTAGCTCGTTGACCGGTATGGCCGCCAGTATGCCGGTGCAAGCCTTTGAAACGTTCAACCACAATTGAAACGTTTCGGTAAAAGTTTTAGCTAAGTATTTTAAAAGAAAATTTAATATTGGCTCTTTGTTCGAAGCTCATTTTTGCACCAATAACACAAACATACTGGCACTTAAAACACAAAAACTTCACTTCCAATCAATGAAATGTCATGAGATTCTCACTGGACAATCAATAAAAATAGCAGATTCTAACGCACCAGTCAACATATACAGTCTGTCAAGTAAGAGCGTGGTCGTGTTAATTAATAAAAAAAAAAGTTATTTTATGAAACTTTCATATTTATATATACATTGTACACATGACAAGCAATGATGCAATTTGTTCAATAATACGTCCAGTCACCACCGGCGTCGATAATTGCCTGGCATCTCCGCGGCATGCTTTGTACTAATTTGACGGCGTATTCTAGTGGCAAGGATCTCCAGATCCGATGATTTTCGTAAGACAACTGCTTCAAAGTGTATTTTGAATAGGGTTTTCATCGGGCTACCGCGACGGCCAATCCAATGTAACGATGCCAGATTGAGTTTTCCACTGAGTACAGAGCTTGCTGCGGTGTTTAGAATTGTTGTCATCGCGCAGAATCTAATCTTCATTTTTTCAGATGAACCATCGTTTGGCAGATAGCAGTAAAGCCTTTTTGTAGATTTTTATCATTTTCTCGGCATTTAGGTTAGTAAAAACGTACAAAGTGCCGAATCGCTGCTTTGAGAAGTAGCCCCAAATATGCACCTTTATTGCATGTTTTACGGTCCGCTGAACAAGCCTATTGTTGGCTCGCGTGAGCACAGAACATGCCCATATAGAACATTCATCAGTAATAATGACATTTTCAAAATCTCTATCAATATTCTAATACGCCCAAGCGAGTCGCTTTGTCACAAGTTTTTCAGTCAACAGAGGCTTCTTCATTGGGTTGCGCCATTTCAGATCATGAGTATGAAAAAGGGTTTGGATAGTTTCACAGGATATATCTAAACCTTTCGCCAATAATTTTGCTTGTCCTTGCCGCAGCGTTAAAGTAGGATTCTACGAAAACAGATTCACTATTTCTTTTTCATCTTTTTTGTTCACTTTTCCTATCGAACCACGTTCTGGTAAATCATCGACATTTCAAGCCACTATATATCGCTGTATCCACTTCTGTACAAATGCCTTCGACTTTCATATATATTTAGCAGCCGCTGATTGCGGCATTTTGCGACCTTTCGGGGGGATGCAAAGAAACACAGCTTCGTAGCGCGACGCGTACTTAGCACTCATGGCTTTTATCATGATTCTCTTTCAAAATATCAACGACAACTGAACCTTTGTTGACAATAAATCAAGAACAAAGCTTCCCTCTATTGGATTGTGAAGGAATTAGAGCGAAATCCTTCATTTACTGTCGGTAAAGTCGACGACTCTTACTTGACAGACTGTAGAGGGCGCCACCAGGGTGCCCTAGATTCAAAAATTTCTGTTTACCGTGGAACGCACCTTGTACTTGTATATACACTGATACTGGAACAATATAAGTGTTTTCGTTACAGAATGGTGTACATATTGGTTATTACATCTGACAACGATTTCCATTTTTTTTTTTTTTTTTGACGATATTTTCATCAACAACTGTTATTAAAAATTTCGCATCCCCTTAAGAGTAATTTTTCATAACAAAACCTTGCTGCGCCCCTGACATTATTAATGCGATAACTAAAGGGTGATTTTTTAAGAGCTTGATAACTTTTTTAAAAAAAAAAAACGCATAAAATTTGCAAAATCTCATCGGTTCTTTATTTGAAACGTTAGATTGGTTCATGACATTTACTTTTTGAAGATAATTTCATTTAAGTGTTGACCGCGGCTGCGTCTTAGGTGGTCCATTCGGAAAGTCCAATTTTGGGCAACTTTTTCGAGCATTTCGGCCGGAATAGCCCGAATTTCTTCGGAAATGTTGTCTTCCAAAGCTGGAATAGTTGCTGGCTTATTTCTGTAGACTTTAGACTTGACGTAGCCCCACAAAAAATAGTCTAAAGGCGTTAAATCGCATGATCTTGGTGGCCAACTTACGGGTCCATTTCTTGAGATGAATTGTTGTCCGAAGTTTTCCCTCAAAATGGCAATAGAATCGCGAGCTGTGTGGCATGTAGCGCCATCTTGTTGAAACCACATGTCAACCAAGTTCAGTTCTTCCATTTTTGGCAACAAAAAGTTTGTTAGCATCGAACGATAGCGATCGCCATTCACCGTAACGTTGCGTCCAACAGCATCTTTGAAAAAATACGGTCCAATGATTCCACCAGCGTACAAACCACACCAAACAGTGCATTTTTCGGGATGCATGGGCAGTTCTTGAACGGCTTCTGGTTGCTCTTCACCCCAAATGCGGCAATTTTGCTTATTTACGTAGCCATTCAACCAGAAATGAGCCTCATCGCTGAACAAAAAGTAAAGCGCGAAACACATTTCGAACCGAACACTGATTTTGGTAATAAAATTCAATGATTTGCAAGCGTTGCTCGTTAGTAAGTCTATTCATGATGAAATGTCAAAGCATACTGAGCATCTTTCTCTTTGACACCATGTCTGAAATCCCACGTAATCTGTCAAATACTAATGCATGAAAATCCTAACCTCAAAAAAATCACCCGTTAGCTTGAGGCAAAGAAATCATAGAGTGTTCAAAAATATTACGAATAATCACATTAAATCGGGTATGACTATTAGTGAAAAAATATCAGATAAAGGAGTCTTAAGTCTCTATAGCTCACGAGCTAATGGAACAAAGTTTTCAATTGAAGAGTCAATCTACCTAAAAATGTCTCCCAACTTAGCGGGAGAAACGTGAATACCGTTCATTTTTCTTTAACCAAAGATGAAAAATATGAAAATATTTAAATTTAATTAAATTTGCGGCAGTAAAATATTTATGAGATTTTTTTTCAATTAAGTTTTATATGGAAAAAGATGCTAAAGAGCGCTTAGTCACTGCATCGTATTTCAATTAGTAAGTCCAACATCTAATTTCTCATCCTTTATTTTAATTTAATTAAACTCGCACCTCAAAGTGCCTCGACCTGCACACCCTGCGCTCCTTTAAACAAGCACAAAAACACCACCAAAGCCGTGTCTTGCTTGCCGAAAATGTGGCAGCTGCTGTTGCTTTCAAAGGAAGAAAACCCAAAAGCTTTGCTCAATAGCCGCAACGGTGGGTGTATGCACATGTGTGTGTATGTGCGAGTATCTTTATCTCTTCATTTATTTAATGTTTGGACTAAAAAGCAATGTCGTAACAACAAAAACAACAACAACAAAACGCCAAGCAGGAAAACCACCACTAACCAGCGAAATAGACAAATATTTATGAGCCGAGACCCACACACATGCAAACATATGTTGGTTGTGAAATGAATAAATGCTGACGTGTGTGTGTGACTATGTGTTTTTTATCTTTTTCCTGCTTCTCTGCACCATTTACTGTTTTTGCCTCAAGTCATACATACAAACACAAGCTTAAAGTAGTATCCTTGCACTTAGTCATGTAGTTATGCGCATGTTGTTGTGTTGTTGTTGTATATAACGTTACTTGCTCCAAACGAAAAATGCTTTAATTATTTAAAAGTTTTATTCCACTGCCCAGATAAGCCAAAACATGTGTATGGTAAAGTATATCAAGCCATAAACGTGATCATTTTTAGCCACTGAACTTGTGGAACACTTCCATTCACCGTTACGTGCGCTGTCTGTGTGTTTTCGTATGATATACTCCAGACACTTAGTGGGGCATAAAGTTTTAACGACCTTTTCATGCTTTGAATACATATTAAGATACTACGTATGGCTGCAAGGGATATGCACCCATAAAGTTTAGCCGAGCATGTGGCTCCAAAGCCGGAAACTAACACAAACTTTTCTAAGCAAAAAACAAAAAATCCTATAATGCAACCCAATTTAAGCTTGGTTTTGCTGTTATTGGTGTATTTGCGCAGCCACATAATCAGCCGGTTTGTCCTTTCTTACTGTAAGCCTTTTCTCTCGCCACCTTTGGACAGCCAATATAACAACCAAACTCACCTAAATGAGTTAGCCAGCTTATTGCTTTAGGCAGTTGTGTTTTTATCCACTTTCGGCTGATAGCATCATTACATAGTTAGCCCATATTAATTGACTGCTTGACTTAAAGTCTACACTGGCGCGAATGGCTGATTCGAAGAAGTGTCAACAAATGTTTTTTGATCCGGCCACACCAAGAGTCCTGATTGTGTTTAGGCAATCATGCAGCACTCCACTGCTGATACACTCAAAATCTTTCACACAAATATGTATGTACATAAGTAGAAAAAGAGAGAGTGAGCTTCATTGCTTCTGAAGAGTAAATAGGCACAAAGCCAATAACACTTTTCAGGGTGTTCAACCCTCAGGAATAAAAACGATGTACTAAGTATTCGCTGTGCTTTTGAATTCGGCTTGTTGATTTTTTTTTTATATTTTTTTTTCATCCTTTCGGTACCAAATATACAAACATAAAGCATACATACATATGAAAAGTGTTTGCGAGTTGAGTGGCTCCTACGCCAGTAAGTAATTTTCTCCCAATTTACTACTTTGGTCAAAGAGTAACGAGAAATTATCATTTAAAGCTACAGGAGCATCAAAAAGACAGGTGTATTTTTTTCTAAGTCTCTTTATCAAAAGATTTAACTATCTCCAAGTTAAAAGTGTTTTTGTTTTTTTAACAACCATCGCTTTTTACACGTTGTTTTTGTTGAGCGAAGAAGTTGCATCAAATTTTGTTTGCGGAACGAACATTTTTGCGCGGACAAGTAGAAAATGTTGCGGGGGACCTTTGGTGACCAAACTAACATATGACACAAAAAAAAACTTTTGTAAACTTTATAAGTGTTGCAACGAGTTTCAAGCGGGCCGAGTACGTACGTTAAAGACGAACCGCGCTACGGACGACCAACAACCTCTACCGACGAGGGTCATGTCCAAAAACTCGAAAACTTAGTTCTTTAGGAACTTTAGTGT
>CM050323.1:44402271-44418630 GCA_027475135.1 Bactrocera correcta
CCCATTTTTTTAATATTTATTGCCGCGGTCATGAATATTTTTGTATAATTTAATATCTAATATTCTGGTAGCCGTTTTCATGGTACAGTAAACCGTTTTGATTGTCAGCTGTCAGACGGTTCTGGTACAAAACGACCGTCGGCGATAGATGTACCTTTACAGCATTGGCCTCACCAGCAGACCAACGCTCAACGGACAGACTGTTGGCCAAGAGAAAAAGTCAATAATGAAAGCCATAGCGAAGTTGGCAAAAATAGAATTTATTATGAAAGGTTAAATGAAATGCGAAGACAAAAAATGGACATGAACAAAAAAGGAGAAAGAAATAGGAAGACCTGAAACGGCAAAAACAGGACAGTTAGTCAGCTAAATTGCGATGGAAGAAAACGATAAAAGGACCGCTCTTGATTGCAACACGGATAGGAAAGGCTGGACAACATTCAGGTAGGAGGACATGAGTTCGTGAAACAAAGGTGAAAAAACACAAAAAGGCATACCGTAAAGTGTTTGTAGGCGTAAACGCAGAGCAGACGGCTCGACATGGATGTGAGAGCCACATTTGCACATCTGACATATGAAAGAGGCGCCGCAAAAACATGAAACATTTGATGAATGACAAGTGGGTGTGTGCAGTGCTGAAATATATGCCAAGAATTGGTGGAACATTAAATTTTTTTTTTATTTTTCAGGATCCGCATGCTTGGCTGGGCTATGCAAGACGTTCGCTTAGCTAACTGTTGTCCGTTTAATTTGGCGCAAAGAATTACATTTTTTGGCTTTTTGTTGGTGATTTTATACTATAATACGTACATCCACATCTATATAAAGTTGAACTTCACTAACTAAAACCCACACTTCGGTCTATGGAAGGAAATTTTTATGAAATTTGAGTTCTATTGCCAATTCAAGAGTTCGAGTCATGGAAATCTTCGAGTTTTAGAAGTTCGATTTATGGAAGGCATTATTAGCGCAAAGTTTTATTTCGTTGGAAAGTGGAAGAATATAATGAAAAAATTAAATTGTGTTTTATGGAAAGTAGGAGTGCTTGTAGCCTGATAGTATATATCAATAAGAATCGATTGAGGAAGTCCGAGGTATGTGTTTTCAAATATTTGTGATTTCGTTCAAGTTTGACCACGGCTTCTGGCGTAGCAGTACTGCTTTGGTATCCCCGTAAAATGAGTACGATTGTGTAAATAGACGTTGAGCAATACCAAAAGCTTCGTCAGGGTCGGGAAGGAATTCTCCGAGCCCTTCGATACCAAACGAGGTTTCAGACAAGGTGACGACCTATTGTGCGACTTTTTCAATCTACTGCTGGCGAAAATAGTTCGAGCTGCAGAGCTGAATCGTTAAGGTACAATCTTTTATACAGCTGCTGGCGTACGCCGATAATATTGATATCATTGATCTCAACATCCGCGTCCTTTTTTCTGCTTTCTCCAGGTTGGACAAAAAAGTAAATTTTGTCCTTCCCCTCCGAAAACCCAAAAAAAACCAACTTCTATAAAAAAAATCAATACTCATTATTCCCGTCCTGCTATATGGGTTTCAGAGACATTGACGATGACAACATCTAATGAGTCGACGTTACGAGTTTTCGAGAGAAAGGTTCTGCGTAAAATTTATGGCCCTTTACGCGTTGGCCACGGCGAATATCGCATTCGATGGAACGATGAGCTGTATGAGATATACGACGACATTGACATACTCGTAGTTCAGCGAATTTAAGGACAGCGGCTATGCCGACTAGGTCATGTTGTCCAGGTGGACGAAAACACTCAGCTCTGAAAGTATTGGACACAGTACCCGCCGGGGAAAGCAGAGGAAGAGGCAGGCCTCCACTCTGTTGGATAAACTAGGCGGAGAAGGACCAGGCTTGGTATCTCAAAATGCGAAAAGAAGAAACGACTGGCGCGCTGTTGTTAACTCGGCTATAACTTCGTAAAATATGACGGGAATAGTGCCACTTATAGAGTGTAATTTTTATTCGCGAGAGGGATCTTCTTCTCAACTGCATACTTTTATTTTATTTTCTCACCATTATATTTAAGAAAACGCAAGAAAGGAAATCATCCTGGGAGAGTCTTTCCCTAATTTATCGAAGCGGATCGATGTGTTCAATATCATTCTGCATAACCACAAATTTTACAGGGACACCAACTTTTGACCTGTTGTCGAGGTAGCGCCAGTTACTGCTGTCGAAAGCGGCTTTGAAATCGACGAAAAGTGGTGGGTGCCGAGCTGCTCGGCTAGGGTCTTCTCCAGCATTCGGCGTATTGCGAAAATCTGGCCGATGGCGGATTTTCCAGATCTAAAGTCACACTGATAAAGTGCAACCAAGTTGTTTACAATGCACAAAATTGGCAAAGGAACCTTATATGCATTATTAAGAAGCCCTTCCAGGGTTCTAGCTTCTTACAGTTTCATTTTCTCACACTCTCTTCCGCTCTTCGCAAAATGTTTAAAGTCATAAGTGAAGGTATTATATTGACAACACACAATTCCGAGAATGCTCCTAAAATATTTACAACTAATTTTCGAAGTAAACTTTTTTAATAATTCGCCCACACAATAAACATCAAACCGAAAAGTTCGCGATGCTTAAGTGCTCAGTTGACTGCAACAAGGGAGAAAATTGCCACACTTACCGTTAGAGCATGACAAGCCAGCGCGATAAAACACCAACTTGGGCGGATAAGAAGCGTTCATTACACAGCCATAGATAATAATATCGCTGCAGCTTGGCATTGTTTATCGTGTAAAAAATATGGAAATTATAGTGGCACAGCGCAGAAAGGGCGAAGCGGTGCGCTGCTAGAGAGCAGAAAGCAAGAAAAAAGTAAAGTAATCGCATTAAAGGTGAGCAACAGCTTGGATGTACAGAAAAAACGCATTCGCTTTCATGTTTACATCAATACAAACATACGCATATACCGCAGTTGTATTTGTTGTGAGTACAAGTGTAAGCACCACAGCACAACAACAGGATACACACAACAATGTCTACACTCCATTGCTTTTGTGGCTGTAAACTGTACAAATGTATCTATACACGAGCACAGACAGAGTTGTATTGCCATCGCTTCGCATAGCTTCACTTCGATAGCAGCGCGCAGCCGAGTGACACAGTCGACAGTTGGCAGTTGCCTTTGCCGTCTTCGTCGACATGTTCGCCGTGCCGAACGACATTTTAGTTACATTGATAGTGATGACGTAGCCCACCTGTTATGTGTAAGCAACAGGAGGCCACTGAAGTGAAAAGGACACGCAAATATATATACAGCTTTCTTTCAATGAAAGCGTCCTATTTGTGTGTGTGTGTGTGTGTGTGTGTGTGAATGTATAGGGTGATTTTTTAAGAGCTTGATAACTTTTTTTAAAAAAAAAACGCATAAAATTTGCAAAATCTCATCGGTTCTTTATTTGAAACGTTAGATTGGTTCATGACATTTACTTTTTGAAGATAATTTCATTTAAATGTTGACCGCGGCTGCGTCTTAGGTGGGTCCATTCGGAAAGTCCAATTTTGGGCAACTTTTTCGAGCATTTCGGCCGGAATAGCCCGAATTTCTTCGGAAATGTTGTCTTCCAAAGCTGGAATAGTTGCTGGCTTATTTCTGTAGACTTTAGACTTGACGTAGCCCCACAAAAAATAGTCTAAAGGCGTTAAATCGCATGATCTTGGTGGCCAACTTACGGGTCCATTTCTTGAGATGAATTGTTGTCCGAAGTTTTCCCTCAAAATGGCAATAGAATCGCGAGCTGTGTGGCATGTAGCGCCATCTTGTTGAAACCACATGTCAACCAAGTTCAGTTCTTCCATTTTTGGCAACAAAAAGTTTGTTAGCATCGAACGATAGCGATCGCCATTCACCGTAACGTTGCGTCCAACAGCATCTTTGAAAAAATACGGTCCAATGATTCCACCAGCGTACAAACCACACCAAACAGTGCATTTTTCGGGATGCATGGGCAGTTCTTGAACGGCTTCTGGTTGCTCTTCACCCCAAATGCGGCAATTTTGCTTATTTACGTAGCCATTCAACCAGAAATGAGACTCATCGCTGAACAAAATTTGTCGATAAACACATTTCGAACCGAACACTGATTTTGGTAATAAAATTCAATGATTTGCAAGCGTTGCTCGTTAGTAAGTCTATTCATGATGAAATGTCAAAGCATACTGAGCATCTTTCTCTTTGACACCATGTCTGAAATCCCACGTAATCTGTCAAATACTAATGCATGAAAATCCTAACCTCAAAAAAATCACCCGTTATATATATTTTTGGGTGGGAGAGGTTAAATGAAAATCGAAACCAAAATGAGAGATGCAAATGAAGTGTGCGGAGTGGGATGAAGTGAACGAAAGCTTTTCGCTTGTGCTACTCGGTTGTCGAAGAGCGCAATAAGCTCAGAGCGAGTTCAATCTGAGAGCGAGAGAACCAAAAAACAAAACATAGAAAACGTAGAGGAAAAGCAACAGTTTAGTGTACAAGAGAGTTGCCATCTTGTTTAAGTATTTACTAATTTCATACAAAAGCAATTCCAATGACCGGACATAAGAACGTGCCAATGACCGAACTTGGACACTATTTCGGTAATATTTAGTTGTCTCTGATAAACGGATAAGATCGCACAACGGCATTTGGTGTATCAAAAACTCTTTCTTTCATATTGTTTAGGTAGTTATTTATAAGAAAACCTTTAGAATGTTTGAGACAGACCCAGTTACTTTCCTCTCATAGCTTTCTTTTTCCTTATTATTATTAAAGTTCACAGCAGCGCGCCAGTCTTTTTTTCTTTTAGAAACTTGACGTCAATTCGAGATACCAAGTGCAGCCAGGTTCTTCTCCACCTGATCTCTCCAACGAAGTGGAGGTCTTCCTTTCCTCTGCTTCGCCTCGAGTACTCTCAGAGCTGGAGTATTTTTGCCCATTAGGCCGACATGACCTAACCAGCGCTGAACTATGTCAATAGCGTCGTATATCTCGTAGAGCTCATCGTTCTATCGACTGCGGTATACGCCGTTGCTACTGTGCAAAGAGCCATAACCGACTCTTCAGAGACTGTCATCGCCCATGCCTCGGCACCATAAAGCAGGAGGGGGATGATGAGTGATTTGTGGAATTTCTTTGAAATGCCGTACCACCGTTCCCTTATACCGAGTTAATGATTAGTGCTTTCAGAGAGAAGGTGTGCAAGTCGAATCCGTTTCTCTGTCGGTTGTGATACTAGGTTCTCAGTGGTACTTTGCTGTACAAAGGCTGGGTATCCTGGCTACAACAAGATAGTGGTCCGAGTCGATGTTAGACCTCGGAGCGTACGCACGTCTAAAACACTGGAGATTATGGAAGGGGTTTTAAGGGCCAGTGTTCCGGGTTAGTTTCATGTCTTTATGCTTTAGTGAACAACTCGTATAAGCTCTATCAATCTAGAATCCGATCCATGCAACTTATTTTCATATATTTGCTCCATACAACCTCAGCCGACAAATTAAAACAGAATTAATATTTTTTTGCTGGTGATGGGCGGCAAGTGACCTACACATTATCAAAACGGTCGCAACGGTATGTGCCACTTGCATATTATTAAAAGTTGGAATAATTCTTTTTACTGTCCAACTGTCCTCCCCCTGCGGGTAGGGGGGACCCCCTCAGGGTTCGGGGGGGAGACCGAATATATCGGCGGTAAGGCATGCCTGTCGTAAGAGGTGACTAAGATCCTGGCCGCCAGTCCAGAGTTGTGTGGAGACTCAACTGGTAGTAGCTTCGGTTACAAGATCAGACCAAAGACTTTAAGCTGGTACCACGGGGAGCAGAAGCCCTTGAAGGTAAATGTGGAGTTGCATTGCAACCTGGCGCCGTGCACATAGTCCGGTAGAGGTTTTAGATGGGCCTCGAACCCTATCAAGGTGGTTAGTGTGTCCATGTCACACTGCCGATTGGTACTGAAAATCCTTACCCAATTTTCAGGGGACGTTGTGCTTCTGAGCACCGTGGAGTTAAGCTTTCACGATCAGGATCCCACGTAAAACACACTACATTGTTGTTACCAACTGTCCATAAATTTATTCTTATAAGTATGGTCGTCAATCTGTTGCAACTTTCATTCCCTCATCTTCGTTGCCATGCTGAAATCATATCCTCTTTTATTTGCTCAATGGTGCTTTAGTTATTTATATACTTATTTACGATATATAATTTGATTCGTCTGAGATGACAAGTTTTAGTACGTATCTTAACTGATTTTCTACAGCTCCGGCCCTAAAATGTACTTTTGTGTAGCTCTTGTTATGTCATTTGCGCTATAGTCGTGTCTAGTCTTTGCAAGAGATTCCAGATTGTAAAACATTTTTCTAAAATGTCGATCAGATACACCCAACTAACGCTGTTGAAAGTCTTTCGAATGAATATGGTCATCAATAAAATTTTTCGTTCGCATTTGTTGCATCTACGCTGGGCGACTTCTATACTTGAAATGCTTCTAAAGTTGACCTGCCGAATCTAAAACGGTTTTGTCTTGAGAAGAGTTCTCGTCTTTGTTGGTAGCCGTTTCGAGTCTGGATTAAAGTAGCCTTTCACAAAGCTTTCGAATTGTGTTGGGCATTTGTAATAAACGGTATGCTAGAATATCTTTTTCAATTACTAATAAGGACAGGCCGTTGTTTTTTCGAAAGTTCTGTGAATATTCCAGCTGTGAGGCAGGCGTTTCACTTAATCAGAAGTACAGCCGCTCGTTTTACTGCGATTATTTTAAAGACTTCTGCGTGGATCCTATGCGTCACGGGAGATTTGTTAGTCTTGAGCTTGCCAGCGGTCAGTTGCAGCTCTTCCAGTGTGAACTGGGGAATTTATAGAAGTCGCTTAGCATGTTCTGACTATGATAAGGAATGAAAATATCTCCTTAAGGAGAAACAACTATGTGAATATCAAATTTTTTTTGCAGTTTTATCAACATAGAATATAGTTTGGTAGTATTCCGCTTCATTGACAGTCTTTGAATTGAAATGCAAACTCAATTAAATCGTTCCAATAACTTACAAGAGTGTGTCCTTTGGGACAAAGTACTTCTTTCTGATATCACATGATAATAGTTGAAAATTAATTTTTCATTCTCCATTTGATCCATTTAAAACAGTCTTTTTAACACAACTAAAAATAAATGATATTGGCTTCGAAAATTTCCACTTACCAACGGCCCTTGGCAACGATATACGGCAGCCGGTAAATGGTGCCTGCAATGCGCAACTCACCTGCTGCTTTATTGTTGTTGCGGAAAATTAATGGCAATTTAAACTTGCTCCGTCCCACTCTCAGTCGCATTTGAATGTAATCAATCGTGCGATTACAAGCATTTTTTATTGTAAACGAGTTGAAATGCCAGCGAAATAACGGCGCAGAAAAAAGGGTCAGCAAAGTCGACGATTTTCGTGACGCCGCCAACACTTTGAGCTGAGTTCCGTGAATACTCAGGGACTTCTGCAATTTTTCATATGCATGCATATGTGAAGGTATGCTGCCGTATATGTATGACGTCATGTTTTGCCTGCGGAAAATGTTAAAAATTCTTGCTGAAAAAAATTTAATTAGTTTCATTAGTGTTGACACATGCCTCGGGTGGAGTAAGTTCGCTCTACTTCTACTTTTTTATAGTTGTTGGTATTGGTTTTTGCGCTTTTGCTGTTGTCGCCAATACTTGACTAATATTTTAACAGTTATAACATACATACTCGTACATATGTAGTTGTATGCATGTATTTTCAATCAATGGCGAACCCGGGAACCATTTTGGCCATGACCGCTTGGTGTGGTCGGATTTTTAACTCTTCTGCTTTTGTAATAGTGAAATTTTTCGGGTGAAAAAACTAAATGCATATGTGTGGCAATGAACCAAAACCATTATGATATAGTACATTGGTGAATTGGACAGCTTTTTCACTAAGTTGAAAATTAGTTAGTTACATTTGAATAGCCAAATAACTCACTTGAATTGAAATAAGGGCTAGTCTATGTAATTCGTTTTAACTAGCAATTTTACTGCCGGAAGAAAAAATCTATTAGAGGAGCGAAAAATACTGACCAATGTGTATATGTAAAAGTACGAAAAATTAGTATAAGCTAGAAGCAATAGATTTCACAACCAAAATGGGAGGACGTTGAAGGAATAGATTTAAAAAATTGGGCATTAGGCGTGGTGCCACTATTAGGTGAAATCCTAAAACTCAGCGAAAATTCCATCAATTCCAAATTAGGTGCTGATATGTTTAGGTTATAATATGAAACTAGGTGAATTCGGAATACAACCACGTCATTTTTAATTCCATCTGTTGCTTCAACTTTATGGTAAAATAAGTAAATCAAGCTTTACTCTCACGGAATGCCATCTTTTATTCAAAAATAGTTGAAACTGGATATGTGGATGAGGTCAGTGTCTAAAGCTTATTATCGGTAAGAAGTCGATCGGGAAATATTTATGACATTCAGAGAAAATATTTAAATTACAATGGTGTGTCTGAATACTTGGATGTTTAATTTAGTGTGAACACCCCACTGAATTCAAATAGTACACTTACACTCGCGTTTAGTTCTATATGCAAGCGAAAATGCGATGGATCTCGGAGAGATTTAAACGATGCTCTATTTCATAATACAATTAAAAATTATTTTAGATAAGCGGATCGGGTTAAATAAAAGCGTGCGAGGCAGTGTCGTATTGATGAATACAATCGGCTCAGTTGTCCAAGCTAATGTAATGCAGTGAGCGGGATGGGTGTTGAAAACGGAATGTCTAATGTCGATTGTGTGATGAGTGTGTGACGAATTATGTCTGTTATCCCGTTGTTCATCTTTTTTGTTGAGTGGGTTGGTGTACAGGTGTGGTGAGTTTGTGTTGTCAACGGATGTGGTGTATTGAGTTGTGCTTTGATAGGGTGCGTAAGTCTTCGCGGGTAGAGTGGGAGTAGGCTTTTCTCATTTAAACAGTGCCCAGGTGTCAAGATCGAATAAAATTTGGTCAATATTCCCTCTAACTCCTATATATCGAATATAAGAATTCCGAGCTTTATACCGTATAGGTGTATCGCACAAACCGTAAAATATGTGAGCAATGTTTAATGAGAGTATTTTGTTATTTATTCTCTAGCTTAATGCGAAAAGACGATAAATCAGTAAACAAAATATGTACCTCCGCTGATTTTATCTCGAATATGTCGGCCATTATGGGTTATATGGGTTTGAAATTTCAAAAACTCGTTGTGTTAATTTTTTTTAATATATCTAGAATATTTTCGCAATCGCAAATATAGTACATTAGTGACCACGCAAAACTGACCCCTCAAAATTCTCGAGCATTGTGCATATTTACCTACATTTTATAGCGGTAGTTTTTGCGGTATAGAATTTTTTTTATTTAGAAATAAGTTAATCACATGCTATTAATCAAAAATATTAAAAACTAAAAACAGAACACATTCAGCTATAGACAAATCAATTGAATGATAGTGAGCTTTACAACATGAGCTGGAAATATAAGAGACTGATATGTGGCGAAAAAATGTCAAATTTTACTTTGTTTATTTAATTTTATTTACACTATATTTAAAAATAATATTTTGTTTTATTTTTTTTAATTGAAACGCGATGTTTAGTAGTTGAATCACTTTAAAAACAATAAAATCGGCCGCTTTTGTATAAGCACAGAAAAGCTAATTTTTGTGTTTACTCATTAAACGTAAAAACTAAAAAAAAAATAATAATTAGGTAATATAATTTAGTTTATTTATGCTTAATAAAAACATAAAAAACAAAATTGTAGAAAATCCGAAATGAACGAAAAAAATTTAAGAAAGTAAAGTGGTAAGTTTTGCGTGGCCAGGAGTGTACAATATTTTTTTTTTAATGAAAAAACACTTTATTTCTTGACATTGACTCCTCTTCAGTACCCCAGTGACAACAACATCGCTGATTATTATACATATGTATGTGTGTTTGCAGTTAATATTTTAATGAGAATAGTTGGCATATATGCAGATAAGAAATTAGCACCCTCAAATAGATCAATGAATATTCTTGAAAAATTATTGAAATCAGAATCCTATAAAATGATAGTGTACATAATACATATGTATATGTGGGACCGAAAGACGAACATAAGACGACAAGAAGTGGACGTAGCTTTCAACACTTACTACTGTTAAATGCGAAACTGCAAATCAGACGAACATAAAACGTAAGGACGAGGATAAGAACGAACGGCTGGTAGCGCATACCTCGAGAGCGGACAGTAATTTTATGGTCATCAAACCTAAAAGGCCATCTAACATACTTTGTAATAAATCTAATTTTAATTAAACCTAATTAAATAATTTAAAAGTAAACCGACTTTGATTTAATCCAAACCTACATGAATATTTGTATTAAAAATGCAGAATCTAAGTACATATGTATATAAATAAAAATGAATCGCCAAAATGTATGTATGCTCATAACTTTCATACGACTGAACCAAATTTGATAATTATTTTTTTTAAATGTTCGTTGAGGTTCAGGGATGGTTTCTGCGGAGAAAAAAATTCGAATGATTGCCGGAAAACCCCTAAAAACAGCCCTTTCCTTTTTCTCATACAAACGAATGAATGTTTGTTCGTTAATAACGCTAAGAGAACAGCTGAACCAATATTGATGAAATTGTATGAGGTTGTTCGTTGTGGATCGGGAAAGGTTTAGAAATAAAAAACCTGTATGTCTTTCATGAGTAAAAGTCGGAAAATTGAACAATTCCAAAAATTTTATTTTTTCCATACAAATTTTTTTACTCAATTATTTTATTTTGTTTTTCAATTATTTAAATCTTTCAAATTTGGCGTTAGCTTCTAAAATTTTTGAAAATTTTTCAGTGAAAATGTTATGTGTTTTTCACACAAAGTGATTAATTACAGATTGAAATTTTTCACGATGCCATGAAGAGGACGCGCTAATATCGGTCGGCGTTCTTTTTGGCGTCAACATACATTAGCAGCCCAAGGCACATGAACGAGTACTCCCAGGATGCGATGACATACGTGCGGTATTATGGGTCGCGATCAATCGAAAGCGGTCGTCACGATGTCACAGCAAGACTTTTCAAGCAACAGCTTCGATGGACATTTTCTTGAAGCAACGCATATATGGTGCTGTTAGATGCTAGATGTACTCAGTTGAGTGACAAAAGAGAGGTTTGCCGCACGCACACATTCTTCTTTGGATGATGGAAGGTGGTTACACCAGACCAAATTGATGAAATCATTTAATAATGCGGCAATTCCTGATGCAAAGAAAGACCCAGTGTTATACGAAGTGATGAAAACCAATAAGGTTCATGAACCTTGCGGACACCACAACCTCACTTCGGTTTGTATGTCTGTCAATAAATGCACGAAACAGTATCCACGTACTTTTCTTTCGGAAACACAAACTAGAAATGATGGATATTCACTCTATCGGCGTCGATCACCAGAGGACAATGGCAGAACATTTAGCATTCAATTTAGAGGCGTGAGTATCGAAGTTGACAAAACATGGATCGTACCATATTCGCCACTGTTGTCTAATTCACATTCAAAAGTCATGTCAATGTTGAGTATTGCAGTTTGGTGTAATAGATAAAATACGTTTGTAATTACGTCACCAAAGGACGCAACATGGCGGTTATTGGTCATGCACGATACGGTCGATACGTGACTGCAACAAAGCGCTTTGAAGGATATTTACTTTTGCAATTCATGAACGTTTTCCGACTATTGTGCGTCTCACAGTTATTTTGGAGAATGGCCAAAGAGTGTATTTCAACCCAGAGAATACAGTTTAGCCAGTGGAAACATCGCCAGCAACAAAATTAACATTGAAGAGTTCTTTCTCAACTTTCGTCAGTGATGCGTTTGTGAGAATATTGCTCTATGCGTAAATTCCTTGATATTATACATGGAATGCATCGTCGAATAGTTACGCAGAAAGCAAGGCCAACCAGTAGATTGGCATCCAGGTGTCTTATCAACTAATGCATTAGGATGAATTTACACAATTCACCCGAAAAAAAACGATTGTTTCTACCTTCGGTTGCTATTGTTTAATGTACGCCGTTCAACTTTATTTGAGTACTTTATTTGAGTTACTGTTCGATGTGTGCAAGTTTTGGAGAAGTAAGCCAGCAATTACAAATGCTGGAACACGTTAGTCACTGGAATGAAAATGAAGTTTGCATACTTTTCGATATAAACATCGACATTGTCAAAGACATTTTACATTTTATATTTAAAAATTGGAAATGGTACAATTTCGGTTGATACTTTCGGTGGTTCGATATCAATTCAATCTTCCCTTTATCAATTCACGAAAGATGAACTCATCACAAATGTTTGGACATTGGCAAAATTATCGTAACTACGATTTCTTATGTGCACGCGCAATGTTAGCTGCCAAAAATACCGATGTTGTTGACTTCAACTGGAATTGAAGGGAGACTTGCGCTCATATAAATCGATCGATCGTCTTGACTATGAAGACGATGCCGTGAATTATCCAGTGGTATTCCGAAATTCTTTGGACAGGCTTGGTATGCCACCGTATCATTTGCGTCTCAAAGTATGATCCGTCGTTATTATGTTTCCCAATCTTCATGCGCCGAAACTGTGTAATGGAAACCGACTGATTGTGACGCACCTATCGAATACAAAGGGACAGAATGCTTGATCCTACGAATTCTTTTGAGTTCTAACGATTTGCCATTTTCTCAGAAACGTATTCCGTTTCCGTTGAGATGACAGTCAACAGGACCTAAAGATAGTCCCAAAATGTGAGGCATAAATTTGGAAATGCTATGTTTTTTACACGGCCGTAGCGTGCTCACGAGTTGGAAAACCATCTTTTCTGTACACCGGAACAGAAACCGAAAAATATTGTTTATACAGCCGAGTTATATTGAAAAAAAAAAAATGAAATGATACATTTAACTTTCTTTTCATTTCAAACTATATAAAGCTGCGGCTAGCTGCCCCCCGCAGCCGTTGTCCTGTTTTGAATAAATAGTAATAATTCTACACTTTTTGCTCTTTAAATTTTTAAACGGTTCAAAGGATGATAAGGATTAAATCCAAACTATAAGTAAAGGAACTTTTATGGCGGTGGCATAAATATATATTTTTTAAAATGATAAAAACACTCATTGTGACAAAACTATTACTGTTAGATATATGCTGTTGCAACATTTTTCGTAGATAATTATACCATCTGAAAATGTGTAGTATATTATTTTAGTTTATAATCAATAGTTTTCGCTATGCACGCGATTTAAGAAAGTTTTTTGGTAATTTTTTCACACCTTCGGTTACATTATTGGAGTTTTAGTGTGGATCCCTAACTTTTTGAAAATTAAATATATCATATGTTCACCACAGATAGTGCAGCTTTCCAACAGGGAAAGCATTTTTTATATCGGTCAAAGCCTATTCAATGCAAATAACAAACAAATAAATCTTTACTCTTTATAATATTAGTATATTATATATCATTCTATTATCATTTATAAAATAAAACAAGAAAAACCTTTAATTTCGGCTGCACCGAAGCTAATATATCCTTCACAGGTGCATTTCTTTTAGTAACAATGTGTTCAGTTTATATGGAAGCTATATTCTAAATTAATCCGATCTGAACAATTTTTTGGGAGATTATATTTTTACCTTAAGTAGTAATCGATATTAATTTATTTAAGTATTTAAGTTTGTATGGCAGCTACATATATGTTATAATGGTCCATATCGGCAGTTCCGACAAATGAGCAGCTTGAAGAGAAAATGACGTTTGCAAAATTTCAAAACAATATCTTAAAAATTGAGGGACTAGTTCGTATATAAACAGACGGACATCACTAAATCGACTCAGCTCAACATACAGATCATTTATATATATATATTTTATAGGGCCACCGACGCTTCCTTGTGGTTGCGACAAACTTCCTGACAAACTTAATATACCCTGTTGAGGGTATAAAAAAAATTGATTAAAATTGGAATTTTTTAATCATATTAAAGAAATTCATTAATTTTTCAATCGACTGCTTAAGTACTCACCATATTACTCAATCGTCTAAGAATTAAGCATGACACAAAAAAATATTTGGATACCATTTAAATGATATTGGATAAAAACGAAGCTCGAAAATATCACAGGCCTATTTTCATCTACGGATCGAATAAATATTTCTGATATCTAGCATGATTGTAAGCATTTTATGCAATAAGATGGATCGTTATCGAAAACAGAGTGCTCTTTCTTTTCAATTTTATTAACGTAACGCATATATTGTCTTATAGAGTGTACAACTGCTGGCGTACGTCGATGACATATATATCATTGGCCATAACAACTGCGCCATTAGTTCTGCTTCCTCAAGGTTGTATCTGTTTGTTAACGAGGACAAGATGAAAACCTCCTGTAAACCAACAAACAGTCATCGCATTCGCGCCTTGGTTCCCACATCACCGTTTGCGGTCATAACTTCGGTGACGTAGATAAATTCATCTATCTTGGAACGAGTATTAACACTAACAACAATGCCAGCCTTGAAATGCAACGCATAATAACTCTTGGCAACAGGTGCTTCTTCCGATGAAAATACCCCTTTGAGAATATTCGATGAGGAAGACCGCCATTTGTTAGAAAGACCAAGTGCAGGAGACCTGGCTACACTTGGAATCTCTAATTGGCGCTAAACAGCAAACAGGAATAAAAAATAATAACCCATATATTGGCTGATATATGTGGTATAAAGTCAGCTATTAGATATTATGGGGCTAAGGAAAGTATGTCACCGATTCAACCCATTTTGAAATATAGATAAAATATTATTAGTGAAGGACTCTCTCAGAATTTCTTTTATACGTCTTAGATGTTTTCGGCAAAAAGTCAGCAATAGGTGTTAAATCCACTTTTTTGGTGTCCCGATATATTCATTGTTGCTTGATTTGTAAAATAGAAAGTAAAAAAATCAGTTCGAATTTAAGGTTGTTGTGCCCAAAAAATAAGGTGACATTTGAAATTAAACTGCGCGCGTCGAAGGATTTGGAGAATTACTTTTTTTAGGCTGGTAAATTTCATGTCAAAATATTCATTAGTGTTTGGGATACGTGAGTTTTTCTTTTTTTTGCGTTGTCGAAATTTGTTGAGCAAAGAATTTGCATTAAATTTTGTTTATGGAATCAATTTTCTGCTGCGGATACGTTGAGGATGGTGCAGAAAGCCTTTGGTGATGAGGCTGTGTGGTATAGTGAGTTCCAAGCCGGCCGTGAACGTGTCGAAGACGAAGAGCGTCCAGGGCGACCATCAGCCTCAACCGACGAAGCTCACGTTCTACAAATCAAAGGTTTGGTATTGAAAAACCGTCGACTAACAATAAGAGAGCTTGCTGATGAAGCTGGCATATCGAAAGGTTCATCCAATACCATTTTGTAGGATGTTTTGGGCCTCAAGCGCGTCGAATCTCGAGTGGTACCGAAAACATTGAATTTTTTGGAAAAAAGGCGTCGCGTTGAAGTGTGTGAAACGGTGCTTTCCGACTACCAGGGTGTCATGAAATGCATTATAACTGGCGATGAGACTTGGATCTATGCTTACGACCCCGAAACAACCGATCAATCGAGCGAATATCGTGCCAAAAGAGAGCCGAGACCAAAAAAATCGCGCCAAAGTCGCTCAAAAATCAAGGTCATGTTGACTATTTTCTTCGATTATCATGGTGTTGTGCATTATGAATTCCTTCCAACCGGTCAAAGAGTCAACAAGGAATATTATTTGAATGTTATGCGTCGTTTGCGTAACGCTATCTGCCTAAAAAGGCCGGAATTATGGAAAGACAATTCTTGGTTTTTACACCACGATAATGCACCATCCCATACTGCCCTCGTAATTCGTGATCATTTCGCCAAAAACTCAACCCATATCGTTCCGCAGCGAAGACGGAACTGAAGGCCATCCCGGAAAGTGTATACAACCACTGTTTCGAAGATTGGCAAATCCGTTGGCATAAGTGCATTGCATCGGGAGGGAATTACTTTAAAGGGGATGAAATTGATTTGGAAGAGTAAATAAAGAATTTTGAAAATAAATACAATGTCACCTTTTTTTTCTGCACAGTAGTATATGTAAAACCGTATATCAATCTCGATTAGTTTTAGGACATAAACAACCGTTAGGTGAACAAAACTAATATGCTTTGTAGCAACTCTTGCAGGAAAATGTATACCTTCAGATATTAGCAATACATTTTGGTACAATAAATTTGATACGAGAAAAGATCCGATTGATCCGAACTATAACACAA
>CM050323.1:44419630-44440150 GCA_027475135.1 Bactrocera correcta
GCTTTCAGCTAACGAAATTTTTAATTTTCATAATGTGTAACTTCATATCGAATGGTCATGCGCTAAATTAGCTATTATTTGCTGCGCTCCATTTTTCCGGCAGTTTTCCACTGTTGGCGCCCTTTCAATATTTAATTGTTTCTATGTCCGGTAATTATTCTTTTTATTGCTTGATGATTTTATGGTAGGACGGGCCTACACACTTACACATGTAGTCCAATGTCTCGGACAACATGTGGCTTTCACTTTTACGCTATATTTATTATAATCATGCAGTGAAACAATTGTCGAAGTTAAAAAATGCGCGTTGCACAATTTTATCCAAAAAAAAAAAACTGGATTATCCTAAAGGCTCCTGCCATATTGGCTCCCTCCGTTACTTTTGTAAGCCACAATCAAAATTATTACATTTTAATTGTCGGTTTTGTATCCATTTCCTCTTGCATAAGTCGTCTATCACTATTGAGACACAACTCTGTTTAGTCTATATCTCACCATATGTTTCTGAGCCAATCCTCTACAGCTCGCGAGTACTCTACTTCTGTCATATTTATGGTTTATTATATTGATTGCTGTTATTTATTAATTATTTTTCTCTCATTCTGTATCTTTTCAGCGCTATTTGGTGACTATGGCAATATTGGACGCATTCGTCGACGCCATCATCCGCGCGGCACGAAGCGTGGTCGGCCACGTGGCAGCACAAGGCGTGGCGGCGGCAATGGCTCTATGGGACGTTCGATTTCATCACCGGGTAATGCAAATGTAACAATGCCCGGTACGCCAGGTGGAGAAGGTGGGTTATGGTCATTAAGAAAATGTAAATTTACGAATCGAAATGAAAACAAATATGAAAAGGAAACATTTACCAAAGCGAATCGAAGTCTCAAATATTAATTTGCTAAACATCATGTAATGAGTTTTAAGCCGGATCGGTGTTGATCCGAAGCTGATTGGTTTTTGTCATCGAAGCTGCTTCGATTTTAACGTTTTTTAGCTTTGTCTCGGAAGCCACAACCTCGACGGACCACGATCATTCAATGACATAACCTACAAAACTATAGCGTTGTAGGGATAGAATTCCTTTTATGATGGTTTATGATTTAAGGGTTTCTTTTAGCATTCAGATATGATAAGGATTGATAGAATACAAAAGCAAAAGCTTCACGAAGAATCAATTCAGAATGCGACGGTTCATTATCGTGGGGCAAAAGCCAAGAGTTGTCCGCCTATAATTCCGGCTTATTTTTACGAATAGCTTTGCTCAAACGACGAATTGACAGTATTCCTTGTTGACAGTTTGACCGGTCGGACGGATTTCGGAATGCACCACACCTCGATTACCGAAGAAAACTGTCAACATAACCTATATTTTTACGTGGTTTTTTTCGGCTTCGACTCACCTTTGCCACAATAGTCGGCCGATTGAACTTCTGTTTCCAGGTCATGAGTATAGATCCAAGACTCATCGCCAGTAATAATACGTTTCATGAGACTAGGGTAGTCGGACAGCATTGTTTCACAGATGTTAACGTAACGCTGTTTTAAAAAAAAAAAAAAAAAATGGTGATTTTGGAAACAATCGAACTTTCACTTTTCAACAGCCCAAATGATTTTTGAAAATATTTTTCATTTATCTTTCCGTTATTTCAACGACGCCAGTAAGATCTCTCACTGTTGATCGTCGTTTCTCAAGCACCAATTCCTTCATTTTATAGACTTGCTGATCATCAGTGGATTTTGAATGCCATCCTTGATTGATTGTACAGAGCGCCTATTCATTGAATGGCCGTAACACAAAAACTGTTTGAGATATCGATTTAGATCTAGATATATACTTACGTTACTTGCTTGATGAGAAGGTCAGGGAGTTATTGAGCTTTAGCTAACTAACTTTCTAAGTTAGAATATATTTTCCTGAAGGCTGTAATGTACCCATCGTACTTCTACGATTGCTTGAATGTAACACTCTTGTTTGCTCTGCCATAATTGCCCGCCACTTCAAGCTAATCTCTCTCAAAATCACGTTTTACACCGCTCTTATCTTTTGGCACGTCCGAAATTAATTAAACTGCCTGTTTTTTAGGATATTGAAATGTGCTTGTGGTTTTTATAAAATTCTTGAACCCTCTCTTTCCTATACCACTTCCGTTATACTTATATATTTTAATCCTTACTTCCCTTTGCTTTGAAAAATGTGGTTTCGTTCCAGCGCTTCCGCTGCTCCTTTGCATGCCCGCTTCACCGCGCTTTGGTTGTACTTAAGTACGCGCCTAAGTGGCACTTAAGCTAATGAGTCACACTCAAACACTCGCGAATGAAGGCGGGGAGGGGGATAATGCTGTCAGAAAAAAATGAAATGTTTAATAGACTGTAATAAGTGTGAGTATTGAATGCGCGCCAGCAGGCAGTGGTTAGATATCAAGTTTAAAGAGGGCGAGCGGCTCAAAACGTGACATATTTTACAGTTATTTTGTGTACTCACACTTGCCGCATATCTGATATGCCTTTGGGGTATATTATTACAATCTGATGACTACCCTTTCCCTTATCGGGCGGAGTCAAAGCAAATATTTTCTTTTAGATTTTTGATATGCTGCAATCAATGACATTACAAAAGTGATATAATTGAAATTGTTATTGTATTATCAAATATGTGCAAGAATATGGAATAAAATATAGTATTTTAAATAACTTCCTTTAAGTACTCAACTTGCTTGTCCTTGGCTTGCTCCAAGGTATATCCGGGCAACAGAGTGCAGACTGAGGTGGATAATTGGTCTAACCGGCTTTGCGTGCCATTTTTGGCCCGAAAATACAATTTACTGTGGGCAGTGAGTCATTGAAGAGTCACGGATTGCCCCATCATACTTAAACCACATTCTCTGCATCTAAAATCTTACCGGTTCACATATCTATTTGATGAGAGGAAGTTGTCAAAGAAAATTATTTTGAGGCTTAAAATGTTATGCCAAATAAAAATATAAAATCATTAAAAACAAGAAAAAACGTTAACTTTGATTGCACCGAAGCTAAATACCTGTCACAGGTGCATTTCTGTTAGTAACTATGTGTCCAGTTTCTATGGAAGCTATATGCTATAATAACCCGTTCTGAACAAGTTTTTTAGAGATAACATTGTTGCCTTAGAAAATAATATATACCAAATTTCGTGACTATATATTGTCAAATGTGAAAGTTTTCCATATAAGAACTTGATTCCGAACGTTCAGTTTATATGGCAGCTATATGTTATAGTGGTCCGATATCGGCCGTTCCGACAAATGAGCAGCTTCTTGAAGAGAAAATGAAGTTTGCAAAATTTCAAAAGGATATCTTAAAAACTGAGGGACTTCTCCTTCTTCTTTACTGGCGTAGACACCGCTTACGCGATTATAGCCGAGTCAACAACAGCTGGCTGTTTCTTTCCTTTCCTTTGGGGGTGTTTTTTTACGTGGCGGGTCCCAAACCCAGCGCACAACCCTATGCAGGGGTAAATATACAGACAGACGGACGGACGGACAGACAGACGGACATGGCTAAATCGACTCAGCTCAACATACTGATCATTTTTATATATACTTTATAGAGTCTCCGACGCTTACTTCTGGGTGTTACAACATCGTGACAAACTTAATGTAACCTGTAGAGGGTATACAAATTGTTTTATCAACAGTTGATCTAGTGCCGAGCTTTTTTCGAACTACAGTTAATTGAATATAAGTGTTAAAATGAATAGTTAATTGTTTATAAAAAAAAGTTGTTACAAAAAATCTTTTGATCAGTAAAAATTTTCCAAAAATATCATTGAATAGCTACAAAGCGATTTTCAAACCGCATTTTTAGTTGCAGCTGAAGCTAGTTACCTGCTCCCGAAGGTTCCAAGGCGTCGCATAACTCTTTTGTAATTATCGGATAACACGAAAAGTATTTGTCGGATTTACATTAAATTTTCAGAGAATATTCCGAGATATTATACTAACAAATAGAATCGGAAATATATATTGCGACAAAAAAGTACCCAGGATAATCATCAATATTTATTTTGTCGCCCTCAAAGTAATACAATTTCCGTAGGTACTTTTTGGGAAGGCTTTCCGCTCCTTCGGCGCATTTGATTTTATCTCTTCGATCGATTGAAAGCGGGTTTCAATAAACAGCATATTTAGTTTGGGTAACAAGGAAATATTACACGAATCCAAATCTGGTGAATATGATGGTTGATCGATGGTATTCATTGCATTTTTTGTCCCATCGTAGGCATGGTGACAACTTCTATATTATTTCAAGGCACGATTTAAATCTATTTCATAATTTAAAAATAGGAAAATCGCTAGCCTTTATGCTCAACATTCGCCTCAAATCACGTCCAGTAAAATCTATTAAGCATTGCGACATGTTAAGCGCTCGAGCAACGCGGCATTCAGCCATTTACACGTCACTACGTAGTAGCGCCGATTTCGCCAGCGTTCAACGCTTGACATGTGGCACATGCCACTCCTCGCCATTGGGATTGCTACGTAGTAGCTAATTTCGTATGCAGACACACTCGTTGGCGCACTTCCGCTTTCTTCCACACGTGATTTGTCGCAGGCGGTGTCCACACGGCCAGTCGCCGGCGGCGGCAACATCATTAGCGGCGCTTTTGTCAAACACCCGTCGGCGTCCAGACGTGGTCCCCTATTTACATATGGAATGTCCGTACGCAAACGCGAACCATTTTACCAACTTCTGCTCAAATTATGCCGTGACGCAACCTGGATTAACCAGCAACAACATGCCTATCGGTGATTTTACGTAATTTTCGGTGGAAAAACCTTGAAATCAATGCCGCGGTGATTCCAGCTCCCGTCCAACAAGCAGCAGAGTCATGCACATGTATGTAAATACATACAAATACAATTGTAATTGCAGTCCTGCACGTAGCGCGTAGGGGGAAGCGCTGCCAGCGCCGTTTAACGCATAAGCCGCTTAGTGCAATTAGCATTGTTGTAAGCGCATTGTCGGCTTGTTGCATTGTGGTACGTGCCACTGGGCCAATAGCAGCGGATATTAATGTGAAATATTCAGTATTTGCGAAAGGGATATCGATACAGGCGCGTTTACGCGAGCGCAGCATAGCTAATCTCCTTCGCTGTGTAAGAGCCATAATGGAACTTCGAATTTGTGCAAATACGCGCTTTACAGCAAATATGTATAATAAATTCCTTAGAAAAAATCATAATTTTTCAGTTTCATCTAAAAAATGCTCCGTGACTATACTTTCTCTACTCTCTTCCTAACAGATGGCGCGCACTCAACAACACTCACGAATTTGGGCGCTGCCGAAACCAGCTTCACCTCCACCGTACCAACGCCGGTTAAACGCGGTCCTGGACGTCCACGTCTCAAGACAGCCGGCCCAACATATACGGGTACACGCGGCGCCCCACGCACACGCAAGCCCATCGGTCCGTTGGTCGTTCCGCTCGGCCACAGTCCCGGCGCCACGCCAATGACACGCAGCCCGGCTGTTAGCCGCGCACCTAGTCCCAGCTTTTCGGAGCGCAGCAGCTACAGCGCCACAGGTGCTGGCATTAGCACGTCGCAAGCTAGCGGTAGCAGTGGCGCAACTAACAAGGATGTGGGCAGTAGCTGAGCACCGGCTCTCAACTAGTTTCATTTATATTAAGAAGTTTATTTAACGAACAACTAATTAATTTATTACACACACACACATACACTCAAACACTTACATAAAACAATTTTTTATTTTACATTTTATATATTTTTTGCTGATACTTGGAATTTCGCAAACTATTGTGCTTTTATTAACTTAAGTCCAACAGTGTTCATTACGCATTATTCACTAATTAAGAAAAAATTTAAAAAAATATTTACATTAATGTATTAATAGAATTTTAAGAAGCATTGTTAAAAATATTGAGCAATTGCATGTCAAAAAAATTAAAAACAAAATCTTATTTTGGCAAAAAAATTTTTATCATCTAAAAAGACTTTTATTTTGTTAAACAGTGTATTTGCTTTTAGGCTTTTAAAGCTGTACATTTTAGCAGCGCATTTTCTAATTATTGTATTAATTTTTTTTTTTCAAATGCGTATTCAATATTATTGCTGAATGTAAGAACTAAAAAAAATTAAATAAATAAATAAAAAATTTAATTAAATAAAAAATTCTAAAAGTGTATACACTTTATACACAGTAACTCACACAATATTTTCACGCTAGACGAGCTCTTCTTATACTTTTTGGCATTTTTCCTCACATATATTTTTGCTAACAGGTTTTAGGTTATGTTAAAGTTAATTTTAAAATTTTGTTTAAAAAAATGTTATCAATAAGCAATAATTTATAGGCAGAAAAAATTAAAAAATGTACTCAGTCAAAAATCAACTAAAAATATGCGACTTTTTTCTCATTTTGTTTATTAAAATTGCATTTGCGAAATGTTATCGATAGAAGAAATCGAAAGGAAAAATATATTAAAAAAAAATTAATCAAAAAAAAAAAAAATAAACACTGTAAACACACGCCCACACACAGCCAATGAAGAAATATTTGTTTATCCTTAATTAAAATATTAAATAAATAAATTGCTCACCCTAATAAAATAAGAAAGCGAAAGTCAAATTTACTTATTATTTCTGCTCGGAAATGAATGGTATGAAAGCAGCGTAGATATGTACATATCGTCACCTAAATTCCTAGGGTAAATGATATTTAAAAAAAAATATATATTTTGCTAAGTTGGTATGACTGTCCTCAATTACTATGCCAAAGGTGAGCGCGAGCTGTCAAATAATTTGTTTTTTTTTTTTTTTTTTTTTTTTTTTGTTTGCAGCTGCTTAAGTCGGTACACCTCAGTAGTACGTTGTGAATTTGTCTCAAATTTTGTATTTCTAACCAAATTTCGTTGCGAATGTTGAAGAAGGCTTACGGTGATTCAGTTTCATCAAAAACCCAATCTTACGAATGGTACAAAATCTTCAAAAACGGACAAGAGATTGTTCAAAGACAAGCCTCGTTATGGACGACCTTCGACAGATAGAGAGTTCGACATCTCACGCGAGTCAGTTCGACTGATTTTGGTGGATATTTCTAGTATGAAAGGCATTCTTGTACGACTCGTCCCGATAAAGCAGATTATTTTTTTCAGAAACAGCTACGATTGTGACCGAATTTAAAGCGAAAAACGCAATGAATACCCTCGACTGTGTGATTTTTCTTCCAATCTAAAATTGTCGCTTCATGGAGCACGTTTTCAGTCGATCGAAGAAATAAAATAAAATTCGCTGAAAGAGCTGAAAACCATCCCAAAAGTGCTTATGAAAAATTTCGAGGACAGAAAAAATTCTTGTAATGTACATACATACATCTGTTACATGGGTTTCCTCAAACATAATACTGTGATTGCTTTATATTTAGCTAGACAGCCAGCAATTGTTCGTGAGCTCAAACACCTTAATGTGAATAAAGTTTTTGTTTATCGCACCATCACTCGTTACAATGATACTGGTAGCATCGTAAAACGCCATGGAGGTGGTCATCAAAAGACTACAACGTGAGATGGTTCGGAAAGTGAAGAAGCGACTTGAGTGAAATTCACGAAGAAGTGCCAATCAAATGGCTAAAGAACTGAAAATATCCTACCGCAGCATCCAACGCATATTGAAAAATGAGCTCAAGGACAAGGTTTACAAGTTCCAAAAGGTCCGTGATCTCACACCGAAGCATCAACAAGTAAGATTTGAGAGAGCGAAGGAGTTGCTTCGCTTGGCCGATAGCGGTCAAATTCCGAACATTATGTTTTCTGACGAAAAAATGTTTGGAATTGAGCAATTCGTAAACTCTCAAAACGATAGGGTTTACTTGACCGACCGTTCATACGAGAATCTAAGCCATCGGTTGGCCACCAGGAGGCAGCACCCGCCACAATAATGGTTTGGACCGCTGTCACCGCAGATGGGCGCTGTCCAATTGTTTTCATCGAGCCTGGCGTCAAAGTAAATTCGACATATTATCGGGAAAGTGTTCTGGAGGCTGCTTTGAAGCCGTGGGCAAACAAGCATTTCGGTTGCAAGCCATGGACGTTTCAATAAGACTCAGCACCGTCTAACAAAGCGCGAGTGAACCAAGAATGGCTGAAAAACAACGTTCCGAACTTCACTACGACCACACAATGACTCTCCAATTCACCTCGAATCCAATGGATTATTTTCTCTGGGTCATTTTGGAGAGCAAGGTGCGAAGTAAAAAGTACACCATTCTCGAGATGCTGAGGAAAGCCACTGTCCGTGAGGGGGAGATTCGTTTTTTGGCCGTCTAAAGGCCATTGTTAAAGCAAAAAGCGGTCATATCGAGCAAAATTAAATAAATAAAAATAATTTTCCAACCAGAACTTAGGGCTTTTATAATTGGTTACACTTCGAGGGCCGGACCCTGTATAGTGTCATCTTAGCTGAAAAAATATGTGTTTTAGTTAAAACCTTAACTTAAAACTTGGACGAAAGAAAGAAAAACTGATATTATGATTTTTGGCAGACATTATTAAAATTTCAGCGACAATTTCGCTACATTTTTTTTTTTTTTTTCAAATAGTTGTAATCGAAGAAAATCTTAGGACAAGTCTTTAAGAACTGTATCTAAAAGACCTGTGTAAAATTTCATGAAGATCGGTTGAGTAGTTCTCGAGAAATCTTGGCAATCGACTTCAAAAACATAGGTTCGAGAAAAACGAGTTTAAATATTTGAGTGACAATAAAAGAAAGATAAATGTACAAGTCTCCAAGGCTGTACCTCCAAAACTGTTCAAGGGGGTGTCGTAGAAACCCGTAAACCCATGTAACCCCTTAAACAACCATAAGAGGGGCATTTATAAAATGTTTCTCTGCACACGAATTTTCGGCTTTGATGTGGTTCACAGAAAACCTGAACGCCGTTAGAATAATAAAATTGTATAAAAAGGGTTTACTGAAGTCAATTAAAATGCTGATTGAATAAAGGAAGAGGAAATGATCGAAAACATAGCAACAGACTCTGTACTCAATGGAAATATTGGCTTCCACAGTCATCTGAAGCCAATCCAATAGAATTTTTGGGCCTTTAGTAAAAGCCAAAATAGAAAACATTTAACGTCAACTAAAGGTAAGAACGAGAATTATACCGAAATTCCTCTAATAACTAACGATGTGGTTAGTGCAGAAATAAAAAAACTGAAGTCTAAAAAATCGCCTGTGTTTGACCTTATTACCAGAGAAATACTAAAACAGCTTCCTCACAACGTTATATTGTATGTAAAAATACTGCTATAATGAATGCTACTATAAATCTTCAATACGTGTCTATTTATTGGAAAACTGCTTCAATAAACCTGGTAAGCCAGCGCATGAAATTACTTCGTATCGGCCCATATCTCTCCTGTCAATACTCTTAAAACTTTTGGAAAACTGCTTGCTGTGCGTACTAATTGAAGAGAGTTAGCATCAGTTTTCTTTCGAAAAAAAAAAAAATAGAATAACTGGAGTCATTGAAAATGAAGACAGGGCTCTTGTCGCTCGAAGTAAATGAAAAGAAAGGCTAAACGTCAAAACCTCCTGAGCTTTGACAATTGATAGAGCTCAGGAGGTTTTGCCGTTTAGCAATTGCTCTCTCACTTCTAATGAGAGATGAGTTGGACATCTCTTTATCTTTGATATATGCTTGTTTATCTGAAGTACATAAAGTGCATTCAGCGATTTTTATGATGAGTGAAATTATTCAACAAAAAATGTCCATTAAATTTTGTTTGCGGAATCTAATTTCTGGTACTACAAAGTTCAAAATGTTAAAAAAGCCTTCGGAGGTAATTGTTCGTGGCGGGCAAGTGTTTCAGATTATTCAAAGTGGGTGGAGAACGCGTTGATGACGAACAACGTCCAAGAACATCAACTGATGATGAACACTTCAATAAAATAAATTAATTGGTGCTCGCGATTAGAAAATTAATAGTCAGAGATGTTACTGGCATTGTAAGAATATTAGTAGAATCAGTGAAAACCATTTTGAGAGATCATTTGGATCTAATAATAGTGAAAGTGCAGGGAATTTGAAGAATAAATTAATTGTTTTAAAATTAAGAACACACGCTTGCTATTTTTGATATTAGCTTTCTGTCGCATGTTTAATCAGCATAAGCCGACAGTGCGTAATTGGTATAAAACCACTTTAAGAAATTGGTAAATGCTGTTCTATGACCGTTCCAAACACTTCAGCATAAAATCCATTGTTTTGAAAATGAAAAAAGAATACATACTTTGACGGATTCACCTTGTAATACAAATTATTATTATTTCAATATAAATTTGCTAAACATAAATTATTTTGCCGAAACGAAAATATCTTTCGGAACTTAACTTGAATAAAAATAATCAGGAAAAAATGTATTTCCAAAATATGTCTTAAAATATTTCAATTTTATATCAAATCCCTTTAATCAACGCATCTCTCTACAGATCCCAAAAAATCTCGCTTTTTTCCGAAAGAGTATATTTATATGGCCCTTTTACCGTGTCTATTGACCAGGTGCTTTCCAAGATAAACAGGACTTTTCGAATCTAGCGCAGTTTCGAAAGATGTGATTATATAGCTCGCCGTTTGTTAAATTTAGTTTGAATGTAAAAACATTTGCAAACGCCTGGAATCAGCTCAGAAGATTATGAAATAAAGCAAGCAATCGGATATCGCATGAACACTACTTAAAACTAGATCCACATAAGGACACCTGCTCGAAGCAGCAGCACAGCGTTCTTCATACTTAGTACCTTATCTTATCTAGTACGATCTTAATACTGAGCAGTTGAAAACTCTGCTTATGTCAATATGATTTCAACATACCGAACGTATTGCTCCCGCAACTCTCTTATCTTACTTATGTTGAATTTGGTATGTTCGGACCCTGTTACCTCGCTGGTGCAACAGGTTTCCAGGAACTGCATTTGACGATAGGTATAGCAAGATTTAAGTAGCTGCTACAAAAACAAAACAGTATACATAGTACTAACGAGTATAGAATCGGGATTCTGTAAACACAACATATTTCGTTTTTTATCCGATAAAATAATGTCAACTCCAAGTTATTTCCCAAAACAATTTTGAAAATTATGTGTACTACGAGGGCTGCTATATATTTCTGGCCTAAGCAACACTAAGAGTTGCCAGGTGCAATCTGACATTTGCATTGGAAAGTTTGACATTTTTTAGCATAACATCACTCAGAACGTTCTGTCATTTAATCGTGAATTATTTTATTTACAGGGAATTAAAAAATTCATCTCGGCTAAAAAATGGAATTAACACGTGAACATTTTCGTGCGATCATTTTTCACAACTTTCGACGTGGATTATCACGACAAGAGTGCATCGATGAACTAAAATCTTTGTATGGCTATGAAGCACCATCCTATAGCACTGTGAAAAACTGGTACAACGAATACAATCGTGGCCGACGCTCGCCCAAAGACGAATTCCATGAAGGTCGTCCAAAAACAGCCGTTGTGTCAGAAAACATCGATGTCGTATGTGAACTGATAATGCAAGACCGTCATGTAACATACCTTCAGATAGAGGCATGCCTATGCATTTCTCCCACCAGCATACATATGTACATTCGATATTGCATGAACACTTGGCCGTAAAAAGGGTTTGTTCTCGTTGGATCCCGCACAATTTGACAATCTCTCAAAAAAAGGCTCGTGTGGATTGGTGTAAAGAAATGCTGAAAAAATACGATCGCTGTGCTTCGAAAGACGTCTATAAGATCACATAAGGTCACAGGTAACGAATCATAGATCTATGCGTATGAGCCCGAAACAAAACAGCAATCGACCGTGTGGGTCTTCCAAGACGAGCCAAATCCAACGAAAGTTGTTCGTGGAAAAAGCACTTCGAAGCAAATGGTCGCCTGTTTCTTCGGCAAAACTTGTCATGTGGCGACTGTTCCGCTTGAGCAACGTAGGGCGGTCGATTCTGAGTGATACACCACCATTTGTTTGCCTGAAGTTTTCGGAGAAATTCGAAAAACGAACCATGTGCACCATGACATTGCGAGCTCTCACACATCGGCTCAAACAAGCGCCTTTTTGACCGGCCAAAACGTCGAATTGATGGGTCATCCGCCGTAAAGCCCTGACTTGGCACCCAATGACTTTTTTTTATTCCCACACATCAAGAAAATAATGCGTGCTCAACGATTTTCGTCGCCAGAAGATGCTGTTGAAGCATTCAAAAACCATGTTTTGGAGGTATCTCAATCGCAGTGGAAAAAGTGCTTCGAAAATTGGTGTATAAATCTTGATGGAGAATATTTTGAAAAATAATAAAACCATTTTCGTTGATAAATATACCTATTTTCATTATTAGGCCAGAAATATGCAACAAAAGCTCTACAGGTGAATTCATTCTATAATCAAAGCAACGACAGCTCAGTCAAAATGTTCCCGTTAGATTGGCAGAGGAAAGTGAAGCTCGTAACAGTTCATAAAAATGTTAGAATTATCGAAACGAAGAACATAAAATGTATATGTTTCCTTACTTGTATGCAAATGTAAATATGTGTGCGTGTATGTATGTATGTATGTGGGAAGACAGAACACTGTTTGTGCAGCTTGTATATGGTGATCTTAACAAGTGCATTGCCAATAAAGCGTACAATAACAGCAACAAGCATTATAGATGAAATATGTGGAATTAACCAATAAAACCGTTACGTGCAACAGCAGATTGCCACTCTAGCGCTTGTCTTGTGCGCTGCATTGCTGACATGCCAGTGATTTCGCACCGCTGAAGACACTCGGCTGGCACACACACACACGCACACACGCTACCGCATTGATTTGCCTGCCACTCAGCTTCATTGTTGCAACATGCAACATGCCAACATTTTCGCGCATTTAATTGAAAGTTTTGTTAATATTTTGCCGATTTGTGTTATTATTGAGCGCGATATGCGGTGCCTACAAACACACATATACACATGTACTTGGGCCTCTCGCTCGCTGCAAGCGCTGCCGGTGCGCCACTTTGCCACTTTGGTCGCCGCCAGGCGCAAACGCATTAAAAGCGACAATCCGCGTCTGATTTTAATTGAATTTGAATTTTTAATTGATATGACAAGGAGCCGCGCGTCCAGCGCTGAGAGCCAGAGCGCCGCAGAGCCGCTAACAGCTGTTCGGACGGTTTGTTTTGGTCGTTGTTGGCACTTTGATCGCTGTTACTGTCCGTTTTACCGTTTCTATTGCCACTATGCGTGTTTACAGGCATCTCCGCACATTGCGGCAATCGCGAAATTGGCAGTCACATAAATTTTTGGAAATATGAGTTGCGGCGAGTGGATTTCGAGGCTCGTTAAATACGCAAATATTTGATTGTCTTTTTATGCTCCGTATTTTTGATTAAACGTACATAAATGCATATTTGTTTGACACTTGACAGCTAATCCGCTGATTATCAATGCTGCTTGATGAGTGTTTCGTAACTTGTAAGCCGTTAAAATTTCGAATTGTGCCGATCTAAATATTTGTTCGAGCGATTTCGAAAACAAATTGTTGCGAAACAAAAAAGTGAAAGTGTTTTAGCTTTTTTTTAATTTGTGCCAAAACCATTCCAATAAATTTGGTCCAATAAAAGCATCAATTGAAGTCAGTTTATTCTTTCAAACCCAAATGATTCTAAGACATACAGGTTATTTCATTCCAAAACCGTTCTATGATCCTATGACATAATTTTACCCCTTTAAGCTAGAAGATCTAGGAGGTCTAACTATGGTTTTTAAGTATCAAAAACCCATACTTCTAAACAAGTAAGGACGAGCTAAGTTAGGCTGCAACTGAAGTCATAGACTCAGTTATTTTCATTAGTAAATTTGGCTTCGTTTCAGAAATATTTGTTTTAAAATAAAGTTAAATAACTCAGGTGAGATGTGATTTAAGTCAGCCGAAACTGATAAATTAAAAAAAGTCAATAATGGCTGATCCAAGTAATGGTACATTTTTCAATAACCTGTTTTTGATAAAACACGTGTGAGTCATGTCAAACTGTCATTTAATTTTTTTCAGTTTTTGTTGGCTTTTCATCATTGAAATACTTACACCTGAGTAACATTTACAAATCTTTCAACTTTATTATGAAAGTTCACGTTCTGTAAAGAATGTGTTTCGCGAGCTGCGCTCAACTTACGAGGGCTGCTATATATATTTCTGGCCTAATAATTAAAATAGGAATATTTATCAACGAAAATAGTTTTATTGTTTTTCAAAATATTCTCCATCAAGATTTATACAATTTTGCATGCGCTCAAACAAATTTTCGAAGCACTTTTTCCACTCCGATTGAGACACCTCCAAAAATTGGGTGCCAAGTCAGGGCTATACGGCGGATGACCCATCAATTTGACGTTTTGGCCGGTCAAAAAGGCGCTGGTTTGAGCCGATGTGTGAGAGCTCGCATTGACATGGTGCACAATGATTCGTCTTCTCTTGTTCGTTTTTCGAATTTCTCCGAAGGCTTCAGGCAAACAAATGGTGGTGTATCACTCAGAATTGACCGTCCTACGTTGCTCAAGCGGAACGGTCGCCACATGACCAGTTTTGCCGAAGAAACAGGCGACCATTTGCTTCGAAGTGCTTCTTCCACGAACAACTTTCGTTGGATTTGGCTCGTCTTGGAAGACCCACACGGTCGATTGCTGTTTTGTTTCGGGCTCATACGCATAGATCCATGATTCGTCACCTGTGACGATCTTATAAACGTCTTTTGAAGCGATCGTATTTTTTCAGCATTTCTTTACACCAATCCAAACGAGCCTTTTTTTGAGCGATTGCCAAATTGTGCGGGATCCAACGAGAACAAACCTTTTTTACGGCCAGGTGTTCATGCAATATCGAATGTATGCTGGTGGAGGAAATGCATAGGCATGCCTCTATTTGAAGGTATGTTACATGACGGTCTTGCATTATCATTTCACGTACGCATCGATGTTTACTGGCACAACTGCTGTTTTTGGACAACCTTCACGGAATTCGTCTTTGAGCGAGCGTCGGCCACGATTGAATTCGTGGTACCAGTTTTTCACAGTGCTATATGATGGTGCTTCATAGCCATACAAAGTTTTTAATTCATCGATGCACTCTTGTCGTGATAATCCACGTCGAAAGTTGTGAAAAATGATCGCACGAAAATGTTCACGAGTTAATTCATATTTTTTGCCGAGATGAATTTTTTAATTCCCTGTAAATAAAACAATTCACGATTAAATGACAAAACGTTCGGAGTCATGTTATGCTTAAAAATGTCAAACTTTCCAATGGAAATGTCAGATTGCACCTGGCAACACTTAATGTTGCCTAGGCCAGAAATATATATAGCAACTCTCGTACACAATAGCGGGCAGTACAAATACGAATTAAGTGTTTCATCACTGAGCAGCAGCTCATGTTAGATAATTAGGGGATTCATATATATAGTCTAATAAAGTTATAAGTTATAACGATCCGAAGAGTTGTATTCGCGTAAACGTATTTTAGTATGCAATCCAACAACAAAGTTTTTAAACTAGTATAAAAAATTTATGGTTTTATGATCTTACGATGCTTCATGACACGTTGTGAGTACCCCAAATGTCATCAAACCGCCACTAATAATTAAAGAAACCTTCCGCTTACCGCGATGCGACCACAACCGTTTTATTCGATGTTGTCAATAGCGATCTACTTTTCAGTCCCAGTAACACGATCTCATATATTGGGAAAACCTGGATTTTTGTGTCTCATTCTTCTTCTTTTTATTGGCGTAGACACCGCTTACCCGGTTATAGCCGAGTTTACAACAGCCCGCCAGTTGTTCTTCATTTTCGCTGTTTGGCGCCAATTGGAGACTCCAAGTGTAGCCAGGCCCTTCTCTACTGGTTTTTCCAACGAAGTGTAGGTCTTTCTATATTTCCTTCAGGGCCTTTCAACTCCTGTCATACACTTTATTGCGAGAGTTGTAAATGTAGACTTTTATGATTAATTTTCGAGGGATTTGTTGGTTTGCCATCGGTTCCGTGCTTATTTCTTTAGACGGATGTACTTCAATTCTTACTGCTATATTTACGAGGTTTGACATTAAGTAATGGTACTGATTTTATTGCTGCGCTTGTGGTAAACCTGTGACCTTTTTCTTTTTCCGGCATTCCTCCCCTCTCCATTGATATATGTACCATCGCTTTAGCTTGTTCAGTTCGCCTGTTGCGTCAAGTTGAGTAGACGTGTGTTTGTAGTACTCGTCACAAAAATGGAAAAAAACGAAATCAAGAGCAACGCGTCGCGATAAAATTTTGCGCCAGATTGGACAAAGGGAAAACGATCCCTTGCTGCTTGATTGAGTTATTACAGGCGATGAGAGCTGGTTTTTCCAATACGACCCGGAAACCGAACGCCAAAGCTCACAATGGTTGTCTCCGCGCGCTCACCGCCCGAAAAATGCTGGCATGAGCAATTCGAAGATGAAAACGTTGATTATTGCCTTTTTCGATAGCCATGGAATCGTTCACAAAGAATTCGTTCCACCGGAGAAAACTGTTAATCAAATCTACCATTGCCAAGTTTTCAAAAGATTGCGAAAATGAGTGAACAAGGTGAGCCTAGACATCCCTCGTAACTGGATCCTTCAACACGACAACGCGCCGCGCCACACCGCCCTCAACGTGTCCCAGTATTTGGCCTCTAAAGGGATCGCCGTGTTGCAACAGCCGCCTTAGTCACCCGACATGTCACCCTGTGACTTTTTTTGTTTCCTAAAACAAAATCGGTTGTCCAAGGAACCCACTTTGAGTCGATTACGGACATCCAGGCGGCCGTGATGATACTCGCCGACATCCCAGTAGAAGCGTTCCAGAAATGTTACGAAGCATGGAAAACGCGCTGAAATCGCTGTATAGCTGCCCAAGGGGACTACGTTGAAGGAGATGGCAGATGTGTACAATAATTTTCAAATATACGATTTTTATGGAATCAGTCTCATTACTTAATTTTCATACCTCGTATATTATTAAATATTTGTGAATTCCATTTTTTATGCCCGAATCATCAGTACTTTTATATGCAAATGGTACCTTTATCATTTTATTAAAATTACGAAAATTAATTTTCGAATTAATTACACGATTGGCTGTATGTCTCTGTGTTTGTATAATATTTTAGTGCCAACTCACTCTAGCATGAATTATTAATAGGGCTATAATATTCAGTGCTATACACTATAACATATCTTCAAGTTAGCTGGAATTATATTACTTAATTTGTATATCTTGGCAACACACGGGGGGACGAACAATACTTATATAAATATTTATTTACTTTCACACACACACATACACAAACAAATATTGCTTAGCTTCTGTCTGCCAGCATTTTCTCATTCAAATGAGGTAGCTTAATGGGCACTACCATCAACCACCAATACACCTACAACCTTTATTGCGAGCGTGCCACCCGCATAATTTGTTGTTGTTGCTTTTGTTGCTACCGCCAGCTTGTGTAGTTGGAAGGCAAGACGGTGGACACGACTTCACCGCAGGATTTGGTCGCGCTTCTCGACTTTTTTAGATTGTTATCATTTTAACTATTTTACAAATTTTTGACGCAGCCTTGTTGTTTTTGTAGCGTTTATTGTTGTTAATGCAATAATTTGTATATTTTATGCTGTTTCTTGTACACATTTTGGTATGATTTGAGTACTTGGGGGTCGGTTAGCTTCTGCTACTGCATTACTTTTTGTGATAGCTGCCTGTCAGTGGCGGAGTAAGAAAAATACAGTGTGCGAAATAATTATGAACCTATGTTGAAACTTGGACCTCATATGTAACATATAAGCTTTGTATATGTGACCTGGTCTACGAAAAGGAGCTTAGATGTCAAAAAAAAAAAAAATAAATAAATAAAAAAATAAAAAATAAAAATAAAAAAAAAAAAAATTAAAAAAAAAAAAAATAAAAAATAAAAATTAAAAAAAAAAAAATGGATTTTTTGTAACCTAAGCCCCCTTTTCGTAGACCAGGTCACATATAATTAACGCGGAAAGAAAAAAATTTAGATGACAACACTTGCCACCATTAGTCCGGTTCTTATAGAGGATGATCCATTTCATGGTTCCTTCCTTTTTTTAAGAAAAAACACAGAGATTTCAAATTTGATGGGATGTCTCAGATGGTCTATCCGTTGGTCCAATTTTCGATGACTCGTTTGAGCATTTCGACTGTTAACTGACGAATGACACGCTTGATGTTTTGCTCCTAAGTCTGAATCGAAGCGGGACTCTCCGCTTACTTTACATATCTGATATTGGTGTCCAACCCACTGACCTAAATCGTGAAATTATCTGCTAACCGAAATATTCTCTCCATAAATCTATGGATTTTGCGATGTGTGGAAAGTGGCGCCGTCTGTTGAAACCAAATCCGAACCGAGATCACGAGCTTCAACCTCAGGCATCAAATACTTGGTTCTCATGGCGCGATGACGGTCAACATTGATGGTTACGTTCTCACCGCCATCATTTTTTAAGAAACACGATGATTTTACCGGCCCATAAGCCGCACCAAATCTTTGTTTTTTCTGGATTAAATGGCAGCACTTGAATCTCCTCAGGTTGCTCTTCGTCACAAATGCTGCAATTTTGCTTGTTTACACACCCATTGAGCCAGAAATGGGCTTCATCGCTGAACAAAATTCTACTCGAAAGCATCTGATCTTCTTTAACTTTTTCAAGGACCGATAGAGCGAAGCGATGTCGCTTGGGAAGGTTGAGTGGCTTCAGTTTTTGTTTCAGCTTATATCTCGATGTAAAGTGTGCCAAGTCATTTCATACGTCAATCCGAATCGACGGTCTTCGTGTACATTCTTAGCTACGGAAGCTATATTTTCTTTACTGCGAGCTTGACGTGATCTATACGGTCGATTATTATTGAAAAATGTATCCTGGATCTCAATATGAGAGATGGTGTTGCGAATAGTACGCTCTGCAGGCCGATTATGTTGACGATAAGTTAAGCAAAGCGCGCGAAAGACAAGTTCAACGAATTGTAAAAGTCGTTCAGCCGTAAAAGTTTTCATGATGAAATGCCAGAAAATACTAAAAAAATGTACATAACAGCTTGTCACGACTCATGCGTAATCTGTCAATAAGAGGTTATTGAAAATGGTACCTCTAGTTGTATCACCTGTTATCTCTACAAGACTCATGAACTAAAGAAAAATTTTGAGAGAGAAACTGATTATGGTCTCTCTGCTGTAGAAATCTGGACGTAAAGAACACAAAGAAACAGAAATACTTTCAAAATCTGAAATAATTTTAGTGATATGGACTAATATCCTAGTTTATGAGGGTGATATTTATTACGAGGGGATAGTGTGGTACGGATCATCGAGAAAAGCTCATCGCTTTACATTATCATTTACAATTATTAGTGGGTTACATGTGATGTTGGCCATTCAGACATTTGGCCACAACAAATGTCTAAATATAAGATTTACACTATGTTAGACTTACATAGCTACAGAGCTTTATGAGACACATAAAAAACTTACTCCATTAAGTGGAGGAAGAGACTTCTTTTTAAAACCACGCACCAACCTCCTTATTCCAGTCGAAAATAAATAGTAAATTACTATCGGTACTGTCAAAGTAAATACAGAGGTAACAAAATTTTTATTAAAGGTGTATACACAATTATGGCCGCCACCGTATATGTTTATTTGCATATAAGTAAGTATTTTAATAAAAACAAAAACAAAGCAGCATATGAGTCTTTGTTGTTTGTTTCATTTTTTTCTGTTGAAGCAAAGCCTGTCTCTGTTATGTTAGTTACAGTGATGGTCGGCTTTCATGTGACTCGATGCGTTTTTTATGCAAATTAATTGTGTCTGCGCGCTGTGGCAAGTTGATGGCTTTTTTCACCCACTAACTTCGGTTATTGTGGTTGGTCTGCTTGCCACCGTGGTGGCTTCTTCATTTTTCTGGTATATATTTGTTATTTGCATGTTGTTTTTGTACTCACCGATTGCCTATTAGTGCTGCTAAAATTTTTTGTACTTTGTAACGCTGATTAATATCTAACTAAATGCTTGTTGCGATAGGCGTAAAGCATTCATCTATTTGTTTCCATTTAACCACCAGCGACCGGAGACTTGACGTTTGCTATGTGGTTAGTGGTGCTAAGTTGTTGTCGCAGGTGTAATTTTTCTATTTTTATCCCTCCTGCGTTTGTTTGGTTTGGAAAATCTAGAAAAGGGTATATTGGTTATTTTTGAGCTAACTGTTTGGCTTGATTTTGAACATATGGCAAGTGAACAGAGCTTGCATATGTGAGCTGTCGTTAAGCTTTTGCGGGTTACTGTTTAGAAGGTTCGGCTAAATATTTAACATTCGATAAGGCATGCTTTCAAAACCTGAGACTTGAAATATTCTTATATCGAAATTTATACCATGCCATATCCATGCATATATGT
>CM050323.1:44441150-44480358 GCA_027475135.1 Bactrocera correcta
AAATGTTCCCGTTAGATTGGCAGAGGAAAGTGAAGCACGTAACAGTTCATAAAAATGTTAGAATTATCGAAACGAAGAACATAAAATGTATATGTTTCCTTACTTGTATGCAAATGTAAATATGTGTGCGTTTATGTATGTATGTGGGAAGACAGAAGACTGTTTATGCAGCTTGTATATGGTGATCTTAACAAGTGCACTGCCAATAAAGCGTACAATAACAGCAACAACCATTATAGATGAAATATGTGGTATTAACTAATAAAACCGTTACGTGCAACAGCAGATTGCCACTCTAGCGCTTGTCTTGTGCGCTGCATTGCTGACATGCCAGTGATTTCGCACCGCTGAAGACACTCGGCGGGCACACACACACACGCACACATACGCTACCGCATTGATTTGCCTGCCACTCAGCTTCATTGTTGCAACATGCAACATGCCAACATTTTCGCGCATTTAATTGAAAGTTTTGTTAATATTTTTCCGATTTGTGTTATTATTGAGCGCGATATGCGGTGCCCACAAACACACATATACACATGTACTTGGGCCTCTCGCTCGCTGCAAGCGCTGCCGGTGCGCCACTTTGCCACTTTGGTCGCCGCCAGGCGCAAACGCATTAAAAGCGACAATCCGCGTCTGATTTTAATTGAATTTGAATTTTTAATTGATATGACAAGGAGCCGCGCGTCCAGCGCTGAGAGCCAGAGCGCCGCAGAGCCGCTAACAGCTGCTCGGACGGTTTGTTTTGGTCGTTGTTGGCACTTTGATCGCTGTTACTGTCCGTTTTACCGTTTCTATTGCCACTATGCGTGTTTGCAGGCATCTCCGCACATTGCGGCAATCTCGAAATTGGCAGTCACATAAATTTTTGGAAATATGAGTTGCGGCGAGTGGATTTCGAGGCTCGTTAAATACGCAAATATTTGATTGTCTTTTTATGCTTCGTATTTTTGATTAAACGTACATAAATGCATATTTGTTTGACACTTGACAGCTAATCCGTTGATTATCAATGCTGCTTGATGAGTGTTTCGTAACTTGTAAGCCGTTAAAATTTCGAATTGTGCCAATCTAAATATTTGTTCGAGCGATTTCGAAAACAAATTGTTGCAAAACAAAAAAGTGAAAGTATTTGAGCTTTTTGTTAATTTGTGCCAAAACTATCCCAATAAATTTTGTCCAATAAAAGCATCAGGTGAAGTCAGGTTGTTCTTTCAAACCCAAATGATTCTAAGACATACAGGTTATTTCATTCCAAAACCGTCCTATGATCCTATGACATAATTTTACCCTTTAAGCTAGAAGATCTAGGAGGTCTAACTATGGTTTTTAAGTATCAAAAACCCATACTTCTAAACAAGTAAGGACGAGCTAAGTTCGGCTGCAACTGAAGTCATAGACTCAGTTATTTTCATTAGTAAATTTTGCTTCGTTTCAGAAATATTTGTTTTAAAATAAAGTTAAATAACTTAGGTGAGATGTGATTTCAATACGAGGGCTGCTATATATATTTCTGGCCTGTTAATGAAAATATTAATATTTATCAACGAAAATGGTTTTATTGTGTTTAAAAATATTCTCCATCAAGATTTATACACTTTTGCATGCGCTCAAACCAATTTTCTAAGCACTTTTTCCACTCCGATTGAGACACCTCCAAAACATGGTTTTTGAATGCTTCAACAGCATCTTCTGGCGACGAAAATCGTTGACCACGCATTATTTTTTTGATGTGCGGGAACAAAAAGAAGTCATTGGGTGCCAAGTCAGGGCTGTACGGCGGATGACCCATCAATTCGACGTTTTGGCCGGTCAAAAAGGCGCTGATTTGAGCCGATGTGTGAGAGCTCGCATTGTCATGGTGCACAATAATTCGTCTTCTCCTGTTCGTTTTTCGAATTTCTCCGAAGACTTCAGGCGAACAAATGGTGGTGTACCCCTCAGAATTGACCGTCCTACGTTGCTCAAGTGGAACAGTCGCCACATGACCAGTTTTGCCGAAGAAACAGGCGACCATTTGCTTCGAAGTATTTCTACCACGAACAACTTTCGTTGGATTTGGCTCGCCTTGGAAGACCCACACGGTCGATTGCTGTTTTGTTTCGGACTCATACGCATAGTTCCATGATTCGTCACCTGTGACGATCTTATAAATGTCTTTTGAAGCACCGCGTTCGTATTTTTTCAGCATTTTTTTACACCAATCCACACGAGCCTTTTTGAGCGATTGTAAAATTGTGCGGGATCCAACGAGAACAAACCTTTTTTACGACCAGGTGTTCATGCAATATCGAATGTATGCTGGTGGGAGAAATGCATATGCATGCCTCTATCTGAAAGTATGTTCCATGACGGTCTTGCATTATCAGTTCACGTACGGCATCGATGTTTTCTGGCACAACGGCTGTTTTTGGACGACCTTCACGAAATTCGTCTTTGAGGGAGCGTCGGCCACGATTGAATTCGTTGTACCAGTTTTTCACAGTGCTTCATAGCCATACAAGGATTTTAGTTCATCGATGCACTCTTGTCGTGATAATCCACGTCGAAAGTTGTGAAAAATGATCGCACGAAGATGTTCACGAGTTAATTTCATTTTTTGGCCGAAATGATTTTTTAATTCCCTGTAAATAAAACAATTCACGATTAAATGACAAAACGTTCTGAGTGATGTTATGCTAAAAAATGTCAAACTTTCCAATGGAAATGTCAGATTGCACCTGGCAACACTTAGTGTTGGCTAAGCCAGAAATATATATAGCAGCCCTCGTATACAATAGCGGACAGTACAAATACGAATTAAGAGTTTCATCACTGAGCAGCAACTCATGTTAGATAATTAGGGGTTTCATATATATAGTCTCATAAAGTTATAAGTTATAACGATCGGAAAACATAGCGTTCAGAGTTGTATTCGCGTAAACTTATTTTAGTATGCAATCCAACAACAAATTTTTTAAACTAACGGGTGATTTTTTAAGAGCTTGATAACTTTTTTTAAAAAAAGAACGCATAAAATTTGCAAAATCTCATCGGTTCTTTATTTGAAACGTTAGATTGGTTCATGACATTTACTTTTTGAAGATAATTTCATTTAAATGTTGACCGCGGCTGCGTCTTAGGTGGTCCATTCGGAAAGTCCAATTTTGGGCAACTTTTTCGAGCATTTCGGCCGGAATAGCCCGAATTTCTTCGGAAATGTTGTCTTCCAAAGCTGGAATAGTTGCTGGCTTATTTCTGTAGACTTTAGACTTGACGTAGCCCCACAAAAAATAGTCTAAAGGCGTTAAATCGCATGATCTTGGTGGCCAACTTACGGGTCCATTTCTTGAGATGAATTGTTGTCCGAAGTTTTCCCTCAAAATGGCAATAGAATCGCGAGCTGTGTGGCATGTAGCGCCATCTTGTTGAAACCACATGTCAACCAAGTTCAGTTCTTCCATTTTTGGCAACAAAAAGTTTGTTAGCATCGAACGATAGCGATCGCCATTCACCGTAACGTTGCGTCCAACAGCATCTTTGAAAAAATACGGTCCAATGATTCCACCAGCGTACAAACCACACCAAACAGTGCATTTTTCGGGATGCATGGGCAGTTCTTGAACGGCTTCTGGTTGCTCTTCACCCCAAATGCGGCAATTTTGCTTATTTACGTAGCCATTCAACCAGAAATGAGCCTCATCGCTGAACAAAATTTGTCGATAAAAAAGCGGATTTTCTGCCAACTTTTCTAGGGCCCATTCACTGAAAATTCGACGTTGTGGCAGATCGTTCGGCTTCAGTTCTTGCACGAGCTGTATTTTATACGGTTTTACACCAAGATCTTTGCGTAAAATCTTCCATGTGGTCGAATAACACAAACCCAATTGCTGCGAACGGCGACGAATCGACATTTCACGGTCTTCAGCCACACTCTCAGAAACAGACGCAATATTCTCTTCTGTACGCACTGTACGCATTCGTGTGGTTGGTTTAATGTCCAATAAAGTAAACTGAGTGCGAAACTTGGTCACAATCGCATTAATTGTTTGCTCACTTGGTCGATTATGTAGACCATAAATCGGACGTAAAGCGCGAAACACATTTCGAACCGAACACTGATTTTGGTAATAAAATTCAATGATTTGCAAGCGTTGCTCGTTAGTAAGTCTATTCATGATGAAATGTCAAAGCATACTGAGCATCTTTCTCTTTGACACCATGTCTGAAATCCCACGTAATCTGTCAAATACTAATGCATGAAAATCCTAACCTCAAAAAAATCACCCGTTAGTATAAAAAATTTATGGCTTTATGATTTTACGATGCTTTATGACACGTTGTGAGTACCCCAAATGTCATGAAAACCGCACCAAAGGCTTAAGAAACCTTTCTAATCGTCAATCATGGCTTGAGCACTGTTAGCTTACCGCGATGCGACCACAACCGTTTTATTTGATGTTGTCAATAGCGATCTACTTTTCAGTCCTAGTAACATGATCTCATATATTGGGAAAACCTGGATTTATGTGTCTCATTCTTCTTCTTTTTATTTTGGCGTAGACACCGCTTACCCGATTATAGCCGAGTTTACAACAGCCCGTCAATTGTTCTTTTTTTCGCGCCAATTGGAGACTCCAAGTGTAGCCAGGCCCTTCTCTACCTGGTTTTTCCAACGGAGTGTAGGTCTTTCTATGTCTTCTTCAGGCCTTTTAACTCCTGTCATACACTTTATTGTGAAAGTTGCAAATGTAGACTTTTATGATTAATTTTCGAGGGATTCGTTGGTTTGCCATCGGTTCCGTGCTTATTTTTTAGATGGATGTACTTTAATTCTCACTGCTACTTTTACGAGGTTTGACAATTAAGTAATGATACTGATTTTATTGCCGCGCTTGTGGTAAACCTATAACCTTTTTCTTTTTCCGGCATTCCTCCCCTCATTGATATATGTACCATCGATATGGTAAAAAAACGAAATCAAGAGCAACGCGTCGCGATAAAATTTTTCGCCAGATTGGACAAACGGAAAACGATCCCATGCTGCTTGATCGAGTTATTACAGGCAATGAGAGCTGGTTTTTCCAATACGACCCGGAAACCAAACGCCAAAGTTCACAATGGTTGTCTCCGCGCGCCCCCCGTCCGAAAAAAGCTCGCATGAGCAAGTCGAAGGTGAAAACGATGATTACTACCTCTTTGATAGCTGTGGAATCGTCCACAAAGAATTCGTTCCACCGGGGAAAACTGTGGATCAAGTCTACTATTGCCAAGTACTCGAAAGTTTGCGAAAACGAGTCAATAGGGTGCACCCAGACATCGCTCGTAACTGGATCCTTCATCACGACAACGCGGCGTACCACACCGCCCTCAGCGTGTCCCAGTATTTGGCCTCTAAAGGGATCGCCGTGTTGCAACAGCCGACATGTCACCTGTGACTTTGTTTTGTTTCCTAAAACAAAGTCGGTGGTCAAAGGAACCCATTTTGAGTCGACCACGGACATCCAGGCGGCCGTGACGATACTCGCCGACATCCCAGTCGAAGCGTTCCAGAAATGTTACGAAGCATGGAAAACGCACTGAAATAGCTGCCCAAGGGGACTACGTTGAAGGAGATGGCAGATGTGTACAATAATTTTCAAATATACGATTTTAATGGAATCAGTCTCATTACTTAATTGTCATATCTCGTGTATTATCAAATATTTGTGAATTCCATTTTTCAATCATCAGAATTTGTATATGCAAATGGTACCGTTATCATTTTATTAAAATGCCGAAAATTAATTTCCGAATTAATTACACGAATGGCTGTATGTCTCTGTGTTTGTATAATATTTTAGTGCCAACTTACTCTAGCGTGAATTATTAATAGGGCAATAATATTCAGTGCTATACACTATAACATATCTTCAAGTTAGCTGGAATTAAATTTCTTAATTTGTGTATCTTGGCAACACACTGGGGGACGAACAATGCTTATATAAATATTTATGTACTCACATACACACACATACACAAACAAATTTTGCTTAGCTTCTGTCTGCCAGCATTTCTTCATTCAAATGAGGTAGCTTAATGGGCACAACCATCAACCACCAATACACCTACAACCTTTATTGTGAGCGTGCCACCCGCACAATTCGTTGTTGCTTTTGTTGCTACCGTCAGCGTGTGTAGTTGGAAGGCAAAACGGTGGACACGACTTCACCGCAGGATTCGGTCGCGCTTCTCAACTTTTTTAGATTTTTATCATTTTAACTATTTTACAAATTTTTGACGCAGCCTTGTTGTTTTTGTAATGTTTATTGTTGTTAATGCAATAATGTGTATATTTTATGCTGTTTCTTGTACACATTTTGGTATGATTTGAGTACTTGGGGGTCGGTTAGCTTCTGCTACTGCATTACTTTTTGTGATAGCTGCCTGTCAGTGGCGGAGTAAGAAATATACAGTGTGCGAAATAATAATGAATCTATGTTGAAACCTGGACCTCATATGTAACATTTTTGTATATGTGACCTAGTCTACGAAAAGGAGGCTTAGGTAAAAAATAAAAAAAAAAATTTAAAAAAAAAAAAAATTTAAAAAAAAAAAAATAAAAAATAAAAATTAAATAAAAAAATTGATTTTTTGACACCTAAGCCCCCTTTTCGTAGACCAGGTCACATATAATTAACGCGATGAGAAAAAAATTTAGATGACAACACTTGCCACCATTAGTCCGGTTCTTATAAAGGATGATCCATTTCTTGGTTCACTTCTTTTTTAAAGAAAAAACGCAAACATTTCAAATTTGATGGGATGTCTCAGATGGTCTATCCGTTGGTCCAATTTTTGATGACTCGTTTAAGCATTTCGACTGTTAACTGTTGAATGACACGCTTGATGTTTTGCTCCAAAGTCTGAATCGAAGCGGGACTCTCCGCTTACTTTACATATCTGATATTGGTGTAAAATCCACTGACCTAAATCGTGAAATTATCTGCTAACCGAAATATTCTCTAAATAAATCTATTGATTATGCGATGTGTGGAAAGAGGCGCCGTCGTCTGAAACCAAATGTCGCCGAGATCACGAGCTTCAATCTCGGGCATCAAATACTTGGTACTCATGGCGCGATGACGGTCGACATTGATGGTTATGTTCTCACAGTCATCATTTTTTAAAAAATACGATGATTTAAGCGGCCCATAAACCAAACCAAACCTTTGTTTTTTCTGGACTAAATGGCAGCACTTGAATCTCCTCAGCTTGCTCTTCGTCACAAATGCTGCAATTTTGCTTGTTTACACACCCATTGAGCCAGAAATGAGCCTCATCGCTGCACAAAATTCTACTCGAAAGCGTCTGATCTTCTTTAAATTTTTTAAGGACCGATAGAGCGAAGCGATGTCGCTTGGGAAGGTCGAGAGGCTTCAGTTTTTGTTTCAGTTTAGATCTCAATGTTAAGTGTGCAAAGTCATTTCATACGTCAATCCGAATCGACGGTCTTCATGTACATTCTTAGCTACGGATGCTATATTTTCTTTACTGCGAGCTTGACGTGATCTATTCGGTCGATTATTATTGAAAAATGTGTCCTGGATCTCAATATGAGTGATGGATTTTTGTTAGTAACTATGTGTCTAGTTTGTATGGAAGCTATATGTTATAGTTAACCGATCTGAACAATTTCTTCGGAGATTACATTGTTGCCTTAGAAAATAATATATACCAAATTTTGTGAATATATCTTGTCAAATGTGAAAGTTTTCCATATAAGAACTTGATTCCGATTGTTCAGTTTATATGACTATGTTATAGTGGTCCGATATCGGCCGTTCCGACAAATGAACAGCTTCTTGAAGAGAAAATGACGTTTGCAAAATTTCAAAAGGATATCCTAAAAACTGAGGGACTAGTTCGTATATATACACACAGACAGACGGACGGACAGACAGACGGACATGGCTAAATCGACTCAGCTCAACATACTGATCATTTATATATATACTTTAAAGGGTCTCTGACGCTTCCTTCTGGGTGTTACAAACATCGTGACAAACTTAATATACCCTGTTCAGGGTATAAAAATGTACATAACAGCTGTCAATAAGAATCTATTGAAAAAGGTACCTCTAGTTGGATCACCTGTTATCTCTACAAGACTCATGGACTGAAGAAAACCTGTGAGAGAGAAACTGATTATGGTCTCTCTGCTGTAGACGGGCAGAACACAAAGAACGTAAAGAACACAAAGAAACAGAAATACTTTCAAAATCTGAAATAATTTTAGTGATGTGGACTAATATCCTAGTTTATGTGGGTGATATTTATTACGAGGAGAAAAGCTCATCGCTTCACATTATCATTTACAATTATTAGTAGGTTACATGTGATGTTGGCCATTCGACATTTGGCCACAAGAAATGTCAAAATATAAGATTTACACTAGGTTGGACTTACATAGCTACAGAGCTTTATAAGATACTCGTACATAAAAAACTTACGCCATGAAGTGGAGGAAGAGACTTCTTTTTAAAACCACGCACCAACCTTTTTATTCCAGTCGAAAATATATAGTAAATTACTAACGGTACTGTCAAAGTAAATACAGAGGTAACAAAATTTTTATTAATGGTGTATACACAATTATGACCGCCATCGTATATGTTTATTTGCATATAAGTAAGTATTTTAATAAAAACAAAAACAAAGCAGCATATGAGTCTTTGTTGTTTGTTTCATTTTTTTCTGTTGAAGCAAAGCCTGTCTCTGTTATGTTAGTTACAGTGATGGTCGGCTTTCATGTGACTCGATGCGTTTTTTATGCAAATTAATTGTGTCTGCGCGCTGTGGCAAGTTGATGGCTTTTTTCACCCCCCTAACTTCGGTTATTGTGGTTGGTCTGCTTGCCACCGTGGTGGCTTCTTCATTTTTTTTGGTATATATGTATTTGTTATTTGCATGTGGTTTTTGTACTCACCGATTGCCTATTAGTGCTGCTAAATTTGTTGTACTTTGTAACGCTGATTAATATCTAACTAAATGCTTGTTCCGATAGGCGTAAAGCATTCATCTATTTGTTTCCATTTAACCACCAGCGACCGGAGACTTGACGTTTGCTATGTGGTTAGTGGTGCTAAGTTGTTGTCGCAGGTGTAATTTTTCTATTTTAATCCCTCTTGCATATGTTTGGTTTGGAAAATCTAGAAAAGGGTATATTGGTTTTGCTGTTGTTGGACTAGCTTGTCTTCTAAGGCTCCCACTACTTTTGAGCTAACTGTGTGGCTTGATTTTGAACATATGGCAAGTGAACAGAACTTGCATACATATATGAGCTGTCGTTAAGCTTATGAGGGTTACTGTTTAGAAGGTTTGGCTAAATATTTAATATTCGATGAGGCATGCTTTCGAAACCTGAGACTTGAAATATTTTTATATCTAAACTTTTACACTTTCTATCCGTATAGACTTCATATCCACGTAGTTAGATGTGTATGTATGTTGAAAATGTTTAATGATATCTCCGAAGAAGTCCGACTCAATCCAAGCGATTACTAACTGGTCACTGTCTGGCGGCTACACACGCTCAGGGCACCAGGGAAACAATGGAGCATCTCTTTTGCGCTTGTCCCGCATTGGCAAGACTACGCTTACGTAGGTTGCTATATATATTTCTGGACTACGCAACACTAAGTGTTGCCAGGGGCAATCTGACATTTCCATTGGAAAGTTTGACATTTTTTTAGCATAACATCACTCAGAACGTTTTGTCATTTAATCGCGAATTGTTTTATTTACAGGGATTTAAAAAATTCATCTCGGCTAAAAAATGGAACTCGTGAACATTTTCGTGCGATCATTTTTCTCAACTTTCGACGTGGATTATCACGACACGAGTGCATCGATGAACTAAAATCTTTGTATGACTAGGAAGCACCATCCTATAGCACTGTGAGAAACAGGTGCAACGAATTCAATCGTGGCCGGCGCTCGCTCAAAGACGAATTCCGTGAAGGTCGTCCAAAAACAGCCGTTGTGCCAGAAAACATCGATGCCGTACGTGAACTGATAATGCAAGACCGTCATGTAACATGCCTTCAGATAGAGGCATGCCTATGCATTTCTCCCACCAGCATACATTCGAAATTGCATAAACACCTCGTCGTAAAAAAGGTTTGTTCTTGTTGGATTCCGCACAATTTGACAATCGCTCAAAAAAAGGCTCGTGTGTATTGGTGTAAAGAAACGCTGAAAAAATACGTTCGCGGTACTTCAAAAGACGTTTATAAGATCGTTACAGGTAACGAATTATGGATCTATGTGTATGAGCCCGAAACAAAGCAGCAATCGACCGTGTGGGTCTTCCAAGACGAGCCAAATCCAACGAAAAAAAAACCATTTTCGTTGATAAATATGCCTATTTTCATTATTAGGCCAGAAATATATATAGCAGCCCTCGTATGCTGTAAGCATCTGAGGTCCCCACAGTATGATACACTGGATAGAGTCTGTTACAATTCGATGTCTTAGCAAGTGAACTCCAAAGGGCCCAACTGGTCTATGCGTGACTTATCGGCCTACTAAATTTACTTAACCTTATTGCACTTTATCCACATTTATTTCAAGAATTTCAGCTCTTGAGCTCTATGTGTTAAACGATTAAAAAGGTATTAACAGAAGCTCTCATCCATTACTAGACAATGTCATTATAAAAGGTTCTATAGCTATTTGCCTCTTTATATGAGATTACCATAGCCTTAGAAGAGCTATTATCTCTAAAATTATAAAAGATTCCTCGATGTATATTGTAAAAACTATCCCGTTATGAATAGGAATTGTTAAGAGAAACCAAATTTGAACTGAATAGATCACGAAAGCTATTTTTTAATAGCTTTAGCTTCAAATTATGTTTAAGAAGTCTGTCTCCGTATCAAAATCCTGTCGATTTGATTCGGATCGCCGCCATTCGGGTACTGGCAACTGATTTAAAAAAAATGTTGATGATCCCGATTTGAATTCATCCTATAATCGGTAAGTATATTTTAATATAATTAGACGATTAAATCGCCCTGTGACCTGTTGCTGCATCCAATTACCGCAATACTTCATTGAGGTTTAATACCGCTTTGCTTTAAAGGACCAGGTGATCCGATGTTTCTAAAATGATTGTTTTATGCCGCCCATATCTTTTTTTGTCCCTGTCTGCAGAAATTTCAATTTGACTTTTTTTTGCTTTAAAGGTTCAGTGCATACATAATAACCTTATCTGTATGTAGGTTTGAATACTAGGGAGATCCCATTCAACGCTTAAATTATTTTTCATATGGTACTCGTTAAAAGCATCGACATGACCTTGAGTGCCTTTTTCAAAACTTAACTATTCCAGAATATGTGTACAAGAGGATTTTTTTAAATTCAAATTATTTTCGGAGATATAGGCATTTTACTGACCCGGCATCCAAACTATTTAAAAAATTTTAAACGCGTTTTTCTCAAAACTGACTTTTTCGGAACGATGCCCACGATTTCTCAGGTTCTACAGGACCGATTTACTTTAAATTTTTACAGAGTCTTCTTTATAGGCTTGTCCATGGTTGGAACTAGCCCCATCCCAAAATTTTAATTTTGAGTATTTTTAAAAAATTCGAAATAGTCAGAAAAAGTGATAAACATTTTTTTTTTCAGGCAGTCGCCATTTTGTGAAAAAAAATGATTCCCACTTTTCCGTAGTTCCGACCATTGCGACATTATTCTAGATTAATAATCTTCTCTTTTTTGGTTTCTGATAACTAGGAGGGTTGAAATCATGGGCATGGTCACGTGGAAATATTTAGAGACCCCGCACTTCGTCAGCTCATAATTTTTGAATTTTTTTTTACTGTTTTTAGTTTTTAATTTTTTTCTGTACTCTTCAAAAATTAATAAATAACTAATAAAAAAAATGGATAGTAAAAATATTAATTGCCTTTTTTTACGACACTTTAAAAATTACCTGAAATTCATGCTTCTAGACTATGTAGATTATCCCCTTCAGCGAGTTTTCGTTTTTTCAGTTTCGGCCCCTTTTTTTGAGCACCATACGTTAAATTGTTTGATAGTTTCGACGTCCAATTCTTAAACCGACATTTCGTCTCCAGTAATCTTGTACGTTTGCGACCTCAACTTTCACCCCCCTCCCCCCACGTCACTTTATAAAAGATTCTGGTCTTTTGATACAGGCCTCTAATAGACAGGATTAGTACGCAAAACACTAACTATAAAAATGGCTGTGCCGATCCATAAGAGATGTTGATAGAGGATTTACTATCTCTCTAATGCCAACGCCACATATTTTCAAGCACTGTTTTTTTTTTTTTTGTTTGGATGGACAACTTACTTAAGACAAGTCTTTGATGACTTCTTCCTGAATGCTCTGTGTTAACACCGGTATTTATCCGTAATAAAGAATACTCACTAAATCAATTCTGTAACGATTTTATAGACTTTTTTCCATTGGAAACACACTATTTCTAGCAAACTCGTTGCACAAACTTCTTTTTTAAGGCGAAAATCTTTCAAATTTGACATATAGATATTTTGTTGTGAAAGGCTTGTTATTGATTCGGTTTGTGTCAGATTCGATCCGATGGTATATATATTTGCATCTTTTTAGTATATATTGGGTAATCCAAGTAGAGGTCTTTTTTCAATAGCCATGTTTTTGATAGTTCACGCATGAGTCGCGTCGAGCTGTCATGTTATTTTTGTTCAGAATTGTTTGGCATTTCATCATAGTAAGACCACCGGCTGAACCACGTTTACAAATCGTTCAATTTTATTACGAAAATTCAGGTTCTACAAAGGATGTGTTTTGCACGCTTCGCCCTACATATTGGCAACACCATCTTGGGACCTATCAGACCGATTCAGGTCATCGAGACGTGACGCTTCCAACATTTGAAAGAGATAATCTTCAATCAATAAATGCCAATTAATGTCCTCTCTAATGATAGTAAACATTTCCCGTGAAATTTGAAGTTTCTGTGTTTTTTTTTGAAAAGTAGGGAGTCTCGAAATTGATGACCCTTAAACATCTAGTAATCAAGTTTCTGTTCAGCCATTGAAAACAATTTGAAACGACGATTAAAATTACGATCTTAGTCGAGTGAGTTGTACGCATTTATATTTTTCTGTCGGTTGACAATGAGATATAAAATATTTCTCAAACTAAGGCATCGCTAAAGTGTAAGCAAAATTTAATAAAATGTCTTTCCGATCATCAAACATCTGGCTGACATCAGTTGACATTTTAGGAACAAAACGCGTTTTACTGCGTTTTACTTTAGGGCACTAAACATCCGTGCATACCTAACACTTCAATGTGTCGGATATGATAGACACAGCTATGTAGTCTAAAACGAAAAGTATGTTACACGCTAAAAAACGGATATCTTAGAGACACAGCTGCTCGCCAACTACAAACACAACTGCATGATCCCCAAAAATGTCCTGTGCCACTAAAAGCCGCTGCCCGAAACAATACCAGCACTCGATCATCCATTATGCTGGCAGCGCGCTGAAGGAGAAGCGCTGATGGCCACGAAAGTTGATGATAAATTGTATTAAAACGCAGCGCAGTTGTCCTGTACGCGATGTGATCTGTGAGGGGCGAAGTAGAAGCAGCGGCAAGCGAAGAAATCATACTTGAATGGCTAGAAGTCTAAATAAAGACGCACATTCATCATTCCGCCAAGGTAATCAAATAGAAAGGACTACGCGCGTTCCATAAAGACACTCAAAATAGGGTGGATCCCGCGCTATTAATATAGTAGGTGTAGACGTGAAATTTCTTCCACTCCACTAGAGTTGAAAGCGCGAAAAAACAACAAAAACATTCGAGAAATAGATAAAAGCAGGCGTTTCTAGTCTGATTCCACGCATCACCGGGCATAATACTGAGAAATATTTTTTTAAAAAATGCTGTGTAAAATGTTTAAGGATATTCTTCAGCGCGCTTGCGCACAAATGTGCACACATCCAGCAGAGAATGTGTGCGAGTGATGACACAAGAGCTCAAGTTGCGCCATAAAAAACTCGAATTCAAGCAGTTTCTTTTAACCTTTTCTTAAAATATTAAGCCAGGATATGCTGCAACATTCCAACCCTGAAGAAAGACGAAATTCTTTGACTGGCGGAATGCGTAGGCTCGGCTTTTTATATACTTATATGAACGTGTATTAATAAAGAAGCGACTAGAAAGAGGTTAATCTCCGAAACAATTATTATCTATTGTGCGCGCTCGACAATGGAGGTCACACAAAGCCGTCTATTATCCTATTTACATAGCAGTGAAACGCATATCAGCCACAAAGGATACGAAAGGATTAATCTTCTTAGAGTTGCGGGGAAGAGTCAACACAATGCAGCGCTTCTTACTAGCTGCGTTCCCGTTGAGTTTTTTAAAGAACTTTCCAAAAAGGATTCTAATCCTTTGCATCTTGCAAGACGTTTTCAAGGTTAAGCAGGATGCAACGGCAGGATATCATTGGCTATTGTTGGGGTGTTGTAACTGCGAGTGTGTATTTGCGAGTTTATATGTTTTGTGGTCGAGTCTTTGTGGGTATATGCAATAATGACCCGCTTAAATGTGGTTTATTAGTTGCGCTAGATAAAATGTTCTTTGCATTTGTGGGGGGAAGCTGCTGCAGCGAGAAATAATAGCATTTTGCGGTATTAAAAGCAGATGCTTCTCATTCAGCATCAAAGTCCTCAGCGCCACAAAACAAATTTAAAATTAATTACTCTCGACGTGGCTGTAATTTTTAGGTCATACTGTTAAAATGGGTGAAATTGCTAAAATCAAAGAAGTTTTTTTTTTTGAATTTCGTCCAGATACCGTTGAAACAATTTCCAAAATTCAAAAGTTTTATATACAGTAGCGGACAAAAAAACTGGATACTTAGTTGTAGTGACTTAAGAAAGGTGTGGTATTTAGAAAGCGAGGCAAATGGGTATGGGAGTGAACGAGGGCAAGTCGAAATATCTCTTGTCATCAAACAAACATCGCGACTTCGCTACCACGTCACTGTTGACAGTCATATCTTCGAAGTCAAAGAAAATTTCGTCTAAATTGGAACCAGCACTAACGACAGGCCATGACTATGTTTGGAAATACCTGAACAAATTTGGCCGCAATGAAGAACCAACAAACGAAACGATGACAGACAAATAGTGAATCACATGCTGCGATTGCAGCTGAGTTGGGCTAAAATAGCGCTTCGAGAACTCAGAATGAAAGAAAGTCAATGGATAGCCCAGGAGGCATTACTCGTAATTCTTCGTGAGTTTTTTGCCAAATTTTTCAATCAATAACAAACAGTCGTATTGAATTAGCTCCGCGGGTCTTCTAGAAGAACTTTCTCGGAAATCGGATTAAACTCATGCATAGCACGTTTGAGAGGAGCATATACAGCAAAATTAGTACTTTGTTGGGAAGTAGTTAATCCCTAAGGTGATTCTACTTGACTGTGATCAATAAAACCAGCCACAAGGTTGAGCAAAGTTAATGTAAAAGGATCACAGTTATAAGTATTCAAACATTGAGTAAAACTGTGGTGAATTTAAAATGATCAAAAATGTAAACTTAACACAATGTATCTTTTAACATTGTCGAGCTTTTACTAATTAACATAACTAACGAATAACATTGTAAAGTATTAATATAGGGTGATTTTTTAAGAGCTTGATAACTTTAAAAAAAAAAAAAACGCATAAAATTTGCAAAATCTCATCGGTTCTTTATTTGAAACGTTAGATTGGTTCATGACATTTACTTTTTGAAGATAATTTCATTTAAATGTTGACCGCGGCTGCGTCTTAGGTGGTCCATTCGGAAAGTCCAATTTTGGGCAACTTTTTCGAGCATTTCGGCCGGAATAGCCCGAATTTCTTCGGAAATGTTGTCTTCCAAAGCTGGAATAGTTGCTGGCTTATTTCTGTAGACTTTAGACTTGACGTAGCCCCACAAAAAATAGTCTAAAGGCGTTAAATCGCATGATCTTGGTGGCCAACTTACGGGTCCATTTCTTGAGATGAATTGTTGTCCGAAGTTTTCCCTCAAAATGGCCATAGAATCGCGAGCTGTGTGGCATGTAGCGCCATCTTGTTGAAACCACATGTCAACCAAGTTCAGTTCTTCCATTTTTGGCAACAAAAAGTTTGTTAGCATCGAACGATAGCGATCGCCATTCACCGTAACGTTGCGTCCAACAGCATCTTTGAAAAAATACGGTCCAATGATTCCACCAGCGTACAAACCACACCAAACAGTGCATTTTTCGGGATGCATGGGCAGTTCTTGAACGGCTTCTGGTTGCTCTTCACCCCAAATGCGGCAATTTTGCTTATTTACGTAGCCATTCAACCAGAAATGAGCCTCATCGCTCATCGGACACGGACGCGAAACACATTTCGAACCGAACACTGATTTTGGTAATAAAATTCAATGATTTGCAAGCGTTGCTCGTTAGTAAGTCTATTCATGATGAAATGTCAAAGCATACTGAGCATCTTTCTCTTTGACACCATGTCTGACATCCCACGTGATCTGTCAAATACTACTGCATGAAAATCCTAACCTCAAAAAAATCACCCGTTAGTTATAGCATTCGTGCATACAGTTACAGTCGTTACAACTTTCCTTTTCATAATAAAATGGGGAAACAGATCTGAGACAACGCTGAGGAGTATTGAAGTTAATTTTCCCTAGTAAATAGGAACAGTCAATATCTCCATTATTTACATCGTAAACAAATGAAAGGCAGAGAATGAACCGTCGATTTTCCAGTAATTGAAGATGTAAAAGCAACAAGCGAGATGCATACGATGGTATTGGGTCAACGAACTTTAAGGAGCGGAGAGCAAATTTAAGAAAAATCTTTTGAACACGCTCGATCCTATTAATTGACGAACTACAATATGGTCGCAAAATGAACACTTCGTACTCCAAAATGGACCGAACCAAACATGTATACAGTAATTTTAACGTGTAGGGATCGGAAAAATTTGTAGAATTTCGACGGACAAAGCCGAGTACAGAAAATGATTTTGAAGTGATATAGTTGATGTGATTACTGAAAGAAAAATCTGTTGTCAAAGATTACCCCAAGATCTTTGATTTCAGTAACACATTTTAGGACGTAATTAGAAATATTTTAACTTGTAGATAAGATGTTACGTCCCCTACCATAAGAGATCTGTAAGCATTTATCTAGAATCAGAAGAAGCTTCTATTTCATGCACCAATTATAAAAAGTATCAATTTTACATTGAAGTTTGAGTACATCATGTGAGTTTTTGATTATTGAAAAAAATTTTAAGTCATCTGCATATAACAGGAAGTTAGCGAAAGAGAAGCAACAGGAGATGTCATTGATAAACAGCACAAAGAGAAGTGGACCCAAGACGCTTCCTTGTGGCACTCCCGATGACGCAATGAATGAATCAGATGACACTCCATCGACACTGACAACGCATCGTCTATTGTGTAAATATGATTTAATCCACTGCAAGAAGACCGAGTGAAATCCTAAATATGATAATTTTTTAATTAGAATATTGTGTGAAACTTTATCAAAGGCTCTAGAGAAATCTGTGCAGACACAATCTACCTGAAATCCAGCGGAGATGTGAAGTGACCCAAAATTTATGGATGCGAAATTATTAGCCGAAAAAGTGAACTAATACCGGGATCATCGTGAACATAATTCGATTTGAAAAATTCAGCAAACAAGTTGGAGTTTTCGCCAGGAGTGCATGCTGACTTATCACCCCAGCGTAGAGCAGAGGGAATGGCCGAACACGCTCTTCTAGATTTTACAAAGTTCCAAAAAACTTGGAGTTCGACTTAATTGTAGACTCCGTGCTATAAATAAACCTTTTATAGAGAGACTTATCCAATTTGTTAAACAGTTTTGTGTAGTGCTGATATTGAACTAACAAAACATGAGATTTAGTTGAAGAGAATTTTATTTATTTCTAAAGTTTTTTAAACGTTTGAGGTCCTTAGTGTACCAAGGCAACTTATACTGTGTCCAAAAAATAAGGTGACATTTGAAATTTAAACTGCGCGCGTCGAAGGATTTCGAAAATTAGTTGTTTCTTATGTTGGTAGTACTGTCAGTCATACTTATGTCAAATTTCATGTCAGAATATTCATTAGTGTTTCAGATACGTGTCGTTTTGTGAGCTGCTAAAAGTGAGTTTTTCGTTTTTTGTGATGTCAAAATTTGTTGATCAAATAATTTGTATTAAATTTTGTTTACGGAATAAATTTTCTGCTTTGGATACGTTGAGGATGATGCAGAAAGCCTTTGGTGATGAGGCTATGTGGTATAGTGAGTTCCAAGCCGGCTGTGAACGTGTCGAAGACGAAGAGCGTCCAGGGCGACCATCAGCCTCAACCGACGAAACTCACGTTCAACAAATCAAAGATTTGGTATTGAAAAACAGTCCATTAACAATTAGAAACCTTGCTGATGAAGTTGGCATATCGAAAGGCTGAGCCAATACCATTTTGAAGGATGTTTTGGGCCTCAAGCGCGTCAAATCTCGACTAGTACCGAAAACATTGATTTTTTTTTTGGAAAAAAGGCGTCGCTTTGAAGTGTGTGAAACGATGCTCTCCGACTACTAGGGTGTCATGAAACGCATTATAACTGGCGATGAGACTTGGATCTATGCTTATGAAAAAACCCCCGAAACAACCGATCATTCGAGCGAATATCGTGCCAAAAGAGTGCCGCGACCAAAAAAATCGCGCCAAAGTCGCTCAAAAATCAAGGTCATGTTGACTGTTTTCTTCGTTTATCTAGGTGTTGTGCATTATGAATTCCTTCCAACCGGTCAAACAGTCAACAAGGAATATTATTTGAACGTTATGCGTCGTTTGCCTAACGCTATCCGCCTAAAAAGGCCGGAATTGTGGAAAGATAATTCTTGGTTTTTTTTTTTTTGGGGTGAAATTGATTTGGAAGAATAAACAAAGAATTTTCAAAATAAATACAATGTCACCTTATTTTTTGGGCACATGTCGGGATATTATAATGACAAAATTCCTGAATTGCTTTATTAAAAATCGAGAAACTATCAGCTGTATCTAGTCCCGAAAGTAAATCATCCCATTTAATATCAGAGAGCAGATTGTTGAGTCGTTCAAAATCACAAAATGCCAAATTAAAACCAAGCCCATCAATAGGTTTAACAGGAGCGAAAAGATAAGTATCCACCTCAAACGCTAGCGGAGAATGATGAATGGTGGCAGGAGTAATTGAAGATAATCCATCAAGAAACCTAAATTTTAAATTATCACTGAGAAAGACTAAGTCACGAAAACGATCGAGGCTATTTGAATATGAGTTGACTTGAATCAGATTGAGACTAAGCAAGCTATTAATGAGAAATAACTCCTGAGGGTCCATTGAAGGCATTAAACATGAATCGCTACTCGTAATGGAGGCTATTCCGGAAATTGAACTTAACAACTGTTTTGAGGATTGGAAAGAAGCATTGGCATAAATGTAATGTACCTAAGTAATACGAGGGCTCCTATATATATTTCAGGCCTGGGCAACACTAAGTGTTGCCAGGTGCAATCTGACATTTCCATTGAAAAGTTTGACAATTTTTTAGCATAACATTACTCAGAACGTTTTGTCATTTAATCGTGAATTGTTTTATTTACAGGGAATTAAAAAATTCATCTCGGCCAAAAAATGGAATTAACTCGTGAACATTTTCGTGCGATCATTTTTCACAATTTTCGACGTGGATTATCACGACAAGAATGCATCGATGAACTAAATGGCTATGAAGCACCATCCTCTAGCACTGTGAAAAACTGGTACAACGAGTTTAATCGTGGCCGACGCTCGCTCAAAGACGAATTTCGTGAAGGTCGTCCAAAAACAGCCGTTGTGCCAGAAAACATCGATGCCGTACGTGAACTGATAATGCAAGACCGTCATGTAACATACCTTCAGATAGAGGAATGCCTATGCATTTCTCCCACCAGCATATATTCGATATTGCAGGAACAACTGGCCGTAAAAAAGGTTTGTTCTCGTTGGATCCCGCACAATTTGACAATCGCTCAAAAAAGGCTCGTGTGGATTGGTGTAAAGAAATGCTGAAAGAATACGATCGCGGTGCTTCAAAAGACGTTTATAAGATCGTCACAGCTGATGAATCATGGATCTATGCGTATGAGCCCAAAACGAAACAGAGTCGACCGTGTGGGTCTTCCAAGACGAGCCAAATCCAACGAAAGTTGTTCGTGGAAGAAGCACTTCGAAGCAAATGGTCGCCTGTTTCTTCGGCAAAACTGGTCATGTGGCGACTGTTCCGCTTGAGCACCGTAGGACAGTCAATTCTGAGTGTTACACCACCATTTGTTTGCCTGAAGTCTTCGGAAAAATTCGAAAAACAAACAAGAGAAGACGAATCATTGTGCACCATGACAAAGCGAGCTCTCACACATTGGCTCAAACCAGCGCCTTTTTGACCGGCCAAAACGTCGAATTGAGGGGTCATCCGCCGTACAGCCCTGACTTGCCACCCAGTGACTTCTTTTTATTCCCACACATCAAGAAAATAATGCGTGGTCAACGATTTTCGTCGCCAGAAGATGCTGTTGAAGCTTTCAAAAACCATGTTTTGGAGGTGTCTCAATCGAAGTGGAAAAAGTGCTTCGAAAATTGGTTTGAGTGCATGCAAAAGTGTATAAATCTTGATGGAGAATATTTTAAAAAACAATAAAACCATTTTCGTTGATAAATATTCCTATTTTCGTTATTTGGCCAGAAATATATATAGCAGCCCTCGTATGTAGCAAATATTTGGGTGCTGACAATGGCAAATGGTAAAATAGTGGAAGATGATGTTAAGTACCGCTATGGTTTAGAATTACTTGATTTCTTACTCCAATTTGGATAGTTTAGCCACTTAAGAACTCAAGTAATGTTTTTAGTAGTGTTCTTTTCGGAAAGTTTGAATAAAGACGGTCTCAAAAAGGGAAAGATCGGTCATTAGTGGTTAATACTATTGCACACTATTTAATTAAAGCGCTAACAATATGATAAGGTTAATTCCAAGCAGTTGTATATGTTTGTACTATGGTTTCATAATTAAATATACAAATAATTATCATAATTAAGTTTTGCCTACGTACCACCCTTCCACTTCTCATCAACATAATGAAAATGTACGTAAGCACCTGAAATTATAATAATATTCACATATTAGTGGCAACTTTAGCTGAGAACAAGCAGTTAAGTGCACACACATATTTACATACGCATTCATAACTGCTGTCCAAACAAATTAAAATTTTGTTGTTACGGCCCTTTGCTCGTCATATTTGACATTAATATGCTGCGTATAATTGAATTTGTACTCAGCCGTGGGTACTCCAAGCCTAGCTTTGTAGATATGTCTGAACTTTTGTAACGACTTTCACACATTCACTCACACAAATAGTATGTTTGTGTATGAAGAAGTGTCCGCTCTACATTTGTTAGTGAAATTCCGTTGTGGAAAAGAGTCGTAATTTAATCAAAGGCAAATTAAATTAACAAAATGAAATGCACACGCCGGTATTAAGACAACCGGAGGGACAGAAAGGTAAGCATAAACTGACAAAATAATCGAGAGAACACTTATGTTATGATGGAAAGACATATTCAGAAATGATACCCAGTTAGCGAAAAGTATTAGATAAGAATAGATGAGACAATTTATGGGTTCCAAATGCTCTGAGGCACTTGCGTCTCGGTCATGAATTTTTGAGAAACCCTTTTTCATAGCAAAAATGAACTTATAGGTTGCCTTTATTCGGTCAAGATGTTGGAACTATTAGAAACAAATTTCCGACTTCATAGATCTTGTGGTCAGACTGACATATCGGCTATATAACTTTTTTTTATTTTTTGCCTGTCTTCGCTTTTGTGGCAGAAAATCACATTTTAAAACACCAAATCATTAAGGCATCATTAAGAGATTGACAACGACGGAGTGAGCTCGACAATATTAGCGCCAATTTTTTAGTTTGTTCAAAAGCGATGCATGGTTTATTGTAAAATGTAAATTTGCTACTAAACTCGTGTTCATATAAGTCCAATAAGACCAATTAAAAAGTCGGGTTCACGACAATCGGGTTTACGTAACCGGAACGGACTGGAATTTTTTATCCGGTCAAGGACTGTCCACCCAGCAGAATTCTGCCGGTACAACAACAAAAAAAAAAACGAATTAAAAAGTATGTCTTAATAGTATTTCAACAACTTTACAATCCCGCAAACCTCAGCACTCCTGTTAAGTAGAACTTGATAACCTTGATAAATAACATCAACATAAACGGAAAGATCAAAAAGGAAAACACACTACATCTTTCGTTCCACAGCTCTTCAGCTGAAGCTCTTCCCCAGACAGAGAAGATCAGTTAATGTAGGAGGCTTCAGCTGTACAAGCGATAATTTCTTTCCGATCTCTATTAAGCGAATGTAAGCATATAAAAGGACGTCAGTAACTTTATTTCTTATGATCAAATAAAGCTATGCGTTGGCGAACACCAAAGCTACGTCACTTCAAACCTTTTTTAAAGTTTAATAGAGCCTTGTTATCTGATTGTGATACATCATCCAGTAACTTGAACTGCAAAGCTCCCACGTGCCCTTGCACATGATCTTGGCAATGGCTGATGTGATCAGGAATAAATGAATCAAGAATAAATGAGAATTCGTCATTCTGTGCTTAGAACGAAGCAAACATATACGAGGTGTGTTCAAAAAGTATTGCGAATTTTGTGTTTTTTCAAAAATTATTTATTTATTCATGAATATCTATTTTGTCCCCTTCAAGGTAATCCCCATGAGATATTATACACTTGTGCCGACGGTTTTTCCAATCTTCGAAGCACTTCAAAAAATCATTTTTTTTATCTTCTTCAGCTCCTCCTTCGATGCCGTCTTTATCTCGTGAAGCGAAGCGTAACGTCGTCCTTTCATGGGCCTCTTCAGTTTAGGGAACAAGAAAAAGTAACAGGGGGCCAGATCTGGGGAATATGGTGGCTGCGGCATCATTAGTGTGTGGTTTTTGGCCAAAAAGTCGCGAACAAGCAACGATGTGTGTGAGCAGGGGCGCTATCGTGGTGCAAAAGCCAATTTTTTTTCTTCCACAAATGCGGGCGTTTGAGGCAAGAACTCATGATGCACGATACGATTCGCGATACTTTTTGAACACACCTCGTAGATATAGATAAGCCAGTAGCGGCTTCAGAAGGGGAAAGCCCGTTTACAAGGGCTAAATTTCTTATTAATAATTAGCTATTCTGAAAAAATATAAAGTAACGGAAATCTAATCCAGAAATTTGTCATTTTATTTCAGAAACAAAATGAAAGACCGTCTACCTTTTTGAATTTAATAAATATTGCTAAAATGTTTCTGTTTAGATCGGATTTGCAAGCTGTTAATGCCAACATGTTACTTAATTTTCGGACTTTGGACTTTGCATTAGGGAAGATTTTATGACATTTTTGGTTGCCTTTGGTGAGCTCTCAAACAATCATGCTCTAGATAATAGTGGCTTTGATGACTCCAAAGTAGAAGATGAAACTATGTCTCCTATTACTGTTAGCCAACACACCCAAATTTATGAGGAGTTATCTCTCACTGAAGTTCATCTTGGACGAATCGTTCTTGAAAAAATTAAAAGAATTATTCTTAATTTGAATATCGGAACAGATGCGTATGCTGTTATGCTCTTAGATTACGGAGCGGTGAACGCAATAAGAAAGGAATGCTGCAGTAACTTCTTGTTATTCCTAAAAACTCAACAGCAGTATACAGTTAATCGAGGTGGTATGCAATACCATAACAGAGTGGACAAGCTATTCAAGATCACATATCCCAAACGTTCGAACGCATTAGGAAAAATATTAACGAACGACTTATCCAGTTATTTGAAACAAGATGGGTTCAATAGCACGATGCAGCTATCCAACTTGCTTTAAATTTTCCGTTGATCGTCAAAGCTCTGACAAAAATTAGTAACTGGAAAAATGAGGGAACAGCGGGAAAAGCAATTATACTTAACGCAGCCGTGTTAAAATTTGAATTTATGATTGGGAGCTGAAGAACATTTTCGCTTTAATTTACCGACTATTGCATTGGAAACGTTGAAAAACTGTGATGTAAACCTATATCCCATACTTCCAGGTTCTCTTTGCAGATTATATTATATAACCACTCATATGAAAAAAATTGAATTTTGGTTATAAAATGGTTATGTATTGGTTATATCTGAAAGCGCGAGGTTAGTCAACCATAGGCCATAAAAACACAATTTCGATTTTTTTATGAAACGGAAGAAATCGGATCCCTGAAAAAATATATAGAAAGCCTAACAGAAATCACACAAACTTACGCGCCTCCTAGATTTTGCTACCGGGGTTAGGGCAAATTTATATTCAATTACCACAGAAGGTAGAACAAATTAAGTTGGTCATCAAATGCTCGACTTCGAGGTGGTCAAACGAGCACAAATGAGCGCGTCCCAATTAGTCACGAGCGAGTAACCAGATGTTGAAGGCAGAAAAGTAAGAACACCGAAAAGTAATTGATAAAAGGGGGAAACTGGGAAAAATTCGGCGCATATTTTTATAAAACGCACTCCCTGATGTTGTTGTTGCAGTAATTAACACAAAATTTACCAGCGAGAATGTCAACGACAAAGCGCGCAAGTTAATGTGGCACAACAGGTGCGGCAACTGGTGGTTGCTGCCGCAAGAAATCATATTTTTTATTTTCAATATGAGTAACTTCGCGTTGTTGTTGTAGTTAGTGCATCTCATCTACACAACTGCACACTGACATTTTGATTTGTTGCTATATTTTTACATTTTTATAATTTTAATTTGGAATTTTTATTACTTGCGTGGCTGCTTTGTTGTTATTGTTGTTGCTGTTGTTGTGGTATTACCACTCATGCAATATTATTGTTGCCGCTGCATAGTCAGTGGTAATTTCCACTACTTTTGTGCTCGCTGCTCTTCCGCTTCTTACTGGCTGTTGTTGGGGCAGCCACCAGATGTGCCACTTGCCACACGGTGTACTTAAATACTCGCTGTCGTCTTGCCACTTTTTCATTGCATGCATAAATCAAGGCGGCAGCAACAAGTACGCAAGTGCAAATTCGCTGCGACGTTGCTTGGCTGCCAGCGATCACAATCTCAGCCGCAGCAGCGGCAGCCGTGTGGCACCAACAAACGGCAGACACTGGAATGTCAACAACTGCCATGACAATTACAACAATAAGTACACGCATTAAACGCATAGGTGTATGGAGGTGAGTAGCTGTTTGCTGGGCTGTTGCCGATGAAAGTTGGTCTGCCGCCTCTTTGCGCAGATGTGGCCGACGCACGCTGTGGCTTGAAGATTGCTCGTCGTGCACTTGCTACGCGGCCGCAAATATTCTTGTGCAAAAAGTATTTCCTACTTCTTGCCATTATTTGGTTTTCATAATTCTTGGCATTTTTCGCTTACTTATCAGTTGAATATCGCCATTAAGTGCGGACTTGGCCATTTCTGGCATTCCGAAAATTCATCATTTTAAGCGAATGAGCTTGTGTGTGGCATGAAGATTGCGAGTTTGCTTTCAATCGTGTTCGGAACTTAATTTTGAAACTATGCATGATATAGAGTTAACATTTGATTGGAGTCATGTGGAGTCATGTGGATTTCATTTATTATCGAAAGTGGTCCCAAGTATGAGTACTTGCAAAGGTACTTAGATAGCGAGAACCCATAGAGAAATCCTCTTAAGTGTAGTCAGGTTAACAGCCCATAAAACTTATAGTCTTCCTTCAGCGATTTAGGGATTGTGTCTCTGTTATGCAAGCACTAAGATGATACGTCACAAATATTCCGCTGTTCCGCTGGTGACATTCATCAAGTAGCAACATTCCAGATAAATCTTCAATATTTTTTGTAACTTACGTCTTTGTGATCCTTTCGGAAAGTTATGAATCAAAAAAGCGTGAGAAGAACAATAATAATTTATTTTTGTCCCGTTCTTTCACACCTCACAATAGAGGGAGGAATGAAAAAATTGACAAGAGACTCGGAAACAGCCAAAAATTCATGGAGAATATTACGTCAGAGGATAGATATATTTTGGAGTTAAAGAATTTCCCGGAGAATTAACTTTCAAACATTTGCGTGCGTCATTTGTGATTGGTTAAATTTGACAACTCAATACCAACATCAAAACTGATTTAGAAGCACTTACAAGCTTACAGCATTTCGTATATAGTTAACACCTATTCACATTTATTGCTATAAGGGTACCTAAAATAGATAGATAAAAGACATATGTAGAAGCGAACAATCTTGAAGAGTTCAGGTGAGCTATAGGCTGTGCCCAGGAAAAATTTACTGTATACAGCGATTGCGTTGCAAAGTTCGGTACCGGCGAGTGGTTTGCTATTTTCTTGTTCATTCAATATAAATTATGTCTGCTAAGTAGAAGGACAATGCAAAAATCCATACAGTCATCATTTTATTGGAACACACTTTAGGTAATAGACTTAGTCAAGAAATGGGCTTACCTAAGTCAGCTGATTTCACAACAAGCCAATAGTCTGGGCTGATGAACTGTGGCTAACGACTCGAAAACTACAAATTGTCGGGTTTTGCCGAGATCTACTGGAAAACGAGAACTAACCCAATAGCAGAAACCCATACTTGAAGAATTCATTCATCGACTTGCGGAAGGTGGATAAAACATCAGTAGCTTGATAGAAAGGAAGTTTCAGCATACATACTATAGATTAAAAGCACTGCAGCCAACTTCTCTCAAAATCCAAACCAATTAAATTGCATTAAATTTTAAAATAAATAATGAAAAAAAGCAGCTCTGGGAGTATTTGACAAAGCTCACACTTGGGGGAAAAAAGAAAGAGGAATACATTTACTCTGTTCGAAAGATCAGGTCTAAGGAACTGGCCACACTTGGAATCTCCAATTAGCACCAAACAGTGAAAAGAAAAAACGACTGGCGGGCTGTTGTAAACTTGGTTATAAACGCGTAAGCGGTGTCTACGCCAAGAAAGAAAAAGAAGAAGGGCCCTATAGGAACACCTAAAGTCTCGGACCACTAGTAACACAGGGTTGTGGTGTATATCTTTGGGGCAGTGTTGATGGTGGACAAAGCAAAATGTATATATTTCTATGCAAAAGCGATTTTAGTTAGAGGACATCCCAGTATTTTTTAATTTCAACCTTAACAAAAACCAAATTTTCTTATATATGAAAACAGGAAAGGTATTAGTTGAGAAGAGTCAAGTCTCAAATATTTAAGTGTTGCCCATAAATAACACCAAATAAGAAAGAATAACTTATGGTTTGCCTGCTTCGATTCGGATAATCGTTCCGAAAAATTTTTGCCGCCTCATCTTTGTGTTGCTAGAAGCGTTTAATTGGATATGAAACTAAGCTTTCGACTACAAGTATAATATACTATATGAGCGATATAATTAAAGCTTGAATTCGACATTTAACTCAAAAACGGCTTATGTAATAGTGAGTACTAGAGTCCAAGTCCACGCTTTGTTCCAAAGGAATGCCGTTTCTTCAAGCAAATTATAAAATACTCCGCTAAACTCATTTCATTTTGATAAATCAGTAGAGAGAAAGACAAAAGCAAAACAAAAGCGTAAATCGTTGCAATGTTTGGCACTTCATTATAGGCTAACTGTAAACCGAACGTCAAAACGTCAACGCCTTCCGCTCCAAGTTCAGGCATTTCTCAATTGTAAATCGAAATTTGCATAAAGTTGCAGTGGCAAGAATACGGCTATAAAAATACTTGCGAATAAAGAGCATATAAAGAGATAAAAAATAGATAAATATAAAAATAAACAACAAAATTTTTCAATTTAAATACAACCTTAGCCGCCTCTTTTCTATTTCAGTTCTCTCCACCAGGGAAGACAATCGGCGATTTCACAAGATTTTATGTGGAAAATGGGAAATTTCGTTACACTCCAGAAAATATACAATTGTAGCGAAAGCAAAAATTAAAGCAACAAAATATTTAATAAATTACCAAAATAATAAATAAAAAGCTGGCATAATAAAGTAAATCAAAAATATTTTATATTTCATATCTTCAAAATTAATCTTTCGTTTGCTTTTGGAAAAAAGTTCACATTCAACTGATTTGCATAGAAAATAAATAAGCATTCCGATTTGGCTGCAGAAAATGAGTAAAACAAAGGTTCATATGCAAACCGATTCTTATATAAGCGACGGGGAGAAAGCGGTCAACGCTGAAAATAATGCTTCATACCGTTAGGTGAGACATTTCTATGTTAATTGAGGGTAGCAGCTGTCAAAATAACTGCTCTGCCCATACTTTTTAGTTGTACAAATGTTGCCGTTGTTGTTTTTTTATTTATTTCAATTCTTAGGATATCAGCTACTGCTTGAGTTTCAGATTTTCCATTCACATTCATAATAATTTTGTTGATTTACGTTCGCACTGCCATTTCCCCTTAGCAAAAAAATATAAATTTCACTTTTCGACCACAGACAGTAGAACTTAAAAACTAAAATTTATAGTGTTTCAAAGTAACTTATTACTTTTTATTTTAGTGTAAGAGCTGAAGAAATATAATTTACAAACAAAGAAAATTAAATGATAAATTCTATGAAAATTAGGTCAAAATGTTGGGACTGCTTCTTGCCATAAATATTATCTAAATTAATGTTTCCGCACTTCACTTAGTTTTGGCTCACTACGAAATAAGAAAAAGTTCCTGGAAGTTTCCCATTTTACTTTTTTTAATGTTCATTTTCAGTTGTTAAAAAATTGTATTGCTGAGTTGATAGGCCTAGATTTGTAGCTCTTACTCCATTGATCACGATATCTACATACATATGTCGGAAAAAGTATGGAAGGAAGATGATATAATTTGTATTTTCTTAAATCTTTTGAGACAACTGTACGTATTATGCAGTTTAAAATGAATATTTTTGGAATAACGTTTTAGATTCAAACAATGAAGCAGTTCTAGCCCAATTTAAAGGTGTTGAAATAATGCTTTGGTTGATTGGTTGAAAGCCAGGCGCAGGAGCACTTGAACGCAAGCGATCGCGCTTAAGTCATCATTAAGCTTACGGGAACCTATTAAGTTTGTTTGGGTTATTTCTTAAGCAATGAGAGCAGTGAAATATGTATATATCGTAACATCTTGCAGAAGGCTTGGCCTTCGCATAGAAAATGTGTCAGCGTCTCATCATCTTACGCACATGCTATGCATTTCACCGAAGGCACTTTTATAAATTTTTGAAGGTGGCGTTAACTTAAATTAAAGGCTTGTTCTGTTCTAATCAACAGTGATCATTTGGACCGCCTAGAACGCTCGGATCCTTGTGAAACTAAAAACTCCTATACACTTAACATAAAGACTCTAATAAAACGACAAAGCACCTTGAACCTATCAAAAAAAAAAAATCATGAGGCGGTCAATATCAGTTCCCTCCATGTCGTGTAACAGTGGAATGTTTCAACCTCAGTTTTGCAAACGTTAAACAATGTTCTTTTCTTTATTTTTCTTCAGAGTCTTCTAAGCACTCTATATACTCGTACTTGCACACGTCTGGTAGTATGACATAGGGTTGTGATAGAATCGAAAGAGATAGCTTCTAAATTAGCCATGTCTACTCAGTATTTGGCTTAAGTGATAAATACATTGCGATGTGTTTAGATCTCTCCTATTCTTTTAAGCAGAAGGTTATCCTAAAGCTTAGCCACTGCTACCACTATAAGGTCATCTGTATATGAGATTGTTTGGACGTTTGTCAGTTGATGTATTCTTAACCGTTCGTCGTATATGAAGTTCCATGGTAGAGGGCCTAGACCGAGACTTGTGATGCTCCACTCGATGTAGTGTGGCTCTGAGTGCTCTATTCCGTGTCGAATAACAATCTCTTATTTTCACAATAGCTCATTATAATATTTACGAGATAGTCGAGTGCGCGTATTTCATATAGAACTTTGAGCAAAAGTGCTTTAAACTCAAAAGAAATCGATTTGATCCTTTCTCTATATATTTCAATGAAGACCATTCTAAGCCTTTAAAGAGAAAAGAATTAAAAAAGCATATTTTAAATGCTTGCTCTAGGCTTATGAGACAAGTACAATAATGTGGAGACGAAAAATAGGAAACGTGTTGATTAAATTTTTTCAAGAAAGCTAAATTTTCTTCAGTCCTCTTCCTAAGAGGTTGTAAGTGACAGCTTTATTTTCAAACCACCTATCGACCTATTAGAAAACTAAGGATATTTTAAATTTCTTAAAATTTATTATAACCCGGCATTTCTGTTAGCGGTATCTCGATTACCTCTATGATAAGGATATCCCAAAGAGGATAGTTAAAGCCTCTTCGATTATGAAGTTTTTGTTGAAGAGTTACAGCGTCGAGATACCAGCACCATTCACAATAGATGGTCACATTAAAATTGTAAGTCTAATGCACAATCTGTCATGAATATGGAATGCAACTTTAAAGACGAAAAGTGAATTAAAACCCTGAAGTAGGAAGTATGAAATTCTTTTATGGTTATTTTCAGCTTTAGCCGGAGAAAGTCATTTACTAAAAGCCAAGATAAATTTCGGACAGCACAGAAAGCTGACCTTCTCAAAGTCTTACTAAAAGGTGGGATCGGATGAAAACATCTACACGCTTCAAGCTTTGAACAATGGTTTTTTTTTCCGAAGAACACCTGTTAGACTGGACTCTATCTAGAAAAAAAAAACTGTGAAAGTTTGCTTACAGCGCCCTCAACCTTCAGTCGTAAAGACAGTTTTGCCGAGGATAAATATCAGATATATTCAGATGTGATGATATATATACATTAATAATATTTTTTCAGATATATGATATAATTTTTATTTCTCAGTAATTCTAGCGAGCTCTGGCTTGGAGTCCCTGGAGAACAAGTGACAACAAAAAAGAAAACATGACGTTAACTGAGAAACAGGGAACGACACTTAGAATCAATGTCTATCCGGACCAACCAGTGAGATGCAGTGAGAAATATTGAGAACCAGTGGGAGCCAAGGAGTACCAGGATGAAACCGAGAGAAGTAGGAAAATTCACTGAGAAATTGTGGGAACCACTGAGAACCTGGGAAAACCAGTAAGAGCCATTGAGAAATAAGAAGAATCAGAGGGAATTCCGGATATCCATTGAATAACAGGGAGTATTAGAGAAGCAGTGAGAGTACCAGAGAAAATCACTAAACAAATTAAGAGAAGCAGAGACAATTACTGAGAACTACACAGAAACAGTGATAATCAGGGGGAATCCGGGAGAACCACAGAAAACTACTGAGAAATGAGTACCAATGAAAATCAGGGTTAGCCACTAAATATTAGGGACAACTATTACAAAATAAATAGAAACAGGGACAACCAGTGAGAGCTAGTGCGCATCAGTGAGAACAAGTGGAAATCAATGAGTGTAAGTAAAAATCTTTGTAAACTAGAAAGCGCAAAGAAAATCAGAAAGAAACCGGGAGAACTTGTGAGAATACCTGAGAAGAAGAGAGAGACAAGTAACGCCACTGAGAATCAGCGAGAGTCACTGTGAAGCAGTGGCTATCAGTGCAAAACAGTGAAAATCATTAAGAATCATGGGAATCCACAGAGAACTAGTGAGAACCAACTCGTGAGCACCAGTTAAAATTAGTGAAAACAATAATCCAGGAGAAACTCTGAGAACCAGAGAGAATCAGTGAGAATCAGAGAGAACTAGTGAGAAAAAGGAAGATGCACTGTGAGGAAGCTACTGATAACTAGTGAGAACCACTGAGAACCAGTTGGAAGTAATGAGAACCAAGGAGAAACATAAAGAACCAATGTGAATCAGGGAACTCTAACGAATGCCCACAAGACCAAACGGGTTCCAGGAAGGAAAATAATAAATTAAAAATATTAATTCACTTGTTTTAAAAGAAGCCAATAGAGAAAAGAAGAAAGATATTCTATGGATTTCGAGGATATGAATTCAGAGGACAAAATTTCGTTTCTGTATCGTCTACAAGGTCAGTCCACGAGATCAACTCGTACTACTTGCCGTAGCTGTTGAATGTAATACAAGAAAATTATAAATATATATTTTAAGGGAGTGTCACGAGATTGAATATACCAGGCTGTTCAATAAGTTTTGTTGTTTGATAAGGAAAACTCAATTTTATGGTTCAAAATATACTTTATTATTCAGTATAAACTCCCTGAACATTAATACGCTGGCTCCAATGATCCAATCTGTAGAACCCAACCCTGAAGTGAGATTCCGAAATTACGGTATTTTCGAGGTCTTAGAAAGGATCCCAAAATAAGCTGTGGATTCAATTCTTAGAACACATTTGGACTTTACTCAGTCGTTTGAAGTTCTAAGCCAGTGCTTCAGCGTATTGTGATAAGCTCGAACAAGAAGTCGGGCATCTACTACAGTGATCAAAATGAAAGGTGAATTTATTATAATGCGCATTGCATATGGCTGCATAAGGCTTTAGGTAAGGGCCACTAGCCGTCTGCTAATCTGCTACGATTCATGACAAACTTTTAAGCAGCAAAACTTTCAAAAAATCACAACAGTGATTTGCTGCACTTGTACATGACAACCGGCTGTCATGGTATCCCATAAAGACGCGCTGAGAATGCTGCCAGAAGCAGTTTTTATTACAACCAAGAAAATGAGAACAAGTGCGAAGACAATAAATGCATACAATCAGACATTTCCACAGACAAGATTTTACTATGATTCTATTAAGAGAAGTTTAAGTTTGTACATACATATGTATGTATATGGCAGTGTCTTCGCTGGACTTGTTTCCAAGTTTTTTCGCATTTTTGTCAACTAAAATTGGTTTGTTTCTTTTTTCCACGTTTCTGCACTTCCACGTAGCTGTTGTGACGGGATGCTGAGCTGCACTTGCAACTCATTACATTGGCTGCGCATGCGCAGGTACGATTTAATGAGCACTAACTATTACGCCACTTTTTATTGCCGACAAAATGAGTCGCCAAGCCACTGTTGCCGCACTTTTATTTATAACCGTGGTTTCGCTGCAGCTTACACATACCATATATACATCAATGTTTGAGTGCGAGTGTGTGTGCACATGAAAATAGAGCAACAAGCTGATGGCGATAAGTAAAGAAAGGGGCAAATAGAAAAACTTATTCACAAGATGCGCGTTGCTCGCGTTAAAGAATGACAGCCAGTGTTGCGACCGACAAGTGCAAGAACAACAACAAATATATTGGCTCATAAAATATGACAAAAACAGCAAATGAAGCGCATTTTCACCATTTTCCGCGGTTTTGCCCTCCACTTCACTTGTTGTGTGCTGTTGGAGGCGCCGCGCAGGCACACAGCGGCAGCAGCGCTAGTTTGTATGCATGTATAGGTATGTATATGTTTATGTGCAAGTTTATGTTTGCGTAAAAAAGTTGTAGTAAAACCCATGCTATCTGCTGTTTGCTTGCGCCGCAGTCATGGAAAAAATATTAAAAGAAATTGTTCGGAAAAAACTCACCGAAAACATTTTTATGAATCAATTAAGTTTTTGTGTTTTAATTTGTTGTTACTGTTGCGGCAGTGTTGCCAGCATAGTTTTGCAAGCAGCAGTGGCACTGCTATTGATACTGTTGCAACAACAACATCGGCGCTCAGCTCATTGTTGCTGCTTAGCGGCTTCGTTATACACACGTGTGTAGTTAGGTATTGTTGTTGTTACAAAAAAAAACAAAACAAATTTTTGTTCAACCAACTTGTAGCATAGGGTATAATGTCTGCCTCAAGTAAGTGAGCACAATTTCCGTAGTCAACTTAATTTTGTAAGTCTTGTGAATTGGAAATATATTTCGCGGTTGTTAGCTGTCTGCTTTAAAATATAGTTGCCTGTTTTTGACAACAAGTTCAAATGGTATATAAAACATAAAAGAATAAACATAAATTTAAGAAAGCTAATCAGGAAGAATGATTTTTGTATAGAGTTGCCAACTATTTAAAAATTTTGGCTGATTAAGTTAATCAAATAATGTTTAAATATATTAACCTCACTCTTATCTTAAAATAATCGTAAATACTTGAAATTAAACTAATTTTGGAATAGAGTTGCCACCTGTAGAATAAATTTACTTACTGAAACTATGTGCAAAATACAGGACTTTAAAGACTGACATAGATAACGTATAAGATAACGTTTCAACTTTAAAAATATCTTAAAAAAGGTTGCCACCTTCCGAAAAAATCACTGAATAATAAGAACTTTATTGAAAGCGCAAAACTTTTATGAAAGTTTTTCAATTTAATTTGCTACTTTCAAATTTAAAATTTATTGTAGACAGCATAAAATAGAGTTGCCACTTATGGAAAAAGAAAAATTTAGTAAAATAGACTTTCAAAAACAACGTCCTCTGTGCCCAAAAAATAAGGTGACATTGTATTTATTTTGAAAATTCTTTATTTATTCTTCCAAATCAATTTCATCCCCTTTAAAGTAATCCCCTTCCGTTGCAATGCAATTGTGCCAACGGATTTTGCCATCTTCGAAACACTGGTTGTAGTCACTTTCCGGGATGGCCTTCAGTTCCGTCTTCGCTGCGGCTTGAATCTTCTCTATCGTATAAAAACGGTGTCCCCGGAGCGGTCTTCTGAGCTCGGTGAACAGCCAGAAGTCTCACGGCGCCAGATCAGGTGAATACGGTGGTTGCGGAACGATATGGGTTGAGTTTTTGGCGAAATGAAATTACGAGGACAGTATGGGATGGTGCATTATCGTGGTGTAAAAACCAAGAATTGTCTTTCCTCAATTCCGGCCTTTTTAGGCAGATAGCGTTACGCAAACGAGGCATAACGTTCAAATAACATTCCTTGTTGACTGTTTGACCGGTTGGAAGGAATTCATAATGCACAACACCACGATAATCGAAGAAAACTGTCAACATGATCTTGATTTTTGAGCGACTTTGGCGCAATTTTTTTGGTCTCGGCTCTCTTTTGGCACGATATTCGCTCGATTGATCGGTTGTTTCGGGGTAATAAGCATAGATCCAAGTCTTATCGACAGTTATAATGCATTTCATGACACCCTGGTAGTCGGAAAGCATCGTTTCACACACTTCAACGCGATGCCTTTTTTCCAAAAAATTCAATGTTTTCGGTACTAGTCGAGATTTGACGCGCTTGAGGCAAAAACATCCTTCAAAATGGTATTGGCTGAGCCTTTTGATATGCCAACTTAATCAGCAAGATCTCTAATTGTTAATCGACGGTTTTTTAACACCAAATCTTTGATTTGTTGAACTAGAGTTTCTTCGGTTGAGGTTGATGGTCGCCCTGGACGCTCTTCGTCTTCGACACGTTCACGGCCGGCTTGGAACTCACTATACCCCCTATAAACATTTACATTTTTTTTAGACATAGCCTCATCACCAGAGGCTTTCTGCACCATCCTCAATGTATCCGCAGCAGAAAATTGATTCCGTAAACTAAATCTAATGCAAATTCTTTGCTCAACAAATTTCGACATCGCAAAAAACGAAAAACTCACTTTTAGCAGCTCACAAAACGACACGTATCCCAAACAATAATGAATATTTTGACTTGAAATTTGACATAAATGTGACTGACAGTACTACCAACCTAAAAAAAAAATAATTCTCTAAATCCTTCGCGCGCGCAGTTTAGTTTCAAATCACCTTATTTTTTGGACACAGTCAATAAAGCTAAGGAACTTCTTCTTCTTTTTTACTGGCGTAGACACCGCTTACGCGACTATAGCCGAGTCAAAGCTAAGGAACTAGTTCGCGAAAATTCATGCAAGCATCCTTTATACATATTCTTGGTGTAAGTATACATATATATATATCCTTCTGAGTGTTATAAACTTTGAGGTAATCTTATTCATAGTATGCCAAAAATATGGGTTATAAAAATATGGGTCATATCAGCAAATAATTTTGATAAACATTTTCATTCGAAAAAATATTTGAATATAGAATTTAAAGTTTTTCCTCATATTAATAAATTATGTAATCATGTTCATTCTATTGCATGCCCTTTATATTCTAAGAAACTTCAAGAACCTCTCTGTTCGGTTCTGCCCGGTGCTCACCCTACACTTACTTGTTCCTTTTTACCTCCATGCACACCTGAACTTTTTGCTATTCCACAGTCTTGTTGCTTACCTATTTCCACGGCCGTTGGTGCCTTGTCGCTGCTGGCAATTACAATCTTGTTAAATGTCGCTATTTAACTGACTGAGCCTGTGATTGCATGCGCCATGCTTCCCTCATTGTCCATGTAGTTGTTGTGGCGAAAGGCAACAATGTTGTCAAGCACATATAAACACATAATGATAATAATATTATAGCTGCAACATGCTGCATTCGAAGCGGCCAGCCAACAACATTTAAGATTGTTACAATTTTTTATTAAATTAGCTGAAAATGCTGTTCACATGAAATTCATACCATTCTCCGAATCGCTGCCAAACTACTGCCAGCAATTTCCCAGTTAAATAGCTGAATGCATAGCGCCTGGCGTGTTGCTCGCCTAGCTGCCTGGCTGGCAGGCCGGCAGATCGCCTGTGGCACAGATTTTTCGTAAAATGTGAAATTGTATAACACGAAGTGATTAATCACTCGGCCGTGGCATGCCATTGTTCGCCGATAGCAAGATTGACTGCACATTAGAGGCATTTAGATTTTATAATGGACCGTTTACTGTGAAATTAGAAAAATTAGACAGTTTTTTCCAAGTAATTCAAATTATAAGTATTTGCCTAATTAGATTATAGACTCCATAAAGACATGCATGGTTTACAAAACTATGTGGCAACTTTTGCGGAAATTGAATGAAAATGTCACAAATCTGCTTTAATGTATATTTATTTCAGTAATTTTCAGTCACTTAATCTGGTTGTCTAAAAGTATAAGATCCGTTGTGTTGCTAACTTCATCTGAAAAAAGCGAGACATTCGAGGAGGCGGTGTTGAGATGATTCTACCTCATATTTTTTCAAACAGCTGATACTAAATCAGTGTGCAGTTAGAACTTTTACAGCCATTGAATGGATACTCCAACACTGTAGATTTATGCTTAACTAAGTTTGCATTTATCCGTCTCCAAGAACACGTGACATTGTTAATGAGACGACTTCTATTTGCAGCTTTACTATGTGTTAGTCTGAAACAATCCATTTATTTTTAAAATATTTCTGAGAGGAAGTTTTTCAATTTTATATATACTTATAACTAGCGCCAGTACCTTTGCTATATTACACCCTGAACAGGGTATATTAAGTTTGTCACGATGTTTATAACACCCCGAAGGAAGCGTCGGAGACCCTATAAAGTATATAATAAATGATCAGAATGTTGAGCTGAGTCGATTTAGCCATGTCCGTCTGTCTGTCTGTATATATATTAACTAGTCCCTCAGTTTTTAAGATATCGTTTTGAAATTTTGCAAACGTCATTTTCTCTTCAAGAAGCTGCTCATTTGACGGAACGGCCGATATCGGACCACTATAACATATAGCTGCCATATAAACTGAACGATCGGAATCAAGTTCTTATATGGAAAACTTTCACATTTGACAAGATATATTCACGAAATTTGGTATATATCATTTTCTAAGGCAACAATGTAATCTCCGAAGAAATTGTTTAGATCAGTTAACTATAGCATATAGCTACCATAAAAATTTTGGGATCGTAGTCAAGGGCTTGTATGGAAAACTTTCACATTTGACAAGATATATTCACGAAATTTGGTATATATTATTTTCTAAGGCAACAATGTAATCTCTAAAAAACTTGTTCAGAACGGGTTACTATAGCATATAGCTTCCATACAAACTGAACACATAGTTACTAACAGAAATGCAGATATGAAGGGTATTTAGCTTCGGTGCAAACGAAGTTAACGTTTTTTTTTTGTTGTATATTGGACTTAGCTTCTGTCTATTTCAGTCATTGCTTTAGAAGTTTAATTTTTTAAAAACGGCATATAGACCTTTCTCGGCAAAATTTTGCAGACAAGTATACCATCCAAACACTTACTTCAAAGCTGTCCATGTAGGAATGAGATCATCAACTTTTTAAGTAAGTGATTCGTTTAATTCCGTTCAGGTCATTTAAAGATCGAAATAGACGAAAATATTCAAAAATTCTCAAATTGAATTAAGCGACCGGACAACGAAGATAGGTCAAAAGATTTATCAAAGAAAGGTGTTGGTCATATCGTTTATAAATATTTAGGTATAAAATGCCCTGTCCAAAGTTGGAGCCCACATTGGATCAAAACTAAGAACGGATTGGAAAACGAGGTTCCACAATTTTACTTTGGAGTTTCAGTCCAATTGCTTAAGTCCAAATCGTAAAAATATGCAACAGTCAGCTGGCACAATTTTCAATTTTTAAGGAGCACATGGTATTGGTTTCATCAACTATCCTGAAGAAGAGGAAATATTACCATGATATTGAAAAGTGTAAAGTACAAAATAACGGATAAGCGATTCATTCTTAAAATGGTACCTAGGACGATTTGGGTCCAAAGGTCAGGAGAATAATTGCTAGAATTAAATCGTTGAGGTTAAGGTCTATTTGGAATTTTGCTTTCAAACACCATTCCACCCAAGTGAAGTGAATTTTCGAAAGGATGTACTACGAGTATATGGTTAATCTAACACTATCGTGAGTTACAACTTTTTATTGCTGCTAAAGTCATACTTGCATAATCGGACGTTTTACGTTAGGTGTCGTGTTGTTAAGACGGATCTGAGACCCATATGTGCTGATGTACCCCAAAACAACCTTACCCAAAACAATCTTACCCCTGTGCTCTACATTACTAAGCGGGCGCAAACTATGTGGATAGCACACCGCTGTTGGTGTCAAGTGGTAATTCTACTCCCATCTCCAGGATACTGCCAACGTAATTGCCCCCGATAGAGCCGTGGCCCACCAATTGAACGGTGACTTTTTAATTTATGCTTTGCCTGTTTTTTGCATCGGTAAATTTTTTTCTGAAGTTGGTAGTACTGTTAGTGGCTGGCATCTATGCTAAATTTCAAGTCAAAATATTAATTAGTATTCGAGATACGAGTCGTTTTGTGAGGC
>CM050323.1:44481358-44496970 GCA_027475135.1 Bactrocera correcta
TGTATGTGTGCAGCGCACTTGCGCTCAGCTGGCTGGCCTGACGCAGCAAAACAATGTCAAGGTCAGCGCGTGATCCTCTGTAGGAAATGGCATATTGAAGCATTTCCTTGCAACGTTCTTCTAACACGCTATTCCTTCCTTTTTTGTTCAAGTTTTATAAATAAAATTGAGCATTAAGCAACTATTTTTTAATAGAAAAATGTGTAAAAAATCACATCTCATGCAGGATGCCCATCCTGGGCATATGCATCCTGCTTACGATGAATTTGGAGCGTGTAGCCCATTATGGTATTTTTTTATTATTTCCAATTTATTCTATTTTTTTATACAATTTATGGAGCGTGCAGCACCAGCTGTGTCACATCGTCAAGACGACTGATAGGGCAATATGGATGTGTGGCGGAAACTGGCGACAATTTTCTGAGTATTTCCTTATGCAAAGCGTTGTTTGTAATAAATCAGAAATAAAAAACTTTAGCTACACATGTGGGGTTCCTTGGGTACTTAGAAGCTCGTGGCAAATGCTATTTCATTTTTTCCTTAATTCTATTTTTAGGCGAGTCGTAGGCAATGTCTGAAAAATTTTTTGTCATAAGGTTTCATACTCTAAAAGCATTATTTGTCCAAAGTTGTATTCCGATATAATAATTGCACCTTGATTTGTACGCTGGAAAGGAAAGAGTCAGATGGAATTTAAAATGGTGTTATAGGGGAAACGTACTCGTTATGGTTAAAATCGGTAGAGCAGGGCTTGGAATATTGGAAATTACCAAAAAGTGGAGAGCGACGCCCATCGTCCAATTTTTACACCGGCTCGTATAAATATCTCTCGTACCATACCCAGCGTAAAATTTTGTGTATCCGGTGTGTTTATCGCGCTTTTAGTAGTTATTAACAGTACCGTTATATGGGGAGGGGGTAGGGTTATAATCCGATTTCATCTATTTTCATACTGTCTCGTAGGAACTTGTACATTAAACCTATTATAAGATGGATCAGCGTCCACTTTTTCAAAACTTCCAGCTTACAGGTTTGCCATGCTAATTCTATCCTTTGCACTAAATTACAGTTAGATGTGTTAATTTAGTTCTTAGTTATGGCACTTAAGAGGTTTTCCTCTTTGTGGGCGTGGCAGTAGTCCGATTACACACAACTACGAACTCCGCCTTACTTTTTTGCCAAGGAACATGTGTACCAAGTTTCATCAAGATATCTTAATTATTACTTAAGTAACAGCTTGCACGGACGAACGGGCATACAGACAGTCAATCGGATTTCAACTCGTCTCAATATCCGCATCATTTATATAATGTGTATATATATATATGTACTATAATCCGATTAGCTTTAGGTGATACATACACCCGTCGGGGGAAAAAACTTATTATAATTTGTAGCAACATGTTGCAAAAATATAAAAATGTATTAAAATAATACTCAAGATCGTACAACGCTCAGGGTAACATCCACGTTTACTTTCAACAAAAATCTCAAATTATCTAATATCGCTATATCTAACCAACATCTACTGCATATAGTCAATTCGAAAGAAAAATCTCATTACTACTACTACCTACATCCGTTGTGCTTTTTGTAGATAGACCTTCAAGGTTTGGCAGCTGATAGAGTCGAAGAGTTCTAGGTCGGATTTGTGATAAAGTTGGAGATCACAGGGGAAAGCTTGAAACCATTTTCTTACTACCTTCGTGTTTACAGTTGCAGCAAATATCGTTTATCGTTGAACCATGTTCTCCAAATGGCCAATGCTATTTTATGGTAGCTGTAAGCCTATATACAGGGTGGCTGATGAATTTTGCTACATTAAGAAACTCAAATAATATTTTTCTTCAGTGTATGGAATTCATTTTCCTTTTATTCATGTTAAAGCTCATTCAATTTTATTAACTATAGCTTAAATTGTTTTAAAAATAATGGAATTTAAATGCCCCGCCCCTGCTCGTTGATGTATGTGCGGCATCTTACCAAAAAGTTGTTCATTACTGCTTGGAGAGTTGAGACAGGAATAGCCGCAATTGTTTCTCGAATAGATTGCCTTAGTTTTGCTTTGTAGACTTCCTGTTTGCAATAACCGCACAAGAAAAAGTCAGGTGCAGTAAAGTCAGGCGACCTGGGTGGCCAACGGAATGTGGAGTTTCTGGATATCAGTTATTGGGAAATTTTCGTCGCAATTCTGTCAGGTTGGGCTATGTGAGGAGCTGCACCATCTTGCTGAAACCACACAGAGTTGAAAGAAATTCTCATTCGGCGTAATTCTGGATAGAAAAACTCTCTCAACGTGCTCAAGTAACGGCCTCCAGTAACCGTAACGGTGTGACCGTTTTCTTCGAAAAAGTAGGGCCCGACAATGCAGCGTGATGAAACTGCACACCGCACTGTGACACGAAGTGTGTGCAATTCCGTCTCATGGAGTATCTGCGGGTTGGAAGCACTCCATATTCGACAATTTTGTTTGTTTATGTTGCCGTTTAAATCGAAATGGGCCTCGTCAGACATGAAAAGACAGTTCAACATGTTTCCATCCTCTTCCACCATTTGAAGCATCTTCTGGCAAAATTCCAAGCGAATCGGCGTTGTTTGCAGCGTTCAGTTAGTTGGCCATGTGAATTTTATATGGGAATAAGTCCAAATATTTGTGCAAGTTAATAATTGCCTTTTTGTGGTGATTTATTGATGGCGATACAACTCGCCTCTTTCAACTCAACTTTACAATTGATTTCTTAAACTGATTGTTTCTAACTCTAAACTTACAAAACTAGTCTGCTTTAGGTGTCAGTGTTGTTGTCACGATCGAGGTGCATAAAAGGGCTCGGCTTATCTGCCGTAAGCGTGGGTGTATTTTTATCAAAGTCCTGATATTTTGGCGCATTAGCAACAAGAAAATGTTGAGAGCGTTGGTACGCTGTTGTCAAGTGCAATTGCTTACGCTGATGAATAATGTATGTGTGCTGGTGCGCAGCTGTCGGTAAAAAACTGGCCTGCATTATCTCAGTGTTGTTGTAGCGTAAAGAGCTTGGGTTGGCTACCGTAAGCGTGGGTGCTTTTTTTTATAATATGTAGTCCCGATATTTAAGCGCGTCGAAAACATGAAAAGATCGAGAGCGTTGGTACGCGGATGATGATGTATGTATGAATGTGCGCCAATGTCAGTGACTTAACCCAGCATACGTGACAGGAGGAACGACTCTGTTAACTATCCCCTGCTTAAGTGCGAAACGTCCTCGATTCGATACGAACATATGGTTTTTCACTTTCGTTCTTTGCATAGAGTCGCATTAGCGGACATAATTATTTGACACAGAAATTAGGACTTAAAATTTACCGTTAACAATATCTTAAGCTTAGATATATTAAGTATGGGAATTAAAGAAATTCAATTCTCAAAAGAGTTATAAATATTTTATGAGAAATAATATGATAGTTCAAATCAATAAAAAGTGGTTTTTATATTTTAATTTCGTTATTTGTTGTGGTGTTTTTTATTAAAAAAAAAACGTAGTTGCTTAACGAAGTTTGCTTTTGTGGATTCTTCTTCCATCAATCAATACTGTAGTGCCAAGATCCCTTTCAACAACCTTCTCAATGAAAACCTTGTCAAATTTATTCTCAAGCCTTTTATTTCGTCTCAAAAAAACTTTCTCTCCGGGGCTATAAGTTTTCACTGTTTTACCTTTGTTAGTTCTACGCAAAGTTCTATTCTGAGTTTCGAGCAGTCGTTTTCTTATATCGCCAATTTTTTTCTACCGGAAAATTGTGAAAGACGTCAGTTGGTCTCGCTTCCGTTACCGAATGTACGCTATAATTATATTTAAAAGTTGCTAATAGTACTAAATCTATAATTTCTACTATTTTCTGTTGTTCTTTAACGCAGCGTGAAATTTCCAACAATGTAGAATGGAATCTTTCCACCTGCCCGTTGCTTTCACTGTGAAGGGTGGGTATGAAAAATTGTTCTATTTTGAAATTATCTCTTAGCAAAGTCCAAATGGTATTCGATTGAAATGCTTTCTCATTATCAGAAACGATCGTTTTGGTATTACCGAATACCAGTAAAATTTCCAATAAAGCATTCTTTATATCAACTGTTGATCTTGAGATAATTGGCTTTACGATAGCAAATTTTGATAACTTGTCTAGACACGTCAAGAAAAGTTGTTTACCAGTTATAAAAATATCTAAGTGAAGGATTTCGCCTGGAAGGCTTGGAATGGGAGTTTCACCAATTCCAGGATCAGGTGGTTTTCGCTGGTATTTATTTTCCAAGCATATCTTACAGTTAGTTATTAATTTTTTTCAACATTTTTTTAATGTTTGGGAAAAAGTACTCACTGGAGATTTGGCGAAAATTTTCGTGTAAACCACGATGAGCTCGATTGTGCTCCGTTGCTATCGTTTCTAACTGATCATCTGTATTAGTTAAGTCTATGACCAAGACCTCTGTGTGGAGAAATTTAACACCGGGGAATCCCCAGAACTAATGTATTCTGAATTTCTGCTAAGGTTGCTAGATCACAGTGGATCTCGTTAGTGACATTTGTATTTATGATTCCTTTTAAACACTGTACAAGATCTTTAACGTTATCGAATGCTGTTGTGTGACGAATATGTTTTTGAAAAAGAATTTTAGTGTTTTTATTAAATGAGGAAGACTTTGTTAACACCAACTGAATTTTAAATTGATTTATAGGGCAGTTAACTGTCTTGATTGTTTTACTTGAAGACAATTCGCTATGCACAGTTTCATCAGAAACGGAATCACTCAAACTGTGGACAAACTGCCGCGAGAGTGCGTCAGCTACCTTATTATCCTTTCCGGGTTTGAAATGGAAAACGGGAGAAAACTCTTCAATAAATGATCGCCACCTCTTCATTTTTGCATTTGGATTCTTTTCTGACATCGAAAATATCAGCGGTTGGTGATCAGTAAAAATGTGGATATCCCTTATTCCGTACAAATAGTGTCGTAGTTTTTTCAATGCCCAAACAATTGCTAAAAGTTCACGCTTATTTGTCGCATAGTTTTGTTCACAAGTAGATAGTGTTCGCGAAATCATTGTAATTGGTCGCCCTTTTTGGGATAAGACTGCACCTAAGGCAGTAGAGGAAGCATCAGTAGTAAGTTCGAAGGGTTTATTGTAATCGGGATACTGGAGAAGCACGTCTTCAGAAGCTAATATCTTTTTTATTCTTTCAAATGCGCCAAGCGCATCTGAGTCAAAATTTATTTTGACGTTTTTGGAATTTCTCGCACCTACTTGTCCATTTTCCCCTCGCAGATAAATAGTTAAAGGTTTTACAATGGCAGCGTAATCCTTCACGAAACGGCGGTAGTACCCGGAAAAAACCAAGAAATGAGCGCAAGGCTCGAAGAGTTTGTGGAGGTTCATAGTTTATGATATCGTGAATCTTATCTGGACAGGTCTTAATACCTTTTTCGGAAACAACAAAGCCTAAAAATTCAACATCAGTTTTAAAAAACTTGGGACTTTTCGGCGGATACTCTCATTCCCGCTTTCTCAAGCTTCTGAAGGATACAGTCGATATGATTTAAATGTGTGTCTTCATTAGGAGAATATATGATTATGTCATCGACATAAACATGACAAAATTTTCCAATAAAGTCGCGTAAAATATCGTCAATGGTCCTTTGGAATATACTAGGTGCATTCCTTAGCCCCAAAGGGCAACCGAGAAAATTCGTATTTCCCATTATTTATGTTAACGGGTGATTTTTTTGGGGGTTAGGATTTTCATGCAGTAGTATTTGACAGATCACGTGGGATGTCAGACATGGTGTCAAAGAGAAAGATGCTCAGTATGCTTTGACATTTCATCATGAATAGACTTACTAACGAGCAACGCTTGCAAATCATTGAATTTTATTACCAAAATCAGTGTTCGGTTCGAAATGTGTTTCGCGTCCGTGTCCGATGAGCGATGAGGCTCATTTCTGGTTGAATGGCTACGTAAATAAGCAAAATTGCCGCATTTGGGGTGAAGAGCAACCAGAAGCCGTTCAAGAACTGCCCATGCATCCCGAAAAATGCACTGTTTGGTGTGGTTTGTACGCTGGTGGAATCATTGGACCGTATTTTTTCAAAGATGCTGTTGGACGCAACGTTACGGTGAATGGCGATCGCTATCGTTCGATGCTAACAAACTTTTTGTTGCCAAAAATGGAAGAACTGAATTTGGGTTGACATGTGGTTTCAACAAGATGGCGCTACATGCCACACAGCTCGCGATTCTATGGCCATTTTGAGGGAAAACTTCGGACAACAATTCATCTCAAGAAATGGACCCGTAAGTTGGCCACCAAGATCATGCGATTTAACGCCTTTAGACTATTTTTTGTGGGGCTACGTCAAGTCTAAAGTCTACAGAAATAAGCCAGCAACTATTCCAGCTTTGGAAGACAACATTTCCGAAGAAATTCGGGCTATTCCGGCCGAAATGCTCGAAAAAGTTGCCCAAAATTGGACTTTCCGAATGGACCCCCCTAAGACGCAGCCGCGGTCAACATTTAAATGAAATTATCTTCAAAAAGTAAATGTCATGAACCAATCTAACGTTTCAAATAAAGAACCGATGAGATTTTGCAAATTTTATGCGTTTTTTTTTTTTAAAAAGTTATCAAGCTCTTAAAAAATCACCCGTTAAAAGCGGTTTTTTGTCTATCCTCCTCACTTAAAATAATTTGATGAAACCCCGACTTTAGGTCCAATGTGGTGAAAAATTTTGAACAACCCAAATTTGCCAAAATAACCGATGTATCCGGTATAGGGTATCGATCCGGAATTGTTACCTCATTAAGTTTTCTGAAGTCGATAACCAACCTTAATTTTTGTTTACCGTCTTCATCGAAGCCTTTTTTATTCACAACATGTACAGGAGAATTGTACGGTGAACACGATTCCCTAATGATACCATCTCTGAGTAGGGTTTTAATTTCATTATTGATGAAAGGCGCAACAGAAATGGGATATGGGTAACTTTTGCTATAGATTGGTTCATTCGTATTTGTGCGAATTCTGGCTTTTACGGCAGTGTTGTATGGCAACGCTCTATTGGGATCGGCAAAAGCATTTATGTTTTTATTTATAATTTGACGAAATCTAGTCCGAACTAATGATGGAACAGATTCTTCTTCTATCAAAATGGAGTTAACTTGGTTACACGATAAATACTGTAATTTTATTTTACCATTGCGGTAAAATAAATACCCTTTAAAAGGTATCAATTTTTGCATCAATTTGTTTCAAAAAATCGTACCCTATGATACCATCAAACGTGCTTAGACTGGAAAGCAAGAAAAACGTTGAGGTATTGTCCAGAATATTTATTAAACATTTTTTATTTATGATATTTTCGCCGTTTATAGACTTTAATTTAAAATGGTGTTCTAAAGGCTTAATTCCTTGAAGAAAGGGAAGGTCCTTTATGTAGTTTTTTGAAGTGCCGGTATCAATTAAAATCCGGAGCTCCTGTCCGTTTTTGGTTTTCTTTGTAATAAAAGGCAGGAGCGACTTTATTCTAAAAAATTAATTTCATCACCGTTTTCTTCAATGGCATCTTTTCCTTCATAAGTTTGATTATTATAATTACAATTATAATCATAATAATGTTCATTTTGATAATCAATATCTTGAACTAGGTCATCTGTGCAAACCTGTAATTGATCATTGTTTGAAGAAGCTCCTATTTCAGCTGGCATGAAATTAACCTTTTGTATTTTGCGAAATGGTGATCGACCTGAGTGCAATTGCTCACGAGAACGCTTAAACATCCCTGTCAAATTAGGATTAGAATGCTGTGCCCCAGAATTATAATTGGGTGATTGAACCGGAAATGTTTGTATGTTGTTGCTTTTATATCGTTGTTGTATTTTAGGAAGATTAGCCTTCTGTCTATAAAAACTTGATCCATTATCAACTTCCATGGGAGTTGGCCTATTTGCATTACCTTGAGTGAAACGTAAAAATGGCCGACTATTCTGAGTTATAGTTTGGGGCGGATACATTGCTTGTGTTGGCATATTTGGTTTAGATGCGTTACCTGCAGCATAAGCTTCAGCAAACTCAATACGCCTGTAATTAGTTTTCAGCTCCTGAGCAACAGCAAGGGCAGAAGGTAAGTTTTTAGGACCAGCAGAGAAGAGAATATCGCACATTGGGCGACGAAGACCTGATATAAAAACACGTAAGGCATTCCCTCTAGCGCGTTCATTTATAGCTTCGATAATATCACTTCTTCCACTGTTGGTCATAATTTGCTTATTTTTTTATAAGCGACAGCTGTTTTTCCACCTTGCTATAAAATTCATCGATAGACGAATTCCCCTGTCTCAGAATACTAAGCTCGTTTTCCAATACATATAACGGTCTCTTATCTGAATACTCCTGATCTAATCTGGCAATAATAGCTTTAAAATTGAGAACTGTGCTATAGGAGGCAAGAGTGGAGTTAGCCGAGTCTATAATTTTGTTTCTAAATATACCCATGGCTATATAATATTTTTCGGACCCCTCCTTATAATAGTTTTAAGGCGAATACCGCGGCACTTCGCCACGCTGGGTAGGATGTGCAATCACCCTTGAATTCTGGGAGAGATTTTATTAGGTCCAAACTCGCAGTATTTTCCGTAACTAATGGATTTATTGAAACTGGATGGGAAGATTCAACGCTAGGCGGTTGAAGGCGTTTAATTTCAAGAGTTAAAATATTTAATTGTTCGGCTAACTCTAGTCTAGTTCGCTCATTCTTCTCATTGACGATTGCTATCACTTCATCCCTACTAAAACTCATTTTGCCACGACAAAAAGTTTTTCTGCTCTAAGTCTGGGTTTAATAAACGTGACAATAGCTTTCAAAAAGTTACCCTGAAAACACTAGCAGCAAATAGATCACCTTAGTTCTTTACACGAGTTTAAACAAAGCGGATACAATTCTTTATGAAAATGAAATATATGTCAAATCATTATAATGCGCAGATTATTACTTTAAGCTAACATAACAGATTTATTTTCACTACTTTGGCAGAAATAAACCACAAAAAGTATTCGAAAGCAAATTAAATTGATGCTGACTTAAAAATTTTCAACACATTAAACAAATTGCAATATGAAAAACTATAACTACAAGTGGACACCAAAAGTTTAATTAACTTTAATTACACTTATTATATTTTAATTCGGAAATACGCAGATGGCCAAAAAAAGCTACAAACTATGTTCAGCTGATTATAGTTCCGAAAACAAATGCTTGCACATTTAAAAATAAACTAAATATATTTTTTTGGTCAACTTTTATAAAGTATTTTCACTCACCTTCTATGAAGTTTTAATCACAAAAATTCACTTTACTCCACTTTATTTTCAATAAATGATTTATTTTTAGATACACTTTTTAATTTTAATTTTTAACCACTTGAAAATATTTTGAAAAATCACTTACAGTTTTTTTCTCTTAATGTAGAATTTAACAAATCAGCTCCATATGAATCCTTCTTGTTTTTTTTATAAACAGCTCCTTAGAAATCCTTGAGTCTTTTCTCCTTTCAAAAATAGCTTAGATCCTTAGGGGGCCTTAATAGGTCCTTTGTCCTTTTAAGAGCCCCCCGTTGGGCGCCAGTTAATAATTGCCTTTTTGTGGTGATTTATTGATGGCGATACAACTCGCCTCTTTCAACTCAACTTTACAATTGATTTCTTAAACTGATTGTTTCTAACTCTAAACTTACAAAACTAGTCTGCTTTAGGTGTCAGTGTTGTTGTCACGAACGAGGTGCATAAAAGGGCTCGGCTTATCTGCCGTAAGCGTGGGTGTATTTTTTTTCAAAGTCCTGATATTTTGGCGCATCAGCAACAAGAAAAGATCGAGAGCGTTGGTACGCTGTTGTCAAGCCCATTTGATTACGCTGGTGATCATGACCATAATGCGGATGATGATGTATGTATGAATGTGCGCCAATGTCAGTGACTTAACCCAGCATACGTGACAGGAGGAACGACTCTGTTAACTTATATTATTGTATTTTCCTGAAACTATTTAACAAGTCCTCAGTACTGTTTTTGTCTTGTCATATTTTGGCCATAACGGCTCTGCTATATTATACTTGGTTATAAATTTCCCTCAGTGCTAAGCTATTTGTTCAAATAGTGTATTGAGCTACCTCTTCATCACTCCTTAGCAGGTATGTTACTGTTTCCGCCTCAAATTCGTCCAGAGAGGCTTCTGACTTGTCCAACTCGTCTGCTTTTCCTTCCTACATTTTTTGACTACGATGGAATTAATCTTTAACGAGGACAAGGCTAGCCGCTTGGAAGATGCTAGCTGAGTTTGAAAAACGGTAGAGAGATAGAGATGTCAAGATCCTCGGAGTTTGCCCCCCTACTTTGCAGTTCATTTTGGACCCGTCTGCATTGCTTTAGATAAGGGTTATTACTTGTCAGACAAATAAGTAATGTTTCGATAACTTTTGGTCATCTCTCTCTTTTTTAAAAGCGATTGCGTCACTTTCTGTAGAGATCAGGATAATGAAGAGCAAAAAGTTACATTTCTTTGGTACCTATTTGATATAAGGCACATTGAATTTTTGAATTCACTGCAGGTTAATTGCACAAATTATAGTAACAACAAGTTTCGGTATGACACGTATCGAAATAGTATCTCTTTTAAGATATAACTTTGTCGCAATGGAAGTGAGTCTTTATAAGGACTTTTGAAAAACGATCAACCAGGCTATATCTAACATTCCTCAGCTGTGTCATGGTGTTACAAAATACCTGTGTAGCAAGAAAATCCACATAATGCATCAGTTTGATTTTCCAAAATACTTACAGCAGGTCGGTATATTGTTTAAAATGCTGCTTAGGCCTCTTTCTGAAAGTAAAATTCGGTAATTTTGACCCCTAGATGCTCTCATCACAACCAGGTGCATATTCGAAGAGTAAAAAAAATGTTAAAACAATGGATCTACAGCACGTCATAAGAGCTTATGCATTGTTGAGCAAGGCATATGCAATTCATAGCTCTAAATATTGAATTATAGTATATGTATATCACACCTTGTCTGCACTTATTAAAATGTGGCAGCTCTGAATCCTCAATCAGACCATTTACATTCAAACATTTAATCCTTTTATTCCGCGCGTCGAACATTATTCCATATTGCTCCATATTTTCAAAGCAAACAACAGAGAAATTTTGCATATGCAACACGAAACATTCGACATGTCACAAATCACCATAGAACCCCACCTAAAAACGAACTGACAATTGCAGCAGTTACTCAAAATAAATAACCAAAACTAATCCGTTCTATTTGCGCAAGACTAAGCAATGAAATGCTATGTTCCTAACCTTTCGCAATCTGCAAATTGTCAAGCTGTCGCAAGCAGCCAAGGGCCTAGCGAAAATACGCCGCCTTTGTTTGGCGCTAAAAGCAATTGTTGCCGCGCTGCTGTTCTACAAATGTCAATCCACTCAGTTCGGCAGCCGGAGCGTTCAACAACCGTCATTTAACATGCATTCAATCGATCCACCATGCATATTGATCCATCAGTCAATCAACTCTTTGTGGCAACGTGGCAAGCGAGTTATCCTTCGCCGACTGCCAGCGCTGCAGTCGCCACGCAATTCACATAAAGGAATATTATTCTTTGTTGTACAATATTTGTCAATTTCGGCGCTGACAACCCTTTTGATTTTGGCCAATTACCATGCCATTCGTATAATAGGCGTTAATGGAGATACAGTTTGTTGTGATTCCTTTTGGTTTTTGAGCGGCTTTCGCAGGATATCACAAGCGCAGCTGTGTTTATAAACCTTTAGCCTTACTGCTTTTGTCATACAAATGTGTGTATATTAATCTGTTTATTCATTTGGCTCACTCCTTTCACCATAAGATTATCTACCAGCTGTCTTGGCGTCTTGTTGTTGTTCTCTGTGTTTCTTCAGCGCTCAGTTCGCTTCGAGTTTTCTTACTCCAATTGTAGTCCTTTGTTTTGATTTTGTCTTTTTGATTTCGGCATTTCTTTCCACTACTTTCAAGCCTTTGAAGTCCTTTCTCCAAGCTAATCTGCATGTGAAGATTGCATTCGGTAGCTTCAAGTAGATTTATATCAACTTAGGTTCACTCGAATATCTATAGGTAAGTGAGTTGTGATAGGGGCGATTGATGGGAAACTTTTTAATGACTTTATATAAATTATCCTCAAAAGAACTATGTGATTGATAAAACGTGCTATAGTCTAATCTGTTTGGTTGGTTCAACAGATAAAAGAGAAAACAGATCAATTTCTGAATGAATGGACTTATCTCATTATTAATCAAGTATGCTGAATTAAGAGAGCATTCAACTATCTAGATACAAATATAATTACAGAAATTTGTGAACAATTGAAGCAGTTTTCACAAAAGAAGCGGTGTTTAAAAATAACTCCTTTTTTTCAAATTAAAACATGTTCAGTTGCGATGACAAAGCCCTCAGTATAATACAAGTTTTGAAGCAGTATCTTTCTCACGAAGTATCCTAAGTACCATTTGTACATTTGTGAACGGATGGCATGGCCATTATAGAGGAACAGGAAACGTAGATGACAAGCCAGGACGAAGAAGGAATCACGTGACAAAAATGAGAAGAAAGCCATGGTTCTCATCTTAGAGAAGAAACTACTGCTCAGAGAAGATACAAATTGTGTTTAAAAAGGGTATCTAAGTGAGTATCTAAGAGGCAACAAACGCAGCAGTAGTTTAAAGGTAGTGTAAAAGTAGAGGTGTGCCGGTTCGACACTCCCATAACAAAAGCAGACCTCCGGTTCTTGGACAGGTCTTTCGGTTGTTGGATACTGTGGAGTTGTGGTGTGTAGCATCCTCTATGTGGTATCTTCATGAACGGACCACGTTGGTCTGGTGTATTGTCATTCGTATCGTGCATTGAGGAGGCGACGACTTGTGTTTTCTGTACCGTCGCCTAGCAATTTTGGCAGTGCCCTTGACCCTAAGCAACATATGGATGGGATTGTAACCGATGTGGGTGGCGGTTGCGCTGAGGTTCCGGTGCAGAGCAGGATGGTAATGGTCGCGTTCCACTACGAGCGGCAGGTAACGATAGGGTTCTTGGCGCTGGATTTGCCCTAGGGCGGGCGCGTTAATGGTTAACCTCACTGTTGGCGTTTGTGCTGTCGGCATATCCACATCCATATTAAGCTATATGAAGAGGATTATGATTATGAATTTCGTGCATGCAAGTTTATATGGCGATTGTGCCACGTTATGTGGCGGAAATGGATCTTATCCGCAAATTTTTATTTTCCGTTTATATAGCAGAAAACATATTTTCACGAACGGTATTTTTAGTGATTTGCTTTGCATGCGGAGATGAAATACTCGTACATAACCATCGGAACAGTAATGTAGTTTTTCTATGTGGTCAAGCCGCCATTCGGTGGATGGTAGACAATCCTCATGGATAATGACACAATCTCCAAGCATTGGCGCCTTTTCTGGACTCTTCCATCTGTACCTTTTATAAAGGTCCTTTATATACTCTACCTTACATCGGCGGCTGAAATCATAATGGAGCTTTTTGATTCGTTCCCATCGACTGAATAAGGATGGCTCGGATATGGCCAGAATGGGTGTGCCTTTGAGAAAATGCACTAGAGTAATGGCTTTGAAATCTGAGGGATCGTGCGAGGGAGTATGAGCGATCATGAATCGAAAATGCCTTCTTTTGGTACTAAAGGTGTGGTAAACTGTTCATGATTAAATTTGTTGTTTCTAACTTCTTGTTAAAAGTGTACAATCTCAGATGAGACTTGTTTAATAAAATGAAGGTTTTACCCTTATCGCTTCTTAGTTTTGATGGGAAGCCGCGTCCGACCAAGCGAGCAAATGCCGCGAGAAAAGCCTCCTTTGTCAGATTCATACACGTCTTGAGGTACACTGCTTTTGTTGTGAAACAGACAAAAATAGCTACATACATACCTTTCATTATTGTGAGGGACCTTAGAATGAACGCCTTTGTCTGAAAAGACCCCGCAAATTTGGCACCTGTAATTGTGAAAGGCGGAGCGAAGTTGCAGGGTTCCGGTGGAAGTGCTGCAATAATCTGTAATCGCAACTTCTGCTTATGCGTAGTGCAGATCTTTCACATGAAAATGCATTTTTTCATTTTGGGCTTAAGTCGGGGGAATATAGAACTCTTGGCGGAATATACGCTGCATTAGGCAATATTAAAGAGTAGAGGAACCGTTTTTATACCAGCGGATGACAATGAGGCCGTACAAGCAATGGAACAAAGTTTCGGTAAAACAAAAGTACCTAGTTTGGACGGCATTTTAAATAGAGCTTTAAAAACTGCTATCAAATTCAAACTCAAATATTTCACAGACGTATTCAATAAGTTCTTGAGGGATGGGTTTTTCCCAAATATATGGAATATATAGCGTTTGGTTCTGCTATAAAAACCCAAAACAAACCGCTAGGAGACCCAAGTTCGTACAGACCCCTCTGTATGATAGATACTATTGATAAAATACTCGTACGAAAAATATGTGATCGGCTAGAAAAACACCTTGAAGAAATAGAAGGCTTTCTGACAAGCAATACGGTTTTTGCAGAAGACGGTCGTCCATTGACATAATGAAAAAAGTTGCCGAAATATCAGACAAAGTCATTGTGGCACCAGATGGATGTACAGCTCCAAAAAATATTGTGCCGTTGTTACTTTGGATATAAAAATGCAATAAATTCTACTAGTTGGGCTCACATAATGCAAGCATACCACCTGCGTATCATAATACTACTTGTCAAATAGAGTACTGTTGTATGACACGGTTGATAGGGTAAGGTGATAAGAAATCGGTGCTGAGCCCACTTCTATGGAACTTACTCTACGACGGAATCCTTTTCTCTCAACACCAGTGCAAATAGTTGGGTATGCTGATGATATTGCGGTGACAATTGTGGCAAAAGAATTGCACCAAACTGAGCACTTATGCAGCACTGTTGCTCTAAAAATTAGAAACAAAAAAGAGAAGCATTACTAATTTCTAACAGGAAGAAAGTGGAAAACGTTACATTGGAAATTGATTGGCACAGAACTACGTCACTGCCATATCTTAAACACTTGAGCGTTATAATTGATACGAGAACTATAAAGAGAAACACGGCCCTAAGTTGGTGCTACTTCGGAATGAGTAGGTAATTGAGAAGTAAAGCCCTCTCTGGACAAACAAAGAACAAACTCTACAAGTCACTCAATACCCCCGTCCTGCTATATGGTACACAAACATAAACGATGACAACATATGATGACTCGACGTTACGGATTTTCGAGAACTGCGAATATCGCATTCAATAGAATGATGAACTGTATGAGATGTGCGACGCCATTGACAAAGTTCAGCGCATTAAGAAACAGGCGGTTGAGCTGGTGATGATATTGATATCATCAGCCTCAACACCCGCGCCGTTAGTTCTGCTTTCTCCAGGCTGGACAAGGAAGCAAAGCAAATGTGTCTGGCAGTGAACGAGGGCAAGACGAAGGAAAGTCGTCGCACTCCCGACTTGGCTCTCACGTTACTGTTG
>CM050323.1:44497970-44522970 GCA_027475135.1 Bactrocera correcta
TCGTTATGATGCAGGTATCATCTGCAAATATTGCGATTGAACAGTTTGGCGGCGTAAGCATGTTGCTAGTAAACAAAATGTATAAGAGTGGTCCCAGGACACTTCCTTGGGTACACCTGTTTTTATCGGCTGCTGCGTAGTATATGATTGTCCCTGCTTGATTCCGAAGTAGCGGTTGCTCAGGTAAGAGTCAACTAGATCAGTTAGATACTGAGGGAAGTGAAGTGCTAATTTATGAGTATGGCACCATGACCCTATCGAACGCCTGGGATATGTCAAGAAAAACAGCTGTGCAATTGTTCGTTTTTTTTTTCATCGCAATTTCGATTATGCTCGTTATTCGATGGACTTGTTCGATTGCGGAATGTTGAGATCTTAATCCAAATTGATAAGTAAATTTTCTGCAATTACTTTCGGAAGTTTTCTTATGATTACAGCTTCAAGTAGTTTGGACAAAATAGGCAACAGTGAGACTAGACGATATGAAGGTGCGCTTTTGCCAGCTTTCTGTACCATAATGATTTCAGATACTTTCAAAGTTTTTTACCGTCCGCTTATTGTTTGTTCCGTCTAATGGCGATATGGAAAAATGGCTCGATTTTTGTACAGCATCACACGTTGAACAGTTTTACCGTGATGTTATGTAAGCATTGCCAGAATGAATGGAAGAAGTTGTGACTAGCAAGGGACAGTACTTCGAGAAATTGATTTGTAACATTTAACAATACAAAAATAAAATGACACTTTCAACAAACACAAACAGCAAGAACCTATGCATATATATTAGCTAATATATTTCCGAAACTATTGGTTTGTCTTACATTTAACTACATGGACTCCGAGAAGTATTTTCTGAAAAAAAAACGAAATTTAAAATTTAAGTTCTTAGATCTTTGGAAGATCGCAAGGAAGTGTGGAGCGGAAGTTTTCTGTATTTTGCATTCTTTCAAGCATAATTTTAAGCTAGAGAATCCCTGCAATGTTTTTCAAAAGTGGCTCCGATTGATGTAGCAGTATGCATTGCTTCGAAGTTCAGCCTTTATTAGGCCAGTGAGCATTAATTTCCACAACAGAGCTTATTTCCTCAAATTTATTTTTTTCCCGGGCTACAGTGGAATCCCTAAAAACTGTAAAGCTTATAAGAGGGCCACCTTGTCTCACATTCATCGCAGTGAAAACGAGTTTTATCTCTGTTGTTCTCTTGCGTACTGTTGGTCGCTGACTATCTCCAGTGCTAATGCGGGATCATTCTGGCCCAGAGCAGAACGCAGAAGTTGTTCTAGGTTAATTGCTCAAAAGAAAGGTTCATCTTGCCGCAATCGGTGGAGTTCTTATTGGAGTATGGAAAATTTTCTTTATTAGTCTTTGCATTTTAGTAAGTGGCTGGAAAAATTTAACAAAAATTGATTATTATTGATATTAGGAGTTCATGCTACGATGCCGCGAAGTATGCTTTTAGGCGAAAAACGCAATTCTTACAATATTTCAGGCCCTATATCGTCTCAGATTTTATTGCTAGCATTAGTTTTCATATATAACTTTAATAATTCGCAATTCTCCCACATCGAGTTCGTTGCTTAAATCTTTTGTACGGCCGGCTTTGCGTTTGCGCTGTGAGCTTGTTGTTGTCATCGGTTTATCACCACTTTCAGGCAATAGCGCAACGTGTGCCTACTTGATCTGTGTGCTGCTACTTTGCATCACAACAAAAAATATAACCACCACAACAACAACAACAACAACAGCAGCGCTAGCAACAAGTATGCGCCAAAGTACAGCTATAAATGTTGAGAAAATATTGCGAAATTTCTTTTTTCCCTCAGTCCACGAATATTTTACACATTCGAACGCATCAACACCATAATTCATGGCAATTGCATGACTTTACTAAATCAGATAAATGTCACAGAAAAACGACAGCGCTGGCCAAACAATGACGAAGACAAACAACAACAACAACAACAACAACAATAGGTGCTACCAAATCATGCCGCAGCAGTAGCAACTGTTAGATGCCCACAGTAGCGGCAAATGCCAGCTTATGTGCATGTGTGTGTGTGTGTGCGGGTATAAGTTAGCCAAGTACTGGAGCGTGTGGCGGCGGTTGGGGAGCGAAATTCATAAAAATATGCTTTACAGCAATCGGCGAGTAAATTGAAAATTGCTGCTGTTGTTGTTGGCAAACAGCGGCAGTTGACACCTTCGGCAGCCAAGCAATGCGCCACAACAACAACAATGCCAATAATAATAGCAAATGCTTGTTGGCATTGCGCTGAGTACTGAGAATGTGTCGCCGAGCGATAGCTGGAGCAGCACACGAAACTACCAAGATGCACCGATGCAAACACCACGGTGCTGCTACCGAGGCCTGCGACCACGCTGCGGGCTGTTGTGTGCCGCCATGTACATATGTATGTGTGTGTGCATTTGCGTTGCAGACAAGGCCTCAATGCGTATGTGTTGGCAGCGTGTTTACAAACATTTCTTTCGAATGCTTTCTTATTGCCACTTTGTTTTGTTTTTGTGTTTGTTTTTGTTTCTATAGAAAGCAACAAGACCGATGGTGTGTCAACAAAAGCAAAACGTAATATTTTACAATAAAAACAATGTAAATATTAAATAAAGCGAAAAATCAGCGCCAACGGCAGTTGCTGGCCTCCCGAAATGTGTGTGTGTGTGTGTGTGTGTCGGTCGTGTCATGAATTACTGTTCGCCATGTTGAAGCAGCATGACTCCGTCACTTCGCTGGAATGCGGCATGCATTGCACACACACACACATACATACAGATGTACGAAAAGACATTATTCAATTTTCAGTTTACTCAATGATTTGTTTGGCATTTCTACCGAGTACTTTTATTTTATGTTTTGGCATACAGAATGCAGAAGTATTTCTTTGTTGAAAATACCTTTCTAAGATGTTGGTTTGAGTAGACGTCCCCTTGGTGTAAAGGATGAAGTGACTGAAGCTGGACCTAATGCAATTTCCTTTCAGGTTCCTTGAAAATTATTTTTTAGTTTTACTTCTTTGTTATTATTTTACTATTTTTACAATCAGACAATAATTCTAAAAAGTCTTTATACAAATAAAATCGTTTGCTCGCTTATTTTCTGTGTTCATATATTTGAGAAACTTCTCCGAAAAGTTGATAAAACTAATAGCTTCAAAGAGCGATTTGTAGAAAATTTTAATCTAAAATTTTAAACGCTTTTCCTTCGAAAAAGTTTACTCTTCAAAGCAATTTAAATGATCGTAATTTTTGTCAAAAATTTGTTGCTTCGAACATTGCTTGTCGGGCAAAAAACGACTTTTTTGAAACCAACTTAAATTTTTTTTTATTTTTTTTGAATTTATGGATTTTATATAAACTACCATAACTTAGCGCTTAGTTAATTAGCTATTGGAAAAACTAAGCGCGGTCCCGCTTTTTAATAGGTTTGGTGCACTTATCTCTCAAACTGTTAAAGGCAATATAACCAAATTAGCTCAAGATTATTCCTAGAACAATCCTAACCAGCAATGTGAAAACGAATGAAATGGGAACATAACCCACTCACTCCTCGTAACTAAAAAACTATTAAAAGTGTTATAAGTTAATAACTAAATACTCCAGAGACAACATTTTACACTCTAGATGGCATAAACGCGCTCAATACTGAAGTATGGGCGTGGCGTCACTTTTAAATGCAATTACATAGGTTGCTATATATATTTCTGGACTAGGCAACACTAAGTGTTGCCAAGTGCAATCTGACATTTCCATTGGAAAGTTTGACATTTTTTAGCATAACATCACTCAGAACGTTTTGTAATTTAATCGTGAATTGTTTTATTTACAGAGAATTAAAAAAGTCATCTCGGCCAAAAAATGGAATTAACTCGTGAACATTTTCGTGCGATCATTTTTCACAACTTTCGACGTGGATTATCACGACAAGAGTGCATCGATGAACTAAAATCTTTGTATGGCTATGAAGCACCATCCTATAGCACTGTGAAAAACTGGTGCAACAAATTCAATCGTGGCCGACGCTCGCTCAAAGACGAGTTCCGTGAAGGTCGTTCAAAAACAGCCGTTGTGCCAGAAAACATCGATGCCGTACGTGAACTGATAATGCAAGTCCGTCATGTAACATACCTTCAGATAGAAGCATGCCTATGCATTTCTCCCACCAGCATACATTTGATATTGCATGAACACCTGGCCGTAAAAAATGTTTGTTCTCGTTGAATCCCGCACAATTTGACAATCGCTCAAAAAAAGGCTCGTGTGGATTGGTGTAAAGAAATGCTGAAAAAATACGAACGCGGTGCTTCAAAAGACGTTTATAAGATCGTCACAGGTGACGAATCATGGATCTATGCGTATGAGCCCGAAACAAAAGAGCAATCGACCGTATGGGTCTTCCAAGACGAACCAAATCCAACGAAAAAAAAACAACATTTTTGTTGATAAATATGCCTATTTTCATTATTAGGCCAGAAATATATATAGCAGCCCTCGTATATGTCCTGTGACCCGCCCGACCGATTACAACCAAATTTGGTTGACATTCTTCTAAGATTCCTCATGGTCCGAAAATGGATGAAATTGTACTGTAACCACGCCTACTTACCATAAAACATAAATTTCATATAATTCTTTTTATTCCGAAAATTCCAAAAATTGTTTGAATGAAAACCGTTCAAGCTCATGTTTAGTCTCCATTAACTTTAGTCAACTTTTGATCGAGAATATCGTTCAATGTGTGATATATATAATTGAAATGCAGAGAGAATCCTTTCCTGATAACAGTGTATCTGTGTGTAAAAAATGCTTTGAATCGGGTCAATATTTTCCTCAGCCCGTAATTACCTAATATAAAGATTTTCGAATTTCCTGGTGACTTTAGTTACTCTGTGAAATTGAAAGGTGAATTAATTTATACTTCGCGTGTTCATCGAATCGGTAATTTTTTTTTCTGTAAGTTGATAGTACTGTTAGTGCCATCTATGCTAAATTTGACGTCAAAATATTGATTAGTATTTGAAAAATGCGTCGTTTTGTGAGGCTCTAAAAGTGAATTCTTCGGTTTTTACTACGAGTATGTCTGAATTTATTGAACAAAAAAGTGGGACAATGTACCATCTCATTCTGAATTGATTATTCGTGATCATTTCGCCACATTTTCAACTAATATCGTGTCACAACCACCGCATTCACCTTATTTACCTGATTTGGCTACTTAGCAAATTCACATGACTACTCTAAGGACACCGTTCTGACTCAATTGAGGATATAAAAGCTGAATCGAAGCAGGCTTTGATGGCCATTACAACGTAGGATTTTTTCCAAATGCTATGATGACTGGAAAATTCGTTGGCATAAATGTATTGCAGCGGGAGGGGATTGCTTTGAAGGAGATGAAATGGGCAAAATTCAACTTCATTTCCAACGACTTAACTGTGAGTGCACTTGCATAATAGTTCTTGTTCGGGTGAGCACCAAACGTAAACCATACATAGAGAATAACGAAGACAAATCATCGATTCATCAGTCCACAGCACTTTATGCCAACAATTTCAAGATTTTAATATAAGCGTTTTATAAAATGCTTGTGGGTTTTTTTTATTTGCCTCATTTAGGTAGAATAACTTTCTTGCAACGCGGCTGTTAATATTGGTTTAGTGCAATCTGTTACGGCCAGTGTGCACTGAGGGGGCATTCATGCTTTCTTTTATAAGCTGTGTGCGAATTTCTGAAACTGATTTGAAGGGATCAAAATTGGAAACATCCAAAATTTGTTTGTCTACTCTGCCGTTGTTATTTTTGGACGCTCTTGCTTCTTCTTGCTTATGACTCGATTTTCTTTGTAGTAGTCGGCAATAACTTTCCGTATTGCGACATGGCTTTTATAAATTTTTCAGTAATATAACGCTGCGTGTGATCATCTTTATGCAATTTAATTATGGTTGAACATTTCTCATTCGTTAATTGAATCATCGCCTCGAATAACGTTGTAAGCGCCAAATTTGGAACACGTGGATTCTTTTTTTTAACTAGTTTTTGCTTAAATATTTATATTACATCTTTTGTTACTCTTTTACAAAAGTTTTAAACATAAAAAAATTTACAGTATTAACAAGGTTCGCGGTTTAAATTTTTTTAATAGAATAACGTTATAAACGCCTTGCTTGTAGCGACGATAACACGTTTTTCCACTACACGCAGCATCATAGCCGATGGCACTTACAACGTTTTTCCACACTGATAGTGATAATTAAAAATTAAATATCGAGTTCAATTTTACTGGTTAAAGGAAAATATAAAGTTTCAATAATTACAAAATTTACTTTCTTATTAAAATAACGCAATACTCTGCGTAATTTGTCGGCAACAAGGGTACCATTGCCAAGAGATCCTCCATCTTTTCGCTACTAATTACTACTTCTCCCTTCGTAAAGGTTGCTATTTAAATTTCTTCCTCGGTTTTTTTTTAATATAGCTTAACCAAATTTCTTCACTATCATTACTAGTTCTTAATATAAAACATACGGTTGCATTTTGTATCATTTATTATATTTTTATGAAGAATATCAAAATTTTTGAATTATTTTTGTTTCATTTCAACTTCAAAAAATGGATGCGATGGTATTACAGATTTTATTAAAGAACCAACATCTTCGGGGGTAAATAGTAATAATAAATTAAACAATAATGCTTCTATTTTAGTTTTTTATTTCAATAAAGAAGAAGAAACAAAGCGACAATTTAGTTTTTGTTGAAAATCTGGCAACCACGAATAGCCAAAGTTTCCCCTTAAAACAACAACGTTTTTCGGTTACGTTTAAGACTTTTGTAATCCAGTTACTTACTTCTAAATAAACCACAGACCGACCGTTCACGTCTGTGGTATGAACTATAAAAAAAGCTTTTTATTTATTCCGGCTCCCTGTGATAAAAGTAAGTCCGACAACAGTTTTCATGTAAGAAGTTAAAAATAAAAATAATAATTCATAATTTCAGTATCTAACTTAACTACAAATGGCCCTATAAATCTCAGCATCTTGATTGGGCAAATAGACTGACATTGCTAACAAGTCTTTTTTCTTTTCAGCAGAAAACGCTATTGGTTTCTTTCGAAGAACTGGTAATTCATATGGACGTAATATATCTCGCGCATATTTCTGCTGACATTTTGACTTTTTCCTTAAGCTGTGACAATGCCATGGTTCGCCAGTACTGTGATTCATTCTGAGGCGTAAAACTTGGATGTCATCTGCAGTAGTTTGGAGTCATCTACCCTATCTCTTCGGTTATTTTGCACGTATTTTTGTTTAAATTTTTTATGAGAACATCAAAGTTTTTAAAGTCAATTTGAAGCATTTGATGCACCTTGAAAGGGTTAGAAGGCTTAGCTGATTTAATTATTTCGTGAACATTTTCTGGGGTATAAATCCGCGTTGTTTTCTTTTTCCTTTAAATTAGAGAGAAATCTCGATCACACGGTAAAAAGCTGTGTCCAGAAACTAAAAATTTTTGATTAACTTCCGAGAAGTATTTCATTTTTATTAGATGCTAAATTAAGGCGATCATGGTCCAATTATTATTTTGACCCACACATCTGTCGTACCAAATAATTAATTTTCTTACATCTCCAGCTTTTAAAATAGCGTAGGTGGAAGTGAGGTGTCTTAAAATACATGAAGCGATTTCAGCTGCACCCCGTTTTGAAACTGTTTCATACCAAGTATACATGTCAAGAGTATTTTGCCCCAAATTATGTATAGCGAAGTTGTAATTCGAATACTGCCGCTGATAAAAGACGTCCGTATGGGTGAGATTTGTAGTATAAATCACTTGCTGTAAGTCAACGCAACGCAAAGCGCAACAATATGGGAACTGCCTAAAGCTGACTTTGTGTCATCACTCAGCTTAGAATATGCTTTTTCAGCCTTTTTGTCTTATCTTATCTTATTTTATTCTGGTCTTCGGCGACAATCGTTTCTATATAATACTTATCGCAGAGCTTACAAGTGTCGAACCTTGGTAATCCAAACCGCAAACTAAATTCTGCGTTAAATATATGAATCTCTGTATGTATTATAACTTATAGTGCTATTTGGATATTTTTCCTTGAATAATTTAAACATATTTGTAATAGTTAAATCTGGATGGAGGCAATTTTTTTTTAACTAGAACGACTGTAGTGACTTTCTTGACAAGGAAAGCTTTCTATGTGTTCCATGACACTTTTCTTTTCAGCATTAACGATTTTATTCGGCCGATTATCATGTCGTCCGCGCTGATCACTCAAACTATCTCCCGCCTTCAGTTTTTCAACTAAAATTTGAAGTCTTCGAAAATCATTTGTTTGCACACTCTCACTTTTCTCTCATTGTGCTGTGGTAGAAAATAGTTCACAGTTACATTTCGTTGTGATGTGCTCTCTGAAACTCTTCTTCTTTGTGGTTCTTTCAATTCGATTAAAGAGCGTACAAAATTTGATTGCTTGTCATAGTCCATTTGATAAAATTGAGAGAAATGCTTCTGAATAGTCTCCAATTTGAATCTTGAGCACTGTAAATTACAAGCGCAGTTGAAACTCTGATGAATATAAAAACAAAGCTGATATTGACACAGCTTACACTTACAACGTTTTTCCACATTACCGTTTCTGGAGCATTTTTTTTATGTACAACTTTTCCCTTTCCTCCTGAATATGCTTCTCCACTTTTTCTCAGCCTCTTATTACTTATATCTTTCCAATTTTCATAATTTATTTTACGTTTTTTTCCTTTATTGCACTTTTGAGGGGTGCTGAACACCTCTAAATTTTACATGATCACCAGCACTTAAAACGTTTTCCCACTCACTACTGACTTTGGAACGCCGCTCAATGGCTAAAAACTGATGGATATTGTAAAATCTCGTGATACGGGAGAGCATTATTAACGGTAATTTGCAAAAAAAAACAGGATTGGCAAAAAATGTCACTTACAACGTTATTCGAGGCGATGATTCAATTGTTTAAAATTCACTATTTTCAGATTTTTTTTTTAATATATCGTAAAAAATCGCCTTAATATTTCAAAAAATTAAATTAAAAAAAAAACGATAGCTTTTGTTACCAATTCAATTCCAAAATTTATAAAATAAACAATTATAGCACGTTTAATGCTCTTTTGTAATTTATTTTCAAGTTTTAATATGAAAAACGCGAATTATCTCCACTTGATAACTTACTTCTTCCACACTTTGTCATTGAGCATTTCTGTAGAAGGCCACGAAAACTTCTTAACAGATAAGCGGCTACCACTAAAATCATCAGTTGTGGTGCTTTGATAACGGTACTTTCCGAACATATACAAAAAATATTATATTCAATTAAGCGAAAAAGTGCAGAGCGTTTTGATAACTTATTTTTTCTACCCACTGTATGTGCTTTGATGGCTGTTAATCTTTCTTTCAAAGTAAGAAATAAAAATATTTGATTTAATAAACGCCATGAACATACTAGAACTCTATCTCATACCTATCTTCTTCTTTATAGGTGTTATAGCATTAGAGACGATTTTGGTACGTACGTTCAACAATTTGAAAAATGTCTTCTCAATTCCCACCAGCTGTAATATTTTCGAAGCTATAAATTCTTTAAATCGTTGTTAACCGATGATGACATCTAATTGTCGGGTTGCTTCAAACTCATTATTTATCACAGTACAAATCATTTCTAGTTTTTCACAAAATCGTGCCTTCAAATATCCTCAAAGGTGCTTATAAAACATATAAAATATTGGATAGTCGAAAAAGGGGAGTACGAAAACGTATTTCTAATCAAACTTTAATTTTTTATATCTATAATAACCAACTATATAATTTACCACTTTCTTTGATACTCATTCCCTTGAGAACGCAATATATATATATTTTTTTTTGTTCACTTCAAGATGGATCACATTTTTATTGGAGGATAAGAAAATGTTATAATAAAGATCTCCCTGGTCGGATACCAGTGCAAGTTGTACAGATGTATTTATAAAATTATACAGAAGAACACTCGGAACTAATGGGTTGGTTCAGCTGCTGCACGTCGAGGATCTTCAGATGCTGGAACGGTGGTTGAGCTGTGCGCCGAAGATAGCAGATGTTGAAACGGTGTGCCGAATATATGAAGATTATAAGGAGATGGTTGAGCTGTGTGCCGAATTTACGAAAAAAAGTATAGCACGTCCGCCGATGTTTACATATTGAAAATCGTGGCCGAAAGAGAACGTTCACTTACAAGACGAAGCTTTTTGCTCGTTGGGTGGTGGTGGATTAGTAGCTGCATATATTGTTGTGTGTGGTATTTTCTGCTGCTTACAATAGATGTTGGTGTGTGGGGAAACTGATGTCTTCAGGTGTGGTGTATATGCCAGTGTTGCTTGTGAGTGGTGTGTTGTGTGGTGTAGTGGCGCATGAGGGCGAGAAGCGTAACTCATTTAACCAATAACAAATAAATAAACAAATATTTACCATTTTGATCGACCACTTTTTGCCATTTTTCCTAGAGACATTATTCCATCATTACACGAACTGATACAGCATCGTCCCCGTAAACTTCACAAATTTCATTGGTGGCCTGCGTGGCATTCTTCCCTTCATTTTTGGGCAGTTGTAACTTTTTTTCAACTTCCCCAACTTTCTTTTCCAACAATATATTGTATGACACAATGTGTTTGGTAGCACTGCAGATATACGACTGCAACGACATCTATTGACAAAATACGAAAAGACTTTTTCGACTACCCAATATTGTATCTAATTACAGAACTCTAACTGAGAAAGTGAGACCTACTCAATATATATTCCTTCAGTAAACCAAAGTGAAAATCTGAGTAGCTAAAACCGGCTCTAAAATAATATCCATAGCCTAACTGATTTGAACCCAAATACTACTGTGCTGCAACCAAATGTCGTCGAGATCACGGTCTTCAATTTCAGGCATCAAATATGCGGAAATTTTGCTTGTTTACGTCCAATTGAGCCAGAAATGGGCATCATTCAAGGGCACATAGTGCGAAGCGATGTCGCTTGGGAAGCTCGAACGGCTTCAGTTCTTACAAAAGCTGTGTTTTGGGCGCTTTCAATTTAAGATGTCTACGTAAAACCCTTCTGTATGCACGCAAGAATTGCGCCAAATCGACTCTCCACGGTGTTCGTGTACACTCTCAGCTAAGGCTGCGATATTTCCGTCGAATATTATTCAATAAAGAATATTGGGTCTCTGGATGGGTAATGGTGTTGCGAATAGTGCGTTTAGTAGGCTGATTATATTGATCATAATTTATCGAAGCGATAATACATTCTCTAGCGTGAATATTCCTAGCAAAGTTGAACGATTTCTACACGTTGTTCGGTTGTAAGACTTTTCATGATGAAATGCCAAACAATACTGTATAAAAAATAGACAAGGTCTAGGCTATAAAGTGGGTTAAACGAAACTTCCATCAATTAAGCTTTGCTCTCCACAAGATTTTTGTCTGAGTGTACCAAACGTTTGTTTTGCAACCATTTTACTAATTCAAAAAAAAAAAAATTATAACACTCCGCCGATTTGGGTAAATAACTCCCTATACTTGGATTCTGAGGGTGTTTTACATACAATTTAATAAGAATTATAATCCAAATCACAACTTCAATTGAGAACGTGATTGTGGTCTCTGTGTCTCTCTCTCGCTTTTATATTTTTCATTAAACAGGCCTTTAGGAGCGAAATTAACTAAATTCTCATCACTACATAAAAGCTTACTTTGCTCAGTGGCTGCGACTGTCCGTCACTGTGAGAATGTTCATTGCCGAATTTTTCGCAGCACAAAAATATGCATAATTCATAATTTTCAATAAAAGTGGAGCGAAAGTAAATAAAGAAAAAACAATTAACTGCCAACACGTCCGAATGGCAATCAAAAATATATTAAAACAGCAGCAACAACAACAACGACAGTTGACGAGCACTCATTCATCAAGTCAGCACAACTCAGCTGCCACTGCCACTGCCATTGGACGCTACCACACAGCCACTTGATGTGCCACCGCAGCAGGCAGAGCATTGACAATGAGCTTGGACTGTTGCATGTTGCAATTAACAGAACGCTATGTATGCCCGGTAGCTTACGAGTGTGTATGTGTGAGTGTGTATGTGTGCTGTATTAATTTGGCATTTTCGTGTTAATGCTAATGACTTAACTTGCACCGTTGCACAAACGAAACGAAAAGCTTTCGCTGGTTGCCTGCCACAGCATTAATTGCCGCGACAGCGACAGCGCAGATCGAAAAAATTGTATGTGTGCATGTGTGTGTGTGTGCTATCATTTCGGCTGCATGTCACTAATTTATGAAGAGCCAACAACAATAATAAAAGACATTAAAATGAATTGCAACAAAAATCGAAACAAACTGACGATGAAGGAGCTGCTGCACTTGCCGCCGTCGGCTTGGTAAACGTAAAAAGATTGAGTAAAAACAAGAACAACAACAACAAAAGCAACAACGATCGTTGAGGCCAATGTCACGCGGAATTTTTTGTTGTTGCTTTATGCCTATAATCAGGCGTCGCTTACCACCTCCTACTTTACCTGCAACTCTTGCTGCACCTGAAGCGGCAGCCCTCGCATTGTGCGGCAACAAAAGCGCGACACACGAGAAATGTGAACAAATTTCTACTTTTACCGTTACAGTTTTACAGAATCGAAATATTCATCCTTTTTTTTAATTTTTTGTTTTTGTAAAAAAAAGTGTATTTTTATATAATTTTTTATGGCTCCAACCGAGTGATTCCTGCATTTGCTAACTGTGCCTTGATATGGAGTACAAAGTAGTGAAATTATATACATGTTGTATTTGTTATTTCAATGATCACCTTATGCTGTTGTTGTTGTTGCGCACGCTTATATGCTTCGCCATTTAAAATGACTGCAATTAAGTTAAGAAAGTGCGCGTGTCCGAGCCGACAAAAGGGTGAAATGGCCGCCAACGCTGTGAACTCCAGCGGGATGGCGCTATTAAATATATTTACATGTATGTGTGTGTTCGTGAGTAAACACGTGCAATTACTTTTCGGTATGAAGAAGTTCGTCTACTAAGGTGGCCTTCAAGAGTAAACGAAGCCTAAGTAGAGCTGCGAGGTAAGAGATCGGTATCAATGATGCATTGATAGAGGGCTCTACATATGTATGTCTTCCTTTGAAGACAGGGTGGCGCACGAATCGTGCTACAAGAACAAACTGTTATAATTTTTGTCTGTGTGATTAATGAACTTATGTTTTTTTTTATTTGCAAGCTTATTACTTAGTTATTTCAGAAATGAATGCTTGGCATAGAAAAAAGAGAGTTTGGACGATCGAACAGTACAATGCTTTGCAGTCCGTCATTTTATATCTAAGGGAATTCTAAGGGGGAATTCTAAGGGGGGGGGATGGACGACTATAATGCTAGTAAACATGTTTGCCGAGCCTGGAAGTATCGCAAACAGACCGTACCATCGATATCCGCTTGTATGATGGAACTTCATCTGGAACGAGTCACTTTGTGTTGCGCATTTTCATGTAGGTGTATTGTCGGACCTTACTTCCTTGAAGAAAACGCTGTAACAATAACTGTCGATGGGCCCCCCTATTTAAAAATATTAAAGGAGTTTCTTTTATTCCAGAACAGCGCTAAAAACGTATTGCTTTTAGTAGCGTTTCGTTCCAAGCAAGGAGCAAGGTGCTCCCTTCGTTTTCGTTTGCGGCTGTACGTAAGGAGCTTTAAATGTCGTCCCACCGTTCCCACAGCGGGGGGGGGTTGCAAATTGTTCGGTTATCTTTTGTGATTGCAGCTTCTCGACGTTCCTTCCTTTTGTTTGTTAACGTGCGGTTTTTGCTGCACAAAGGCGGATGCAATAAAATAGTGGTCCAAGTCGATGATAAGACCTCAGAGCGTATGCACGTCCAAAACACTGGAGAAGGTTCTTCCGTCTATCATTGTACTGGTTTGGTGGCTTTTCGATCTCGAGACAACCAAGTAGCTTGGTGAATTTTTGTAGTACTAGATCTACAGATAACCATATTTCGAGCCCCGGCGAAGTCGATCAGCCTCAACTCATTTGGGATGTTTCATCTTGGAGGCTGAATTTGCCGACCGTTGTGCTTAAAATACCTTCTTTACTCACCGTCGCGATAAAGTTGCCAAGCGCGTTTGATATATAGTAGTGACTGCATCTTTCATAGGTGCGCTTCAAGCGTCTATAGAAGACATCTTTGGTCACTTCGTCCTTACCTTCCATCGAAGCGTGGTTGCAAATCAGCGATATGTTGAAGAACTTCGCTTCGATGTGAATTGTGCCCAGACATTAATTCACCAGGGTCTCCTTTATATAGCCACAGTGGTAAATTTCACAAGGATCTACTCGCCTCATTCCTTCTCCCGTCCATCGCATTTCTTGGACGGCGAAGATGTCAACCTTTACTCTAACGAAGACATCAATCAGCACCGTCCTATTTAAGGGATCGGATATGCCTTACTATATAAAATCAAAAAAAAAAAAAATGCTTTTCTACGAAATCTAGAACCCAAAATACCATACTTAACTCCATACTCGTATAATTAGATACCTTTTCAAACCTGAGTCACTGCAAGTAGGAACTGAAATAGGCTATCGCTGGATTACTTCGAGGACGATTTAGAGCCCTTTCTTTCACTTGCTTGGCACTCTGACACCCGCGCATATTTTCTAGGGAGCCATGGTACAGAAGGACTCGCATTTGGAGAAAAGCGGTGCTCTTTTACGGATTTATCAAGACTTGAAGGGACTTTTAGTGGAGTAGTACACTGCTCATAACTGCGCATCAGCTTCAGTTTGATAATTGTTGTTTCTATAAAGGTAGCAGTTGATCTACTCCTCCGAAACATATGATAATAAAGTAGCAATATTAGCGTTGGGCTCCTTCACTGGGCGCACAAGTCTAATGAAAGAATGCCTTGATTCCTCATCTTTATTTATTTGGGTGCCTTGTGACTGCGGTATGATAACAAACTGTAAGGCTGATAAGCTTGCTAAGACAGGAAAATAATTCCAAACTGCGGAATAGGAATGGGCTCCGTGGCTGTTTGTGCTTCACTACTATATGGTTTGGCCTCAGACTGATGGCCAACTACCAGCAAAGTATCTCTGCTTGGATAGAGATCACAACACTTGTTCCACGAATGTCCCACCTTTGGCAGATCAAGGCAAGATCATCTAGGATCTCAATATCAATATCGGAAATAGAAACAAAACCCTTAAAGCGATTTGTTTAGTCATCAAATAGTCAGGTTATCATGGCAAGTTCTCGCAACTCAAATATGTTATAGAAGAGCTCAAGAACGAATTGTAAAAAAACTCCATAAAAATGAAATGATAGACACTACGAACAAACTTAAATACTCACCACTTTGCATGCATCAACATTTTTCAGCTGCTCACCTTCAAACACTGGAGTGCATTAAAAATGCATTAACTTTTAAGAACACACAAACTATTTGCTATGGTGCGCATGCGCAGTCACGAAAGGCGTCGTCGTGTTCACTCCAAACATTCTACTTTACGAGTATTTATTCATAAATTCATTATTTTCTTAACATTGCCAAATTGCGGTTGATTTGCATTTGTAATTTGGACATATCATAAAAATATTTTAGGTTTTTGAAGTTCTTCTTCATAATTTTCAATTTACAGCGGAGCAATTAAAAAGACATGCAAACGCCGCGCTCTAATAAACAAAAGCGCATGTGCAGATAAAAATGCACTTAATTGCATTCTGAGGTAGTTAGTAAAGTGAACGCAAAAATGCAGCGAGTTTTTTCAAAATTTATTTCTTGATCGTCAATTGTAGATGGGAATTTTATAGACGCGGTATAAATATAAATAAGTATAAACTAAAAGAAAATGATAAAAATTGGAAGTCTGCAGAAAAAAGTTTCAATAAATTTTTAAAATTTTTGGCTTGACATGCTCTGAGTATATAATCCAGCCATAAATAAATATATATTTTAATAGTGGTTTGACTTTTTTTACCACTGTATAACCTTTCAGTATTGCTACCGTACAGCTGTGGGCTAGTTACAGTACTGGACATTTTATTAAATCATTGTGTGCTGTTATTCTTGCCATTCCGAACTTATCCTTTGGACTGAGCGGCTACTCTTATTGATGGTAAAGAGGGTGCTGGCGCGTGCCGTTCCCACGACAGTCGGGTCTACGTAACCGGAACGGACCCGGATTTTTATTCGGCCAAGGACTGTCAACTCGGCAGAATTCTGCCGCTACAACAACAACAACAGGGTGCTGGCATGCACTGCCGACTTCTTCTTAGTTTATGGAGTCAAACCAGCACCAATTGCAGACGAAGAGCTTGAGTTGCTGCGAAGATCAAGAGAGACACTTGCGCAGCTTTCTTTTGGATACTGAAGCAGGTTAAACTTTTGCTTATCCAGAAGAAAAAGACTTCGAGTTGCACTTACAAAATTATAACGTAACACCACATCACAAAACCAAAACTTTCCCCCTCCCAACAATCTACTCTGGATCCGCCCCAGAGAATAGGCGATGGCATACCAAAGATATGTCCCACATGACACTAGCCACCTTTTGGCATGTCCTGACCCCGTCAAAGTAGCACGTTTCCTGGGCCTGTCGTGGAATGACATCGATGGCAACTCATCTAAATCTTATCATCATAATGTGGACTAGGTACCCATTGCAACAACAACAAGGCACTGAATCTCTACCGTTCGATACCGTTCGTAGCTCAGCGCTGGTTTTCAATTCTTCTTCTTCTTCTTAATTGGCGTTGGCACCGCTTACGCGATTATAGCCGAGTCAACAACAGCGCGCCAGTCGTTTCTTGTTTTCGCTACGTCCCGCCAATTGGATATCCCAAGTGGAGCCAGGTCCTTCTCCACTTGGTCCTTCCAACGGAGTGGAGGTTTTCCTCTCTCTCTGCTTCTCCCGGCGGGTACAGCGTCGAATACTTTCAAAGCTGGAGTGTTTTCGTCCATCCGGGCAACATGACCTAGCCAGCGTAGCCGCTGTCTTTTAATTCGCTGCACTATGTCAATGTCTTCGTACATCTCGTACAGCTCATCGTTCCATTGAATGCGATATTCGCCGTGGCCAATGCGCAAAGGACCGTAAATCTTTCGCAGAACCTTTCTCTCGAAAACTCTTAAGGTCGACTCATCGGTTGTTGTCATCGTCCAAGCCTCTGCACCTTATAGCAGGACAGAAATTATGAGCGACTTATAGAGTTTGGTTTTTGTTCGTCGAGAGAGGACTTTACTTTTCAATTGCCTACTCAGTCCAAAGTAGCACCTGTTGGCAAGAGTAATCTTGCGTTGGATGGTTTTAAATTAGGCAATATTTTTTAAGAGTTGGTCGAGCAGTTACATGATTTGTACTCAGTTTGGTGTGCCATTCATAACGAAAGCAACTACTTTGGAACAACGTTCGCTAATCGTAGAAACTCTTATTACCAAAATGATGGTTCGATTCGTGCGAAGCATCGCGCGCTGCGTCCAACATTCGTTCGACTTAATCGCCCAGAAGAATCGGTAATTCGAACAACAACGGATCAGTTTCGCATGAGTCTAACCGCCATCACTTCTACTATGCGAGCATTGTCCATCCACTATATGAAAAATTTTGAGAAAGGATCTTGGTTTGCGGCCTTAAAAATCCAACTCCTGCAAGATTGGAAGCCGAAAACCATCAATTAGGTCGCATGTTCGGTGATTTGACCCAAAACGAGAAACCGGAGCTGATTTTACAAGAAAATTTTGTTTCACAAGCAGCGTTAAGTTAGGTAAAAAAGCTGAGATTCTTAAGATAACGATAAATCTGACTTGAACTATTAGAAGTCCTTGTCTGTTGTGGGCATCACAATCCTAACTATGGATCAAAAAAGTCGTAATATATCTAAGAAGTGTTTAGAGCCAGTCAAATACTTATTGCGCTGGCTAATATCTATTCCCGTTTCCTAAAACGAAACAAAGTTACATCCTCAAAAAGTCACTGTGCTCTGTAAGCAGAAGGCATCATTGAGACAAAATGAAGCTGGCCATAATGTTAGACCTTTGGCGTGGCCTCCAAGATTAAGCGAGTTAACACTGCTGGACTATGTTTGTGGAGTCCGAAGAGAATCTTGTCTTCGCAGATAAGTCTGAGGAGCGTATTATTGCTGGCATACGACCACAGTCGGTGAAGTGATCCCTCGATAAGCAGCCGCAACGTTCAATTGCCATAAATGATTTTTCGAAAATAATGGCAAACCCTTATCTTTATAATAAACACACGCCTATAAAAAACACCCGAGGAGAGTGGAATTTAGACTCGTTCCTGTTCAACTGATGCCTTTGCTTATCAGCTCACCAGTTTTATAGTTACCAGCGATTCCAGCGTGTTCTTCTGGTGAAGCTCAACTATCATTTTCACGAAAAGGAGTAACGAAAGACGGCGTAAGAAAGGACTTAAGGGAAAAGTAAAACATTACTTCAGAATCATCACTTAACTCCTCAAGTGGAGCTGGGCCTTGACTGGCTTGGAAATTGTTTCCGAAATGATGCAGCTGCCGGTAGTACGCTTCGTGATACCGACAAAGCTAAATAGACTCGATAGTGTTTTGATGCGGATTTCAAGCATGCCAAAAGTTGTATTTCCTTCTCTCCTTTCTACGTATGTATATACAGGGTAGGCCATTTAAAGTTGACCCATTTGTTTCTAAAAAAAAAGAACAAAAGAAAACAATGTTTTTTGTTCATTTCAAAAATAATTTATTTTGGTCCAAGGGGATTTGTTTCAGCTAATATTTAAAAATTAGATCGCGTAAATGGGCACCTTTAGCTTTGACAGCTAAATGAACTCTTTTTTCGACATTTTCCATGACTTTGGCCAATGTTTCGGATGATATGGCGGCTGTTTCACGTCGAATGTTGGCTTTCAGTTGAGCTAAGGTCTTTGGCTTATTAGCGTATACCTTGGATTTCAAATAACCCCACAAATAAAAGTCTGGTGGCGTCAAATCTGGTGATCTCGGTGGCCAGTCAACATCACCATTTTTCGATATCAATCGCCCGGGGAAAAATGGTCGCAATAAATTGATTGTTGGTCGAGCTGTATGGCATGTAGCCCCGTCCTGTTGAAACCAGAAGTTATCCATGTCATTTTCGCGAATAATGGGTATCACAAAATCCGTTATCATGGCTCGATAACGCTCACCATTGACTGTTGTCGTGGCTCCATCATCGTCTTCGAAAAAATACGGTCCGATGATCATATTCGCGCAAACACCGCACCAAACTGTTACTTTTTGGTCGTAAAGAGGCTGTTCTTCAATTAATTGAGGATTTTCGGTGGCATAAAATCGGCAATTTTGCTTGTTTACGCCTCCATTCAACGAGAAATGTGCCTCGTCTGACATGATGAGTTTTCGCCAAAAGTCAAGTTCGTTTTCAGCCATTTCGATGGCCCATTTGCCAAAATTAAGGCGTCGCGGATAATCAGCTGGGTTTAGTTTTTGTGCCATTTGAATTTTATATGGAAACATCTTCAAATCTTTTTGAATTATGCGTCGGAGAGTGGTGCGAGAGATGTCTAATTCCTGAGAGCGGCGATAACTCGATGTCGATGGAGTCTCCTCAATACTGGCTCGTACAGCTTCGATATTTTCATCAGAACGTCTTGTGCGTTGTCTGGATGCATGACTGGCATTACTGAGATTACCGGTGTTCACAAATTTTGCGTATAAAGACTTAATTGTGTTCTTAACTGGAGCACTTTTCACTTTATTTTTTTTGCGAAACGCACGTTGAGTTTAACACAATTGAAAAGTTATTTTGAATATAAAGCTGAACAATTTCAGCGCGTTCTTTTGGAGTGTACTGTTCCATGGTATAAATTGTCTTCGAATGACGCTTCTAACGCGGTATGACATTAGCCGATTTGTCAGCGCTGTTAAAAGTTACAGCGTTGCCAGATGGGTCAACTTTAAATGGCCTACCCTGTATATATGGATATGAGTATTACCGTGCCATTATTTAGTACAACAATTTTACTAAGTATTTATATTGAAAACGTTCATGGATTAATTGCAAAGCGCAACGAATTTGGTTGACAAATATTGAGAGCACAATATGACTAACTGTATATGGGGTATGTGTATATGTAAAGGGTGTTTACTTTCATTTCCACAGTAATTATGCATGGCGGCGCGTAAGAGCGCGTGTAATATTGAAAAGAAATCGATCACAATGGGTGTTTTCCATCGAGTTTGTCGCTGCAGTCTTTTGAAGGGTCCTTAAGAAATTGGTGGTTGTGGCGCAGCAAGACCGTTACGTGTGGCGAATGTTTACTTAACATTTTAAGACATTTTCTTTATTATATTTGGTGTTTTTTCTCTTCTTTTACTTAATGGTGTCCCCGCTTTACGGCTGCTGTAAATTATACATTAAATATGGGCGCAATGAAAGCGTGTTTACACATACACTCATGTGCGTGTGTGTGTGTGTGTGTTTGCGTGCTAATGTGAAGTGTTGCAATTTCTACGCAAATTATATGCCGCACAAACATTGGACACCTCGCACAAAAGGTGGCGTGCAACAACAAAGGCCGGAGTGCACGCATGCGCAGGCGCAAATGTAAATGGCGTTACGAACACCTCGACGCAGTGGTGTGAATTGAAGGAGCTGTAAGTGCCACTTATATTTGAGGGCACATACACACACACACTGCCTATATAGATGTAAAAAGTGGGTTTAATGCTGGCAGACGGAGATGTTTGAGGCCGCTTGAACCGGACTGGACGCTGCGCTGGCCGCTGGCCGCTGCTGCCAAACCAGTGTTGAAAATCAGCGCAATCTTCAGATGGCGTGCGACCCAGCAATTGCTTACGCGCAATGTTTTTGTTATTGCGTTGCGGGGAGGGAGAGAGAGAGAGAGAGAGCAGAAAATGAAGAAATTGTCGCATAAATAAAAAAATTTAAAAATAAGAAAAAACATTCAATAATTGCACACTTAAGGCGTTGCGATATTTTCGCACCTTTTAAAGTGCGGTCGCACACAATGGCCACGTTGTTGCAACAAAGGCGACACACAGAAGCCACGAACGAGGGCTGTTAATATGCGACAACAACAATGCAGCGCAAAGAAGCTGAGAGTGCGCAAAATTAAGGTGGAAAAGATGTTGAAATAACTTTCGTGAAGTGTGAACATCAGCAACAATGAGCAACAATCGCCAACAATTGTGAGCCGCAGCAATTATGAGGCAACAATACGCGCTGCTGTGTGTCCGAGCAAAGCGCAAAGCAGGCAAAAACTGCAAGCTATAGCTTGAGAGCGGCCAAGAAATGCCAACAAACTTAAATCGAGCGGCAATGGAGAGAAGCCAGTTGGACAGCGGGGGACGCTGAATGAATGCGCCAGCAAAATGTTGCATGAATGATTGAGGCCGCGTCAAATAACAGGCACGCACGCAGACACTCACACACAACAAAACTAGCAACAAAGAACAGCCGCCCGTTTGACGCAACGCGCTAGCCAGCAGCCACGGCGAGAATCCAGACAACAATAGCGAAAAACAACAAAACTACAACAACCATCATTCGCTTTGCGTGCCACAGCTGCCACAAAACGGCTAACTGCCAGCCGCTGCCTCGCATGAAGCTCAGCGAAGCTGCCTATGTCTGCCGGCGACAAACCGCTTTAGAGGCTCATCGAACAGCTCACGGTAGCGCATGTGACTTCATACGCCGTCCGGCTGCTGCCATGCCACCCCGACAACAACAGAAGCAGCAATAACAACAAATTGATGAGGTGTCGCGTTTGTTTAACAACTTTGCGACGGTGTGAATTTTGTTGAAGTGACGACACTTTCTTTTCGCACATGCGCCAGCAGCGCCACGCCCTCAAAATTAAAATTCACACATACGCACGCATGCCGGTGACATAAAAACACACACATGCATGATGGTGTGTGTGTGGTGCATAGAGCGTCTGTGTCTGGCTGTCAGCAGCTGCGCGGAATTCTTACGGCGAAAGTGCATTTAATTGGCGAAGCGCGACGCAATTAAGCGAGTGTCCAGCCAGTGGCCAGTGAAAGATGCTGTCACGCTGCTTTTGACGCAAACAATAAGAATCGCATGGTGGGAAATTATAATAGAGAACACGTTTAAAAACTACAATAAATAACTTATTATAGCTGCGATATTTTGGAGAGTTTTTAAATATTATTTGGTCTATAATTATATTCGGGCATTCTTTTTTTTTCAAAAAAAAAAAAACTATACAATAGTAATACTCAAAATGTTGGCCATCTAAAGCAACAAAATGTTTCCATCTTTCTGGCATTTGGTGGACTTCATTTTAAAATAACTGCGTCAACTTGGTGGCCAAGAATAAATTAAGCCAACTTTTCATACCCTTTTCTGATGTGAGCTCTATTACAGGAGCGTTCTGCAATCGACCGGAACAAATAATATACAAAAGAGGAAAGGTCCGGGCTGTAAAGTGGGTGCAGTAAATCTTCCCAGTCGCTATTTTGGAAATACATTTTATCGATTTGGCATCGAAACTGTGCGTGAACTCATCAAAAATCTGCCGAAATCATCATTGAAATTCATGGAAATGGAATTGAACATCTCCAAAACATCGATTTATCGCATTTTGACCGAACATTTGGGCTCACGAAAGGTTTGTGCACGGTTTGTTCTACACATATTGACTGACGACCAAAAAGTGCTCAGAATCCAATATTGGAAGGACATCATTAAAGAGGTCAAAAAGCACAGTTTATCTGAAGTATTCTTCTGAATATCTGGGATAAAAATTGAAATTCAGAGATAGTCCTTGCCTGGCAATAGTATCTCTGTGTATGAAAAAAAAGACTTCAGGCTCATCAACCTCTCCGCCTTATTACTAAAAACTCTGGAGAGACTGATGCACTGGTGCATAAGGAGGCGGATTCCGAGTGACCAGTCAGTAGATGCTGCCTTGCATACTTCAGTTTCAGTTTGAGGAAGCCATGTGGGTTAAGGAATTCGCTGTTGCAACCTTCCTTCATATAACGGGTGATTTTTTTGAGGTTAGGATTTTCATGCAGTAGTATTTGACAGATCACGTGGGATGTCAGACATGGTGTCAAAGAGAAAGATGCTCAGTATGCTTTGACATTTCATCATGAATAGACTTACTAACGAGCAACGCTTGCAAATCATTGAATTTTATTACCAAAATCAGTGTTCGGTTCGAAATGTGTTTCGCGTCCGTGTCCGATGAGCGATGAGGCTCATTTCTGGTTGAATGGCTACGTAAATAAGCAAAATTGCCGCATTTGGGGTGAAGAGCAACCAGAAGCCGTTCAAGAACTGCCCATGCATCCCGAAAAATGCACTGTTTGGTGTGGTTTGTACGCTGGTGGAATCATTGGACCGTATTTTTTCAAAGATGCTGTTGGACGCAACGTTACGGTGAATGGCGATCGCTATCGTTCGATGCTAACAAACTTTTTGTTGCCAAAAATGGAAGAACTGAACTTGGTTGACATGTGGTTTCAACAAGATGGCGCTACATGCCACACAGCTCGCGATTCTATTGCCATTTTGAGGGAAAACTTCGGACAACAATTCATCTCAAGAAATGGACCCGTAAGTTGGCCACCAAGATCATGCGATTTAACGCCTTTAGACTATTTTTTGTGGGGCTACGTCAAGTCTAAAGTCTACAGAAATAAGCCAGCAACTATTCCAGCTTTGGAAGACAACATTTCCGAAGAAATTCGGGCTATTCCGGCCGAAATGCTCGAAAAAGTTGCCCAAAATTGGACTTTCCGAATGGACCACCTAAGACGCAGCCGCGGTCAACATTTAAATGAAATTATCTTCAAAAAGTAAATGTCATGAACCAATCTAACGTTTCAAATAAAGAACCGATGAGATTTTGCAAATTTTATGCGTTTTTTTTTTTTAAAAAGTTATCAAGCTCTTAAAAAATCACCCTATAGAAGGAGTTTTCAATAACTTCGGGTCGAATGCAGTGGAATTACTCTAGACGATCTTGGGATTGAATCAAACCTCAAACACCTCATTTTCAGTGTTCTCTGAGACAGAGTGATTGAAACGGGATGGGGAAACGCACCTACTCGACGAAATGTGAGTAGGGGAACCCCGAAAGGTGGAGTTGTCCTACGCCTTCTATGGCCACGGGCCGTTAAAGACCCGCTTAAAAAACCTTAAGATCGTGGCTGCTGAGTGATTACCTGTGCAGACGGTGTAGCACATATGGTCAAAGTAAACTTCCTGAGTACCGTTTACGAATTGACGCAGGGGTATCTCAGCGTCGTAACAAATTGAGCAAACCGTCTCTCCATTAACGCAAATAAAACTGAGATAGTTTTATTTACTAGAAGATACAAGATCCCGATGGCACCGCTGCCACAAATGGGAGACATCCGTCTGCAACAGGCGGATACAGTGAAATATCTAGGGCTCGTCATGGATAGGAAGCTTTCATGGAAACCGAATTTCGAAGAGAAAGCAAAAAAGGCATCGATTACCTTATACTGCTGAAGAGAAGCAATTAGCAAAAGGTATGGTCTCTCACCGAAAGTTGTTCTTTAGCTCTACGGCACCATGGTCAAGCCTATTCTGTTCTATGGAGTCATTATGTGATGGAAGGCTTTAGAAACTACCACATTCCCAAAGAAACTCGAGAGCGTTCAACGAGCGGTGCTCTTCAGCGTGTGTAGTGCCCTAAGGTTCACTCCAACCTAGGCACTTAACGCTACCTTGCACTCCTTCCTCACTCACTCTGACTTCATACCGAATCACTTGGATCATGGAGCCGCCAAACCGAACTCTGGAGGTTTCTTCTCTTCCCATATACCGGCGAGGGAGTTGTGAGCAGGAAGAAGCCGTTGGTAAAGAGGGGCAATGAGCTTCTTCACGGATGGGTCAAAGCTTGGTAAGA